>JAAWXA010000002.1:25758208-25827806 GCA_038090715.1 Florisuga fusca
GTGTATACCATCTTACAAAGCTGAAAATTTAGAGCAATCAGTTTGTAGCCCACCTGAATAGATTACGAATCCTCCACTCCAATAGATTATAAAGTTTAACGTAAATAGTGAGCTGAGAAAATGATCCAAGAAAATAATATCTAGGCATAAATTTTCGAACTTTTAGATACTTGCAATGCCTTGTGGAGTTCTATTTCCAAAAACTGTTCAAATGGCTCAGTAACTCTGAAGAAACTGAGGTTGATTTGGCTCCTGACTTGATTATATTTGAGTTTCTGGATGATGCGATGCAGGGTTTGGATTCAATAAACGACTTACTGAAGTATCAAAATATCAAAATCTAAAGACAATTAAATGCAAACACCAGTGTTGTTGGAGGATTTGGGGGGGATTTCTGTAAATAGCAATCTTTCAGTATTTATGGTTCTACAGCCCTTTAAGTTCATTGATGTGGTTTGCAAGACAAGAATTTGATCATTCCCAATTCCTCTAGTTGGCAGTGTTGCATTATTTATAGGAAAAAGACAAATGTTTTAATGTTAACTTTGGTGGATCCTAGTAAGTTTAGCATACCAAGCATTTAAACATAAAAGTGATATCATCTAAAAATTCACAGAGTTTGGAAAAACAGTTAAAAAGAAAATTTGACGTATCAGAATGTTTTAAAAACTTTGTTTATTTATGCACACACAAAGTTAATTGAGAGGGTGCTGGGATAGAAACACAGACCAGTTTCTAGTTGTTTTTTAAAAAAGTGATATTTTAGATTCTACAACTTAAGTTTCCTTAGAGAGTGAAGTAACTGAATCACAAGGACATGCTAGAATATTCCATTTTGCTATTTTACAAAAAAAAAAAAAAAAAAAAAACACCACAAAATTTTCCAGATGAGTTCTTCATCTATACATCACCTGGCCCCTGCCCTTAGTTTGCATTTCTCTTGTAGGTGGCCTATGGTGGGGCTTCTTCAGCCCGTTTTACCACTTTTTCTGGTGGCATTCCAAAGTGTGTGCCTTCTGGCCAGTCTATTACCACTTCTACAATTCCTGGATGATTGAGTCTTTCTATTCTAGCTCTCAGTGAGAGAAAGGCAATCCATTTACTCCATGTAACATCAGTAGCATGATGAAGGGAAGATTCTCTACCTGTGTACATAAAACCCAGTACAGGTAATCAGGGCACCAGGAGGAGCTGTGCTTCAGTACCAATCACTTCTGAAGCAGCTCTAACTCCTTCGTATGTGGCCAATATTTCTTTTTTAGTGGCTGTGTAGTTGGCCTCGGAGCCTTTGTAGTTTCAACCCCAAAATCCTAGAGGTTGACCTTGAGTCTTTCCTGGAGCTTTCTGCCAGAGGCTCCATGTAGGACCGTCACCTCCGTCTCTGGTGTAGAGAACATTTTTAATGTCTGCCCCTGTTCAAATTGGTCCAAGGGCTATTGTCTGCACAATCTCCTGTTTAATACTTTCAAAAGCAGCTTGTTGTTCTGAGCCCCATTTAAAGTCTTTCTTTTTTCGGGTAACCTCGTAGAGAGGTTTCACAATCTGATTATAAGCAGGAATATGCATCCTCCAGAAACCAACAGTTCCTAAAAAGGACTGAGTTTCCTTTTTGGTAGTTGGTGGGGCCATAGCTGTTATTTTGTTAATCGTGTCCATTGGGATGTCATGACATCCATCTTGCCACTTAATCCCCAGAAAATGTATCTCTTGCACAGGTCCCTTGACCTTCCTTCTTTTAAGAGCAAAACCAGATTTTAGAAGGATTTCAATTATCTTCTTACCTTTCTTGAAGACTTCTTTTGCTGTGTCATCCCACACAATGATGTCATCAATCAAGCAGATGTTCTGGAGCTCCACCCTTTTTCCAAGGTATCATGGATCAGTCCATGGCAGATGGTAGGGCTGTGTTTCTACCCTTGGGGCAGTTGATTCCAAGTGTACTGGACACCTCTCCAGGTGAAGGCAAACTGTGGCCTCCATTCTGGTGCTATAGGAATAGCAAAAAATGCATTAGCAATGTCAACAGTAGCATACCACCTGCCTGCCTTTGACTCCAGCTCATACTGAAGTTCTAGCATGTCCAGCACAGCAGCACTTAGTGGTGGTGTAACCTCCACGTTACACCACCGTCGTTTAGGGCACGATAGTCCACTGTCAGCCTCCATTCTCCATTAGGCTTTTGCACTGGCCATACAGGACTATTGAAGGGTGAGTGAGTCTTGCTGATCCCTCCTTGGCTCTCTAGTAGCCGGATCAGCTTGTGAATGGGGATCACAGCATCTCTGTTGGTGCGATATTGTCATCAATGCACTAGTGAATTAGCAATTGGCACCTGCTTGTTTTTAGTTTTCAGCAACCCCACTACAAAGGAGTTATCTGAAAGGCCAAACAAAGCATGCAGCCATTCTGTATCCTCAGTCTTTATAGCTGCAATACCAAAGGACCACCAGTACCCTTTTGGGGTATCACCTGGTCATCTTGTTCGGACTTTGACGGGTTAAGACTAATTTCTGATTTCCACTGTTTTCCTTTTCTCCTAGTCAACTAGTAGCTATGTGGGCTGAGGGGGAGAGGCTGTGGTGTCTGCAGCAGTAGCAGTAGCAGGGCTTGCTTTCTGAACAGCAGCAGTGTCTGTGGGGGCAGAGGCAGCAGCTGCAGGTGTAGCAGATATGCTGGTGATGCTCATCGGCCGTATCTGAGTTGTGCCCTTGTGTGGGGGGGGGGCGAGAAGTGGCTGTGGAGGCAGAAGTGGGGGAGTGGGGGTGCTCTCTGTATGAGGGGCAGCTCTCCGAACAGCTCGGCCTCTGAAAATGCATGCTCATTTTCATGACTGTGTTTTTTTTCTTACTCCTCACCAATATATGAGAAAAATTGACAACATCCACCAGAAGATTTAGAAATGAGATGCTATTGCTACTAAAATCTGGTGGTGTCAGCCCAAAATAAGATGGAGTGGTATAATTTCCCAAATTAAAACTGGAAGTGTAATAACCAACCTAGTTTTTTATCTCTGTATGGAACACCACTGCACCATGCACCACGATATACATCAGTATTGAGGACCATATTGCAACAATGGTTCTTAAGCAGCTCTTATGAAAAATAAACCACATAGTAACACTAATCCTAGCTGCAAAAGCACGTATCACATACCCTGACTACCGAAGGTATGGCACAATTGGTTTAATCTCCAGCCCTGTGAAATTTCCAAAGAAAGTGATCTGATTCCCGCTCAGCAAAGCCATATCAGTATCCTCCCACTGGAGTTGGAATTCAAACTATTCAGGCAAATTAGTCAAAATTTGAACTGGGCTCGAGTTAATTAGCTCAGAACCCATGTTGGGCGCCAATAAATCTGTCATGCTTTAACACTGGCCTGGCAATTAAACCGAATGACAGATGCTCTCTATTAATCCCCCTCTCCTCCCAGATAAAGGAAGGAGAGAGAATAAGGGAGAGAGACTTAGGGGTTGGAAACTAAACTACACAGCTTTAATGAAACAGTAATGATTAAAAGGAAAAAAATTAATAATATATACAAATATATATGAAAATTGCTACCACGTTCCTTCCCTCTCCCCCCAGTAACTCTCATATCACCGCCAAGGCTGCAGGGAACAGTCCAGGCTGAACTCCTGGGGTCAGCAGCAGTCGGGAGCTGGAGGCAGGAACACACAGATTCAGGTTGGCACAGATCAGGACCACAGGCAGAGGAATGGACGGAATCCTCCCAGGATGCCAAAGCATACAGGGACAGGCGAAGAAGGGGAAGCAGGATGGAAGGGGTTTGACCCTGTGACCCCTCAAATTTATACTGAGAATGACGTGTATGGGATGGAATACTCTGTAAGGTCAATTTTGGCCATCCATCTTGTCTGTTCATCCCCAAAAGGAGGTTTGCAGGTGTGACCTCTTTACTCCTCTCCTTCCAGGGGGCAAAATGTTCCTCAGAATTGAGCAGTGTCCTTGGTTCTGCACACCAGTCTCTATCTGTAGCTGTAAACATCGAGCGTTATCAGTCCCAGAAGCAGACACTGTCTGAGAAACTTGCTGTTAATTTCAGCAAGTGCAGCCACTTACAAGAGACTAAGCTGAAAGCAAAAGTACAAGACAGAAAATTACCTTTATCCTGGCCCAAACCAGGACATTACACCCCATATTCCGTACCATTTGTGTCATGCTTCATTCATTACTGTAATTTATCCCTAAATAAACCTGTACACAAATTATTACTATCTCTCTATAGTATTGTAGCAGACTCTTAAAACAAGGAACAGTTGTCACAGTTCATGTCCATGGCCCACAAGTTGCAGTGCTAAAAATAAAACTGGGTTGTATAGACTTTCCAAATCATCAAGCAGTGAAAAATAAAAAAAAAAAACAACAACAACCAAAGAATGGGCACAACTAGCCCCAATCCTCTTTCTCAAGTAGAAAATCCCTCTCAGATGAAAATTATTAGAGATTTTTAGTCACTGTACTGTACAGTGACAACAGATTTTTAGTCATAATACTCTACAATGTGTATCTTCTGAAATCATCTGAAAAGTCATCTGAAAACAAGATCTGTTGATTCTCAGTATGAGATAATGTGAAAGTTTTAAGGCAAAGCCTTTCACTATTGGCTTATTTTGAATCAAGTGTTAAAGGCTTTGCTGAAGCAGAGGCTCAAGAATGCATTGTAGCAGAATATCTTCCTGTCTGCGAGAGAAAAAGGTTAGGCAGAATTCCTTAGAGCTATAAAAAGTCCTCAAATAACTACAGAGGCATCAAAATGTCATCAGGTTGTTATACTTCAAATTATAAACAGGTCATCCAGTGATGTGTTGCAAAAAGAGTCCAAGTTGCTGATTTCCAGACCAGGAGTCTCTTCATTATTTAACACTAATTATGTTGAACTGTGAACTACATGGAAATTAAGCTTGTCCTGAACTCTATCTGCTCTGAAAATCCAAAGGTCATTAATCAGATACTCCACAAGCACAACTCTTCAAAAAAAAAAAAAAAAAAAAATTGCTTTTGGCCTTTCTTTTGATTGTTGANAGCTTCTTCATTAAAAAAAAAAAGAAAAAAATTTCAAGAGTAGATGAAATAAATGTCTTCTCCTCCTTCTACCTCAGTAACGTGATAGCTGAAACTTTAACATCATTAGAGGAAGGCAGGTTGGCAAGACTCCCCTTGAGACTTATTTCCCGCATGACACTACATGAATATTCCTCTTATCTTTCTCCAACACACTTGTAGACACAGGATCCTCTACAGTAGTTAGAAAAAAAAGAAGAAATCTTTTCATTCAGCTCCCACTTATAAACCATTTTGAAAAGAAATAGCTTTACATTCATTAATAAGAGAAAAAATAGAATATCTGTCTTTCTATCAGGAAATCTGATATGTGCTACACTTGCTAAATCCCCTTCTCAGTGAGGTGGATTAAAAGACCTTACAGAGAAACACAAGTGAAAAAGTGGGATAATAAACTGCATACTTTAAATAGAAGATAGGATTACACTTACTGCTCTGGAAAAAAATACGTTCTTCATAGTGTAGAATAAAAAGTGGTTCCATACACACTTTAAACCTTTATTCTGGTCCCGAGTTGTCTCCCAGTTCAGTGTTGATACTGAAGCTTGTAATGAGATGTCAATGGAACAACCTTACACTTCATTCTTTGGAATGTAGATGAAACTTCATCTGGCATCAGTGGCATCCACAACTCTCTATCAGTGGGCAGAACTTGGATATGAACAACTTGTGTTGTATGAATTATTTTTCATAATCCACAAGTAAGGTCCTAGATGAGAAAAGATGCACAAACTAGAAACTTTCAAAATGTTTCTGGATTCAAGATATATTCAAGGGGCATTTGGTCAAGTGAACTCAAATCTGTGCTCTAGACCTTAAAAAAGCAAAATAACCCTTTCTCTTGTGAGTCTCCTTTACCCATTTCAACTTGGCATGGATGGAGCTGCACAAGCAAACCACTCATCTGATACCAATTCTTCTATAATAGCTCGAGATGGCTGACCAAAGACCAGCTAATGCAGAAAGGAATGTAATTTGTTGACAAACACTTCAGTGAACACGTGCAAAGTGTAAGCTTATGCATGCCAGTTTAGCAGCCTCAGTGGTCAATTTGAGGGAGAAAAGGAAATAGCAGAGAAATTAATCATACTGACGCCTGCTTGTCTGATATTTTTGGCATATTGCAGAACATGAACTGCAGTGAAGTTTGGCAAGGGGTTCTGATTTTCAATGAAATCATCAATTTTGTAATATACTCTCCCCTATCTTATTATCCTTTGTCATGTAAAACACTTGGAGATTAGAAAGTCCGATTAAAGCACTCATTAGTCACCTAAAAATGGTTACAGTATCTGACAAGGAAGAAATCAAGTCACAAAAATAATTTCCAGGGCAGGCTGTGAAACACTGTACTTGGTGCCAAATGTGGGACTGGTCAGACCTATGTTTAGAAACCCAGGATAAGTTTAAAACACAGATTGATGAAAACCTGATGCAAGTCTCTCCTTTCCCTGTCGTCCACTGACATTAAACTGTGAAGTTGCCTGTGATGTCAGTTCTGAATTATTCCCTCTTGACTGCTGACTCAAAAGCTGGATGTTGATGGAAAACCAAGATTTTTAAGGTTCATCAGAGAAGGCATTAAAAATCTGAAAAGTAGGCATAACTTTCTGGCTAGAGAATGCTTACACAGATATTCTGTGCTCTGTTAACTATTCTTTGACAATAGTTTTGTGAGAGGTTATTTTTTATCCAAGAGATGATTTTTGTTCTTGTCCTCTTGCTCTGTCCATGGAGAGGGACTACTGGCATGAAGACAGAAATTCTTTGTCTGATTTTGAGTGTTTCGGTGAAATTTCTTGTGGGAAACACACTGGTCACTCTACACTACTAAGAAGGCTTAAAAGGAATGTTAAAAATACTTTAGGGAACTTTGGAATATTTGAAATATCCAGCAGAATAAGTCAACTGAAGCTATGAAACTTTTCTCTTGAATCAGATCAGACTACAATCAAAAAAGTAAATGTTCATTTCTTCAGGCCACTAAAGGTTGCCTTTTTCTCGATCCAATTCTCAGGACATCTGAGCAAAGGGTGATTTGAAAACTGCTACTCTGTCTTGTTACCCAGGCTTTTTCATGTCCTGTTATTTCTGAAGAATATTTCCCTGTCCAGAGAAAAGTGACTTATATTGCCCTTTTTTTTTCCTGTCCTAGCATTTTTTCCCCCACTTGTAAACAAACTCAATGTATATGCACAATAACTATCCCAATAAGCAGGTCAGCATTCAGCATTTGTAATTATCACAAGGCAGCTCCAAATATGTTAGTGTTCAACTCATGATTTTCATTTTGGCATGCTTTTTTAATGCTGGAAACATTTCACAGATATTAGCTGGTTGCACTTTCCAAGAAATGTGGTGCAGTTAAAATGGTATAGTTTCCATCAAAATGGATTTTTGTATGAACCAAGTCTAGGGAATTAAACAGGATGAGAAAAGAGAACAGGAAAAATATTCAAATACTTGAAAAAAAAGGTAATCCAATTATGCACAAAAAGGGTAGAGGAGAAATAGAGAGATAGAACAGAAGTTGTCAGACTTTAGAGAGTAACAGGGGCAGGAGATGAATGGAGTGAAATAAGAGGCAGCAAATTAAAACCAATGCACATAGTCAGTTTAGAATTCAACTGTCTATCTGGTATATATGGGAAAGCATCCATAAAGTTCATGGTGTGTATAGAATCCCCTAGGGTTATCATCTGATTTCTTTGTGCTTGCACTCATATTGTACATCTCTCCAGCAGGGTACAACAGTTTCAAAGAGAAGGAAACTCTCTGAGTGATCCTTTACTCAGTTTCATCATGGTGAGAAAGAGAAGCCAAACATGGAACTTTTCCATCCTCCTTTCTTCCCATATTCTGTATGCAAGCAAGATCCAAACCTCCCTGGCTAATGTTAGTTGAAGGAAATAAAACTTGACAAGCTTTTTTGTAAATGCTAAATTATCCTTGCTTTCCCATTATGTGGCTAACCCAAACTGAAAATTCATTTAACATTTTGAACATTTCATAACTTAAATTTGCAGTCCATCTCATGATGGAGGCAAAACTAAGCTACACTCTCTTGAGGGCATATTTGATTAAGGGTGAGATACTTCTTGATATTAGTCTGTGGTGGGGGAAAGCCTGCATTGTTGATATCACTGGCCCAGCACAAATTTCAGTCCATGCCAGTGCATGAATCAACATGTAGGTAGCACTTATGACCAGAGAGCTTGAGTGTGAGCCCTGCTTTGGTTTGACACCAATCTGAAAGTCTCTTCCTGAAAGTCTCTTCATTATGCCAAAGAATTAAGTTCTGCAGCAACAAGATGTCTATTCTCAGTCTAAAAAAAGGAGGAGGAAAAACACATCTGATCTGCTTCTCTGTACAGCAAGTTTTTCCTCATGTCTTCAAACAACAGCTAGCATAAAAAAATACAAGTGTGCTGATAACATTGTCGTGTCAGGTCCAGATTGAAAGAGCCTTTATTTAGAGTAATTCAAGGATTGTCTGGCTCACGTCTTTTGCAGAATGAAAAACAAAAATTGGAGAAGGGTTATCTTTGCTGAAGTTTTTGAAGGACAATTGGTGAACCAGGAATCACAACTATACCTGTGAGTTCCTGTTGGAGTCAGCTTTGCTGGAGCAGTATCGTGACAACCTCCCAGGGCTGCAAAGGTGGGAAGGAGGGAGCTTCATGAGGAGTGTTTGATACAAGCTGTGGACAGTCTCTCTGTGGCCAAACCAGGAGAGAGAGAATTTTTGAGCATCAGCACAGTGCCTGCTCTGCTGGCAGCAACC
This sequence comes from Florisuga fusca, assembly GCA_038090715.1. Lineage (NCBI taxonomy): Eukaryota > Metazoa > Chordata > Aves > Apodiformes > Trochilidae > Florisuga > Florisuga fusca. The sequence goes on from JAAWXA010000002.1 coordinate 25,767,075, forward strand.
AAAATGAATGCATGTGGAAATCTCACCAGAAACTGCTTTTTCATTTACTTACTTACCGGTTACCACTACATCTTCCTGGTTGGGCTGCCTGAAACATTGATTCACTGTATCCTCTAGAGCTCCCATCATCGTTGTTTGACACAGCTACACAATGGTGGGGACTCAAAGCAAAGATTTTTGTGCAGACCCAGTTTATTGAGCAACTCACAGGTAAAGATGTTCCTTAAAATTTTACAGAAGATATTACATAAAGAAAGTAAGTGAAGTAGGTAAACTGATGCCAGGCCTTTCTAGGATTTGGTATTTTAATATTTTGTGTCCACATATTTCCTTTTAACTTGCTTGAGCCTTTCAAATGAGAAACAAACCTGAACACTGCCTATCAAATAACGTACAAGACTTGTCAGGCAAATCCAGATGTATCTGTAGGACTAAATCTTGAACAAAAAGCTGTCTTGTAATGCCACAATTTGGAACTGCGAATTCATGAATATAAAGGTAGTTCTGAAATGAAACATCCATTCAAAAGAATATATATAGGCAGCTTATAATAACAGTTGAAACAGAACATTGGTATTAAAATATGTTGACAGAAAGAAGCTGAAGTCTTGGGTCTGTGTTAAAGACAGTACTTCCAGCTGATGCTCACTAGCAACAAGACTGACCACCAGAGGCTTATTTGGAGGGTTAAAGACTCTGTGGCTCTCCTTCTGCAGAAGGGGAGATTGCTGATCTAGTTCTTTATTTGCCTTAGCTCATGCATGAGCAAGGGATAAGGTCACAGCTGCTGTGACAGCTGTAATCTGGTGCTATTCCTGTAGCATCTATTGGTAACTCTGCAAAAGACTTTTACGCATGCCCAGTGTGTGTTTGCAGATCAATAGAAAATTAATTAGGACACTACACAAACATAAATATTACCCTAAACAGTATGAGAAAGCTTCACAGAGCAGATATTTCCAGGGATGAGAGGTATTTTTGGCTCCTAGCACAGGTAATTGATGTGGGGTGGGTCTGGACCTCAGGGCACGATCAAGCAGCAGATAATATCAGAGCTGAGAACCAAGGTTTGGGCTTAGAGTGCTGAGCACTGGCTTTCAGAGCCAAAGAGAAAAATTAATAAATGGAAAAACCCTGCAAGTGTCCATTGGCTTGAGGTTTTGACTGGCAGCCAACAATCATTATTAGAAAACTTCTGGTTCATTTCAACAAAGGTGTTTAGAGAAATCTAGATATGGCATGCTGCTTTGTTTCTCTGTGTGCATTTCAAAATAGTCACCAATGTGGAAATGTCGCTTCTGGTATTACAAGATGATTCACAACAGATGCACTTTTTGGGGTTTGTTTTTTCCTTCCTAAAAGCATAGTTTCAGGTAACGCTCAAGTGAAAAACTGCTCCAGTGTTGCCTGATTCCCAGAGGTTTGTTTCCACTGGACTGTTGTACTTTGTAGCTTTATATTCCTGTAAAGACATTGTTGTGGAACATAAGCATAACTGGGAAAACATTTATTGAAATAGTTTTTATAGTGGCTTATAGGGCAGGGGCCACAGAGTGAGCCTTTGAAGGCTCTGGTCTGTGCACAGTGCACCAAACTCAACAGCTTTGTGTTGAATCTCTTCTCATACAGGCATACAGCAAGGACATGCATATCAGGGAATTACATGCAGCAGGCAGTAACTAAGTCTTTATGATCAAGTGCATGTTTTCTCTGTTTTCAATCCCACTGCTTCAGGTGTGAACAAATACCTTCTTCTCCAGAGTGTATACCATCTTACAGAGCTGAAAATTTAGAGCAATCAGTTTGTAGCCCACCTGAATAGATTATGAATCCTTTACTCCAATAGATCATGAAGTTTAATTTAAGTAGTGAGCTGAGAAAATGATCAAAGAATATAAAATCTAGGCATAATATTTCAAACTTTTTAATACTTGCAATGCCTTGTGGAGTTCTATTTCCAAAAACTGTTCAAATGGCTCAGTAACTCTGAAGAACCTGAAGTTGATTTGGCTCCTGACTTGATTATATTTGAGTTTCTGGATGATGCGATGCAGGGTTTGGATTCAATAAATGACTTACTGAAGTATCAAAATTCTAAAGACAATTAAATGCAAATACCACTGTTGTTGGAGGATTTGTTGGTGGGGATTTCTGTAAATAGCAATCTTTCAGTATTTATGGTTCTACAGCCCTTTAAGTTCATTGATGTGGTTTGCAAGACAAGAATTTGATCATTCCCAATTCCTCTAGTTGGCAGTGTTGCATTATTTATAGGAAAAAGACAAATGTTTTAATGTTAACTTTGGTGGATCCTAGTAAGTTTAGCATACCAATCATTTAAATATAAAAGTGATATCATCTAAAAATTCTCAGAGTTTGGAAAAACAGCTAAAAATAAAAATTGAAGTATCAGAATGCTTTTAAATCTATATTTATTTATTTATATATTTGTGCACACTAGTAATTTGAGAGGGTACTGGGGTAGAAACACAGACCAGATTTCAAGGAAGAGTGCCAGGAAATTCAGCATGTGTTTTAGAAGAGATTCAACACAAAGCTGTTGAGTTTGGTGCACTGTGCACAGACCAGAGCCTTCAAAGGCTCACTCTGTGGCCCCTGCCCTCTTCCCTGCCATGGAGATGTGTATNATAAATAAATAAATATAGATTTAAAAGCATTCTGATACTTCAATTTTTATTTTTAGCTGTTTTTGTGCATTTTTGTTTTGTCTTAGGTTGGCTTTTTTTGTTTGTTTGTTTGCTTTTTTAAGGTTCATCAGAGAAGGCATTAAAAATCTGAAAAGTAGGCATAACTTTCTGGCTAGAGAATGCTTACACAGATATTCTGTGCATTGCAGGCCAGTGTCTAATCTTTTCACTTCTAAGTCTTCATCTTATTCCAGTACTGTCACCTCCAACCCCTTCCAGGGTTTTCTCTGCATTTCTGGGGAACTGGTTCCTCCATCCTTTAACTGGCCCTTGAAAACTTGTTTCTCACCTTTCTGTGGGCTGCTCTGCAGCTCTGTGCCTATGTGAGTCACTACTAACAAGATTATTTTCCTGCCCTCTAGTGTTCTCAAATTTCCCAGACACTTTTATAGATATGAAGCTCTGAAGACACCCAGGGGAAAAATGTAATTTATTATTTTTTATTAGTTTTGCTGAGATTTACAGAATAAATGTGTTTTGGTAAACAATAGCAAACCAATGCTGCATGGTATGGGCTCCTCCCTTCAGTCCAAAAGGGACTCTAGACAGTGTGATTATTTAAAGCAATGTGAGCTCTGACAGGCAGAGCTTGCCCTTCTGCATCAGATATTCATCTTACGCTGTGGGTCTAGCCATGACTTTTCAACCAAACCTCTAGGCTTCTGCTAAAGAAAAGCCATGTTTATTTAGAACCGGGCATCTCTCCATCTGAATATCAGCACAGAGCAATAATAAGGAAGAGCCCTGGAAACCATTCTGGCTTCCCAAGCTCCTGGTGCACCCTAGGGCACATGCTTCCAGCACAGAAGAGGGGTACAACATACTCTCTGTATATGGCTGGCTCGATTGCTGACTGTTGCCAAGGAGCACTAAAGGTTTCCACCAGCCTACTTTTGTTTTACCATCTCAGAAGAGTCCCTTGGAAACAGCTTTCCAAAGGTACCTGGTACACGTACAACTCCCTGGGCTGTTTGCAGATTTTAATGAGAAAAGAGGAGAACTGTACACACTCTGTAAGTCTGAAGCCCAGCAAATAATTCTGGCAGTACGGACCATCCTCAGGCCTATTCTTTTTCTCCCTATTGGAGAACTCTATGCCCAGGGTTACATTTGATTTAGTGATATGGCAGAGGAGTGAACAGCATCTGGAATGAGGCTGGAAGGAGCCTTTGAAAGGCTCTGTTGGACCTTGGCTGGCATGCGGACTTGCAGAAGGTCTCTGTACTCCTCTGCTCCAGCTCCCTCTTGCCAGGCACTTGGCAGCTACATGCTGCTGCCCCTACCACCATGGCCATGGCAGGGAAGAGGGCAGGGGCCACAGAGTGGGGCTTTGAAGGCTCTGGTCTGTGCACAGTGCACCAAACTCAACAGCTTTGTGTTGAATCTCTTCTCATACAGGCATACAGCAAGGACATGCATATCAGGGAATTACATGCAGCAGGCAGTAACTAAGTCTTTATGATCAAGTGCATGTTTTCTCTGTTTTCAATCCCACTGCTTCAGGTGTGAACAAATCTTCTCCAGACTGTATACCATCTTACAAAGCTGAAAATTTAGAGCAATCAGTTTGTAGCCCACCTGAATAGATTACGAATCCTCCACTCCAATAGATTATAAAGTTTAACGTAAATAGTGAGCTGAGAAAATGATCCAAGAAAATAATATCTAGGCATAAATTTTCAAACTTTTTAATACTTGCAATGCCTTGTGGAGTTCTATTTCCAAAAACTGTTCGAATGGCTCAGTAACTCTGAAGAACCTGAAGTTGATTTGGCTCCTGACTTGATTATATTTGAGTTTCTGGATGATACGATGCAGGGTTTGGATTCAATAAACGACTTACTGAAGTATCAAAATATCAAAATCTAAAGACAATTAAATGCAAACACCACTGTTGTTGGAGGATTTGGGGGGGATTTCTGTAAATAGCAATCTTTCAGTATTTATGGTTCTACAGCCCTTTAAGTTCATTGATGTGGTTTGCAAGACAAGAATTTGATCATTCCCAATTCCTCTAGTTGGCAGTGTTGCATTATTTATAGGAAAAAGACAAATGTTTTTGTGTTAACTTTGCTGGGTCCTAGTAATAAGTTTATAGTACAAATCATTTAAACATAAAAGTGATATCATCTAAAAATTCACAGAGTTTGGAAAAACAGCTAAAAATAAAAATTGAAGTATCAGAATGCTTTTAAATCTATATTTATTTATTTATATATTTGTGCACACTAGTAATTTGAGAGGGTACTGGGGTAGAAACACAGACCAGATTTCAAGGAAGAGTGCCAGGAAATTCAGCATGTGTTTTAGAAGAGATTGAGAGTTCAGAAATATTCAATGAAACTTTCTGACTGCCACAAGAAATGAAAAGCGGCTGCATTCCCATACAGTCAGTGTCCCAATAAAGACTTCACAAGCAAGAATGCTCTCCAGAAACACATTGGACTACTTTGCTGCAGCTGTGAGAGTGAGTCAACCAGGCATCTGTTGAAAGAGATGCCTGTTTCTGCCATGTTTCTGTGATGTTTTCCTGCAGTGACATCACTATATCTGCTTTAAAATGAAATACTATCTAAAAATCAAAAGACACTATGTGCTGTTAAACGAGAGTGCCTACAGTATCTTTTAGTGTTTATGATTTCTGTACAGGTATTCCTTTAACTTTTACTATAATTGAGGGGCTTATCCCAAGGCTTGCTTCCATGAAGGACTGACACAAGAGGGTATGAAAACAACTCTGTGCCTCTCGGCTTTTGTCTCCCTTTTTACTCTCTGTTCTTCAGCCAAACCTTGATCCTGCAACTTTTTGAGTTCTTGGCAGCATTCCAGCACAGCACTTGATGCGTATTTAACTTCAGGCACATTAGCAACCCCACTGATGTCCACAGGACCACTCATATGCTTAAAGTTAAACATGTTCTCGAGTGTCTATACTGGATCAGAGAATATGGGATTGAGGTCTCTGGCAAGTCGCCAGGAAAGCTTCTCCTAAAGAAGTCAGACATGCTTCTCTTCTGATGCAGACCTGTCCTGGGACAGCCATGTTTATCCCTAACACAGAGGTGCTAGAAAGGAGCTGTAGATGATCATTCCTCACTGACTGAGCAGACTGTGCTGCTTTGCCAACAGAAAGGCTTCAGCTTTGGCCATTCCAATGTAGAACTGCTCACCTGAGCATCTTGTAGAACAGCAACCTGAAGTCCCTGCACTAAACCCTTTGATGCTGCTCACCCATTACCCTAAGCCTCATTCACTGAGGACAGTCCATGGAGCTATTCTCAAAGTAAAAAGCTGGTTTCCCATATAGTATGCTCCATAATAGATGAGAATATTTACTGTATTTAGAAAACTTCAATCAGAGGTTAAAAAAACCCACAACCCAATCAAAAAACCTTTTATGTATTGCTATGGCCTACTGTTACAGGAGTTACAGGAGTTCATCCTGAGAAGCAGGATGAAGTTAGCATTACCAAGTTGAAAACAATTTTGTTTTGAGTACAGTGGCAGATATGAGACAGAGGACATGCAAAAGATGGAAGTATCTTGAAATATTGACAGGTATCCAAGATGTTGCTTTTCTTTATCTCAATGACCACTAAAACATTAAATATCACAGTCTGGCTTCTGCTGAGTAACAATTCACTTTTAGCGTTGGTACATATTTTTAGCCTGGACAAACATAACCTGTTTCTATTTTGTTGTTACACTTATAGCCTACATAGTTGATGCAGAATAACTTTTAGCTTCAAGTTAGCTTCTAGCTACAGTATTTTCTTGTTGATGCTTTTTTAAAGCCAAGGATTAATAGGAGACAGAAACAAAGGACTGAGTCATCAAACGCTGTCCTCCCCTCCTGGAGGCAGCCACCCCAATAATATCCTACTTATATTTGCATTAAAATTACTCAGGAATTTTGCCCATTCTTCTTTCTCAAGTCTGCCTTTGAAACTCCCTCCCTTAAGAGAAACTCTTGTTTAACTAGCCTAAGCTTACACTTGGCAACTTCTGATCAAATGTTCCTTCACCATAATGAATTCTCTCTCTGAGTATTTCTGCAGTGAAATAATATTTCATCTTGGTCTTCTTTCTTCTGGACTGAAGGAAGAAAGGATTTTGAGTTTTTCATTGCGAGCAAACATCTTTTACCATATCTATTTGCCCTTTTCTGCATCTATTCCAGCAGGAGTTCCTGTTTCTGAAGAGAAATATGCTAACATATTACAGATAAGATACGGCCGCTACAACTACTCTGTCTCTCTGAAAATCTGTTGTCTAATACCCCCTAGTGTCTCATTTACCTGTCTTACAGTTTGTTTGTTTGCTTTTTAAATATTAGTTTCTAAGGGTGAATCATAGTACAATTCATAAAATGGCTGATCATGTTTTTTTATGGAGTTCCTTTTCTGTCTTAACAATTTTTGTAAGATATGGATGAGCTGGCCTGTACAGTGAGGAAGTTCAGAACAACTTGCATTTTTCCCTGTATGAATATTCACTCAGACTATAACTAGCCTAAAGTAGTCTCCCTGAAGCTGCTACTTTAAGCAACGGAGATGAACAGAGATGACAGCAAACACGTAGGTAAACCTTCTTCTCCAGATGGGACCCAGATGGGACACAGACGAGAGGCACTGGATGAGGAGACCTTAAGAGATTGGCTCCCACCAGCTAATGTTTGTCCCTTTCTGTATCTTTCCTGTCATATCTTCTGAAGCTCTCATTATGTCTGCATTCTTGCTTTATCACGTACAGCAAAATAGATGATGTTAGATTATAAAAAAGAAAACCAAACAACACTGAAAAACTAAAATCTGTGTTACTGGTACTGAAGCTAACCTTAAGGACACTGTGCTGTGCCCTAGTGACCACAGTATACCTGTTCAACTGATATCCTGCTACCAGTCCTTTCCAAGGCCTGTGTTACAGCTTCCAGCTCTGTCACATTTCCATTAATGGTTTCTTTTTGCAGAATAAAGGATGCTCTTTTGCTGGAATTGATGAGGTGTCTCAGTAGACAGGCATAACCTGGCAGTTCTTTGTTATTGATGGTGGTAATGTTACACAAAAGACATTGTGAGAAGCTCCTCTTTCTTGAATAAGAAACATGTTATCATTGCATATACACGTAAAGTATTGCAACTGCTGCTTGGCTGATTTTGTTGCAGCATTTCAGGAAGTGTGGTTTGTGCTGAGGTGGGGGTTGCAATTATCCTGGGGTTCTGCTCATCTTCTGTCACATTGCATTTTCACGATGAAGAGGAAATTAAGGAACTTTCTCAGCTTACACCACTGCAATTTGGAGGCAGCCCAGAGAGACCAACATGTTCAGATGAAAGGTTGTGAAGTGGTATCCACATTTCTTACCTTTCTGTGGCTAGTGAGGAAGAGATTTTGCTCAGGCTAAATGAGATTAAGTTAGATTCCTGTTCTGAGTCTTACTCTTGAGAGATCTCTTCTTTTTCAGATACTGAGGACATTGGCTTCTTCTGTGAAATGAGGTGCCTTGAACTGTCTAACTCTAGAAGACTCCATATTCTGCAGGGACTATTGCCCAAACAGAAACAAATATGTTTGGGATAAAGACATGATCCCCATATGGCCAAACATAGTTCATTGGGAAGCCTGTAGATCTTGTGTTTATCTTAGGTATGAACTTTACCCAGGATTTGGGGTGTGTTTTCTATATCTTCCTTTCATTTCAACAAAAAAGGAGCAAAATCAGGATCTTGCTGAAATAGAAGCCACCTTTCTCCTCTGTCTCAATGGATCTGTGCTGTCACCTCCTATGGTTTGTGGAAATCTTATAAACAATAATTATAATCTTATAATCTTATAAAAGTTGTTCATAGTTTGTCATTTGAGAGGTGCATGCAAATGGCATAGTGTTCTTTGAAATTCCTAGGAAAATTACCTAGCTTTCACCAGTACTTCAGTGGTGAGACTGGAATGAAAATGAAGGTCTGCCAATCGATGAGTTAATTTTTCTATATCACAGGAAAGACAAATTGAAATTGATGAAAAAAAAAAACAACAAAAAAAGAAAGAAAATATTTAATTATGATATTTAATTAGGGCAGGAAAATCCAACACAAACAAACATAGAAAAGTTCAACGGAAACTTGCTGGAAAGAATGTCTGTGTTTTGTCATAAGAATATGAACTAGATTGAGTGTGGAACCAGGTCCCAGGGAAGCATTACAACATTGGAGGTAACTAGCACAACATTTCATCAGGGGTGACTGGGCTGCTTGCGAGAATTCTGGTGGCTTAAAAATACTCTCCCCTTCCCTTGCACATTGATTTAATTCTGTCTTAGCTAGCCTTAAGTTACATAAGAATGCTACATGGATGCCACAGAACAATTCTCCATGCTTTTGTGTTCTAGCTGAAAAGAAAGACTCAGTTCCAATGTAAGCATAACACAAATGCCACGGGGATTTCCCTCTGACAAATGCAGGCACTTACATCATGACTGTCTCATTCTAATGTAGAAGTCTAAAACATGTTGATGGATATCTCTAAATTTTGTGGTTCCAGTGTTCACAAGCACTTTGATGGAAGATACATTGACTAATCTCAGATGTGGAAGTCTACACTCTAGACATCTGTACTAAAGTTATGTTCAGGGAAACCACTCTGTATGTTTCAGCTTGGAATGACACAGGGCGGGCACTGGAGGAGCTTTTGAAGGAGCCAGCTGCCAAAACTAACCTACTGTCATAGACAGAAAGTCAGCTCTGGGCTCTTAGCATTGACAATGTCCACCAAAATAAAAAGCAATCATAGGCAGGAGATGGGTTATGACAGGAAAAGAAAAATTCAGCTATTGCTTGTACTACACTAAGTATAATTCAGAGGAACATTTCAGAGTGGCATCAGATTAGCCACAGTGCTGAGATGGCATTTGAATAATAGGATGGTACTCTAAACCATAATTTCTTTCTGGTTTATTTATCTTCCTCTTATCTTCATAAAACTCTTAGCCAGTGGGACATGCCTGGTTGGCTTCTTCCCAAGCATGCTTTTTAAAAAATGGTGAAATCAATGTTTTCTTAAAATATTTTGGGAGAAATCTATTTTTTGTTTCCTAACTGACTCCAAATTCATTTGTGGTGTTTAAATACAGAGACATTCAAGATGGAAAATATGTTGTGGAGTCTTTAGTCCAATCTCCTGCTCAGGGCAGGTTTTACACTGAATTTAGAGTACATTGTTTGGGGCTTTGTCCAGCTGGGTCTTGAAAACCTTCCAGGAAAGGGATTCTATGGGTAGCCTAATTAAATGCTTAATTATCTTCAGAGATTTTTTTTTTCTTTGAGTACAGTTGGAACTTTCCCCATTCCAGTTAACAGCCATTATCCCCCGAGTTAAAAGCTTGTCTTCTTCTAACCTACCAGGACGCACTGGCAGCCTTCTGGTAGGTCCCCCTAAACATCTCTTCTCCAGGCTGAAGAAGGCAAAATCCTCCATCTTTTCCTTATAGGACAGTTGCTCCAGTTCCTGACCATCTTTGTGTTGCCTTGCTAAATACACTTGCAAAGGTCTTTCTTTGTCTTTCACATATTTGGGGGTATAAAACTTGATGCCTGTTTACATATATGATCTAATATATGCCAAGCAAAGGACAATAATCTCTAGCAGGACTCTTACTGATTTAGACTGTTGGCCCTTTTTTGATGCCAGGGCACACTGCTGGCTCATGTTTAGCATATTGTCATCAAAGAGCCCAGTCCTTTTCAGCAGAGCTGCTATAAAAGGTGGTCAATCTCCAGACTATATCACTTCAGTGAGTTAGTTCATCCCAGGTTCAGGACTTTGTATATTTTCTTTTTGAATTTCATGACACTCCAGAAACATAATCACATTAAATTAGGCTTAGAACGAAGTTCCTCATCCTACTCAAACAACCAGCAGAAATGTTTAGAATAGGGCAACCACAAAAGAAGACTATGCAATTAAAGCCAGGCAGAGACCTAAAGGCAATCTCTTGGTTATTTATCCGTTCATCATTAAAGATTTAAAGGTCAATACTGCAGATTTACATTCTTAAACATTCTGTTTTCACAATGATGCCCTAAAGGAAAGATAGCTTTTGGTTATGAGAGGAGCAAACTAGTTTTTTGTTTTGTTCATGGCACAATATGTAAGCAACCCTTAAAACTGCCTTTGATATGATTGTATATCTCTGATATTCACAGAAGAACCTGTAAAATGAGCTTTGGAAAAGTATATCTATATCTAAATACTATCTCAAAGGTGATCCTGAGAAGCCTTTTAACCTGCCAAAGAACAGAAAAACCTGGAAAAAATACTTCCAGCAAGCATAATTAAAACTAAAAAACTAACTTACTCAAGAGAAATGCCATTGCAAATGTATAAATATATGTATTAGATGAAAAAAAACAAAAGGGATTTTATTTGGAATTAGTCTTCTCAGACTACCCAGGCTACATATTTATGCATCTATACCATTCTTAGTTGGCATATTTTCATCCATTCCATTATTATCTGGTTCTGACTTTTGCATTTTATCAAAATACTGTACATAATATCTTTGGTGAGTGATGTGTCTGAATTTTATTCTTTTGTGCAATAGTGACAACAATATAACTTTATCTCTGATTTCTTAACAAACAGCAAATAATGAAGATTTGAAAAACCAGTGAGAAATTGTATCAATGAAAAACAGCCAAACATTTGGGCAAAGCTGTTGTGTGATGAGAACAGCAGCAGAAATAGGAAGGGGTCTTCAAAGTAGAGAAGGAGAACAAAAACTTCGAACACCTCAGCCAGATTTTGAATTGCACACTGCCAGGGTGATGGTACTTTGCTAGCAAGCTGGTGTTCTTTCAGGCACTCCTAAGTAATGCAGAAAACAAAGTCACAGTGTCTAATGTATAATTAAAATACCAGATCTGTTTTTTCCCTAAATGCAGTAGTTACTTCTAAAAATGATGGTCTAGGTTAACCTGAGTAAGCTTATCCAAAACCATCTCCTTGAGACTGTCCAAAATGTACAAAAAAAAAAAAGTCTGGAATGTAAAAAGGGTCAAACTTTCTTTATGCTCTCCTAGCTGTCACATTAATTTATTCTTAACGTTCCTAACTCACAGATGCCTGCAATGCCACAAGACCAAGTACCCAGCACAAGGTCTGTCCAGTCTCTAGCTATCTCCTGTTTCTTTCATTATGAATTTCATCTGACAGCAGTGAAGTCAGCTGTGATGTGGAGGCTCCTTAAACTGGTGATTGATGAATATAGCATTTGCATGTCTGGTCTATACCACATGACCAATGTAGGTATAACCTAAACTGCAGAATGAGCTATTGGGTTGAGGAAGCACAGGCAAATCAGGCAAGAGGCACAGGAGGTGAGTGAGGATCAGCCTTCACATTTCCTTTGTCTCTGGACAGAAATAGGCAGAACAGTATTCTGTTTTATTCTCAGTCCTCTAGGATTGCTGCATAACCCTATAAGAGATAACAAAAAGTATGACTTTTAACAGGGAACACAGACATGTGGTCTTCTCCCATGGTTATTACTGAAGAAATGTACCTACCTAATTTAATTATCATTATTACTTAAAGATAATTTGCATCAGTAAAGAAATGACTGAGAAAGTCACTTTCAAAATTAAGTTATTCCTGCATCTTCTCTATGAACATCTTAGTAATTTTTTAGTGTCTTGATAAAGCTTTGTCTTTTCTACCAAAAGTTAAGATCTAAGGTAGTTTACTTATATAAGACTATGATTTTAAATATATATATGTATATATACACTTTTAGAAAAAACAAACTCAAAGAAAAAGTTATATAACTTTCTGACAATTAATTTTATTCACATGAATAATTTATTTCATGATACTTTATCAGACTTACCATTTACTTCATATGCTTTTGACATCGGAAATTATTTCTTGATCTCAGCCTCCATGAACTTGATAGTTTGCTTGCCAAAAAATTAATTAAATGTGTCAAATTTTATGTCACATTTTGATCACTAATCAAGAATTTATAGTAATTCCTATTGATTTCCTTAGAGTTATTTTCTGTTGTGTGACATTGGTGTGTATAATTTCCCCCATGTTTGCCTGAGCTACTTCCTGTGACTTTATGGCAATGCTCCTTGGTTATACTCATGTTAAGACTCAGAAGATACATTTCCTGTGGCTTTTGAGCTATTGTTTTCATAAATTATTTTTGAAATCCCCATTTCTGTATCATGGTATCACAGTATTTTTGGTATGTTCGTGCCCTTGGGAAGTGCACTATAATACATTGCTAATATGTGTGTTATGATGATACTGTGTGCCAGTTGTAGTACTAATTATATTTCATGCTCATAGTGCTCATCAGAGCTTTCACAAACAGTTCTGGCATAGAGATGTGGAGTCCATGTGATGTTTTGTAGCACATTTTATTGTCGTCCAGTTTCAGATTTAGCAAAGAGATGAGTCCTGGAAAGGTGAAAAAAATCAGCAGTAGTGTTTTGACTATTACTGCTTTTTATGATATTATGATAGCAGATGAACAGTGATAATAGTTTTTAATGTAAAATGTTTAATTATTTAAGTTTATTCCTCATCATGTGAAAACTTTGTCTTGAATTATTGCTGTGAAACAACCTATTCCCCAAATATGAGCTGTATAAAAAGATGAACTTCTAGAAGGCACTGTAGGTGAACAGCAGTATTAGAAGAGAAAACGAAATGCAATATCTCTTGCATTACTGAGATGGAGACAAATTGGCTAAGCATTTTTAAGAAATGCCATGAGCAGTCAGTTGTGCCTCTCCCCAGCTAGAAGTAGGCTTCCTACCACAAAAAGAATTAACTTGTTCAAAGCTTTATGGAATTAGTTTTGTTTCATTCTTCTTCAGTTCAGGGAATAGGACGTGCAAGAGAAACCACTAACTCAGTCAACCAAACTGTATTTACCACAATGGGACCATAGTCTTTTTAAGAAATTAAAAAAGATATATCTAGAAATGTTTGCATCTGAACTGAATTATCTCAGTTTTGTAGAAGGTATTTAAATTGATGAATTTACAAAGGTTAAGTAATACAAATCCATGTTTGCCTGGTAGATTTGGTTTACCACAGCAAGTTTTCCTAGCCCCACAACACTGCTCTTTCAGGTTTGTAATGAGATACATGTCTCCCAGACCCTTCTGACTCAAAGAATGAGTTTTTTAGATTGAAAACTAGGGAAGAAAGTGATAAAATAACAAAAACAACAAAACAGTATTTTGTACATGGCCATTTGCAAAGCCTTCCACTTATATTTTATTTAAGTTCTTGGCTACAGAACAAAAAACAGTGACCTCATCCCAATTTTTCATTATCCTTGAGAGCCTTTTCACTGAGTTTAGAAGGTGCTGCCTTTGGCTATCATGAAACCACATCTATTAATACTCACATTTTTTTTGCTGGGAACACTGGCATGATGTAACTGTAGATCTTGTGCAGCTCTGACCACAGCGACTGACATCAAATGAAACTAAAACATCCAGTACAGGCACAGCCCTCTCCAGATTTCCATTCCTCTAGTGATACCTTATGTGTCTGAAGCAATTCTCACTATGAAATGCTCTTTTTATGTAGGCAGTCTGTTCTTCCTTGCTTTCTGAAACTTACACAGAAAATTTCAATAACCATGAAGTTTGGCTCTTGACGTGTAATGTGACCCAAGCAGCTGCCCTGTAAGTAAGAAGATGTGATTGAAAAGGCATCTTCTTGAAACAAGTAATTGAAACTATCTGGCTTCATTCTTGACATTTATGGTAGCTTACTGGTTTTTATAGGAAACATGAAGGGATGACAGGAAACATTCTCAGATGTGGTCATGGACCTCTGAATGTACTTAGAGAAAAACAGAGTTCATAGAGTTCCTGTATATGGAAAACAAATATTTTTTCACATAGTCATATATGCCCAGAAAGCATAATTCATTTTCCATCTTTTCCATCTTTTCCAAGCCCTATGGCAGTATTCAGGAGCCATAATACTACAGTGCTGGATAACTGTGGAATATTCTAGTTTACATTGGAATGTTACCCACAAGACCCATTCAGGCTGTCCTAAGTTCAGGGACTTACCTCGAGAAGTGACAGAGACCTTGTGCCAGCCAGTAAGTCCTTGTTAGTTTGAGTGGTGTTACATCACCAAACATGAAAGAAATGAGTGCTAGAGAAGGAGTGTAAAGGAGGAGAATGACTGAAGGAGTGAGAGATGGAAGGGACGAAGAATGCAGTATGGGACTTAACTGGTTTGTTGTCCTGACAACTCATTGTTAGGATGGATGCACATATGTAGATTGTGTGTGGTATATAACAATACTGGGTAGAAAGACACAAATCACAGTAAGATTTGCTTTGTTCCTGACAGTTATTTGAGCTTCTGCCTATACCTTGTGTCTACATAATCCTATGGGCTAGTGCAGCTGGAATAGACTAGTTTATGCAGGTCATAGCTCATAAGGGGGTGGTGCAGCTGGCATTACATACAAATACTTTTGAACCTGAATAAGCAGGTAGTCGTTTCTATCTTGGTTGACTACAGTAAATGTGTAGGGCTTATATATTATGCTCTTGGTTCCTGCAGGAAGAACTATACTGCTAAGTGAATTACTAAACACTCACTGCAAATCAGAAGAGCAGTTCCTTAGTGTGATAAGACAAGCAGAGTCTCTACCTGTTCTGCTTATCCTGGTTTTGGTAAGCATATTGTCTTCAGCTGCTGTGGGCCATCAGCTTCCCAAACCTCATCTCTGTGTCAGAAGCACTGTTATTGAGCAGAGATCTCAGCAAATGTGTTGGGACAATACACATCAGTAGTTAGAGAAACAAGTAGGATGCTTGAATGTAGTAATTTATGGCTATGAAGTAACAGAGAAAGTGTTATACACTCAAGTAACATCAATCTGTGTGCTGACATGCAGTAAATCTCTTTTCGAGGCTCAAAGATTTTGCTAATTAAAACACATTTGGAAGAGGAAAAAAAAAAAAAAAAAGAGGCCAGATTTTAGAAATGCTAACCACTAGGCTAGAGACTGTTCTTGAGGGGATGGCAGGATGGTGCAAAATACGTGCAACACTTTAAAGAGTTGAAAAGAAAGAAGGGAAATCTGAATTGCTGAATCCATTTGTTTAGATAGCTTCTTAGTGGTTTAGCTTACATGTTTATTAACTTTTAGTGACTGGCAGAGACTGAGAAGAGATTTGTATGTTTGAAACGTCTTTTGTAAAGGAACTCAAGTCAGAGCTGGAGCTTTGAGGGAGTACTACAGTGCTAATGATAGCCAGAGAGTCAGCAGAAACAGAGAGACACAATTATGGTGAGTTAGCAGCCAGACACCCTCCTAGCTGTTCACTCACTTTCCCCCATCAAGGATGCAGGGGAGACAATGGAATGTCTCTCACTCCCCCACTGCCAACACCTTGCCACCTACACCTAATACAACAACCCAGCTGATAACCCTTCTAAATAAGAGCGTGTCTAAATGCACACAGAGGTTTACAGCCATTGCACCTGTCTGGACACCATCAGGAAATCAGATGTTTAATGTTACTGCAGGTGTGTTTTGCTTCTTGATAGCAGATCAGTCTTATATAGGCCTGAGGAAGAGTGGCTGGAAAGCTGCTCAGAGGAAAAGGATCTAGGGGTGTTGACCAACAATCAGCTGACTATAAGCCAGAAGTGTGCTCAAGTGGCCAAGAAGGTCAATAGTATTCTGTCTTGTATCAGCAATAATGTGGCCAGCAAATGGGAGAGATCATCCCTTTCTACTCCTCACTGATAAGGCCACACCTTGAATACTGTGTTCAGTTTTGGTCTCCTCTTTACAAGAAAGACATCAAGGTGCTGGGGTGTGTCTAGAGAAGGGCAATAAAGCTGTTGAAGGGTCTAGAGAACAGGTCTTATGAGGAGTGGCTGAAGGATCTGGGGTTGTTTAGCCTGGAGAGAAGGAGGTGAGGGGAGACCTTATCACTCTCTACAACTACCTGAAATGAGGCTGTAGCAAGATGGAGATCAGTCTCTTCTACCGAGTAACAGGTGATAAAACAAGAGGAAATTTCCCTGTTCTAACAGGGAAATCTTAGATTAGATATTAGGAAAATGTTCTTCAATGAAAGGGTTGTCAAGTGCTGGAACAGGCTGCCTAGGGAAGTGTTTGAGTTACCAGCCCTGGTGGTATTTAAAAGAAGTGTAGATGTGGTACTTAGGGATATGGCTTAGTGTTGGATTTGGTAGCCTATGGTTGGAATCAATGATCTTAAGGGTTTTTCCTAACTTGAATAATTTTATGATTCCATGATTCTATGTGCATGGTGCCTTCTACTGAAGGAGAAAAATACACATAAGCTCAACAAGGTGATCTTCCAGGTATTAGGGTGAAAGAGGGAGACTTGCTGTGCATATTTTATGATTTTTTAGAAAGCTGGAGATTTGAGTGAAGAATCATGAAGAAGAACTCTACAGGCTGTCATGGATGACAATGTGTAGTCCCCATATACCTGTATCTGACCAAGAGACAACTGAGATTTTCTGTTTATACTCCACTGTAGTATTTTTTTGAAATCTATCAGTTCTGTCAAAATATTTTAAGACTTTCTGAACATTTTTCTTAGATTCCATACAATATATTTTCTGCATTTCTTTAATCACTTTGTGTGCAATATTAAAGCAAACAAACAAACAAACAAACAAAAAGGCAAAGGAGAAAAAAGTTACTTGCTGGGACAGCCAAGTAAGTAAGATACCTGGCCAAGATGCTAACCTCTGGGATGATTTTTCCCTGCTTTTAGCAAGCATTCAGCTTTCCAAGTGGGGCAGATTTCTGATACGTGAACTCTTCATGCTATGTGCCATTTCTTTTTTTTTTTTCCACTGAAAAAGAAAGAAATAATATTTAAAAGTTTAAGGGATGGGGGAAATGAAAACCACTTTATTTCATTCCAGACTGCTCCACCAAAGAGAGAAAAATACATAAATGGAAACAAATGGTCCCAAGAGAATTTAACTGTTGTTAGAAAGATATTTTTCATCAAAAAATTAATTTAACTGAAAAAAAAATTAAGCATCTGTAATTGTGCTTTTGTTGATTCAGAGCCTTCTGAAGCCAGCTGGGAGCTTTCCCACTGATTTCATTGATTTTGGAAGGGGTCTCTCATGAGCTAACGACGTGTTGTTGATTTGATATTTGTTAAAAGAGAAGCCAGAACTTTCTGAAACCTTTCCTCAGACTCATTACCCTCCACTCAATTTGTTTGTGCCTTTCTTTGATGAAAGCGTGTATGACATCAAAAGATACAAGGGAGAGATAAGTTTACATTTTGCTTTCCCAGAACTTGCATGGTAACTTCATTTGTTGTCTGTTGTTTTAATGTATAGCAGGCTCATGTTGCTTTCAAGATGAAGCAGAGATTTTCATTATTCTATAGGAGACATTTGCATGGAAAGGTCCTTTGAACATTTTCCATTCCATAATAGCGGAGAACAGGAAAAAAAACATGGGGTACCATTAGAAAATCTGATTTCATAACACTTTAAAAATAAGTCTGTCTTCTTTTTAATCAATTTCCTAGGATCCTACTAGGGACCCCGTCTGACATTTTGTTGTCTTATGAAATATCAATTTTCTTTTGCCTTTGCTCTCATGGAGATGGGGCCATTTATACAGATGTCTTGGTAAAGTGAGTACGATCCCAGAAAAAGGGATAATTACTCATAAATAACATTTCCCACTTCAGTGGGTTTTCTTGAACAGGAAGATACTCTAATGTTTACTGTTTTGTTCTAATGACAGGGAAGGAGTTATGGTCTCTGTCTTATCTCCTGGGTATGTAAATGCTTTGCTTTCAACTCTTCAAGATGTTTTTTGTTTGTTTGTTTGTTTTTGTTTGTTTTGTTGGTTGGTTGGGTTTTTTGGGGGTGAAGTTTGGTTGGTTTTGTTTTTTGGTTTGGTTTTTTTTTTAAATCCCAAGTGCATCTTACTTTATCTTGGCATTTAGCTGCAGTCAGTATGCAGAATTCTGACCATGTGAAGACAAATTTCAGATAGCTGCACAGCTGCTTATCTGACTAGCACATGCCTTTCATTAAAAAAACTCCAGGAGCACATAATTTTAATTGTAGGATTTCTTAAGGTTAATTTGTACTGGGTGTGAAGCCTTAGGTCATGCTGTCTGATTTTTTTCAGTCCTGGGAGGTGTGTGATGGGCATCATTCCCTTCTGGGGTTGTGTAAAGCAGATACATGGTCATGGTGAGACAGCCAGATGAGTCGCAGGTGGGAAACCTTGTGATACTGAAGAATTTGACTGTAGCCACGTTCAGTGTTACCTCAGTTTGAGGAGCCTTCCCCTGTCCACACCGTACTGTTCACTTCTGACTCATCCTCCCTCAGCCAGATGAACCCGGGAGTCACTGTACAGAGCCTGTTAGGCTAGAGAGAAGAATACATCACATTTCTAGGTACATGCAACTCACAGGACTTAGTGCAGCTGTTTTCTCCTTCCAGATGTGGGGATCTAACAGTCAAACATTACCATAGGGAAGCAGATAAGTTTTAAACTTTTGTGCCTTGATTGTGTAGCACATTGACAAGAGACATGTTGTACTTGGAGGAACTTGGAAGATCCTTGCAGGCTAAGTATCTCACTCTCTAGTCTGTGAGATGGGTCTCATATTTTGCTTCAGTGAAGCCCCTTGCTTTCTTTTTATGGTGTATTGTCCACTAATGGGCTGAGAATGGGCTAAGACTCAATGATGATGAATAGGAAATAGGAGTTCTATAAACTTGTTATTGAAAGGTAAATTTAATAGAATACCAGTCTACACCTTCCCTTCCCACCCTTTTCCCCTTCCCTTCCCTTGGAATGGTGTATTCAGTATTAAATGACACTATGGCAGATACACAGATGAGCCTTTTCTAACTTCTCTTACTTTCTTGTGCACAAGGAACTTGGAGATCTGATACAAAAATCCTATCTTAACAGATGTAGCAAAGTCTCAAGAGGTTCCAGTAAGTAGCTTGCAAGTTATAGACAGTATTGGTAAAGTCCAGTGATGAACCGTGGGAAAATGGATGCAGTCCTGTGTGTCTTAAAACACTTTCAAAGAAAACCACAGGGCATTACCATCACTGATTTCAAAGGGGAACTCAGGCAGAACAAGAGAAATACCCACTTCTTCATTCCAGGACTATGAGTCATTCAACTTTCTTTTCTGCCTCCTTTTTATGTCATCCTTTTTTGTTGTTTTTGTTGGGGTTTTTTTGTTTGTTTGTTTGTTTTTAAGGTAATTTTTTCTTCCTCAAAGACAGCTCCACTCCACAGTTAGGTATGTCCACTGCACTGTGATGTTATTTTGATCTAATAGCTGAACCCAAGGTGCCCAGAATTTCTGTTCTCCTAATTTTAAATCTTTTTAGGGTTCAACTTCTGTAAATAGTCCTACTTTGAAAAAATATCTATATGGTGTTCTGCCAAATGTGCCATTTATATTTGGTAAAAACATCTTCTCAGGAATATTTTCAAGGAAAGGATATGGCTGAAAAAAATAAAAGAGCCAGAGATTCATGAGCTATATTATCTCTGTGAGAAAGGGGATTTTCATCACTCTTTCAAAGACAGCTTCCTACAGCATGTGTGATTGATCAACACCTGCCAAGCACATGGAGAATGTATGAAGGGGGAGATTTGTCAGTCTTTAGTGAATGAACTGGTCATGAAGGGAGCCACAACATTTTACTAGGTGTAGTAAGGGCAACCACAGTTCAAATGTCCCTACTCTTCCAGTGTACTTAACCAGTGATGCGTGTTCTTCACCTCTAGGGCAGAGAGAGGAGCTCTGCCTCAGTGTTTGCTTCAACTCTGACCCCCCAGCTGCCTCTGCCAACCAAATAACTGACATCAGATTCCCTGGATTCATGGATATGCATCAATGAGCAGCTGGATTGGGCACATAAGCACAATTCACACCGTAAGACCAATGAATATCATTCACTGTTGGCATCAAAGTATGTATCAGTGCCGTAGGACTGGCTATCATTCTGCTGTGTTTCCTCACCAGTTCCCTTGAAACATCAGGATAAGTTATGATGTTGTAGAAAGTGACTGTTTTTACAATTATCCTGAAATAAAATTGTTTTAAGTTCAGGCATTAAAAAGCTTTTAAGATATCTTAGAAGTAAAGTACTATGACTGCCTTTTTGCTAGATTATCATAGCAGTTTCTAACATACAGGTTTTAACTAATGCAATTTGAAAAAACCCCATTTCTTTGTTGTAGGAATATTCACTCTGACTGTTCCTAATATGATGTCCCTGCCCTAAGTGGCAGTGTGCTTGCTGTAATGTTCCTACAGAAAACTATGCATTAAGCTCTATGGATGCACTAGACAGCAAATTTGCTGCCAGCAGTACCAGAGGCAACTCCAACCTCTGGCAGCTTTCTAAGGGTGTCCCTAACTTGTCCACCTAACGTCTCAGTTAGTGCTCAGTGGGTTATGCTGTGAAGTGAGTAAATGATGTAGCCAGCAGAGGGCAATGAAGGTCAGTTTTCAGAGAGATAACATAAAACAATCTCAAAGTGGTTGAAAATGTAGAAAAAAATGGTCAAATAAAAGCATGGTGGGAACTGCAGCTATGCATCCGTTTCTATTAATGACCTTGAGACCTATATGAACCCTTGTGGTCATTTGATCTATAAACAGCCCTTTTAACGGAGACATTAAACAATGTAGTTGATTTATGACAATGTAATTAGTAGTCTTTGCAACAGGGGGGAAAACCTAATAAGAATCACACCCTACTGAAATAGAACAAATAGCTTAAACCAATAGCCAATAAACCCATAGCTTCTTATATAAATCCAGTTTTATCGGTCTGTTCTTGAGAGCAAATTTTTTGTTTAACTTGATAAACAGGTAATTTTTTCCAAGAAAAGTCTGGCCAAAAAAAGAGAGAGGGTGGCAGAAGTCAGCTCCTACTCAGTTCAGAGGAAAAAACCTGCTTCAGTCAGATGAAAAGGTCTATTACATATACCAATCCAACCTGGTGGAAATAATGTAAACATATAGTAAAGGACAGCATTGTTAAACTTGGGTGACATCTGCTTGGGATGTAACTCATATCTGGGCACTTGGCTAAGTAGCTGGTGCCAAGAAAGTGCAGCCTGTATGTGTTACTTGCCTCTGACAATCTGGGCAAAATCTTTCTTTGATCCTAATTGTGGTTCTAGGTGCCAAGTATTTTAAACTGATCTCTTGACATTGCTATGTTAACCAATGAACAGCTTAATAGCAGGAAACGCCTGGAGTGTTAGTGGGAAATTTTATTTATTTATTCTGTGGAAGATCCTAAAGGAGCCCTTCAGGACTGGGACCCCGTTACAGCTCTGCTATGCCGCAGAGGAAAACACTTGTGTGCAGTAGATGTGTCATTCCCGCTCAGTGATGTGGGGTATGTCACTTGGCTTTTCAATACTGAGCTTCCCATCTCTAAATAGCAATTCGTCTAATTTAAACTGCTGACCAGAATCAATCTTTGCCTCCCAAAATTTCAGCAGAAATTTGGGAGCTGCAGCTATCCTGGGGAAATTCTGGTCAGATCATCGAGGGTAACAGAGCCTACGAGGAAGTTACAAGACCTCATGCAAGGATGAAAAGACTCCTTTTAAAAAGGGAGTGGGAAAAAAAAAATAAAAAAAAGGAAAGCAAAACCTCATGATGATGGCATGGACTTCAAATACTCAGAAGAAGGAAGAGCAAAGTCCCAGGGGAATAGGACGTGTGAGTCACCCCCCTTGTGTTCCCAGCAGAGGTTCGCAGGCAGGGAGCAATCGGCTGGTGGTAAGTGCCCTCATGTTCCTGGCAATTAGCAGTAATGATAATTATAACTAAAGCTCTCCGTGCCTGTGTGTACTTATTTCTGAAAGAATACAAGACATGTTAGGCTGTGTCAGATCCAATAAGGAGATGTTAATAAGTACCTGTTTGCATATGAAGTAACTGTTGCCTCGGAGTTTTTATGATGTCTCCTCAGCTGACAGCCAGGAGTCCAGCTGGCGCCGGCTCAGACATCAAGTGGGATCTACATGGGGAGATGGCAAATATTTGACTTGGTGCTGATGAGCTAGAGATTTCAGTCATGGCTCTCCACTCCCCATCAAGTGCATCCTGTCAGAGGTAGTGGGTGTGTTTGAACCCTCAGTAGTTTTGCTCTTAATGGCTGCTTTTCACTGGTCTGACCATTATAATGCAACCAAGAAATTAAGTTCAAATGAGAACAGCTGAAATGCACTGGCAGGGTGGCTCTGCCCAGGGCCCTGTCATCACTCCCTTGTGAGCAAAGAGATGCTGTTCCCAGAGGGACAATGTCCCTGCAGGGGAGCTCAGGTTCCTTCATGGGGAGGCTTGCTGGAGCTTCTTTTTTTGGTAAAAGCCAGCTTCCAGGCATTCAGTGGAGGGCAGCCTGCCTACACGTCCCTCTTCTAGGGCTAATTTCTCTCCTGAGCCATCAGGGCCAACTGAGGATTTGATAAACACAGGGTTGCCCCAGTTTAGCTGCTCCACAGTGGAGTAAGTGCACTGTAAAGTAACAGCATTTCTGCCAGGCTGGCATACTCCGCCAGTGTAGATTAAGTGAAATCAGTGAGCACAATACTTGTAGGCAAGTCACAAATAAATTATATTCGTAGGCTTTAAATATTTTATCATTGGGTTTTTTTGAGGCTAAGAGTGGTGGTAATTGTCTGCTATGTCCCTCCCACAACACAGACTTTCCCCCATCTACTCCTACCTCTTAGAGGACAGATTTTAGACTTTAAAGAAAAATGTCAGCATTCACTGTTAACTACTTACATGTATAAAAAAAATCCCTACCTCCTCACCCATTAAATAAATCATCAGAGGATTTTCTTTCATGTTTCTGTCATGAACTATAGGAGGATGAGGAATTTGCTGCAATATATTTTTTTCCTTTTCTTGAGGTGCTTACCTATCAGAGCAAAATGAAAACACTGATCATTTAACCAGCCTTTTAGTGTTTCCCCCCTCACACCCATTTCTTCCACAGACAAACCTTGAGGAACAGAGTAGACAGGCAGCTCTGAGAAAAGCAATTCATTTCCAGGAGAATGTAGCAGTGGCCTCCTGGGGCCCCTCCAGCAGGATGATGAGGAGGTACAGGACAGCTGAGTTCTGAATGGACCCATCACAGGGACATTTAAGCATGGCAGTGCCCCCTCAGTGCTTTGTGGCTGGTCATCTGGCATCACCTTTGACAACATACAGATCAGGTACCACGGCTGGACAGTCCCTGTGCTGAGCATTTCATAAAAGAGCACGTTATGGTAAAGTGATGAAGAAAATTTTGAAGTCCTGACATTTATGATAAAAGTGCAAGTGTTGAAAACATTAGGAGACTTACTTGAAAGAAAGTGAAAGTTTAACACTGAAAAAAAGCAAGATTTAAAGTTTTAAAACTTGTGACAGAATGACAAATTCCTGAGGGGTGCTTCTTTCTCTGCCATTCTTGCTTTGGCCTTGGTAACTCACAGCTGGTCCTGTTTTTAGATGTGGAGTGTAGTTTCTAGTACCCCTTATATTCAATAAAAAAAGTCCACTTACATTATCTCTGAAATATCTAATATTAGGATTCTTTGCTGATATGATCCAAGTTATTTATTTTAAAGTGACAAAAAGAAAATAACTGAATAGAATGTGGCAAATGAAATGAACTGTTGATTTTTTTTTTTATTCAAAGACCGGAGAGTGAAATTTTAGTTATTTTGTAAGCTCTTTTCTTCCACTATAGCTACAGTAAATGACATTTAATTGAATAAAATAGATTAATGAAAAAAAATAAAACAGAATAGTTGATCAGTGAAGTGAGTGAAGATTTTCTGCATTAGGGAAATAAGAAGTTGACAGAGATGAAGAAATAAATTTTAAAGGAATAGATTTGTTACCATACAACTTCTAGAATGTTTTACACCTTTAAAGAGCAAATGTTTGCTGCTGTATGAGAATCAGCTGCAACATTTTTACAACTTTCAATAAGGAAGTTGTACGCTTTATGAGTGAATAAAGCAAGACATACATGAGTAAAAGTATTTTGTAACCCCATCACAATATGGAGCTAAGAATTGAATTAGAGTTCTCTAAACCTGGATATATTCATAAACAAACACAGCTGATTTATTTCCAGGTAACTGGAATTTGTTTCTGTAAAGAAATCCCTGTAATCTGATACAGAAACTAGCAATGCATGAGTTCTTTAAAATGAAATATGCGCTTGGTTTAGGCTTATTGTATTTTAAGGTGTACCTTTGCACTGAGGATATTCTGTGTTTCTTAATATTGAATTATAATATGTCTTCTCAACTGAGAGTGATTTTCCAGTCTGTTGCCAAGCGGTCAAAAATAGACTGGAAATTTCCGTGTTCATAAGAAAGTCTTAAAAAAAAAATGACATAGGTGTGGTAATGTAAAATGTATGTTGTTGTCATGGCTCTTAGCCAGACTTGCTCTGAGATGATCCTACTTTTTTTTCTTCCCTGTTTTCTCCTTCCCCATCTTTTTCTTCTTTCCCATTCTTCATTGCTCCAAACCTAAAGATGGCCAGATATGAAATGCTGCCCGTCAGGGTTCCCAAGATTCAAAGGGATGTCTCATCAGCAGAGACAGAGGCTCTTTTGTGTAGCTGTTGGAGAGTGGCTTTGGCTGCTTCAGCACAGGCAGGGAACTCCAAAGCTCCTCACTCCAGCCTCTTGCACCATCTGGATGATGGAGGGATTTTTTTTTGTTTGTTTGTTTTTTTGTGTTTTGGGGTTTTTGTTTTGTTTTTTGTTTGTTTGGATTGTTTGTTGTTTGGGGTTTGTTTATCTGTTTTTGGTTTTGTTTTTGTTGTTTTTGCTGTTGTTGTGTGTTTCCCCCAAGGCTGCAGACTAAGACTGCAGTCAGTGCAATGGTCTGCAGGGAGGTATTCTTCTACATGAATGAATGCAAAGAAACTAGTCTCTGCACTTCTGTGCATTGGGCGAGGAAGTCTATCCCCAAAAGGTGCTCTTTGCCTTGTGTTTTGCCAACTCAGAGACGTCTTAAAACTACAAGATACAAATGCTAAGCTTGGACTGGGAATTCATTACCAAATAGAGTCTGTGGGTACTAGGTTAGAAAAACTGTGAAAAAGAAATGAAATGGAAGTACTGCTGTACTGACAGATCAGGTTATCACCCGCTCACCAAGGTGCAAACAATGTGCCAAGTGCACGAGCCAAGGAGATCCGACCCTTCTCTTTTAAGAAAAAGATATGAAATGGCTGGGAGGACAATGTAATAACAGCCACAGTGAGTCAAACCTCTGATTGTTTAACTCATTATTTTATCAGCTAAAGTGGCTAGCAGGGACTACATAGCAAGGATATAAAGAAAGAGCATAAATACACAGTGTCTTTCTGTAATACAATCTATGAGATATGAGAGAAGGAAGAGAGTCGCTGGGCAGCACTGTGAGAGTCCACTGGCATCTTTTGCAGTGCAAAATTTTAAATTGCCTGTGATTTACTCTCATGCAGAAAGTTAGAGCTTATCAATGGCTTTGAAAAAGGCAAAACTTGCATTTAATTTCTTTTCACTTTTTGGCAGCTGAAGTTTAGCGTCATCATCAGTCACAGGAGCCAGAGGCTCCTCAAGGCAGCCACAGAATCCTCCCATGTGTCGGAAGCAGCAAAGTGCCAGTTCTCCCTGGGGCTTTCACACACTTAGTGCTGTTCCTTCCACTTCACAGATCCAGAAGATCCTGCCTCTGGTCAGTGGTTTATGGTATCCACGTATCTCTAGATCATGTGTCTGAGTTTTTTGTTGTGAATCTATGGGACTGGGAATGTAGGAGTGAAGTTGATGGGTGAGACAGAAACTGCCTTCTGCACTTAGAAGATTTTTGATCACTAATAAATCTGGGCATTCCTTTCTGAGAAAGAATAACTAGCTGGAGAATGAAAACCCTCCTGGAAATCTCTTTTCCCTTCCTTGTGAACCTGAAAGACCTATGAAACTGTAAACCTGCTGATTATTTCACCTGCTCAGTGAGAAGGTATGCAGGCATGCAAAGTGTCCTGCAACTGTTTCTTGGGTTATTTTTATATCTTTTTCTTGGATGTTTCATTAGAGGATGCAATGTGGGATGCACTTTTTAGTATTCTAACTAACAGGGGACCTAAAATGATGTGAGTCATCTTTTAAAAATATTTTTGGATGCTCTAAGAAAATGCTTCTGGACCATTTTACTATGAAAAAAAAATTTACTGAGCTTGAATCACCACAGCTTTTTTTATACTTTTGTGACTAAAAAGGGCACAGAAAAGCACAACCAAAGGCATAGGTGGGCTCTGCAGCAAGGAGAGGGTTTTGCTGACAGTGCATTGTACAGTGGGTACAAGATGGTGCAGTTCTTTGTCCTTGACCAGGCACAGTGTAGCATATTAACAACCTTTATTCAGCATCTAACAAGATCACCGCTCTGTCATGGCTACATTTCTGGGTGATGCCAGTCTGACACCACCTCAGGGTAGAAATGCTCTAAGTAACACAAATGTACCTCTCGATAATGGAAAATCCTTTTGCAAGCTGAAGAGTAATGCACTCTAAACAGAAGAGATGCTCTGGTGGCCTCAAGGTGATGTCTCGCAGAGCAGCCAGAAAGGTGAATGCACAACAGCAGCAGCATGCTACAATAATTTACATGGAAAGAAACAGAATGGCAGAACTGGAGACTACAGTGAAAACAGATGAGATTTCTTTTCCCTAGTGCTAGTGAAATTGTTCAAAAATTTTATTGAAACTGCATGTTTTGTGGAGAAAAAAAAATTAATCTAATTTTACCTTTTCCTTCTCTTTCCTTCTTCTTCTAATGTCATTTGGAGGAATCTCTTCTTCTTTAAGAGACCTTACACAAATGTTAAAGTTGGTTCATAAATAGAGAATACAGAAGGCCTGTTATTTTTCCTTATGATACCTGTAATTTCCAGTCCAAAATCAGACCTTTTCCCCATTGCTTCCACTGTGACAGGTGACAGATTTATGGTTGGGTGCATTGCAAAGCCAATCGCTGCGTGTTACCTTTATAGTGTGAAAGGGCTGAGGACCAGGTTGAAAGTGATTAGGGTCATGACCTCTAATGTGTTGTTCTGCAGCATCTTGGAGCAAAGGAGCCTTTCACTCTGTGACTCAGCTCCTCCCAGGTATGTGTCTTGGCTGTCTCCCAGCTCTGCAGCAAGACCTGTGCTTGCACCAGTTCCAGATAAATGTCTGCTTATCCATGGAGTGCAACTATGGGAGCTGAGACTGTGAGGGTGCCAAGGCATGTCATGTGCTAGCTGGACATGTGGAGAGCCCGTGCAGCGGGTGGAGATAGGATAAGGGGGGGAATGCAGAATACAAGGGAGATAAAGCCTCACAGTGTGTGCAGTCTAACCATTAATATGTAACAAAGGCTGAGACGCATCGTACAAGTGGCTCCGAGAAACTGGCACCAGAGCCTCCTAAATCATCATTAATCAACAGTAGACAGTGCCACAGTAAGGAATTTCCAATACTCACAAGATCTCTACTACCCAGACCAGTGTGGCCAGGCAGAGCTGTCTGGAGGCCCACGTCTGTGGGTGCCATTCCAAGGAGATGTGGAAGAGCTATTGGGACCCAGCAGTCAGTACCTTTGCTTGCATTTGCAAATAACCTGAGACAAAGAAACCAAAAACCTCTTCTGCTTTTGACAAAACATTAAGTGGATGGAGTGGGAGGCTGAAGGCATGTAATATCTGATCCATGTGGTGCATGGTGCAGAGGAGCCAAGAGTCATTACTATCCTGGTGGCCTGGGGCAGATGAGAGATATTCTGGGAACCAGCTGCAATAGCTCCTGCGGTTGAGCTGTTAGGATTTTAGAGCAATGAGGTTCCTGTGCTGCCCAGTGTTTTAATCCAGATTTGCAGGTCTTTCCTACAGTGACCAGCAGATCTGTATCAAAACCAATGCAATCCCTTCTGTTTTCAATGCAAAAGGGGAGTTCAATAACATCCTGCTGCAATGTTGTTTATTACGAGAGGAATTGCCCTGACCTAGCAAATCTGATGCCTTTTGTATTTACTCAGGTTTTGCAGACTTGAATGCTAATGCAAGCTCAGGCAAAGAGATACAAACCACTGAGCCTCTTGTACATTTTCCAAACATCACATGTCATCTTGCTTCCTGCTTTTGCCTTAATTTGTGGGACTCCTTGTGCTGTGAATATGGCCTTGGAGATTTTTGCCTCAGGTCTCTTGTGGTGTTTTTGATTCCTTATTGTGTTCACAATGACAGAGACCCTTTCAACATTCAATCTGAACTGGTGACTTTATCTGCTTGTAATATTTCAGTTGTTTTGTAAAGGCTGGCTTTAGGGGCTTGCTGTGGTCTAGCTAGGCAAGTGGTTGTCCTCAGTTCCTAGGCATGATTAAAAGGGTCCCCATGTGTCTCAGCCACAAAACTGCACAATCAGGTCCAAGCCTGACAGAAATGCTTTGCTAGTTTATGTGATAAAAACCACCCCTCCACAAACATGAAGGAATTCAGGGGCATGATGGCAGGCAGGAGGACCTTATAACCTAGGTCGAGAAATGGATTAGGTGCCTCCCAAGGCTGTTCCAACAATGCCATCAGCTCCCAGACAGGAGCTGACAAACACCACCACCAGCAGCCATTCTCCCAGATATCTTTTGGACTGAGAGGGGCATTGCCTGGAAGTATGAGACACATTATGAAACGCAGGCAAAGAACATTTTGAGATTGCACAAGATCTATAATGGGAAGTTTAGAGGAGCAACCAACGGCAGGGAAGGGATCAGGGTGGTTTGGGGAGGAAGAAGTGTGTGAAAATAGATTTCGGGCTGGTCATATGTAAACAGGTTGCTGGTCAGTGCACTTACCTGGCTATGGCCTTTGCCTGACCAGTGCAGTCTCTCCTACCTTCTTATCAAACTCCACTTCTGACTGTTTTCCTGGGTGAGGGGACTGCCATCTGTGTGCACACATGTTTGGACCTCTATGTGCCAGCAGGTGGAGTTGGGCCATGGTCAAGAGGACCACATGAGTGTGGTGCCAACAACCACTGTGAGTCACGGTACATATGCCAGTGTGCAATAGGTAGCATGTATCAAGCAGGACCATCCATCAGGTAGGACAACAGCCCTGGTGTTCTGGTGGTCTCACATGCAGAGGAACTGGCTACAAAGGAGTCAGGAGGTCCAGGGTAAATGCTAGAGAGACTGTGGTGTCTGGGGCTGTCTGAAAGATGTATGCATGTCTGTGTGTGCAACAGGGCTCTGCAATGGGGCTGGGGCCATAGGGGCTTGTATGGCTGATGCCAGCAACTGGGAAGACTGGGGCCCAAGGTCAGCTACAAGTATCTGAGCTGGAGAGCAGATGCAGGGATCCACCTTGTTATTAAAGGACCTTCTGCTGGTGCTGTTCACATTTGTGTGCATGCTGACTGTTCCTGTCTTCTGATCTGGCTATGTACGTATGTGTGAATGTGGTGTATGCTTCAGCTGCTGGATTCAGCAACTCCCTAACAGCTTTTTTTCACCAACTTCTTTTTTAAAGTTGTTCTCATGTGGAGTACAG
The DNA here is from genome assembly GCA_038090715.1 of Florisuga fusca. NCBI lineage: Eukaryota > Metazoa > Chordata > Aves > Apodiformes > Trochilidae > Florisuga > Florisuga fusca. The sequence continues at coordinate 25,797,446 of JAAWXA010000002.1, forward strand.
TACTCATCTTGCTGCAATACAGTTTCATAACTAACCTTCTCTTGTTAACTAAAATCTGTTCAAAACTTAGTTTGACAGATGTTGTAATAAAAAAGTTGCTTTCTGAGTCTTTCTGACTTCCTTGTTTTGCAGGAACCCCCTGCTAGCAGATAAAACTTGAAGGACTCTTTTGAGACTTATTTTGATGTCCACACCATTTTACTGTTTCAGCTGGTTTGCCAGCATTTTCAGAGCCCATTTGATCCTTGCAAGAGATGTTGATCAGCCATCACTTAGACTGTAACAGTGAGACAGAGAACTGATACATGCAGACCTATAAGCATTGCTTAACAGCAGTGTAAGACAGAAAGTGTTTCTTACTGGCTTGCATTTAAGCTTCTTAAAAGTGTAGCTCCTTAAAACTGTGTCTTTTTCTACTATCTTTTTTTGGTGAAGCAGGTCCAGAATAAAACACATAATTAAACCTTGTCATGCATCAGACACTTCAGGGCTAATAATTCAGATAAGTATTTTGGTTTTACTAGGGGGTAAGTGACTAAATTTGGCATTTCCTGTGCCATAATTCAGTTTTATGGCAACAGACTAATTTCTATGCCAGATCTTGTACAGGGAGCAGTCAATCTGGTGCCACAGCTTTACTTGAAGATGATTCATATCAGACTCACAAACACAACACATTGTCACATCAGATGATGTCTGATATCTGTTCTTAGAAATGAGCAAGGATGGTCAGATAAGGATGGCAACAGAACATCACAGATTTCAGGAAATTAGATCCTTTCCATTGGAAGGCAAAAACTAATTCTAAAGACTGGGCTTATTTAGGCCTGTGTATATTTTCCCCAGGAAATTATTCTTATACTGTTTCACATTTAATGTGATTTTTAAATCAGTATTCTGTGGTATTGACATGTCATATCCAAATGGAAAGACTAGAAAGAAAGATTTAGATGCATAAATCTTTTAACTAAGGTTAAGAAAGGTACATGGTAGGTGCATACCATAAAACCAGTCAGGTGGAGTGTGGGAGTTAAGATACTGCCAGACATCAAAATTGAGCTGTAGCACTGCTGAGTTAAAACCAAAACTGAACATAACCTTGATTCAACAGAACTGACTCATCTTGGGGTAGAAGTGGGTTATGCAAACAATCCTGGAGGACATGATTTCTTAGAGACAAATTATTTTGACTTATTTTGAGTATTAGCTAAAGCATGGCTTTTGATACAGGAATTCATCCTAACCAGAATATGTTCATACCTTGTTGCATGCCCAGAACTTCTTTTAGAAGAACACCATTAGCATTTCACTTGGCTTTTCAGTGCATGATGCTGTCGTAGTCACTCTGCACTGCACAACTTTTTTATGGAAGGTCAAATTATTTGCAATGTCATAGACTCTCTATGTTATTGTTCACAAAGCTGTTCCATAGGACAGGATCAATTCAGACTCAGTCATGTTTCGAAGTATTTGACTTTGTTGTATTCTCTTTTAAAGATGTTTCTGTCTGTGTGGAAACGCCAAGGAGCAGGAGTGGTGCTTCCCCATCAGGGAACTGGAGCAGGGAGCTGAGAGTGAATCCAGCCTTGGCTGACCAGTGCCCCTGTGAGCAGGGCAGAGTCCAGGAGAGCTGGAGACAGGGCTGGAGATCAGCATCCTACACCATTGCTGGGGTGGAGACTGAAGCACTGGGCTGAGTTAAAAAGGAGCTTCTGGTCCACAGGCAGGGGTGGTTTGAGGGTCCACACAAGACCAGAGGGACCAGTAAGGCACTCAGGGCCCTGACAGCAATTTCCTTGATTTTTTTGATTTAACAATGAAGCAAATATCTCTTAAATTCTGCCACATAGTCTTCCATAGCATTGCAACATTTAAACCTCTCAGAGAGGAACTGGTGGAAGGAGCACTTGGTTGTGTCGGGGAGGAGGAGCGGCACATTTCATGAAGCCTTTCCATGGTACAGTCCTGGCCTCTATCCTAGGGAACACTAATTTTTCTCATTTGTTCCTCAATATCCTGATTTTGTATCTTTCTCAGGCTCTCTCCCTTCTGCTCCCATCTCTTTGCTAGCGAGGCCCACTTCTCTTCCCAGGAACAGATACCCACATTGAGGCTCTTTGCTCTTACTCCATGTGTCTGAGGGTAACCTGCACAGCTCTTTCATCCCAGTTTACCTTTGGTCACCTGCCTTTTCTCCCCTCTAGCCCCTTTTTCTGAGTCCCTTTGCCTAGCCAGTTCCTTCTCCTCTGCTCCTGGTTTCCTTTGGCCTGAGCTCCTCTCCTTACTCCTCACCAGGTTCCAGCAGGGTATCCTTTCTCAGGCTGCATCCAAGACAACTCTAACTATGTCCAAATTAACTTTTACTTTACAATATACAGCTGTGTCCAATCAACTGTAATTCTGAAATATCAGACGGGAGAATTGGTTCTTACAATTAAGAATTATCAAGGTTGTTGGGATAGTAATTTACTGTGTGAATTATTTGTTGAATGTGTCACAAAAATGAACCTTTTCCACAGCAAGAAGAGTCAAAAGTGATTAAAAACTGTAGTATTGCCTTGCTGATTCATTTTCACAGAAAGGGTGAGATCCTAGAAAGAATTACATTGTTATGGTATTGCCTTCTGACCTTTTTCAAGTTAGAACCTGTCTTGTTAGAACAACATTTTTATGATTTTCTTTTACATAGGCCCCAGACCAATCTTCATTTCTTTTCTCTGCAACTGTGAGCCACACAGCTAGAGTGGCAATCAAAGCAGAAGTTCAAATTACTCTCCAGAGTTCCATGCTAACTTGTTACTCTCAGAATTCGTAGCATAAAGTAAATCCCATCCCTGGAAACTGTAATCTTTATTTTCAGTTATTTTGAAAACATCATTGATTCTTCTGTTTAGAAAGCAGATGTCATCCACAGATTAGCACGACAAACTCCAGTGCAGGATGCTAACTCCTTCAGTGCTCTCACAAAGTATGCTGGCTTGTGTTTAAAGGGATAAATTGGAATTTTGTCTGAATAAAGACTTCATCCGAGTAAAGACTTCAATTGAGGACTTTAGTCCTACAATTAGAAGCATCTGTTCCTATGTAAAGCTAACATGATTATTGAAACAACCTTTGATGACCAAAATTCTCAGGCCTGAAATAAAATTAGTCTTAAACAAATTTGGTTTGCTGCCCAGGGTATAGCTGAGCAATTGGATTTCAAATGATTGTTCCAAACCTTTATTCAGATTGAAAAATTGGGAGGATTTAAAGGCTAACAGTTTTAAACTAAAACATTATAAGTTTATTGACCATTACAGGTGAATTAGGTAGTTACAAAAGATTTTTTGGTGATTGAAGTTGTGCTAAGTATTATATGAGTCTTCTGAAGCTCAGGGTTATGGATGTTTTAAGTTCATATATTATATAGCTTATTAATGTAAAAATTAGGAACAGTTGTTTTCAGAATGAGCAGGAATAATGAGGTTAGTCTGCTCAGTACTGTCTCTTGAAAAATATGTACGGTATGTCTGTAAAAAAAAAATTTTCAAAATATGTTTTTAAAATTTTTCATAATGTTGCCAGTGACTGAAAAAAAAAAATATTTTAATAACAAGTTGGTTTTGTTTTGTTGTTTTGTTGTTTTTTTTTTAAATTGGGATTGTGTTCAGTATACTTCACTAGCTCTGGGCCCATCTAGGAAGCAATACAGTCAAAAAATATGCAAAGAGGCAACCATATTAAGAACAGACCCTCCCATGGAGTGCACATGTGCAAGCACTGGTTTGTGTAGCTCTGGTGAGATCTGAGGTCTCTTGTATTACTTGTCTCTCACCCCAAGGAGTGGAGAGTGCACCTTTATTCACAGTGATCACAGTGTGAGGCATTTCATCACCAATAGTTTTTGTGGAAGAGTGAGGAAAGTGGTTATGATATGCTCTTTATGAGATATGCCATTGAAGTTGGACAGTGTATGATAAGGTGTATGCACAGAAAGATTTTGGTTCACCAGAAACCAGTGTGTACCAGGAGAGATGTCTGTATTTCCTGTGCTGAAAATAATTCTTTTAAAAAAAATTTTAGTACTAATGCCAGCAAAGACAGGTCAGGAATTTAGGGTTGTGGCTGGAGATTACTGTGCATAGTGACTTCATAGTTTAAGATTTCAAATGTGTGGATAAAGCTGTTGATTCTTACAGATGGACTCACACTGGAGCTATTACCATTCTCCCTAAAAATCTTTATGTAGCCAGTGTCAAGAGAAGTGTCTCCAGACATATGTCAGAAGGTCTTTCTCTCTGGTGTATGTTGAAAACTTATGATTTGGGGTCTGGTTTTATGCATGTTTTCTTTGTTTCTTTGGTTTTTGTTGGTTTTTTTTTGTTGTTGTTGTTTTTTCTTTTCTTTTTTGTTTCTTTTTTTTCTTTTTTCTTCTTGTTGTTTTTTCTTGTTGTTGTTTTTTGTTTTGGGTGGGTTTTTTTGTTGTTTGTTTGGGTTTTTTAACACAAAGGTCCTGAATAAAGTTCAGTCTATAATCTCTGAAGAAATATCTCACTAAGTAGACAGCCAGGTTACATGTGGTGCCCACTATCGTGTGTTTTACATGTTTGTAGCATTTACATCTATGTTCCCTCAGACTCTTCCCTGAAGGTATTATTTCCCACCAAACCAGGACTGTCTCACTCAGACTGGGATGAGCTGTGATCCTAGGTTAATGACCATGTAAAAATTGATTCATTCCTATTTATAGAGTATGTCAGATTAAATGACTAAGCGTATTATCCTCACAATTCTGTGAACTGCTTTAATGAAAAAAAATAATGTTGTTGGTAAAGCTGAAGGAGAGGACCTGGGAGGTAGAATTGTTTCCATATATCTCGGTGCAGAGCCAACAGAGGATGGAAATCTGTCGTGTACCTATTGCACAGACCTTATATTCGTCCTTGAAGTCCAACTCTATCACATATGTGTAGATCTAAATAAAGGATGGCCTCTATATGTATGTATAATATATGTATACATAAATATATAGCCCATCCTGAATCAAGACTCTAGCACTGGTGAGTCTCTGGGCTCACTGCTAGTGTTTCCACACTTGGCTGTAGCTGGGCAGATGTCTTCACTGGTGGGCTCAGCTGGAACCAGTGCTAATTGTTGCTGGTTTCGTGCTATGTCTGGAGCCTGACTTCATGAGCACTCTTCCACAATTGCATTACAGACCTAAGCCCTGGCTTATGCTACACTGTGGGAGCAGACTGAGGGTACCAGTAAGGGCAAGAGGTGTTCACCATCCCTGTGCTTTTCAGACAACAGCAGGTGGACTTGCTTGGTGTGTCCCTACCTTGTCTGCACTTGAGAGGGAGCTCAGCCTCTGTGTCACACAGGAGCTGCAGGCACAGGGGTGTGAACAGGAACTGTAAGAGTGTGGGTGAGGAGATCAATGGTTTAAATGGTCCAGAGCTCAGGGCTCAGCCTGACTAGCCTAGGCACAAAACTATCTTAACTGGTAAACAGTTACCTCCACTGTCACATTTATTTATATTTGGGCAAATTCTGCCAAGCATTCTAAACCACAATTTTATACTTGCCTCTGGGAAGATGTTGAAAGCCTTCAGCTCCCATTAAACTCATGCTTTGCATAGGTATGGGTAACCCTTTAGTGCACTTTTCACTTCCCCGGGCTCAAGACAACAGGGAATAATTTTCTTAAGGTCTCCAAAAGTATGGTGGTTTCTTTTGCTGTGTCTACTGTTTGGGACCTGGGCACGCTCTGCAGATTGCAGTTTTGTCTGGGTTGTATGCAGCCTTCCTGCTCTGCACCTTGGTTTCCTTGAGGAAGGAACTCAGGTGCAGCAGCCAGGCCCAGGCATCAGACCTGAGGCAACAGGGATCAGGGTTGCAAAGGACATGACAGTGCAGGCCTGCCCCTGCAGTCCTGGGGACTGATTTGGCAGGGTACAACTTCCTGGCACATTCATTGTACTTTCCAACCCTACCTTTGTACCTGCCTGTGACCAGCCTCCTGGGGCTACAGGTAAGTGTGCCTTTTAACTTGCTGTAATGCAGCTTTCTTCAGCAGGCACTGGAAGTCATACCCACCCTTCACATCTGGTATCCCCAGAGATTCCCCTGGTGATCGGGGAAGTCAAGCCTAAGTTTGTAAAATTTGTGTAGCTCTGTTCTGGTATGGTGTAGCTTAATTTTCTGTTTTCCCATCAATGGACAAGTTTGGACATGGAAGTCTTAAATCTGTGAGAGAAAAACTTTGAGAAGGCTGCTTATGTCTTTTGGATTAATCATCGTTACCACCCACACCATTAAAAATATTCCAGAAAACTCTATTAGATAATGCTGTACATGGTTAAATATGTAAATTCCTTAACTTTTGATCATAAATAAAGAACATACTTTTTCATGCCTTTTACATACAAAAGCATTATGCTGCTAGGCATGACTTAATATATTTTATAACTATTACATATTAGTGAGACATTGAACAAAACAAAATGGCTCTTCTTTAACTGTAGTGTCTTTTTATTCCAGAAAGTAATTAAGCTTAGAAGAGATAAATTCTTAATATTAAGTGTTCTTGAAAGAAACTTTTTTTGCACACGTGAAAATCAGGGCAGAGTATAACACCAGACTGCTTGTTTTGATGAAATGACTCACAAGTTGCCAAGTCAGTGATAAATGTTGTGTGATATTCAACTGGTTATAAGTCTTTTTTGTTTTTTTCCTTTTTCTTTTTCTTTTCACTTGGACTACTATCCTGCCTAAATGACATTCAGAATTAAACCAGAAAGGGAGAAAATCTACAAGTGAGAGAAAAAACTACTGTTCAATTGAAAATTTCCATCTGCTCCTACAATTCTAAAAAACCCCTCCCAACAGCTTAGGTATAAATAGTACTAGAAACCACATCAACCAGATTTGAAAACACATTGGCATGGTATGAAGTTCCCATTTAATCAGAAATATCTCTCCATATGAAACAAAGGCAAAGCCTTTAATTCATTTGCCTAACCAGATAAACCTCAAGGAGTCTGTGCTGCACCTCCCTGAGGAACAATTTCCCCTGGACAGCCTCGCTCTACATACTGAGGACACCACCACAACTCCCTCTGGGAAAATGCACCTTTCCTGTATTCCCCATCGGGGGAAATCTGCCATTCAAATGGCAGATGGCAAGTACAAATCTGACATCCTACTACCCCGAGCTGAAAAGAGAGGTGTTTCCTTGTTTAAAGACAAATTTCATGTGCTGACTTAATGTTTCCTCAGCTTAGCAGCTATGTTGCTTGATGGTATTTCTTACTTTCTCAGTTTACTCTTCATTGTACAATAGAGTACAAAATGGGAACCCAGCCAAACCAGATAGTCATATTTAACTAGAAAGGCTCCTAACACCCAACAGCTTGCAAAATACTGTGCTTTTCTTCTTGTCCAGCTAATTTGAATTATGATCTGTCTTACAGATTTCTGTTAAAGACACTATTAAAATAGGAAGTGTTCTTGCTTAGGCTTTACTTTATTTACATGTGCCTTTTAATTTTTGTCCCATTAAAATTTCCTGGAGTACTCTGTTTTCTGCAGAAAGTTATCTAGTCTGACTACACAGTGCTTTCATAAGAAATGTTTTAAAGAAGCTTATGCAACATCCTTGTGTATCATCATTCAGTTATCTTGTCTTTTGATGTGCACAGTAAGTTAGAAGATGCTGAGTAAATAATTTCAGCTCTTTGAAGTGCTTGACTTATTTCCATTTCTGCATCTGGAAGTCACCAGAGCATGACAAACAAGCACTTCAATTACAGTGTAGCAGTGCTTAAAATATAAATCTTTGTGAACAAAAACTGTGTTATCCTGTGTGCTCTTGGTGCAGTTGAGGTCATGAGGCTCCCTCACAGTGATGTGCTGGTTAAATATCCAGTGCAATGTGCTTACAGTACACCCACCCCTCACACTACCACCCCAACCCCCTATTGCTCTGTTATTTAGAATAACAGGATCTTGAGAAAAGAAAGCAAAATACAGTAGCACATTTCTAAAGTAAGTAAAGGCCTTTAGCTCAGTAATAGCAACATTATTAATCCAGGAAATATCTTTAAATATATATTTTAGTTGCAAGTTGTAACAGGTGAGTATTCCTTGCACTTGCTGTTCTATAAGAACATTATTTTAGAGGTCTCTGGTTGTTCCCGATTAAGAAGTTACTTGGAAGTAATCATGTGACAGTAGCCTGATCTGGCTCCCTTTGTTGCCTGTGGAGGGATTTTTACTGCCTTCTGTGGGAGATAAATCATAGTCCAATGCCATGGTCATTCGCCTGAGAAGCTGATTTAAGAGCTCTTCAATTACCTTTCTGGAAGCTTTCAAACTGTTGAGGATAAGAGTTTGCCAGATGTTTGAAACTGAACAAGATTCCTGGCATCACATGCCTAGCAGCATCATTAATCACTGGTGCAAAAAGAAAAGAAAAAACCCAAAACAAAACAAAACAAAAAAACCAACTGAGACCATGAACACAGTGCCAAATCCTTGTTTGGCTCCATCAAATATTTATCTAATGGGTGTGCATAGTGCCTTATCAAAGCCCTAAACTTTCCTTCAACATATAGACATACAGTACTTCAAGTACTAAGAAAAAAACTTAACACCACAAGTCCTCTTATGTGCCAAATGATTTTTTTTAATTAATTTTTTTTTGGCTTTCTGTAGAAATTCTGAGCTACACTGCAGGCTGCTGCTCCTATGTGGTGCACAGGTCCACCAAAGCACTTCTGCATCTAGGATCTCTCCTTTGTGATTACTGCCACAATATTACAATTTGCTTCTGCAGCAGCAGGAAATGGTATTCAAATTTTGCCTTTCTGTTTAGCCCATGTAGATATTTAGCCAGAGATAATAAGAAAATACTTTGCAATTATGCTAGCAGAGAGTCTATTATCCCTTCAAATCCATGGTCTGCACAGAAGGGAAAGCTGAAAAGACTATTTCAGCCATTTAGGGTATATGTTTCTCTGGCACACTCATAATCTGACCAAAGCCATTATTTGGAAGTCAGTTGCATTCAATCATTTTGCCTGTTAACGAGGAGTTACTGAATCCTCCAAGCATTAATCCCATTTAGGAAAACACAAAGGCAATCTGTACCTTGTATCAAGCAATTATGATTGCATTGAGCTTGAGGAATTCAGTCATTTGCTGGAGGTTGTTTTTCCCACAACAGACCCTCTAAATAGAATTACCAAGCCTTTCAAATGTTAATTTGTTAAGAAAAATATAATGGCTAATAAAGACAATTAGGTTTGTATTGTAAATACTGGTATGCAGGACTAAAGCTGCCATGGCTTGTGAAGAAAGCGTGGCAGGAGTCTCTAGAACTGCTAAGGCTGGAAAGTATCTTGTTGACAGAATAAAGAACATGTGGATACTAGCATTGGTCCCCCCAAAATATTTCACCCACTGCAAATACATCACAGGGCCAAAGCAAATGAGGCCTAATTTGAGGTTTTTATTTAAAAAAATGAGGGTTAGGCAAGAAATATTGAAGATCTGGGACTGCAGATGAAAAAATCATCAGTAATATGTCTCTTCTGGAAAAAAGCATAAGTCATTCAGAGGTAAAAGCACCATGTACATAAAAAAGACAATCTAGACAGCTTAGGTATAGCCCAGAGAAGAGCAGTACAAATAAGTTTAGAAAACATTAGGTTAGAGGAATAACCTGGAAATTAATACTGATACTAATACAGTGGTGGGTAGCATAGGACATTGTGTTTGATGCATAAAAGGTGCTGTGAGGAAGATCAGTTATTCTTTTCCACTATGGTAGAACAAGCAAAACCAATCACCATTATAGCCAAAAAGATACCTGGTATAGTTTATCTTTTAAATTTTGTGTTATAAAAGTAATGAAGGTTGAATAAAGAAACCAAAGAATATTGGGAAAAATTATCTCTGTGTTTCTATAAACTGGTTGGAGAAATATTTTTAAGGATGATCTCAGAATTTCTAAATTGTCTATGTTCAGAAAGAAGTGATATGGTCTCCTGAAGGATATTTTAAGAGTCTGTTTGCACATAGCTTGGGCAAATTTCTTTTTAATTATTTCTCTCATCTCTGATTTGTACAAGCAAATCCTAGGCTGAATTTTCTTTCTTTTTTTTTTTTTTTTAAGTAAGTGACTCATTGTAGTTACCCTCTTTGTAAGAAGCAATTTATTTTCCAAGACAAAAGTTCATGAAGAACCTGAACAAAGCAGAGAAAGCCTTGAAACCACTTAGGAACAAATTCAGTTATATGTCTAGATCTAATTTTAGGAACTCAGTGTCTCAGGTTGTATGGAAAACCACAAGTGATATTTTTTTTTTTTCTTTTCCATCATCACCTAGATAGATGTTTATAACACATTAAAATGTCAGGGCAATTATTCATTCTTCAGTTGCTATCTCAGTTATTGCAATGCCTCTTGCATAGGGCTGTCCATACAGGTCATTCAGAAACTTCAGCTGTTGGAGCACTTTCTTTTGTGTTTGGTCACAGATATCGAATACTGTTCTCTGTCCTTGCTCCACCTTCCCCATTCTGCCCATTCTGTTCAATTATTATTTACCATATGACCTGATATACTAGCTTTACTCTGTTAAGTATACTTGTCTAGGTCCACAACTAGTTCAAGGATTTTGTTTTTCCATGCACTTTGGATGCAACTGTGGTGCTGAAACCCTCAACCATCAGCTCTGATCAGTCAGACTTGACAGATGCTTTGCTTATTTGCACCAAAAAGTAAAAATAAACCCAAAACCTCACACAGTTTTTAGGTCTGTATTCAGAGATGTTCAAGTATGTTCTATGGGGGGAAATACTGAAAAGTTTATTTCCTCCCTTAAAAAACAAGAAAGAAGCGATTGTAGATTTTGATTTATTCCCTTTTAATATTTTTCATTCATAAGGCTATCTTGGTTTATGTAATTGTCGAGTAGAAGTAAAATGTAATATAGTGTTTATAAGTCAGTCCTTAATATCTGCGAGTTTATTTTACACTCATATTCATAACTTGTCACAGATATGTTCCTTGAGTATCTGTTTACTTGTTCTTAGAGTGTGCAAAACCAGACAGGAGATTTCCAGTGCTCAGTGCTTCTGTTTCATCCAGAAATACTGTAAGAGAACTGTGCTGTTTAAACATTTGCTTTTTCAATTTCACTTGGTACTGAGCAGTACAGGCCAGGGGAAAAACGGAGTGAGCAAAAGAACAGCTTTGTTACAGGTGGAGAGAGGAGGCGAGAGGAAGAACTTGAGAAGAAAACAGTGCAACCTATGGTAATGGTCAGATATGTATGAGGTGTCTCAGTCTCCCCTGTGGCTGTAGAGGGACTTTGGCTTGGTATCTGTTCTTCAGACAGATGAATTAAGGTCAACCTTATCCTTACTCTGCAGCACCTCTAAGTGAGGCCCTTTCAAGATCTAGACAGAGATCAGGAAAGAATCTTTGAAAACCATAGAAGCATGAAGCCTGCCCTGTAATCTCATGCATCTTCCCTACTGGTTCATGTACCAGATGAAACAAGCAGGACATCAGGCTCAGTAGATCCCTTCAGTTAAAACCAATTCTAGCCAAACATGAAAGGATGTCAGCAACTCAATGAGATATAAATCACCTGGGTTTTTTGTTTGTTTGTTTGTTTGTTTGTTTGTTTGTTTTTATCCCCACAGAGATCTCAGATATTTGAGGCTTTTTAGCCTTCCAAGGCCAGAGTTGTATCTTGACAAAGCAGATATAGTGCCAACATAACACATACTTATTTCAAACACGGGAGACAAAAGATCCGCTCTTCTCAAGTTGTGCCAGACTTCAAACTGTTCTTCCTGAGCATGAGCACAGGAAGATATGAAAAAGGCTACATCTGTGTCATGAGCCAAGTGGCAACTGAACAAATTGAGAAATGGAAAAAAAAATGGTTGGATGCAGGTATCCTTGTTCCCCATGTACTGACTTTAAAAAACAAACAAACAAAAAACCCTACCCCTGCTTAATATAAAAATGATTGAGGACAATAAGGAGCTGGTCCAGGCTCTTGTAGTCATTGTGCCAAGACAGTTTGTAGGTTGAAGAAAGTTACCTGAGAAAAAACCATAACACCAAGAGCCATACTCTTCCCTGCATGATGGTGCCCAACCTCCACAAGCAGAGAGGAAGGGGGACACAGCACAGAGAGGCTGATCAGGAGTCACAGGGACACGAACGAGCCATGCACCCATCCTTCTTTCCTGCCTCTCCCTCATTCCTGTCTGGAAGGAGAATTTTCCAATTGTGATCCATAACCCGATCTTCTCAAATGTAAGGGCCTTATGTTGCTGCTTTTGGGGAAACAGTCTGACTTTGCTGTTTTCTTTCAGTATGGTTGAGAAGGTGGGGTGAGCACAGGAGTGTCAGGGTTTGGGCCCAGCTGGTACCAGCCGGGCCTCTGCTCGCTCACCCCCCACCCCCACTGTGGGATGGGAGGAGAAAATCCACCCAACGCTCCTTAATCGAGACAAGGATAGGGAGGTTTTCACTCCTCAGTTACAGTAACAGGCAAAACCAGTCACACTCAACTTGGGAAGAAGAAAAAAATTAATTTAATCTACCATGAGAAAGAGAAAACATGGCCAGATCTTAATACTTTCTCCCCCCCCTCCTCCCTTCTTCCCAGGCCTGGATCACTTCACTGCTGCCTCCCTCTCAGGGGATGAGCAGGGAGGGTTTAGGGTCAGTTCCCCACATGCTGTTTCTGCTGCTCCTTCCTACTCCTCACTGCCTTCTCTAGCTCCAACGTGGGGTCCCTCTCATGGGAGGGAACCAGGAAAGCATTTCATAGGAGCCACCCCTGTGGTCCCCTGCTTCCAAAACACCGGTGCACCACCCCAAGACAAGGAGGTATGGCCACGCAATACAGTAATAGATAGAGTACCTAGTGAAGTGGGGAAAACCTGGTATTCAGTAATTTTTTCAGTTGAGGAGTTTCAACTTGCACATCCTAATATGTCCCAGAAAGTGGACTGAAACCTTACTGTAGGTGAACGATATTCTCTGCCCTCACTGCTGAATTGACTTTATGCTGAAAGGAGGCAGTCACAGCAGTCCTATAGCTGGAGGTGTTTGTAAGAAAGCAGTGGCTCTTGTGTCATTTTTAGAGGAGATCCACCAGCTGTGTGGGCAGTGCATGTGCTAAACCCAGGGCAATCCCACCCTACAGCTGTTTGTCTGCTTGGATGAATATCTGGATCCTGGGGCTGGGTGCAAAAGCAGAATCTAGTATTTTTTTAATCATTTGCTGTTTTGGGTAATTTTAAAATTAATTTTAAAAAAACCCAAACAGCAAATGCTTAACAAAATACATTCACCTGATGGGAATTGTTTCAACACTGGAATGTTCTCATGGATAAGGGCTTCCCAATATTTTACAGGCAAGAACTCAGTAATTCAGGCAAACTATCCCCTAAAACTCAGTAATCAGCAATCACTCTACACAATCTATTTTTCTAAAGAAGTATTTATTTGCATTCAACATGAAAGAACCAAAATGTTGGATGATTCACATTGTTGAAGAGGGGGAGACAGGTAAACTGTGGCCTGTGCTACAAAAAAAAATGCAAATAGATTCTGAGACAGTTCCTGGAATTTCTGGGTTATGAAGCATTTTCAAATACTGAGGTATGAGTTAAAATTGATACTTTAAATCACTATTTGTTACTGGTGAATCTAACAAACAGAGGAACTAATGTAGAGGTCTTATTTCTGCTCTAAGATTCAAGGAAAATGTATGCTCTGTAAATCAAAATATGATGACAGTCCCTAAAGGGGAAGTGGTCACTTCTTGTAAATCGCCAGATTTTTAGCTTCCTTTTTCCAGTCAGCTCTTTCTAGCAATCTTACAAGTGCAACAAGTGTGATTTCCTGTGATCTACTTTTTCTTTTTTTCCTCTCCAGAACGTATTGACCCCAAATGCTTAACATTCTTTTTTTATTTTCATTGCTATTACTGGAGAAAAAAAAAGAAAACACATTAATTCAGCTTCTTCTATTTGTCATTGGGAATATTTGTGGAGCAGAGTCATCATTTGGCTCCAAACCCAAAAGAATATTTATTCAGCCTTTGAGCATAATACAATCTAAAGAGGGGCAAGTGAGATTTCAGAAGGTAAGACTTCTCCCTCTCCCAGATTTCTGCTTCTAATTAACAGAGGCTCCATGTGAAAGTTACTTTCATTTCCTTTCCTCCCCTTTTTCCTGTCAGTCTGGAGCACTAAATGCTACACCAGCACTGAAGAAGAAGGTGCTTGTCATCAGCCTTTGCAGAATGCTTCCATTATGTCTAGTAAAATTGTCACATTTATCACACTTGGTGAATTGCTCCTGTCACCACTGGATGCTGTTCACCTTCATTTTAATGTTTTCTTTCCATTCACTTCCAAGTAAACAAAACAGCAATTTCATGATGTCTGCTTTTCTTGCTAAGATTCAAATGCCTGAACTACACATCAACAGAAGTGCCTGAGATACCTTTCTCAAACATACTTCTGATTATTACAGGGATTACCACATTTTCAAGAAGGACTTTTTCCCAAATTTGTGGCACAAAGTTTGGTCTCATTTGCTTTACAGATCTAAAACATTTACTGAGGCAGCAAATCAGAAGGTCCTTTATTGCATGACATTTAGGTCTGGGTTTTGCTTGTGGTTTTCCAGTGTAATCACCAAAGAGGTAAGATTTACAGAGAAGCCTCAAAAGTAATGGAAACAACATTTACTATGTGTGGGCTGAATAGTCAGTATTTTCTGAGGAGCTGCCTGAGTTTCCTGTTCACCTTCATCCCATCAGTACTTAGTTAGGTGGTGGGTGCTTCTAACCAGAGGTGCACCAGTTCAGTTCAGACCACGTGTATCAGAGCCCATGTTACTTTGTTTTGTGAAGATTGAGCTGATAAAATACCTGTTTGTGAGTTTGTTCTCTTGAGAGAGAGGAGGGAAAAAGATTTCCCATGATTTATGGAGGAAAAGATATTGGGGTGCATGAATTCAGGTGTGTGTAGCAGAGGTTTATACACTGGCTCCATTGGATGCTGCACAGAGGGCTATAGGCTATGCCTCTGAGTCCTGCTGGCGTGGCTAAGCTTGTGTGCCTTGGGTTTGTTCTTGTTTTTGGTTTCTTATTCTTGATGTCCAGGTTCTAACTCTGCATGCTGCTTTACAGTCATGATTGCATGTAAAAAGTATTTGCGGTAGCAATAGATAGTCACACAGCTTACACACAAAGGTGACATTGGAAACATGCATTACAAAGATTTGGGAAGAAATCAATTTTAACAATGATTTTAAGACTTCTGCTTAAAACGTGAACTAGGTAGTCTGTGAGGCCCAAGAAAATTTGATTGAACTCTCCTCTTCCGTACCTATCCTGCCACTCACTAAATATCCCTGTCTGCCCTTACATTTTCTAGTGTTGATCAAAAGCAGAAGTAAAATACTGATGTGCTGAAATAAATTGTTCTCTGAAACTTTTTTTCCCATTGTAATACAAATAAGGAACTACCAGAAATTTCATTTGCAGGACAACTGTTGCAAAATATTGCAGACCAAGGAGATTAAAATATAGAAGTTACAGATGAAGACCTTTTGTTTAGATTCTTACTCCAGCACAGGGCTTGTGAAAATAGCCAGTCCTAGACAGTGTATTTTAAGGTTTAGGGTTTTGGAAGTTCAGCTTAGAGCCTCCAAGATTTCCCAAACTGTGAAATCAAATAATTGCTTGGTTCTGAAAGGCAGTATCACTCTCTCAAATAACTTTGTGTGGCTGCCATCTTCATCATGTATGAGTATTTGGAATAATTGCTAGACAAGCTAGTGTGATAACTGTGAAAACTGATTCAAACTGAATTTTTTGTTGCACTCTCCACCACTCATTGCTATGAACGAAAGGACAGTAAACAAGTTTGCAATTTTAAACCATTTTAACATATTGCTTGCTAATACCATTTCTATGAACCATTCAAAAGTACTAATGAGCTACAGATATACATCCTCACTTTGTGAGTCTGCAAAAAAAAGCAGCTAGATGAATAGCTTCTATCTTAACATGGATAAAACATCATAAAATCCCCAGCATACTGTGTGGTAAAACTGCCAAAAAAATTATTACTGCCCACTTGGCAGATATTACTGACTTCGTTATATAAGAAATTAATGTAGGATAAAGTAAAAGGTGATACCAAACATGGTATTGTAACCAATTATTGCAGTGTTTACAGTGACATCTTCTTTGCTCTTTACTCAAGTGAGTAATGTCTTAATTTTTATTTCAAAATGCCCAAATATTTATTTCTTGCTTTTAAATAATTCTATGCAAAAATTAAACACCAGTTGTTGTGGAATTTATAGCCTGCCTCTAGAACACCAGCAGCTACTCCCACATCTGACCACACAGGGCCATAGAGTGGCACTCTGGCATGATTCAGAGATGGGTTAGGACTGCAATGGACAGGAAGTTCCTCTTGGGCATCAACAGCTCTAGCAAGGTTGTTCTTCATATATGCTGGTGGATTTGATTCTTGAATTGGGTCTTTCATGTTAAAGACCTGGTTAACTAAGAAGGGAAGGAATAATGAGACAACCTGGAGCTCAGTGTAAGGAATATTTCCTGACAGATTCTGTCTTCACACGTCAAAACCATTGTGGTCCCTGGTATCGTTTCAGTCCGTGCCTACTGTATATTATGAGCTTTTGATCATAGCAACAAATGCTGCACTGACATGAGAAAAACCATAGACTTGTGAAGAAGTCCCACTGTATGAGGCAAAACAGAGAATGAGCTACAGATTTCTCTAAAAAGGAGAGAATTCAGCAAGAAGTCATTCCTGAGGCAAGTGAGGAGGGGAAAAGGTTGGAAAGGAAGTCTTTGCATAACCATGAGAGGAAAAGGAAGGATAATTAAGGTCAGCGAGGCCTAACATTATATCTTGATACATTTTGATTGGGAAGTTCTAGTCTAGAAAGTAAAAAAGATGGTTTTTATTTCATGTGTATATGTGGGATGGGCTCGGATGGATAGTGAGTGCTAAATGACTACCATGTGCTGTCAGTGGTGTTACTGTCTCATAGCATAAAAGATCTCTTCCTGGTTTTCATCCTCACCGGATAATTTAATTTTTTCCAGTGCATATCATGCCATTTTTTTAAATGAGTTGTTGTGGGCATTGTAGGTACAGACCCCAGCAGGACAATGTTAGCCAGCCCTCTGTGTCCCTCTGGGGTGGAAAAAACACAGCTGCATGCCTACGGCACAGGGGCTGTTAGGGATCTGGCTTTGAAGAACGTCAGACTGCTGCCAGCTTTGTTGTGTTACATCCTTCCTGAAGGATGAGCTCTTAGGCTCCTAGAATTAACTACTACTTGGTTCCTTCTGGAAAGAATTTAAATGCAAATTTATCTCTGTGTAGCACCTAGATGCTGGGTAAATGAATACTTTGTGGTGATTATGGTGAGAGGAGCTGCACCATAATCTGGAGAACCTGAGTCGCTGAAAATTTGTTTCTAGTGTTGGTACTAGAAAATGGGTGAAAAAAATTTGAAAAGCTGGTGGCTTGAAGGTTATTGTTAATGGCACCCATACAGAGATGAGCACATTCGGCATTTGTGATCTGTTTCTATTTCCTCACTAAGTCTTCTAATCAAACAGCTGTGCAGACAAGAGGAAGGGGGAGGTCACATTTCACTAGCACTGGCTTTGACAGACTTGGATCTGGAGCTAGAGCTAAAACGGTACCTGTCACCAGTCAAAGAGAGTGGGTGAGCAAAGTACCAGGTTCCTGTCTTTCACCTCATCTGGGATGTAAGGTGATGAGAAACAGATTTAGACACAATCACCTCCTTATCCTATTCTTGATTGAGTTCAGCATGGATCTGTGCCTTTCAGTGACTCCATTAAAGGTGACAGCCAGCACTGCATGGCAAATAAGCAGCAGTGTATTGATATTGGCACTATACATAGACCACTGTGGTTCCATATACAAGGAGCAAAGTAGATGTTTTCAGGTTAGCCACTGTACTTACCTCTAATTCTGTGGGAGAATTAAAACATTTGACTATTAGATGTTTATTCTCAGGTTTGTGTACCCTAGAGATTTTTTGAGTTGATGAATTTCTTATATAAAAAATGTAATACACAGAGACAGAATCAAGCCATGTAGTCATTGTCCCTGGACTACACAGCAGTATAGGCAGCATTAATGCTGGAGAGTGAGTTGCAGAATCCTTGAGCATGGGGCTGGCCTGCATTTATTGAGGTGAATAACAAATTTTCCACTGACTTTGCAACTTTGAACAGACACAGTTGGCTGAAGGTCAATTTTTATTAACCTTAGCTCAGAGAGCACTGGTCCTTTTTTGCAGAAGTAGCTGCTCTTGATAATACCTCCCAATGTGGTCTTATATCTGAAATACGATTTTAACAGGAACAGTATTGTGATTGAAAAATAATTATTTGAGGGAAATGGATACTTTAGGATATCTAATGAAACCTCTCACAGGGGCAGGCCAAGTTTAGTTATTCATAAGATGCAGGTAACTTGTTTAGAAAATAAGGAGATATTAGGGAATATATGAGGCAATATATTGGAGAATATATAATGAGAAAAGTTAGTTTCTAATGAATCTGTGGCAATAAAAAAATAATCCTTGTCTGCAAATACATAACAAGCAGCCATATAAAACCATGAGCATTTTCATTTATGTCTTTCATTAGCAGTATCTGAATGATTCACTGTATAAAGTACAGGAATAAATCTAGGAACAAAAGTGTTAGCATAAAAAAAGAAAGAAGTTTTCATTTGGTGTTTAAATCCAAGTACAAGATACAATAAAAAGCAGTATTTAGCCTATTTTTTTTTTAGTAATTTTTCTTCTTATATTTTGTTTTTCCTTTTCAGCAATTAGAGGTAAAATATGCCTTCCAATATTGTGCAGATAATTTATTCTTATCTGTCAAGAGAAGTATTTTTTCCTTTATTATTTCTCATGTCCTGAAAGACAGTTCTTAGGATTAAATTGACCTAATTTTCAGTGTCTAACAATTTTTTTATTTCTTCATTTTAAACATCCATGCCCATGTAGAGCTGGCTGGACTTGAGCTTTTTACTTGGACACACAAAGTCACAAACTACTTTTTAAAGTTTAAACCATAGCTATATTTTATCCTATTAACATGGAATCATAGATTAGTTTGGATTGGAAGGCACCTTAAAGATCATCTAGTTCTACAACCCCTGCATGGGCAGGGACACGTCCCACTAGCCCAGGTGGCTCAAAGCCCCACACAGCCTGGCCTTGGACATTTCCAGGGATGAGGCATCCACAGCTTCCCGGGGCAGCCTGTGTCAGTGTCTCACCACCCTCACAGTAAAGAATCTTCCTAATGTTTAACCTAAATCTCACCTTTTCTAGTTTCAAGCCTCTAGCCCTTGTCCTATTGCTACATGACCTTGTAAAAAGTTCCTCCCCAGCTTTCCTGTAGGGTCTCTTCAGGTACAGGAGAGCATTCATGATTGTGATGCTTTTTGAGCCTTTAGGGCCACGACATTAGATGAGGCATTTTCAGTGAGATAAACAGTAGTGGTGAGACATAAATAAAATGTGGGGAACGATCAGATGAGGGTCTAATCTCTCAGGTTGTGCAGACATATTATATTAAATGAGCTCTGTCTCCAACAGATTAGCACTGGCATTCCCAGGAAATACGTGTGTTAAGAGGGAATTGAGTGAAGGCTGTTAGTCTTTCACATAAAAGGCCCAAGAGAATACCAGAAAGAGAATGTGATATGAGACAATCTTAGAGACACAGGTGAAAGCAAGTTTTGGAAAGATACTGAGAGCAGTACACTTATGCAGCCTGGGTACAGGAATTTAAAAAAATGTAAAAATATGACCCATGGATAAAATTTCATTATTCAGAACAGGGAACATTAAACAGACAGTGGTATCATTAGTGAGAATAAATCTCTGTCTCTCCAAGATCTGGGTCAGAATTACTGTGTGTAATCACAGATAGAGATTGTTAAATATGACAAAAAACACTCAGTAGACAATGTTGAAATATTTTCTTTTTGTGCAAGTTTATATATTTATATGTGCATATATGTTTATTTGGAAGTCTGGCTAGCCTGAAAAAACATGTCTCTATCTGGTCTTAAGTGTCAGTTTTCTTTTTGAGGTGCAACACTTTTTACTGCCATATGAATTAGACTGGTTGCAAGCTGATTCCTTTAAAACATCATTTTAGCTACCAATGCTTTCTAATTTCTAGTATCTTTTGCTTCACAGTAATTTCTTTACTACAGTTTGTTGATAACAACGAGTAAAGTTAGAAGACCACCTATACTGCAACCATGCCTTTCGGCAACAACAGCTTTCCAAGAAATGCATTCACTAATTTATGAACACTAAATAATAGCCTATTGTATCTGCATGAACACTCCCATTTTTCTTCTAACAAAGCACCTATTTTCAACATATGTTTCTCACTATGGTCATTTTCAACTTCAGCATTTTTGGAAGGGAAATCATCCACAGAGATGATAAATGGTCTCAAAAAATCAAGTTCTTGTAAAAAAAGCTAAGTTCTGGGGGCATGATCTTCCTAGCTGTATTAACTGTAAGGGAATCAATTCACATTATAAAAGATATGGCTGATTTTTAATTTAGAAAAATACACTGCAATAGTCTCTGGTTTAGGGTTTTTTTTTCCCTCCCATGGGTTACTGCTTCTGATCACCAGCCATAGTCCCTAAAGATTTTATCATCACTAGGCTTTGGAGCAGAGTTCATAGATCTCTAAACAGGCTGATCTAAATAGGATATCTTCCAATAAATGGGAAAAAGTTTCATCTGCTTTTTGGTGCCTTATTGCTTTTCCCTAAATATACTTCTAGACAGCAGTCTGTCAAGTCGTTCAGATCAAATCTGCAAATCCAGTCTTCATAAAACTCCTTCTCTGACACATGGTGAAGTGAGTTCTTACAGCAGTTCTCAGAGGTCTTGTCTGGCTTTGAACCTGAGACTCCCAGATCAGTACATCATGGCTACATTGCTGGAGCACGAGGCTGGAAGCAGGCAGGGATGGTCTGAAGTTGTTGCTAATTATTTTAATCGTCAGTAAAAAAGCCTCAGAAAGATGAATTTTGAAGAGGGACATTCATAATAATCAGGGTTTATGTTGCTGAAATGTTTTCAAGAAGGACTCAATTAAAGAGGGCTTTTGAGTTCTCTGAACAGAGTGAAATATTCCCCCAAACACTCAGAAGTTATGGAATCTGTGTTTATGTTAAATTATGTAACAAAACACGGACAATGCTGGGAAAGGGAGCTGCAGCAATCTTTCAGGCCTCCCACACCACGTGATACAGCCCGGAGGCAACTCCGGGCAGCAGTAAATAAATGAGAGTCCTTGTCAGAAAGAGTTTATAATCTGTGGGCCTTCTCCAGAGCTGAGCAAACACAATCAGAACATCACCAGGAGCTCGAAAGGGCTGGTGAGAGAGCGTCGGTCTCAAATTTTCTGAATTAGAAATGAATGAATGATTCATTTCCCACCCCCACCCCTTTTTGTTTCACTGGCGGTTAAAAGAAGAAAGAAAAGTAGTTACATGCAGGTTTCTGCTACTTGCTGGCTGTATTGGCAGGAGAAATCGTGAACTATTTTGACAGCTGGTAAAATCCATCCTGTCAAGTGTTATCCAAAATAGAAGTCCTCACTTTTCTTAAGGGAATTGGGTTAAAAATAGCTCCTGGTCAAATAAGCAAAAGCAAAAGTGAGGAACCTTTTAAAAAGAGATACTTTAATTTTTAAAAAAGTATTTCTCTTATTCAAGTGCTGAAATGGAATATTTTTTCTTTGGGGGAAAATTTTGTTTTCTTTGTTCCCCACCTCCACTATGTTCAAGTCACAATATTTATCAGAACTGGCACAGTCAGAAAGCTTTCTAGGATCTCCCTGTCTGAGGTTTGCATTGAAGGAATTTGACTTGTAACTGTCACTGAACCATTTCCCTAAGAAACTGAATATCCTCGAAATTACTAATCTAAAATGCCTCCCCTTTTATTTCTTCCTTCTTTGGTTTTGGAATTTTTTTCTTACCATTTGGGTCTCTCTTTCCTCCTATCTACTTTTTGGTGCCAGAGAACCAGTTTGTGACTCACCCTCTGTTCCTTTTTCTGCAGCTGGCTTTTGCCTCATCTGATATATTTGCTCTCTTTACTGTTTCCTGTGTTCTTGTTGTTCTGTGCTCATCCCTTGCACATTTGTCATCTTAGCCATCCTTGATCTACAGTCATCATTCTCACTTGCTCTCTAATGAAGACTTGCTGCTCTCAATCTTCCTGCTTCTCCATTACTCGTTCTCCAGTCCTCAGGGTTTCAGCTGGGGGGACCTAAAAGACAAGTGGAGCAAGGTGACACTTGCCCCCTGTGATCTCTCCTGCCTCCTGGCTTTTGGACTTCGTTAAGAGAATTTACACATCAGTGTTGGTGTTGTCACCGAGGTGTGTCTCCAATATTTTTTAGGCCATTATGTGCGTGAGATGTGAGGGAGAGTTGAAGAGCAGCTGTCACTTTAAAGCTTGTACTGTTCTGACATCTTGATTCATCTTGCAAGAGTTTAACACCCAAACACTCAGCGTTAGTGTCTGACATCACTCCAGAGTCATTTCTGACTGTGATTTTCTTGTTGAATCCTGATGAATTTTGAACAAGTCCATGTTTCCCTTGTCTTCCATGGCTAAATTTCAGCATTTGGCATGGAAAATCCCACTGAATGGAATGCTCTGTATAATCAGTATTAACAGTACTCTCTGGTTTATTTACTTGCATACAAATTATATCAAGCCCCATAAGAGCAGATGACCCTAAACTTAAGTGCTGCAGTTGCTGTACTGCAAGAGGATTAAAGCACTTTAATGTCAGGCTATTGTCTATCCTCTGTGTTCTAATGAGTGTATTTTATTAAAGCTCTTAATATAGCTGGACTGGTGAGTTTATGAGATCATTCTAGGCACTTAATGACAGTACGTCACTAATCACATGCCCTCTTTTCGACTTAACAAATATCAATGCCTGATGGCAGCCTGGCAAGCTTTTCAACCTCATCAAGTTTGAGAGGCTAAGGGGAAAAACAAGCTGTTGTGACTGTAAACAAATAACATTTAAAGAGCAATTCCTGATTCTTTAGCAAAGAAGCCAATTACACATCAGATCAGATTTCTTATTAAAAAGAGATTGATGGGACGATGCTTGGATATATGATGTCTAATAATTTAAGTTTCTCTCTTCATGCAAGTGACAAAGATGATGTATTAAGAAAAATAGAAATGAGAGACTATTTCTTCATCCATCCACCTGCAAAGGAGTGTTTGACCTTTCTCAGGCCAGCCTCTCTATGCCTGGCAGAACTCTGCTCTTTCAGCTGGTTTCTTGAGTTTGCAATTCTGGTCTCTTCTCAGCAGGTGAACACCAAATCTAGGAGTAAAGCGTAGTTGTGGTGTGGCTGATACCAATGTGATTACTCAGAAAACCAACAGGAAAAGCAACTGTGAGAGAGGCTTTTCAAGATTAGGTGCCATCTCCCTTCTTTATTCACCCCTTGTCCAGCTAAACATCTCTTACCACCTTACCAGTCTTCTGTTATTATCATGAGGAACCTGATAATGCAGCCTGAAGGCAAACAGGACTTGCTTGCATCAGTTTCAAAGGGAACATGTTTGGGCATTTTGTTTCCACTACATAGGCACAGGCACAAATAAAGGCTTACAGATGTGCTTACAGATACCTTGGCATTGTGTGGCAGTGCTGATTCTGGCTCTGAGACCATATTATCACCTCATTCAACTGATAATGTTCTCTTGGACCTCAAAAAAAAAAGGTAACTGTGGCTGTCTTCAAAAGTATGGTCTTTCCTACCAAAGTAATGACCGAAGTGATCTATTGCAATGTGTGACTGCTAGAGTAGACATTTAACAGAGCTGAAGTTTTTGGTCCTACTCTTGATACAACTCTCACAATATTTTCTTTCCAATGGATATATAAAACCACTAGAGTATTTTAACGTTTTACTTTTAGCTTTAGCCATTATTAAATGAAATATGTCTTGGCCAGCACAGAGCCAGCAGGAAAAAGGTCAGTTTACACTTAAAAAGTTGGAAAGTAACATTTTGGAAACTGATCTTTGTAACACAAACACATGAGACACATTTCACAACATTAAAACTGCTATCACTGGAAAATGTTAGCTGAACAGATGTGCCTATTTAGGTAATTTTCAAGCTAGTCTGTGAATATAGATTGCAAGCCCAAGGAGAACTGTGCAGATAGTGTTTTATATTTGTTTATCTTATCTTGAAATTTCTCAAATCTAATTACTGGTGAATCAAATGAGGTCATACTATAGTACACATGAAAAACTATGATCAAAATTAAATCTTGCCTATGTTTTTTTCTGTTTGTTTTGAATGCTTAAACACCTTAAGGTAAAGTTTAAGCACCTTAAACAATAGTCTGCATTTACAGTATACAGAAACACCTTAACCCTTCTAAATTACTCCAACACCATAGTAAAGGCACTGCTTTAGGCTACTCAGACCTAGGAGCCAGGTTGCATTCCTTCATCTTCCAGTCTTAAGTATTATTTTGTAGATCAAGCTATTTTAGTACTGTGCGGCTACCAATATTGCAGCTTTCTGTAGCACATTTGCACTGTCTTGGAAAAACAAAAACAACACACCATGCTTCTCAGAAACTCTGCGATACCTCCAGACCAAACAGGTTAAGCAGTGAAGAAACTCTGACCGACTTACACCATGCTGCTAAGAGTGCATTTTGATGACTGCTACAGACTGTTTCTTAGTCCATGAGTAAAATCATATGACAACAACTGGTGTGGTTACACATATGAATGGAAAGTGCAGATTTTAAAAGAATTCTCAGTTATTCGCATTGTAAGATCAGATTATGATACAGGAAAAGTGTTGCTTTGGTTTCCTTTTAGTATTTGTTGACAGGCAATACTGGAAAATGTATTTATATTTTATTTAAAATAAATGTTGGTGAATAAAGGAATAGTAAAAGGCTGGTGTGCTAACAAAGCTAAAATTTGGTTAAGGAGGGCACTTTTACATTAGTTCTATTACCTTGAAATCCGCAGAACATTTGCCTGTGACTTCAGTGGGCTTTGGGTCTGTCCCCATTTCTTGTTCTACTTATGAGACAGGCTGGCTTAATTCTGGCATACAGCCTAGCTCTCTCAAGGGACAGACAATTTATTATTTTGTCTATCATCCAGGATAGCTATATCTGTTCTTCAGTGTTCTTGCCTATCTAGTGATTAAAATTTGCACAGAATTAATTTGTTTTTAAAATCTTAAGAAAAAGCTAGATTCTTGCCTGAGGTCCCTTTTGGCATTGTGGGGATCAGGACTCACGAGAGGCTCTTCCATGACAATGAACGCCTTTGTCCAGGCCATTGGCTCAATTGCTAAGGGGTTTGGTAAGTCTCCATCCTGCCATTCCATCGCCTCATAACTTGGAGTTGTGACAAGGAAAAAAAACATGAGGTGCAATGAGTTTGCATATCTGTAATAGAGGAACTGTATATCTGTAATACTAGGAACCAGTATAGTCATTATCTATCTCTAATTTTTAGTTGTGTGTATTCTCTGAATGAGACATTTTTTGTAGTTGACAGATCGTGGCTATTGAGGCTAGGAGCTGTAAAACCTGTACTGTAGTTAACAAAACTTGTGAAGGGGCAGTGAGGAGCCCTCAGAAGCATTTCCCAATAATGTTAGGAACTGTAGCCAGGGAAGCAGCTAATTTAATTTTCCTTGTTCAAACTGCTAAAATAGGGGATTATTCTTAAACATAATTGCTCCCTGGGGAAATGAGAAGAGGAGAAAAAGCCAGGGATGGGGTTACATGAACACCCTCCCCCTTCTCTTTTTATGGTGTGTGTTACTGCTCTCTGTCTTTTTTTTATACTGTAAAACTGTAGCTGAATTGTATGTAGTCTGCCTTTATCATTGATGGCTGTCACAGGCCCAGAGCAAGGCAACCACAGAGGAAGTGGTGTAAGACCCAAACAGGGCAAAAAATAAGAATAAACATATATTAGTTCCTCCAAGGTGCCTGGAAGCAAAGTAGAACATGTCCATCACACTCTGCCTCCATTATATCAACATCTTTTGAAGCCAGGCATTTTTTATATTAGGGAGTGTAGCTAACAAGGATAATTACATTAGGTTTTAATTATTTGGAAGCCAAAGCTAAGTTAGTAACCCTAGAGTTACAACAAAGAAACTGCAAGCATCAAAAGATTTTGTGCAGCTCGGTTTGTCATACAGCTTTTGTGCAGCGTTTTTTTTATAGCTGTACTCTTTGTCTCCATCCTGTTAAATGCTATTTTGCCATGGTACTCTCAAACTATACATTAAGGAGTTTTAATTTGACAATGAATATGTCCATGCTAAAAATTAAGACTGGATTATATAGACTCCAACCCAGTGTGAGTTTCTTCTTATTATTTCCTTTCCAAAAAGCTGTGGAAAATCTTTCATGTATCAGTTTTCCAAGTCATCAAGGAGTAAAAATTAAAAAACGAAAACAAAGAATAGGCACAACTAGCCCTAACCCTCTTTCTCAAGTAGAAAATCCCTCTCAGATTAAAATTATTAGAGATTTTTAGTGTAAAACAACACTGTACAGTGTGTATCTTCTGAAGTCATCTGAAAAGTCATCTGAAAACAAGATCTGTTGATTCTCAGTATGAGATAATGTGCAAGTTTTAAGGCAAAGCCTTTCACTATTGGCTTATTTTGAATCAAGTGTTAAAGCCTTTGCTGAAGCAGAGGCTCAAGAATGCATTGTAGCAGAATATCTTCCTGTCTGCGAGAGAAAAAGGTTAGGCAGAATTCCTTAGAGCTATAAAAAGTCCTCAAATAACTACAGAGGCATCAAAATGTCATCAGGTTGTTATACTTCAAATTATAAACAGGTCATCTAGTGATGTGTTGCAAAAAGAGTCCAAGTTGCTGATTTTCAGACCAGGAGTCTCTTCGTTATTTAACACTAATTATGTTGAACTGTGAACTACATGGAAATTAAGCTTGTCCTGAACTCTATCTGCTCTGAAAATCCAAAGGCACAAGCACAACCCTTTAAGAAAAAAAAAAAAAAAATTGCTTTTGGCCTTTCTTTTGATTGTTGATTTTTTCCTGCCCATCTGCAGAAGTTTGGCTCTTTTCCAGCTCAGCTGCTGCACTGACAA
Organism: Florisuga fusca; assembly: GCA_038090715.1. NCBI lineage: Eukaryota > Metazoa > Chordata > Aves > Apodiformes > Trochilidae > Florisuga > Florisuga fusca. Next base: position 25,824,776 of record JAAWXA010000002.1, read on the forward strand.
GACCTCAAGTTGGAAGTATTTTCTCTGTGGACTACCACACAGAGGAGTTGCCCAAGCCCTGCAGTGCAGTGGCACTTCCCTTAGGAGTGAGTGAGGCTGCTGTGGGGTGGCCCCACTATCTGTGTCATCCAGGGGACTGGATGTGAGACCTTGTCATGATCTTCATCATTTGCACTCAGCCATTCCATTTGTATCTTCAGAAATCCCTTTCTGTGCACTTCCTACAAAAGCAGATGTAGCTAAATGATGGCTCTTGAAACTCACATTGTGCTTGAGCTGCTTTGGAGCAGTTCCTCATGGGGAGTGCCCCCCTTGTGTTCCTGGAGGAAGCAAGAAGCAAGCCTAAAAGGCATCTGAAAGACAGTTCCCAAACTGTGCTGGGATGCAGATGCTTGCTCAGTGACCTGTGGACAACACTTGGAGAAACACTTTCAGCGCTTGCCAATTAATTTCCCTCAGAGTTCCCCCAGTTTTAGCTGTTTAAGGTACATAGTATGCCTCCAGGGTCTTTCAGGCTTTCAGCCTTGTGAATATTTTTGGTGTGAGTTACAGCCCTGGGATAACTGGCCATCCTGGTGCTAGACACCTGTGAATGCAGACACTTCCAAAGAGCAGCTGAAAAAGAAGACTTGCTGTGGTGTTGTAGACTTCATTTCTCGTCTCATGGACTCTGAAATTTATTTTGTGGAAGGGCCGAAGGATTGGCTTCTACCAAAGCAGTCAGAGGTGCTGCTGTTTGGTGATAACTCTGAAGTGTTCAAGATTACATGAGTCACTAGCAAGGGTGGCTGAGGATTTGTGAACTCAAATTTTGTGTCTTAGGTGGCTTCCTCTAGACAGAGGACATTTTCAAAAGTAGATGAAATAAATGTCTTCTCCTTCCTCTACCTCAGTAACCTGATAGCTGAAACTTTCACATCATTAGAGGCAGACAGGTTGGCAAGACTCCTCTGAAGACTTTTATTTCCCACTTCCAGATGTGCAGAGGCAGCACCTTGAGGCCAAAGACAAGGGGGTTCAATACATGCCTTTCTTGGGACTATGGATCGAAAAGTTTAAGTGAACCACCAGGTAATGAAGTTGCAGTACAGCTATTCGGAGAATCAAGACTATCATTTATAAAGAAAGGGAAAGAAATGCAGATACATGGGAAACAGAAATATTTTGCAATAAGACACCACATAATATTCTGAGAGACTACTGCAAAGAAGTCAGGACCAGTGCAGAAGTTTCTGAGCCCTAGAATATAGTGTAGAATGGTTTAAATGATGTTTTCACAGTGAAGTTGTGCAGTTAAGAGGCCCGACTTCTCAGTTGGGCTGTGTCAGAGTCCTCACCTGATGTTAGAACCCAGTCAGGTCTATTTTTTCCTTCAGAATTTTAATACTATCATGTTTTTCCTGCCTGTTCCTGTAATCACAAAGGCTGTGTCTTTCCTTTCTTCCTTGCAAGGGGATGACAGTCACATCTCTGTCTGGCACACCGCAACTTCTAGAGACTTGATATCTCTTAAGAATCCTTATCGGGAATTTTATTAGTGAAGGTTCAAGCTGAGAAATCCTTGTAGAAAATAATGATGCTTGTCTTTCAAAGTGAGATACTGCCTGTCTTACCTAATCATAATGAGGATTAATTCAGTCATCTTTTACCTGCTTTTGGAATCTCATAAAGATTAATAATAATTAATCATATTTGAAACTGATATACATTTTAACATGATGTTTGACAGGTTTGCATAATGCGCGATTAATCAATTAGAAATTTTGCACACATGCATGATACTACATGAATATTCCTCTGATCTTTCTCCAACACACTTGTAGACACAGGATCCTCTACAGTAGTTAGAAAAAAAAAAAGAAATCTTTTCATTCAGCTCGCACTTATAAACCATTTTGAAAAGAAATAGCTTTACATTCACTAATAAGAGAAAAAATAGAATATCTGTCTTTCTATCAGGAAATCTGATATGTGCTACACTTGCTAAATCCCTTTTTCAGTGAGGTGGATTAAAAGACCTTACAGAGAAACACAAGTGAAAAAGTGGGATATTAACTGCATACTTTAAATAGAAGATAGGATTACACTTACTGCTCTGGAAAAAAATACGTTCTTCATAGTGTAGAATAAAAAGTGGTTCCATACACACTTTAAACCTTTATTCTGGTCCTGAGTTGTCTCCTAGTTCAGTGTTGATACTGAAGCTTGTAATGAGATGTCAATGGAATAACCTTACACTTCATTCTTTGGAATGTAGATGAAACTTCATCTGGCATCAGTGGCATCCACAACTCTCTATCAGTGGGCAGAAATTGGATATGAACAACTTGTGTTGTATGAATTATTTTTCATAAACCACAAGTAAGGTCGTAGGTGAGAAAAGATGCACAAACTCAAAACTTTCAAAATGTTTCTGGGTTCAAGATATATTCAAGGGGCATTTGGTCAAGTGAACTCAAATCTGTGCTCTAGACCTTAAAAAACCAAAATAACCCTTTCTCTTGTGCGTCTCCTTTACCCATTTCAACTTGGCATGGATGGAGCTGCACAAGCAAACCACTCATCTGATACCAATTCTGCTAGAATTCAGCCTGTCATTTTTAGCGTCTTAAGGGAAGGAAATGGGATAGGATTACAGCTTAGTTGTTTTCAGGTATATTTTTAGTTTATTTTTCTTATAAAAGTGTAATTTGATGTAGTTGTTTATATGTTCCTGGATCTTTAGTATTCATAGCTATAAATGAAAGGCACCATTCAAGTAAGTCATANATAATAGCTCGAGATGGCTGACCAAAGACCAGCTAATGCAGAAAGGAATGTAATTTGTTGACAAACACTTCAGTGAACACGTGCAAAGTGTAAGCTTATGCATGCCAGTTTAGCAGCCTCAGTGGTCAGTTTGAGGGAGAAAAGGAAATAGCAGAGAAATTAATCATACTGACGCCTGCTTGTCTGATAGTTTTGGCATATTGCAGAACATGAACTGCAGTGAAGTTTGGCAAGGGGTTCTGATTTTCAATGAAATCATCAA
>JAAWXA010000002.1:25827823-25850128 GCA_038090715.1 Florisuga fusca
TCCCCTATCTTATTATTCTTTGTCATGTAAAACACTTGGAGATTAGAAAGTCCGATTAAAGCACTCATTAGTCACCTAAAAATGGTTACAGTATCTGACAAGGAAGAAATCAAGTCACAAAAATAATTTCCAGGGCAGGCTGTGAAACACTGTACTTGGTGCCAAATGTGGGACTGGTCAGACCTATGTTTAGAAACCCAGGATAAGTTTAAAACACAGATTGATGAAAACCTGATGCAAGTCTCTCCTTTCCCTGTCGTCCACTGACATTAAACTGTGAAGTTGCCTGTGATGTCAGTTCTGAATTATTCCCTCTTGACTGCTGACTCAAAAGCTGGATGTTGATGGAAAACCAAGATTTTTAAGGTTCATCAGAGAAGGCATTAAAAATCTGAAAAGTAGGCATAACTTTCTGGCTAGAGAATGCTTACACAGATATTCTGTGCTCTGTTAACTATTCTTTGACAATAGTTTTGTGAGAGGTTATTTTTTATCCAAGAGATGATTTTTGTTCTTGTCCTCTTGCTCTGTCCATGGAGAGGGACTACTGGCATGAAGACAGAAATTCTTTGTCTGATTTTGGGTGTTTCAGAGAAAATTCTTGTAGGAAAGACACTGGTCACTCTACACTACTAAGAAGGCTTAAAAGGAATGTTAAAAATACTTTAGGGAACTTTGGAATATTAGAGATATTCAGAGGAATAAGTCAACTGAAGCTATGAAACTTTTCTCTTGAATCAGATCAGACTACAAAATCACTGGAAAATAACCCCCTAGGTTTGCAGAGGTAGATTTTCTTAACTTTGCATCAATAGTGTTACCTGACTGTATATAATGTTTTGGCTTTTGGTAATCACAGTGGCATCCTGACCAGATGCATGCTGGCTGTTCAGTGTTCATTTCTTCAGGCAACTAAAGGTTGCCTTTGTCTCAGTCCAATTCCCAGGACACCTGAGCACAGGGTGATTTTAAAACTGCTACTCTGTCTTGCTACTCAGGCTTTTTCTTGTCCTGTTATTTCTGAAGAATATTTCCCTGTCTGGAGAAAAGTGACTTATGGCCCTTTTTTTTCCTAGCCTAGCAGTTTTTCCCCCACTTGTAAACAAACTCAATCTATTTACACAGTACCTATCCCAATAAGCAGGTCAGTATTCAGGATTTGTGATTATCACAGAGCAGCTGTTAGTGTTCAACTCATGATTTTCATTTTGGCATGCTTTTTTAATGCTGGAAACATTTCACAAATATTAGCTGGTTGCACTTTCCAAGAAATGTGGTGCAGTTAAAATGGTATAGTTTCCATTCAAAATAAATTTTTATATTCCTCCTCCTACCCCTTCTGAAAAAGGTAGCACTCTGTGGAAGTTTATATACAGTTGTGATGTGGTTTTGAAGGAAAGGTACCTCTTCAGAGCTTCTGAGAGTTACTCTGAAATTATTGCAAGCACTGTGATAGGGCAGTGAGAAAGGATAAAAAATATTGGAATAAAACAAAGACTAATCTACCTATGGAAGAACTTGCAGTGTTGAATTGGTGAGGTGAAGAGAAGAAACAGATGCAAAGCACGCTACCAACCAGGAAATCAAATACTACATGAACTGCGAGAATGAAACCAAATCTAGGGAATTACAACAGGATGAGAAGAGAGAACAGGAAAAATATTCAAGCACTTGAAAAAAAAAGGTAATCCAATTATGCACAAAAAGGGTAGAAGAGAAATAGAGAGATAGAACAGAAGTTGTCAGCCTTTAGAGAGTAACAGGGGCAGGAGATGAATGGAGTGAAGTAAGAGGCAGCAAATTAAAACCAATGCACATAATCAGTTTAGAATTCAACTGTCTATCTGGTATTTATGGGAAAGCATCCATAAAGTTCATGGTGTGCATAGAATCCCCTAGGGTTATCATCTGATTTCTTTGTGCTTGCACTCATATTGTACATCTCTCCAGCAGGGTACAACAGTTTCAAAGAGAAGGAAACTCTCTGAGTGATCCTCTACTCAGTTTCATGATGGTGAGAAAGAGAAGCCAAACATGGAACTTTTCCATCCTCCTTTCTTCCCATATTCTGTATGCAAGCAAGATCCAAACCTCCCTGGCTAATGTTAGTTGAAGGAAATAAAACTTGACAAGCTTTTTTGTAAATGCTAAATTATCCTTGCTTTCCCATTATGTGGCTAACCCAAACTGAAAATTCATTTAACATTTTGAACATTTCATAACTTAAGTTTGCAGTCCATCTCATGATGGAGGCAAAACTAAGCTACACTCTCTTGAGGGCATATTTGATTAAGGGTGAGATACTTCTTGATATTAGTCTGTGGTGGGGGAAAGCCTGCACTGTTGATATCACTGGCCCAGCACAAATTTCAGTCCATGCCAGTGCATGAACCAACATGTAGGTAGCACTTATGACCAGAGAGCTTGAGTATGAGCCCTGCTCTGGCTTGACACCAGGAGATATCCAAAGATGTCCTCAGTCCTTTGCAGTTTACATTGATTGAATGCAGCCACATGCACTTTGACCATGAATGAGGCAATACGGAGTCAAAGCTACTGTAGGAGAGGTGGTGGGACAAAGTTATCTGTTGGTGGAAATCCACTCAAACCAAAAGTTGCAGCAACGGGAAATTGAGCTCAGGCTCTCAGTCTGTTTCAGCCAGCTGCTGCAGAGCTGAGCCTCAGAGAAGAAGCAAGAGAGAGGGAAAAGCAGCCATTGTTCTCAACTTCTGGCAAAACTTGCTTTTCCTTAGGGACTAAATGTAAAGCTTAATGAAGTCAACAGAAATCCTTCAGTTAATATAAACCACTTCTGGATCAGAAAAGCACCTGAATGTTTGCTTACAGAGGAAAGAAAAATCCAGATTCATGATGTGCTGCTGGGTAAACCTTGCCACTTCCCCTTGCACTGCTGTTAAGACAAGCTAACTTTAGTAGATATTTTATTTGCTGCTTCAAAAGAGTAATAATATTGCACCTCTTGGGCCAGAATTCCTTTGTTATTTCCACAGTAAGTGCCATACAACTCTTACAAAGGCTCCAGCTTTATTATCTACTTGCTTTTTGGTGTTACTGTGTAGTTGCTTTTCAACAAGACACACGTAATTAGAGTGTTTTTTTATTAAAAGATTGACACATCATAACAGCATCATGTCTGAACCAGAAATACAGTACCATCTTTGAGATTTGTCAGGACTCTGTTATGGGATCTTTGAACCTTAGCATGTCCAAACAGTTAAAAACAAAGTAATTCTGCTAGAATTCAGCCTGTCATTTTTAGCGTCTTAAGGGAAGGAAATGGGATAGGATTACAGCTTAGTTGTTTTCAGGTATATTTTTAGTTTATTTTTCTTATAAAAGTGTAATTTGATGTAGTTGTTTATATGTTCCTGGATCTTTAGTATTCATAGCTATAAATGAAAGGCACCATTCAAGTAAGTCATAGTGTGCACTGAATGTCTGAAACCCACGCTAACATCAGCATCAACAGAGATAAGTCTGCCACTTAAAACCTTAATGGCTGTTAATTCAGGAAAGTGTAGACTGTAGACCTGAATTCAGAGCATTAGCAACTTGAGTCACCATTAGCAGCGGAGAGGTTCTTTTCTTTTTACCTTTGTGTTTTAATTTTATTGAATAGGCAAAGTATGAAAAGTTTGCACTGAATGATAAAACTGGGGGTTAGGTATTGTAAGAACCGCAGGTATTTTACAGTGTATCAACAAGTTAACATCCAGAATTCCAAACCTACATGATGTCATAATTTGTTCATAAACTAGGAGAAGAAAGCCAAAGAGGCACACTGCCACGGCAAGCTTCAGGCTTACCTGTTGTTCAGAAATGGCTTCAGAAAAAATGACAGTGCTGATGGAGCCATGATGCACTTTACGCCCTATGATGATTCAAGTTCAGCATTCTCATGCATTCAGGACCAGAGTTAAGCTCCCTAAAATGGGATAGACTGAAGACCTGGAAAAATGTTTCCACACTCAAGTCCAGTTGCTGATTTTAGTATCATAGGCTAAAATTTCTAACTTGCTTGCCAAGAATGTATTAAAAGCTGTGAAACATGCACTGAAAATTAATGTCAGGTTATGGCAGCTGGACGGTTTTCATTGCAGAACAATGTTTAAGCCATCATTTACATCCTAAACACACTGGAAAACATTCAGTCTTTTAATTTACTTAAAAGGGAAATCTACAGTTTTCCTTTGCCAACACTTTCTTACCTTACAACCAGATCATCTTGGGTACTTCTGCTCAGAAAAGGGCCTTTGGCGCACAGATCAAGCCCTGTCCAAGCAAGAAAAGAGAAAGAAAAAAATGCTGTTGTGGTATCTTTTACAATTGCATTCCATTTCTAAGCCATTTCATTCCCAGGTTTCTTTGTTAAAGATCTGATTTAAGATATGTTGCATTTGTGTGTTTGAAAATTCTTTGTGATTGGCACATCTGTCAAAGAAGAGAGTGACCAGTTTGCTTCATCCTAAATATACTGATGTCTTTAAAAAATGGGTAAGAGCCCACAAAAGTGGGCTTTTGTTTCCCCTTGTTGTTGTGGCAGCTTTCTGCAAGGCTGGTTTGAAATGTATTATCACAAATGATATGGCAGAAATGCTTCAATTTCTGATGTTCTGAGGCTAGTCTATGCAAACTACTGGTGGAGTTTTTACCTACTGGAAGAAAGTACTTGCTAAACTTCCCTGATTAAAATCACTAAACTGATTAAACTTCAAAACTGGTTTTAAATACTTTAGTACTGGATTAAACTGGGTGCCTGACTGGATCAGGGTCTGCAAGAAAATGGCCTGAGAGTCCTCTCTTGCATCACAGCTGTGTTCCCTGGTGGTCACAGGTGACATAAAAGAGAAATCATAATTGCCCTGGGGAGACTCCAGCTGGCACGGGTAGCTGGCATAAACAACTTCATAAATAAAAAGTGACCTTGCCTTGTAGCTGTGGTGTCTTGCAGCTGAAAGGTGGGATGGTACAGCACAGTACCATACATTGATTCTTACCTCTCCAGAAGCTCAGCAATGTCTGACACATGTTATAGCAACCCCTTGAGCTTTATCACACAGGAGATGTGGGCTAGAATTCAGAATTTTGTTCAATGTATTTGACTGTTTTCCTGTTTGGTGGAGTTTTGATCAGATTTTGAAGTTATTTTTCTTCAGTCTGGGAGGAATAATTAGCTTTTAATCTCTTACTGCTAGTTGACAGGACAGTATGTTAATATATACATTTTACTTCCCTTGGTATGTACAGGGAGAGGAACGATCAGATCAGGTTGACTTCATGATCAGATCATGGAGACTTCATCACCAAAGAGGACAAAGAACAAAGCATTGGTGCAAAAGAAATTTGAGAGAAGTTGAAACTTCAAGATTTTCCTACAAGGGCATGGGAAAGGCTTATGGGTGGTCAGAACTGGCTGTATAGACAATATGAATTTAATTTGAGTAACAGTTCGCAAAATGTCTGGAATGCAGTGAAGGAAAACCATCTGCACTGAGATCTCAGGAGGCAACGTTCAGAGACTAAGGCTACTAAATTATCTTGTAAGCTTCACCACAGCCTTCATTATGGCACCTTTAATGTAACACTAATCTGGGTCCCTCTGAAAACTTCAGTCACTTTCTCTGTATCTCCTCATCATTCATTAGGTGTAGACAGAAATTACAGTGAAAGAGTTGATTGCACCAGTGCAGAGCCCAGTGGGCTGTGGTATTGGCATGTGTTTATCAGCAAACCAATCTGGTAGAGAGTTCCTGAAAGTCTCTTCATTATGCCAAAGAATTAAGTTCTGCAGCAACAAGATGTCTATTCTCAGTCTAAAAAAAGGAGGAGGAAAAACACATCTGATCTGCTTCTCTGCATAGCAAGTTTTCCCTCATGTCTTCAAACAACAGCTAGCATAAAAAAATACAAGTGTGCAGATAACACTATCGTGTCAGGTCCTGATTGAAAGAGCCTTTATTTAGAGTAATTCAAGGTTTGTCTGGCTCACGTCTTTCGCAGAATGAAAAACAAAAATTGGAAAAGGGTTACCTTTGCTGAAGTTTTTAAAGGACAATTGGTGAACCAAGAATCACAACTATACCTGTGAGTTCCTGTTGGAGTCAGCTTTGCTGGAGCAGTATCGTGACAACCTCCCAGGGCTGCAAAGGTGGGAAGGAGGGAGCTTCATGAGGAGTGTTTGACAAAAGCTGTGGACAGTCTCTCTGTGGCCAAACCAGGAGAGAGAGAATTTTTGAGCATCAGCACAGTGCCTGCTCTGCTGGCAGCAACCAAAATGAATGCATGTGGAAACGTCACCAAAAACTGCTTTTTCATTTACTTACTTACCAGTTACCACTACATCTTCCTGGTTGGGCTGCCTGAAACATTGATTCACGGTATCCTCTAGAGCTCCCATCATCGTTGTTTGACACAGCTACACAATGGTGGGGACTCAAAGCAAAGATTTTTGTGCAGACCCAGTTTATTGAGCAATTCACAGGTAAAGATGTTCCTTGAAATTTTACGGAAGATATTACATAAAGAAAGTAAGTGAAGTAAGTAAACGGATGCCAGATTTGATATTTTGAGAGTGATTTTTCTTGCTCGGGGCTAGCTCCTTGGGATCCTAAATTAGACAAAAGATGATTCCACAGAGGAAAAGGAATATGTGCAGTGATAAAACAAACCAGAAAAAAATTTTATTTTAAATATATATGTTACATATACTATTTGAAAAGTACATATACTATTTGAAAGAGACCAACTCTTTTTACTTATTCAGCTATTTCCACTTTTTTTAACAATTCCCTTAATATATCATAATGATTCACACATTTCAAAGTTTCTGTAAATTCACACAAAAATGCATATATAATTTTTTTTAGTTATATGTGTTAGAAATACATATGACAGCATGATTTCTAGTCAGCAGTTAGTGTGACTAAAAAAAAAAAGTGAAGTATATTTTCCTTCATGGAAAACACCAACAAATTCACAGATGTTGAGTGTGACTGTGAAAATTGATGGCAGACCTTTTTATTCTTCAAAATCAGTTAAAAAAAGAGGAAAACACAAACTATTTGGGAAAGTGCAACAGCTCTTTGGAATTTATATTATTTCATTAAAGCATTTTAATTTGAGTGTCAGTGGTATAATAAACACTTCTTTCCCATTGATTTCAAGTTCTAAATGCAAAATCTTTTTGCAAGAACCTTCCATACCAAGTGCCTAAAAGAATGGTTTGAAAGATCCTTATGTCAAGCTAGAACAAAAAGAAACCTGAGGAAGAAAACTAGAGCAGACAAAAAAGCAGTGCCTTTGCAAGGCAGTTTAAGTATGATTATATTTATCTGAATTATCTGCCTGAATTTTTCCTGTTTATGGTGATCCTGATAGGGCTTGATCTTCCAGTGTCTGAACTATCCGTAGACTGCACAATATCCTGATCCCACCGACTCAAGACAGCAAATGATATTGCCCACTGATTATTGCCTGCACAATTTGTCATTCCCCAGTGCTCCAAGGAAGGTGTAGCATGGGCCCTGAACTTAACACCTGAAGCAAAGCACTGCATCTCTTCCATTTCCCAATGCATCTTACTCCCTAAGGAATTTTTTTTTCTTCCAAGAAAATTAGCTCCCAATTATTCCATCATTTGGGCATACCTTGGGCTGTGCCAAGGCTTGCCAGCCAAGTTTTTGATTCATCTCTCTCCCCAGCAGCCACACATGAACCTGATTTTTGTTTGACTGGAAGCTCTCTGCGTTAAGCAGTAGTGGTTTAATAGTGCCTTGTACTAACAGCTCAGTGCCAGTAGCTGAGTCCTTCTTCTATATTTGTCTCATCTGAATAAAGAGCTGATTATTATCAATGTCATTGGTCTCTTGGGAGCTGAACTTTTTTTGTTCAGTAACCAAGGGTGCGTGAAAGCAGTTGAAGGGAAGGGAGAACAGCTAAGAAAAGGATAAAAAGTACCTGCTACCTGCTGATAAAAAGTACCTGCTATAGCTGAAGGTACTACTACTCTAAAGAGAAAAGCACAGATGTTCTGCTGGCAGCACTACCCAGTGGTGTTTACCAAATGTCTTTTCCTACTGCTGTTGAATCAGCTGGTCTGAAAAAAATTTGCTGTGGTTTACCCGTTTGTACCTTGCTATAGTAAAATGGTAAAGAGTAACTTTACATATTTGAGGAGTCCTTGCCCTCTAATGTTCTATTTGTACACAATGTCACATTTCTAAATCAAATTGCTGTAAGATCTCATCTGAACAGCAGCCTAACACACGCTTCAAAATGTTACCCCATACCTGGCAACTGCTATGTCTAGCCCTGAAACTTGTGATTGATTCAGAAAATTATTCAGCATCGAATAGTAATTCAGGCAAATTCTCTTTTTGGCTTGGTAAAATGCAGCTATGGTTTGTAACGTGATTGGTAAAAGCCCTGTGAGCCCTTCTAATGCAGTGAAAACCCTGGGCAGCAGGAATCATCTCACCCAGTTCCCACAGTCAGAGCCATTTTCCTCCTGGCAGGCTGTTGAATACCAAAATGCAGCTTCACACAGGCAGCTTCCCCCTTGTACTTGTTGCATTTGACTTTGTAAGACTAACGAATTGACAAGTAATTAGGTATTTGCTGCAGCCCTGCCCTGCAGTACCTGGCAGGAATAGCCATCAGAGAGAAGTCTGCCCTCTGAAGAGCTGAGCTGTGGAGGCTGGCACTTGCTTTGGCATGCCCTTGAAAATAGGGAGCAGACTTGATTCTTGCTGTGCAAACATGTCAGTGACAGCATAAAATCTGAGTAAAATATTTATCTGCTAGATTCAGTGTATGCTTGTCAGCATGAATTAAAAAAAAAAAAAAAAGAAAAAAGAAAAAAGGAACTTGTAGAGACATATCTGAAAAGGGGAGACATTTTGCCTACTCCTCATTCACCTGGAATATGCTGTCCTTTCCTATCTGTCACTAGTTTAAAAAATATTTCCTCTCATATTTGTCAGCAAACTGTGGGACAAATCACATTTCTCCTCTTTTGTCATTGTGAGGAGGTCATAAATAATGGTGCTTACCAGAATGAACGTATGTGAACATTTTACTTCTTTGAAAGTTGCAGCAGATGCAGCATGTGCCTATGCTGGGCTGTTTGGCAATCTGGGTCTTGACTAGCAAAACTTTCATTTTGAGAAGCCAGTCTCGTGGGTCCTAAAAAATACTTAGTTGCAAAGGAAAGTACTGAACACCTCATTTCACTGATGTCACTAGGCACAAGGAGAACTCACACTCTACTTAGTCTTCAGCTCAATTGAAAAGTGTGTTTGAAGGGTTTATAAATCACCCAAATATAAATACCAACTCACTGAGCTTACAGGACGAGAAAAGACAGAGATTCTGAACCATCCATTCAGAGAGCCCTGAAGCACTGATCTTTGGCAAAGGGCTGTACTGCAAGGCTGCAGAGTGCAGTAAGACAAAACAGAAAGAGGAATGGAGACTCAGATTAGTAGGTGTATTTGCTTGTGTCGAAAGGGTTTATTTGACCTGCTTTTGTTTGGATTGTCTAGAATCTGTGTTTATCCGTCTATATATTCTGCAAATGCAGGTAAATAAAATAAATCCCTTTTTGGATTTTTTTTCTTAAATACAACAGAAGATTACTAAAAATATAATTTTAGCATACTGTTTCCCCTTCCAAGCAATTTTATGTAGTCTATCTTTTTTTTGAGGTTTCATTAAAATGAAAAAAATATGTAAGCTCTAGTAATGATATTACATCATTTTCAGTATCATTGGTGTAATAAGTCAGTCAAAGACAGCTAAACCACAAAAAATTTATTTGAGCTGGACTTTAACTCTTTCTCAACTCCCATTGCATTTCATAGACCTGAGCTGTCCCTGGGTACTGACCTGAAATACCCTCCTCTCTGCAGGTGTGTCTGGCTGTGCTCCTCACGGTGTCTCTCCCTGCTCATTCCGGTGGCTCCTGCAGTCCCGGCAGTCGGCAGCGGTGTCTGTGCTCTGAGCACCCTCATAACGTGGTAAGCACAGTGCAAAGTGCTTAACCAGACACCTTGTCAGGTCACCACTCGCTTTGCAGCCAGCCTTGGCAGTGTGAGAGGTTTTGGATGATCCTGACTGGATGTGGGCAAGCTCCTGTTTGGTATGGTTTATCTATCCAAGGCTCTCATTTCACACCCTTTCATTCTAGTGCAAGACCCTGGTATGTGCAGATCCCAGCACAGGCTCCCATCTCGGATCAAACCAGAGCACTGAGCTGTGCTCAGAATAAACACTGTTTTGGGGGAGGTTTGGGGTTTTTTTTTACCATGGATAAATTATTTGGTCAAAGAGCTCCACAGACATTTTAATTGTCTAGCAGGGAGAGGGATACAGGAGAAGGCTGACCAGGCCTAGGGCTGCCTGACCTTCTGCTGCAGCAGCTTATGAATTTTGCCTTTGGTATTGACTTGCCACCATTTCAGTCCACTGAGCTGTGCCAGGAGCAGTACACGGAAAGATATGCTGTGTTAGAGAGACTGCAGAGGGTACCACTGTCCTGACCCTATACAAGCAACTAAAACTTCCCTGTTTTCTGCAGGCTAAATGACCAGGCTGGATTATTTGGAGCACAGTAGGCGCTGGATAAAAAATCTAAATGTAAAAAAACCCTAAAGCTAGGAAACTCTTGAAATGTCTTTCTGTTAGTACTGTAGCCACTCTCCTTCACTGTTTGAGAACAGTTTTACATCTACTTTGGAAGTGTTTGTACAGCCTTGTTTCCTACCTTAAAAAAGAAAGTATGAAGTAGGGAGAAAAAGCTGAAGCAGCTGTAGTTCATCAACTGTAGCTTCTTCAGGACTGCCTCTTTTCTCTGTGGTCATCAAGCACAATTATATTTGGAAATAAAATTAGGCCAGGATTTGATAGAGTATTTTGAAGTGAGGTGTCTGTTAAATGTCTATCAAAAATATGCAGAAAAAAACCCCAAAACCAATGAAGGTACTGCAGTTAAAACAAGAGTTTGACAGACAGGCCAAAGTACTTAGAGATTGAAGCCCCAGTGGTCTCAGCTTTAAAAAATGTATATTAATTTCGAGTGCTCCCTTAAAATAACGTAGAATAGATTAGCAGAGCTGCTCAGTAACCCAAACTCCCTTTTTCAGTAACTTTGAAAATCAGGTTGTTCGTCAGTTTGTCTCCAAAAATTGTCAAGTCTTTCAATTCAGTTTCTTATGGACTTTAAAGAAATACTTATACTACAATATAGTGTGCAGAAAGTGAAGTTGTTAATATTGTGATGTCTTGAGCACCTTATACCTATAGGAAAGGGAGCAGAAGAAAATGTGAGCTCTACTCAGTGGCTGTTTTGTTGGCTTGTAGGATCCATGTAAACCTTATCCAAAACCAATAACAAGAGCAATAAAAGGTTACTATTTTTTTTCTTTCAAGGTAAAAAACCCCAAAGATAGAATTTTCAGTAGAAATTAGAAAAGAGTTAATTTTTAAAAGCAGGCAGGTCTGCAGTCATCAGCGTAATATGTGGCACATAAATTAAACTCTTTCTCCTGGAATTCACTCAGAGTCCCAAACTCTTGTTTTGTTTTTTTTAGAAGCTTAATTCTCCTGTTTATCACTCTGCTCTCAGACAGGATAGCCTGGAATTATGCTTATTTTAGAGTGGAAAAAAAGCATGTTGTTGTTTTGAACAGACTGTGCCATGACCATTTTACAATTTAAACTCCCTCTCTTAATGTATTCAACCTGGTATTTCCTTTCTCTCCATCCTGATGTTGTGTATTAGAGCAATAAGAAAGACACAAACCTCACAGTCTGGCTTTCCTTTTTGATCTGAGTTCATTCAACAAAGTCTTATTTTTTCTCTATGGCTTTCCCCCCTCCTTGACAAGCTCTGCAGTGCGTTCAAAGTGTAGACCACGCTTCATTTAACACAAACCTTGACCTTCAATTGGAAGAGTGGGTATTCTGTTCCTGGTGTTTGATGCCTCCTTATTATGTTTTTTACTGATGTCAAAATATTATGATAGCAGAAATCTTCCTGCAAACGTAGATGCCTACAGCCAAACTTTAAGTATCCAGCAGGTAGTAATATGGAATATGGTTCTGGCTTAGCCTGACTGCATGACCAAACATCTTCAGGCTGTTGGCTGATGATCAGAGAAGCTGGTCAGATATGGATGGCTGGTTAGTAGCCAGGGGGCAGCTGGTTATACTCAGTACTGCCAGTTCTTGTAGGCTAGTCCATAGTCACTGAAGCATAGCTGTAACCTGGGACTGGTACCTGGAAAATATAACATGACAGTGGTTATCAAGAGCATAAGGAACAGATGGGAGGAAGAAAATGGAATCAATACACATCTTTTAGGATCAAACAGATAGCTTTACAGACTGATTTCTCAACAAAAAAGGCTGGATAGCTATTTCTTAACAAAGATGGATATTAGCTCTGATACCAGTCCGAAAGTTAGGTTGCAGATTTCAGACAGCCTGGCTCCTGCCCAGCCCAGAGCTTTACCATTGCAGGGGGCGGGCAGGTTTTCCCCCTGTAATTATATGCATCAAGTGTTATCGAAAGTGGTGGCAGTTGCTCATGTGTATCAGCAGAAAATAAGTGCAGTGGTTGACAACCTGGCACTACCTACTTGTCCCAAGGAAATCCCTGCAACTGACTGAGGACATGATAACCTTTACATGTTACCCTGCCTCTTCCAGGCTGAAGGTGTTGATGTCACCCTCTATTTGCTTGAAGTCTCCCATTCCTCTAGTTGTCTATTTCAGCTTTGTTTCTTCTTCCAGAACTGATAAAGGGAATTCCACTTGTCACATCAAATCCTAAAATTTCTGAAAAGCTGTCTATCCCAGCTGAGCCCGGTGGTAATTTGACTGCCTGACTGGTCTCCACAGAGATGATTATACAAAAATGAAGTCCTTACTCTGCTCTGAATGCTGACTGATTAACCTTTGAAGATCTTCTATGACTATAACAAATGTTGGTGAGGAGAAGAGAAGGAAACCCTGGTTTTCTTTCATGCAGCAGACTTCTAAATTGCTTACCAAAAAACTGACTGCAAACCCAACATTTGTTTTTTTTTGTATTTGGTACTGGCTGGGATTTCTGACTTAAAAGTGGTGATTGCTTGAAGCTGTTAATGGTGTACAGCCTAAGACTAATAATGTATTTTTAGAAAAGATAGAAATCCTGTCTAAGGAAGTAGGTGATGGTGAGGTTATCTCCCAAGGTCTGGACAAGTTTGATTGGAAGAACCTTGGCTACTCTCTGAGGAACAAAACCTTGTCTACACAGTTTGAAGGGCTGCTAATTTGTCTTTGAAAAGCCCCAAAAGTTGACAAGTGATTGAAATCTGCAGAAGAATTTTCATGTTACTCCATCTCCTCTGCAGCTCCTGGCATTTCTGAAGAGCTGGCCTTCCTACTGGGGTTTTGTACATTTTGTTGTGGTCTGAACCACATAAGTTCTCTTAAGAACGGAAAAAATAATTAAGAAGAGAAAACCGCTTGTGCATTTAGATCACATTTAGCAACCAGCAAGGAACATAAAGACCTCCTCACATACACATAGCAGGACTGAGGAGTCAAAAGTGGTGTTGGCTTACCTTCAAATTACCTATTTTTGGGGGGGTTTTTGTTTGTTTTGTTTTGGTGTTTGTTTATTTGTTTGTTTGTTTTATTATGCAAAATTGCATATGCTTCTCTTAATTTATACCCCCTCAAGACAGTTCTACAAAGGCTTCTGTTTTGCAGCCCATCATTACTACAAGGAAATATTTTTCCCACAAGCCATTTCTTTCAGAGTCTATAAGATTATGGTGACATAAAAGCAAGGAGGGAGAGGAAATATTAGAGCAAAACAAGAGATGTCTGGGGGCAAAGCATTTTAAGCCATCATTCATGAATTCTTTACCATTATTTATCCTTACACCTGGTTTAAAAAGCTTGAAAAAAAGTCCATTCATAGAGTTAGATAAATGGGCTGCTCTGGCCTAAGTTGCAAACCATAAAACATCACCTTTGCAGTATTACAGATAGAATCAGGGTGTGAAAACTCCTGTGCAAAATCTCCTAAAAGCACTGCTGGAACCCAGACAGATGACTTGGTGCTGTCAGAAGAGGTCAGTTCTCCTTAAATAACCTATCTGTACTTTTCATGGGAAGAAAGGACAGACTAAAAACTGAATAGAAGTTGAATGAGTGTGGGCTAGTCTATTCACAATAGGTGTAAGATGCATTGTTGTAGATGTACTTTGTTCTTCAGCAAGATGAAGAGAATGCAGAGGGATGTATAACAGTACCTGTTAAAACATGGAAATTTATTTCCTAATTTGTACTTATTATTGTCAAGGTTTAGAGAGAAAAAATTTGAATTTTTGTGCCACAGGCAGCTCCCTCTTTATGCTAAAGTTGGGCTGATATTACTACAAAATCAAATAGTTTTTTCAGCCTAATGCCAGAGTATTTCATTAGTGTGGCAATGAGTTAAGGACAGAAAATACACATTTAATCACTCATTCAGATTGTAAGGGATGTCTTATGTACTGTCATGGCTTTGTATGTAAAATAACTCAAAATGTATGTAAAGAGCAGGACCTGGACATCAAGCCTCAGTCAGAGATCTGTAAAAGCCTAAAAATGCAGTAGTTTTACAACTAGTTATTAGAAACAATAAGTATTTGGAGCGATAGGAAGAACTCTTGCAGAGGAATGTGCCATGGACAGCCGTCTGCCAGCAAGGGAGAGCACAGGTGGCACGGCACATTTCAAAGTTTATTTTTATCTGAGTGAGATTGTAACTGGACTCGAAGGAGGGATACAGACTTTGGGGTATCATCAAGACTCTTCATAAATTTCAGAATCACTAGTGCAAGGTTGTTTATCCTGGAACAGAGATGGAGACAGCCCTTCCCAGTATTGCTGGCTAGTAAGGGCATTCACCTCAGCGCTGACAGCAGCAGATCAGGGAGGTGAACACGAGCCAATTGCTCCAATCAGTGTTCTCTCCCCAGTCTGTATGAATTACTATTAATAAAACATGAAATGCCTTCAAGAATAGCATAGCCAAGAGCCTAGTGTCAAGTTGAAGCTTGTTCATTCTCATAAAAAGAGCTGATTTGGAAGAAATGGCATTTTCCAGCAAGAACACACTAAAGCAGACCTCTCAGCCAGCTTTGTTTAACATACAACAGAACCTGTGAAAATGGAACAGGAAGTGATTTTATCAGAATAACCAAAATCACACTGTCTCTTTCCAAGGCCAACCTCAGTGGGTCTACAGAACGGAACCGTAGCATCTTGTAAAAAAACATGCAGAAAAAAAAGCAGTGGTGAGGCTGCAACTTGAGCACTGTGTTCAGTTCTGGGCTCCTCACTACAGCAAGGACTCGAGGTGCTGGAGAGAGTCCAGAGAAGGGCAACAAAACTGGTGAAGGCTCTGGAGTACAGGTCTTATGAGAAGCTTCTGAGGAAAGTGGGGTTGTATAGTCTGGAGAAGTGGATGGGAGGAGACCTTATTGCTCTCTACAGCTACCTGAAAGTAGTTTGTAGAAAGGTGGGAGTCAGTTTCTTCTCCAAAGTTACACATGATACAAGAGGAATGTCCTCAAGTTGTACAATGGGAGGTTTAGATTGGATATGAGGAAAAAAATATTTACTGAAAGGGTTGTAAGGCACTGGAAAAGGCTGCCCAGGGAAGTCACCATCCCTGGAGGTATTCAAAAGATGTGTGGATGTGATGCTTATGGTGGGATACGGTCAGAAATGGAGAAGCTTTCTCCGACATACTCTCTTTACAGTTCTTCAGGGACATGGAAACACTGAAGCACCTAAACTGTGTGGAATGAGTGAGTTATTCATTACAGATCTAGCAGAGAAAATGTCGGAATTTTTGTGTTTTCCTCTGGACATAATGTTACTTGGGCCACACAGGTACTAAATTGAGAAGTACATTGCAGTTATGCTTAGAAAAGGAATTATGAATAATGCATTTATTCAAGCCATGAATAAAAGTGTTTTGTTTTATTTTTTTTCCCTACATGTTTTCTAATTGTATGTGATCCTAATGGAGTAAAATTACACAAGTACTATCTCCTTTCCCCCCACATCTGTAAGGAGAGATTAGTTTACTGGTCTAAACACTTACCTAGCACCAAAGGCTGTGAGGCTTGTGACAGCAGCACTGGGGTGTGCCTCAGGCTGATAACCACCTCCTTCTTCTCACCTCATAGGCCATCACAGCAACCTCTGAGCTTTAAATACACTCCCTAGGGGACTAAATAAAGAGGGTGCTTCCCCTTTCTGCTTTGTCAGTTGAAGAGACAAACCAGAACTGAGCTATAATTCCCAGTTCTCTTCTGAGCGCTTGATAGATTGAGAATGGAAAATTTTTTGTGAAAGACCATTGGGTTTCAACAATTCTTCTTGGTTCCAGTTTGGAACAAATGCTCCAAAATTTGAAATTCCTCATGTAGTGGGGGTAGGGAAAGCCAAACAAATAAAATGTAGTTTCCATTACAATGAATTCTATGGCTAATTACCTCTACATCCTACTTAGGCAAAAAGGCATTTCATGCCAAACATTTCATTCTGTAACTATAATTTTGATATTTTTCAGGGCCCATTTCTGGTTTAGTGAAAGAAATTACAGTTGGACTGGTCATGATTACAGGAAGCAGTTGTCTTCTGATGCCAGATGCCTCTATCAAAGCTTTCTCCAAGAGCTCTGGTTATATCACTTACTTGGTAGTCTTGGTTTTGCCCTGGGCAGGAGGGAGTAGACTGTGGCTCAGCTTAATGCAGAAATGAAAGGGTGCAAAACCCCCATAAAGCTCCTTCAGAGTCATTATAGCAGTAGCAGAAAAGAGAGTATACCCTATGCTCTTAACCCAAATGAGCGAAAGGTCCTCCCCATTAAGAGAAAATAGTCAGAGACCTGGTTCTGCTCTGCTCTCTTTGAAGTGCCATAATTACAGCTGACTTGCTACAAGAAGATATGTGCTCTGAATCTAGTTAAAAATCACATTAGCTTCTTTCTGTGGAAACCAGAAAGGCATTTTATGACATAAAATTAAAAATCCTTCCTGAGCCTTCTCTGGGAATAACACCAACTATTACTCAAAGGCTCTTTCCAGTCCAAATCAAGCCTTTTTACTATTTTTATCATTAATTTCTAGAGCTATAATTAAAAAACATGAAAAATGCTTATTTTCTGGGATGAACTGGAATGGCTCCTAGAGGATTTAATTGGTGATAACTTATGGTGTAAACGCGTGCTTGAAACAGTGTTTATAAATATCCCACTTAATGGAAAAAATAGTTACGAGTGGTGATAGAAATCTGTCTGGCAGAAAATGTTATTCTATCTGCCAGCAAGTACAGAGTACAACCACAATGTGGGTCCAGCTGCATTAAAAAGCAATATATTAAGGATAATTAAAATATTATAAATCAACACTCAAAATGGTTTACTCCAGAGGTAGTTTTGTGAATCAACTGCTACTGGAGCTTGGGGAGGAAGTTAGGAGGCCAAAAGAAAAGGTTGAACTCAGATAAAAGAAACCAAATCAGTTACTTTTGAGATCAATCAATTTCTTTACACTTGTTTTTAAAAGCACAGACTCTCTCCACTAATAAAAAGACAAAGTTGATGCTTAGGGGTAAAAAATGTTATTAAAAGAGCACTTTTAACTGATCCATAAACAGTCTAACAAGACTTCAGTGAAAAAAAACTTAGCTTTCCTACACATTGACAACTTCCCCTGAAAGTCTGCCTACTATATTAAGGTTACACAGTGTAGTGCTGTTGAATTCCTCTGAGGATTAATTGCATTTTATTCCAGTTTATTTACTTCTATTTTTCTCATATATAGGTATTATATAATATATATACATATAATATAATACCTAATATTAATATAATATAATATATATATAATATATAATATAATATAATACCTATATATATATAGGTATTATATAATATATAAACATATGTATAAATGTATAAATATATGTATGTATATGTCCATATTTCCCAATAAAAGGGAAGCTAATTCTAACTGAAACATATCCTCAATGTCTGTTTGCAGCTATAACAAGACTTAACTACAACTGAATAACAAAAGGGAGGAAAAATTCTCCCATGGCAAGCACCACTTTTGCAGGACATTTGATACCCAATATTATGCACTATAAACTACAGTCAAACAGAAACAATCAGCTTGATGACATATACCACATCTGGGTTGTAGGCAACTTGACAGTGTTTTTTGCCTTGAGCCATAACCATGTCAGCTTTAATGTGACATTTAGCATATTTAACCAGGAACATATGACACATCTTTAGAAATCCTTATTGTCTAAATAGCCTATTTTTACATGCATAATTGCCAACAACAGTAAATAAAATTCAGCGTGAAGTGACATTTTGCAAGACCTTATCAGTTTTTTCCTGTGGCATTAATCTAGCATATGCTATAGAACACGAGGCATATTCTTGGTTGTTTTTCTCTACATACTGCACATTGACATTATCATTAATATTAAATCTTAATTGTAACAAGGAATGTAAACTTTTCCTGGACTTGATCTGTCCTGTCTTTTACTTCATATTTTCAAGTTCTTTGGACAGTAACCTACTGTATAAAATGCTTGTAAGTCACTGATGTAAGTTATTACTAAATAGGGGGCCTTGACTTGGGAAGAATCAGTAAATGCATACAACATCATTTCAGCCTGTAGCAGTAGCTGGACAACACACCTGGTGATGCTTAAATCTGTAACACTCTGGAGACCACAGTTTGACATAAGGCACCTTTTAAATTAATTAATTCACTGTATATGGGGACTCAACTATGTTCCCTGAAGAGATGAGAACATCCTATTTTTTCAGTTCATGGTTCATTGTTTCTAAATTTAGAGCAAAACATGAAATCTTCCAAGGTATTGAGCTTCAAACTGTGTTGCTAAAAGATATAATTGCTGTGTACTCAGCTTCAGTATTCTTGTATTCCCATTTATTATGAGTCTTGTTTGTTCAGGATATGGTGCTACATAGGAAACCTCACTTCTGATATAACTATTTTCTAAATGATAGTGTGAGAACACCAGATCCAGACTCTGGAATTTCTTGGGAAGATACAGAACCTGATTCTAATCAAAGTTAAAAAGAACCTGCCTTTATTTTAGTGGTTTGTATTGGTGAGATGCTGATACCAATCTTTAGCTTTTAAACATGTAATGAAAATGAGTGACTACTCTTTATCACAGTTCTGTGACTACAATGCCTATGACATTTTAAAAAAATCTAAATTTGCCAGTCCTACTTTTATATACAGCTCTCACAAGAAAACATTTCCAATTCTCATATCTGTAATGTCATACACAATATATATGAGAAGTTATTGGCCAGTCTGCAAGAATGCACACACTACATTTATACATATATCTATGCCTAAAAGCAGAAACCATTAATTATTTCCAACTCTATTAGATAAAATTCAACTAACTTAACATTCAAAATTGAGAAACATTACATTGGGTGGGAGATACACTTTGGGTTTGTCCTCTAATTGATATTTGAGCACTTATTTTTAGTTCTCAGATCCTTTTAGGACTGAGCCACTTGACATGACAGCTCTGTGACTGATATTATATACCTTAATTATGCTTTTTAAGAAGACTGGTCACTTGATGGTCACTTTGTTCACAGATTTTGGGTTGCTCTCTGCTTGCCTTAGTTCCTTCTCTCCAGTTTGCCAGTGCCTCCCAAGTCCAGCTTCACAAAAACAAAAGAAGTTGTAATTATTGCTTATTCTCATATTTATATTAATAGCTGCATTTTCTTCTCAAGGTTTGTTTTTTGGTTTCTTGCTTTGGTTTGGTTTTGGTTTGCCTTAATATAGATCTTCGGAAGAAACGTTGTAACCTGCATCTTTCTGAAAAACAGAAGTTCTAGCCTGACGAGCAGTTCTGGCCTTTTTCAAGGTGCAAAGCTAAAATGCTGCAACAGGGCTATGGAAGGGGCCAGGCTGGAGGATGATCACAATTCTGATCTGGTGAAAAGAATTTTTTGAGTGGAATAAAAAGAAGAAAACAATTCTATTAAGTAATTATATTTCTTTTACTACTCTTGAACTAGTTGACCAGTCCAACCCAAACCATTCTGTGATAACTGTGACAACCTCCAACAGGTCTTTACTGTATAAACACTATTGTTCAGAAAGTACCTGGTTCATTTTACAGTACTGAAGTGATTGTATTCTGAAGTTTGGTTTACTTTTTTTTCATGGCTCATTAATGAGGTATGTGGTTCAGATTTGAATAATAAAACCCCAGAAGTTTCTCAGACACAACTTTATGCTAAAATTGGCCTTAAATAAAAGAATTGAGATTTCTTATATGGCTTGATGTCTGTAATATTTTATGCTAAGAGAAACAAGTATGGAAGATGAGAGCCATCTGATCTAACAGAACTAATGCAAAGCAGACCTTAAGCTTTTCAGAAGAATTTTCAAGTTTCCCAATTGTCACCTAAAACTGAATTTATAAAAATTATTGGAGGTTGGGTTTTTTTTTGTTTCATTACATATATTACCTATAAGTACCTTACCTGAGGAACGGCTTAATAATATTTCTCTGCTTGGTACAGTTATTTTCCATAATAACTGATAGCACTAATTTAATGTATTAAATAACAGTGTATACGCTGCTATTTATTTCTGTTTTCTTCATTGAGATTTCATGGATTTTGCTCTGTGAAACATTTCTATTGCCAGCTGCTAAGTTCTGGCTGACATGGTGAAATTATGAACTGTTTCAATGTGCTGAGAGGCAGCTGTGAGTTAATTAGCACTTTGTGAAGTATATGCTAAAGCAAGAGAGAGCTCCAGTCACGCTGGGACTTTAAATGTGAATGGTGAGCAGTATCGGCTGAAGCAGTGAAAAATTATTCCTCCAACCATAGATTAAAAAAAAAAAAAAAAAAAGAGATGAGTTGAAAAAAAAATCAAATCAAAAGGTCATAACTGACATAGTGAAAAATTATTTAAAAAATAAATAAATACAACAGATTTAGTTCTTTCACAGGAATAAAAAGTGATGGACTAAAATGAGAACCAGAGAGATGTGCTTATAGAGCAGAAGAGATGTATTTAGCTGGAGCAGCTGAGGTCAAAGGAAGTTTATGTGAAATGGAGAAAAAAAGAGAGATGTGAGCAGACAAACTCATGCACTCTCTGATT
Organism: Florisuga fusca; assembly: GCA_038090715.1. Lineage (NCBI taxonomy): Eukaryota > Metazoa > Chordata > Aves > Apodiformes > Trochilidae > Florisuga > Florisuga fusca. Next base: position 25,849,093 of record JAAWXA010000002.1, read on the forward strand.
TTAAAGGAGCATAGTGGATGCTCAGGAGCACAGTTAACCACAGGACTGAGTGGCAACATGGAGCCTGGGACAGGATGTTCCCAGATTACCGTGCAGCCCCTCTCTCAGCACTGGGGCTGCCTCTGGGCTCCCGGGGAGTCTCAGGCTAACCCAGTGAGAAAAGAGTTTCGAAGTTGCTGTCTGAAGAAAGGAAAATTTGGCTCACTGGTCTTCCCATTCCCACTGTGCTGTGCTTTGGCTCGCCAGGTTTACAGTGAGGGTAACGATGTTTGCATAACAGCATAAATAAAGGGACAGAAGTGGTACTTGTTGAGTGTTGCTCTTACAGCACGTAGCCAAATGCCCACAAGCATTTGGGTTTGTACTGCAGATACAGTTTTCTGTCCTAGCTTACAAGAACAGATGAGCATTTCATTGTATACCCTTTACTACCTAATTCTTGACTAATAGCAGAACTTAATCTTATGCCTATAAATGCTCTGTACTTCTATTATTAATATATCTTAGGTACGTTCCTTAATTCCCTTTGTTCTTCTAGGACATGTTTTAATTTTCCACAAGGCATTTGTTTTTCCATCTGTAAATACAACTTTGAGAAAGAAGCTATAATTTTATTTTTAGAGTTAACTCATTTTATTACATCATCTTTACATGTTCTATGTCTCTGTTGTCCATGATTAGATTAATCCATTTTAAACTGTTGATCTTATCAAGCTAAAACAAATTAACATAAGGAGTTCAACATCAGATTTAAAATGTGGGATTAATTTAATATAAATTTCAGTCTTATTTGCAATGTCTTGGTATTTTGTCACTCCTGCCTGGCCTGATTTTTGTATTTTGATTTGGAAATCATTCTATACAAGTAGCTTTTTAACATCTCAGTCCTTTAGAAGAGGACTGCTATGTTGATTTGTTATTGGTTCCAGTTAAAAATTAGAGTGAGGTTAGTATTTTTTTTTTCAGTAATAGGTTATCTTTCCATTGAATACTAGGAGCTACTGAAAAAAAAAATACTAACCTCACTTTTTTTTTT
>JAAWXA010000002.1:25850137-25911166 GCA_038090715.1 Florisuga fusca
TTTTTTTTTTTTTTTTTTTTTTTTTTTTTTTTTTTTTTTTTTTTCTTTTCTTTTTCTTTTTTTCTTTTTTTCTTTTCCTTTTTTCTTTTTCCTTTTTTTTTCTTTTTTTCTTTTTTTTTCTTTTTTTCTTTTTTTCTTTTTTTTTTCTTTTTTTCTTTTTTTTTTTTTTTTTTTCTTTTTTTTTCTTTTTTCTTTTTTTTTCTTTTTTTCTTTTCTTCTCTTTTTTTCTTTTTTCTTTTTTTTCTTTATTTCTTTTTTTTCCTTTTTCCTTTTTTTCCTTTTTTCTTTTTTCTTTTTTTTTCTTTTTTTCTTTTTTTTTCTTTTTTTCTTTTTTTCTTTTTTTTTTTTTTTTTTTTTTTTTTTACCAGGAGCATTTTCTATTTGCTGAAAAAAACACAATTTTTTTCAATAGTATCTGATAGAAATATGTTTTACTGCATTAAATGTTTTTAATGGAAATATTCTCAGGAAAAAGCAGTAAATTGACCAGTTTTAATAATGGAATACATTTGTTAAAACAGAGACTTGGATCTGGAGGAAAGTATAGTTGATAGTTTTTAGTTCACTTAAATTGGAGTTTTGAGTCTGCATAAAGAGTTTAACAACATATTTTTGTTATTTTCTTGCCATAGCAATTTTTCTCAGTGACAATCATGTTTTGTTGCAACATGTCCGTAACTTCTCATTTTTATTGTCAGGCATTATGGGAATACTCCCATGAGGTCAATTTCTGGTTAAAAAGACAAAAGAAATATCTTTCAGTGTACCTACCACGCATTAGTCATTGAACTGTATAAAACTTTAAGTAAGCCCACACTCTGCCAGTAATAAAGAATGAGGAAATTAAAGGGATTTTTTAAAAATCCCAAACCTTAGTATAAGAAAACATCCATGTCTTAGTTAGATTCCTGTAAACTCCACACATCTTCCTTTTTTGCTGAAAATCACACGACACGTTTTCTTATTCTTCAGCTGCTGTGTCACTGCTTTGCCCTGCTTCTAAGGACCAGCTCATTGACTTCTGACTCCTACCACTCCATTCTTTTTCATAGAATCATAGAATTAGCCAGGTTGGAAGGGACCTCAGAGATCATCAAGTCCACCTACCTTGTTTCCCACTTGTTTGGCTCTAGGAAGGGTCTAATTGTCCCATTTTCCTACTTACCTTTTTTTTTTTTTTTTTTTTTTTTTTTTTTTTTTTTTTTTTTTTTTTTTTTTTTTTTTTTTTTTTTTTTTTTTTTCTGTCATCTTTCTTACACACCAAACAAAATGTTATATCCTGTCAAGGGTGAGCCAGAGCAAATACAATAATTAACAAGTCACCACTAATAAATTGCTCCAGGATGGTTGCAGACAGACACCCCAATGACACCTCAGGGCCCTGCTCCAAAGATGCCTCGGGCTTCACCCCTGATACACATCTGAGCTCTCCTGGCCCAAACCTCCCAGACTAAGCCACAGAAGAGATGCTGCCAGTCCCTAAAATCAGGGGTTTCATGGCCACCTCAGTGCAGTAGCAATGCTTCACTGCTGATGCATGGAAACATGTCACTAGAGGTATCTCTTTGAAAGAAAGGTTTAAAAAGTAATCCAAAACCCATTTTTAGCTCAATTCAAGTGGAAATTTGTATTTGTACTGAGGCAATCTCCCTGAAGAGTTTTCCCTGCCCATCTTTGGATATCATTTGGTCTGCCCAGTCCCTCATAGTAATCTGCTACCTGTGGAAATAACAGAAGTATCAGACAATATTCAATGTTCAAAGAAATACTTACATGCATACAAATATATACATGTATTTTTAATACCTAGTGCTACAAATTTACTTTATAGTAAAACTGGAGCTACTTTCTACACTCTGTGATATTTCTTATCTTTACATTAGTTAAAAGCAAAATAATTGTGGTTCTGTGTATTTTAAATTCCCCCATCACCTTTGTTTACATCCACATCATGTAGCCATCGATAATTCTGGATGATAATTCAATCTATTTAACCTTTCGTTTCTCTTAGTTTGATAACTTTACATTATGGGGACAACATCAAGGAAATTAAGTAATTCTGTTATTTCCTTTGTATAATATAATTTGTCTGAACTATAGCTGAACCGGAATCCAAACTTAAGTATGGAGGACTAATCTTCTGCAGATTTAGCGTGAGAAGGAACATTTTTTGGATCACAGTCTAATTTTATAGAAAGACTAGTGGGCAAAGATTATGGTCATAATAGAGAAGATGATGGAAACCTGAGGCTGCAGCTGCCCAGAGGATGACAGGCGAAGTAGCACAGGAGAAAGGTGTTGCAAACCAGTGCTGAGAGGAAGCACAGGACACTGCTTGGTTGGAGGGATAAGGAATAGACCTTCTTGAAAGGATAAACTCCCTGCACATCCCCAGGCTCCATGTCTGCCTCATGCAGGATCCAATGGACAAGTGTAGGGCAGGACTGTGGCTTTTCTAGTGATGGCCCTACAAAGGGTAGGTAGGAGTCAGGGTGTGTGAGCAAGGAGCATGCACAGCACAGTGGGAAGGCTGGCAGCATCCCTTTCATGCCAGCACCAACTGGTACTCTCTGCTTGGGGAAAGCAGTCTGCTGTGGCCACTGCTATGGGTCATTTTAGGATGTTCACATCATTTTTATGAGTAGAAATTAATGCTTTAATCTCATATGTACTATTGCACCTCCATGGACTAATGGCTACTAGATTTGAAATGGAGTCTTGTGGATCAGTGATGGCAAACCTGCTGCCAAATTTACTTTAAAAAGCACTGTAGCTCATTTCCCCTAAAGCCCACCCAAATCCCTCAGTGCAAAACTTGGCATGGATGCAAACACTTTGCAGTCGTATGCCTAGATAATGGAAAGGCTCTTTGTAATCTGAGCTGCCTGTTGAATGTGTGTGCTACACAATATTGCCAGCCAGGCTGCCATTGCCCACCGAAAGGAATATTTTTCTTTCTAAAAAGCTACACTCATACAAAGAATTTAGCTCAAAAGAAATATTTGGTGACTACTGTGTTTCTTTCCCCGTTTGTAGAGGATAACAAAGCCCTCAGACTGCCTGTTTCAGATCACTCATCTCTGTGTCCAGCTTCAGCCCAACAGCAACACATTTCACTTACTTCAGAACAATGTGGATAAAGCAGTACAGGAGCTTGTAGGGAGTAATTTCCTATTAATGAGAGTTTCTTATTGACCCCTTTTAGCCTGAGATTATTTTATATCTTTAAGATAACAATTCTCATTCATTCCAAAATTACATTTTTGGTTGCCGGTCACCCTTAATGAGAACAAGGGTTGGTTTAGGAGATTAAAATTGGCAGACAGTATTGCAAAAGACACTTCAGTGGGAAGGATGTTACATTGTTTAGCAATAGATCTTTGTATCTGAGTTCCATTTATTTGTTTATGCATTCTGAGGTCTTGTTTGTCCTTTTTGCTTTGTTTAGTTTTGAATGTAGACATACACTAAGCTTGATTTTGCCATTCAGAGTTTTTTTTTAGTGCTTTGCAACATATCTATTTATGCATACTTGCTATTTTGGTTACTTACTGTCCAAATATATGCAGTATATTTACATGAGTGTAGTAGTTGCATTTTTGACTGCTGAACCATTCACCTAAAACCAGGATGTGAATGTAGAGGTTGCAGATGAAATGCCATCGTTTCCCCTGCAGTAAAAGAAGGATTAGTAAAATGGATTAGACAATTCTGCTGGCTGAAAGTGTGAAAGTGGCATTCAAAGGTAGTGTAAGTCCAAGGAGATTACCTGCATCACATCTAGAAACTAGTCTTTGGAAGTGTTTAAAACAATATTGAATAACACATCAACAGGGACAATAGAGAGAGTCAAAATCAGAGCATGGCCTCTTCATTTCAAGAAAAGTGGGAAGCATTGTCCCACGTATGAGTATCATTATGGTCATTCTACACAATCTGGACAAGATAAGTCACCTCCTTTCCATCCTTGTGTCCCCTTTCTCTCTTTTTGTCTTTCATACTAACTTTCAACACGCCATAGACCAGTTTTTCTGCAGCTTCCTTACTCATGCATATGACAATCCCCTTTTCCATTCACTCCACTTATCTATTTACAGTGAAAGACATGGTCAGGAACGAGACATGACAAAGCCTAACCACACAGAGCAGTCAAGGAGCTCCTCAACAGCCATCACTGCTTAGAATTTCAGCACAGGAGCAATGTTACAAATGAGCTTGTAACACTTCATTGGAATGTTAGGACCCTGCTGCCACTACAGCAAAAAATGTCCAAGGAGACAAAAAAAAAATCTGAGACATGGGGCTTCAAGGGCACTGCTATGCTGATGAGCTTCCAGTATATCCTTTCTTAAGCTGCAGAACAGACTTTTTTATAGTATCTCAGTTCAAGGGTGGGGTTGGATGTATACTCATTCTTCTATTGCAAATTCAGGCTGCCAAATGAACAGAGCTTATTGCTATTGTGGTTTTTGCAAAGCACAAGGACTAAGCACTATCCTTCTTTAAAAAAAAGAGAAGTGTTTGAACATCTACCACCTTTCCCACAGATATCCTGCAAGGAACTAGGAAATCAAGTAGAGCTGATTTACTGCTCTTTATTGTTATACTCAAAGCACAAATTTGTTTTGTTTTGTTTTTTGGTTTTTTTAAAGATCAAGAATTGCCCAAAGTGGCAGGAGAGCCAGTATTTTAGAGATAGTTAAGGCAATACAAACATTCCACACACAGTTGATTAAATGAAAAGCAACATTAAATAACACTCTATCTATAGTACATATTTCATTCATTGCGCAGACCTGGCCCGAGGCTTATTTAAAAAAGCACCAGATGTTTCTCCAAGAAATGTATTTGTCTTTGTGTGATGACAGATGCTCTTTGAAATCACAAAGTATGTAATAGCAGAGTTTGCCATTTGAAATCAGGAAATTCAATTTGTTTTCTCAGAGGCACAACTGAAGGGCAAAGCCCAATAAGAATTGCTGTATAAACTAATGCTTTTTAACATTATGTACTTGTCTTGCTACTTTGAACCTCATTTCCAAAACTGTTCCCAGGCAGAAATGGGAAAATCAGCTTCCAAATATGAGAGACCTCTTCCACTGGGAATTTTTCCTCTGTGCCTTCCTAGTATGTTGTTTTTCTTAAATGCAAGTTTACCTTTCATATGAGTCACTTCACGGGGTATTGTAGATTAGGTTTTGACTAAGATAATAAAACGTCTTATAGAAGGAAAATGTATGCAGTGTAAACTGATTGAACAAAAAAAAATTCTACATATTATGTAATGTATTCCCTCAGTAACTCTGACATTGTACCGAATTAAAAGGATGCAATGCAGCAAAAGACAAATGCACGCCTACATTTGATAGCAGAATGTTTAATTTCAGTTTTCAAAAAAATCTGGCTCTAAAATATCACCAATATGATGAGTTTAGTATGTGAGTATTAGTCTAGAGAAAGGAACAAGCAAGCAGAAACAGGAGATTTGACTGAGAACACATTTTCAACCAAACCTGCATCAAAATTGTGGAGAGACATCAGGCCCAAATTTTTTCTGTTTGGACTACTGTTACAAATCCAGAACTCCTGCGTCATTCATGGTATGGTTTGTTGAGATCCAAAACCTGAAAGATTTTCATACATCCTTAGTTCGTTAGTGGTATGGAGTAAAAATAATTTTAAAACCTGTGGTTTGGGCAAAAGTTGAATCACACATTTCAGGTCACACATCCTTAAGAATAGAAAGCAGTGAGCTGAAAACTGTCTCATAATGTGTATGTCCTGCAACATGTCTGAATACTCAGGACATAATTCCTCTCACATTGAGAGCAGCAGAGTTGTTTTAGGCTGTGGTAATTTAAATCTAGATTACTTTGAAGCATGTAAGTTTAAGAAAGTATTTTATCTTTTCTCATTTTAATCTTTAAGCCATCTTATGGTTAAGCATTTGTTTTGGAATAAGCTCTGAAAAAATATTATGCTTCTATGAAACATTTTACAACTTCTTTTCCTAAGAAATAATTTTCTTGTATGATATCCTGACTTTTTTGAATCAAGTGTGGCACAGGCAAGAAAAATATGATTTTTGCATCACAGCTCAGGTCCATTCATCTGTACCAATAAAAAATACTTGTAATGCTGTAGTAGTAGAATGTATTATGGATTTTTCCACTGCTTTGAGTGGACACAGACAAGGTACACCTAATCCTTTCCTCACTTGTCAAACTGTGTGGGTCAATGGCAATGGCCAGGAGCAAAGGAAATTCAGAGCCAAAACTTGCTGACACAGGAAAATCGGTGCGAATGAAATTAGGACATAAAATACAATGCCCCTGGAAAAGGCAATTGTGCCCTCATGCTGCTCTCCACCTCTCCCTGCTGTATGCCAATGTCAACATTTGTATGGCCACATGCAAAAGTAGATCCAGGAACTGACCTGAGCTGAAACTGAAGTAGCAAGAATGAGGGAGTTTCATTTATTTTAGGATGGACAGGGAGCATTGGGCATTCTAATCACAGAATCATAAAATCAACAAGGTTGGAAAAGACCTGTAAGATCATTGAGTCCAACCATCCACCCTACAGCCCCTAACCTCTAAACAATCCATTGTAGTTCTTCATCTACCCATCTTTTGAACACATCCAGGGATCATGTCCCGACCACCTCCCTGGACAGCCTGTTCCAATGCCTCACCACTGTTTCTGTGAAGACATTTTTCCTAATATCTAACCTGAACCTACCCTAGTGGAGCTTCATCCCGTTTCCTCTTGTCCTATCACTGGTCACCAGAGAGAAGAGGCCAGTGACTGTCTCACTACTACCTCTTTCAAGGTAGCTGTAGAAAGCAATGAGGTCTCCCCTCAGCCTCGTCTTCTCCAAGCTGAACAGCCCCAGTTCCCTCAGCATCTCCTCATAGGGCCTTTTCTCCAGACCCCTGATCCACTCTGCAACCAAGAAGGAAAAGAGAGGGCTCCATCCTTATGCCTTTGATACCCTTTGATAACATAAGAAAAACAGCTTCTGAATTTGGGCACTTTCACTCCTTGCCTTCCCTTCCCTTTGGAATGGTCTCCCAGGGGAAGTGGTGGGTTCTCCCATTTTTGAAAGTTTTAACATTCAGCTCAGTAGGGTGCTGGGACATATCATATGAACAATAACATTAGAAAAGTTGGACCAGATGATCCTTGAGGTCCCTTCTAGCCTGACATTCTATGGTTTTCTATGATTTTCTATGGTTTTCTTCCAAGCTCCTTCCTGTACTGAGGGCGCAGCAGAGCACTTAGCTTTCAAACTGCCATTGTGAAGACAAGATCAGAAGCAACTTTTGGGCTGTACATCAGCCTTCTGGTTTATAATACGTTAATTTCCCTACCTTGAAAACACCCTAGAGACAATAAAGCCTCATTGCAATCCTCCACTGTAAAAATCAGGTCTTTCAGTTGAGTTGACTGGGTTTGTATAAGTGCTGAATGAGTACAAAAGAAGTCAGAATCTGACTCAGAGGTTCAGACTGCAGAGCCAGTGCTGGGGAATTCCTGAATATAACACTCCTTCAGATTTTATAATGCATACCAATATTGGTACGTTTATACCTACTTCCAGTAACAGCCTGCCCAGTAGTGAAAAAACCACGCATTTAGTAAAAGTATTTTAGTAATTATCGTGCTCTTAACCCTGAAGTAACGGTTACATGGGAGACCTGTCACTTCTGAACATTGTACACTTCATGCCTACATGAATTCCACTTGTTTATGAGCTTTTCCTTTGTTTTTAGCTATTGGCAGAACTTAAAAGGTCTTCTAGTATAAAATCTAAATCTTCAAGATTAGATAATGAGACCTACTCTTTGATCATCATTTAGACATATATCCTGATAACTCACACGTTCTTATGTGGTGCATCTGGCTTTGATGGCAGTATTTCTCTTTCCAAGAAATATACTCCTAGGACTTCCACTTAGAACACAGGAACACAAGCCTGTGGCTAAGTCTTTGTGGCACCGGGGTCTTAAAAGTCATATTTTTAACACTGTGTTGTATTTTCTGCATTTTTTCCCCCATTAGTATATCCAACAGCTGAGATCAGCTTTCTGTGTTTCATACATTAGTTAAAGGTTGTGTTCGTATTTTTAGCATCTGAGTTTTTAACTACATGCCCAAGCAGATTCAGCTGATAGTTAATGTGGTGCCACCTTATCTCTCATCCTTGATCAGATCATTTCTGCATGTCCCTAGCAGCCTCTGGATTGCAATTAGGCACACTTCTTTAAACTGTAACAAGACTTCACTGCCAAAAAAAGTATTTGTTTTCTTCTATTTATTCTATTTATTTGCTTCTATTCCCCTCCAGGGGATGACATGGGGTGCATCTGCCCCCAAGTGGAATGGGATCAATAGGCTGGCCATCGCAGGCCATAGTGGAATTATCAAAGTCACTGGATAAACGTGAAGTCTGTGATCCCTGTAAAGACACTGGAGAGATGTAGACTGTCCCACAGATGTTAATTTTGATCAAGTAACAAAAAAATCTATTCATCACCATTTGATTTTGGTATGAAAATCATTTGCCCCTGTGAGAACACCACTTCCTTGTTTATAACATGTAACATTTTCTAACGTCTGCCCAAGGAGCAAGGAGGCAGGCATGCAGTTCCCACCAGCTTGCAAGATTCCTCTGTGAAAATTGTCCTTAGAAAAGTATTGTTGGCAAAATCTGTCAGCTTGGATATGGGTGCTGTTTATGAAGATTTCTTAAGTCCATAACTCAGAGCAGAAATTTGAATCCTGGGAAATCTCTGAGAAACGTGAAATGTAACCTCAGTGAAGGGAGGATTTCTTTCATGAAGACTAACTTTGTACTTAAAGATAGGCATATGCTTGCACAGCTTGCTGAACTGCAGCTTCAATTAAAGCATTTTTTTCTCCTGTATTTTGCTTCAGGTTTCCCATAACGCCTTCAGGACTTCAATTTATCACATCCCATTACTGAGGCCCTGAGAATATGGTCCTGAAAAAGACATGCTGGTTCATAAACGTCCTTCAACCTTGTCACAGAGTTTCTCTCATTAGTTTATCCCCACCCACATATCCAAGACATCTTCTAGAAATTTAGTTTTATCCCCAAAGCTTACAAAACGTGTTATGTTTATATTGTTTTATTCTTTTGATGCTATATTTAAGCAAGATAATTCCATGTGCTCGTAGCAACCAGCACGTAGGGGCCATCAGCACAGAACAAATACACACAAAATTGTTACCAAATGTTCTCAGTATATACTTTTCAATATGAGAGAAACAAAAAACATGCATAGGCTGACTTCTCAACTTGGCCACTTAATTACTCACTTGCCAAACATTGAATAGTAAAATGCAAATTACTTCCTTCAAGATTTTGAATTCTTTCAGCTGCAAGGTACAGAGGATTTTCAGTGAGTGGGTGGTCTAAGAATTTGTCTTTTGTTAAACAATTTTTCTTGATGTGAATAGGTCTGTGTTTTCCTAAATGGGTCACTGCAACAGTGATATATGATCAGATAATTCACAAGGCAAATGGGTGAGGAAGGGGAAAAAACATGAATGAACATCTTTTGCAAAAGATTGACTATTGAAAGTAGGAGCTACTTGTAATGAGCTCCAGACATCTTGCTGTAGGAGCGATAAGAACAGGAAATGCTTTGGGCAACATCGTTCTACAAAAATAGCCCTTTTAAAATGCAACATGGCTGGCCTGTCTTTAGCAGCATAGATGTTGAAAGGATTGCATTAAATGAATTGTAGGATTGATGACTCCTGACATGCTGGGCTCCTCCTTGTTTCAGATTCTACTTTATGGATCTTGTTAAGCTCTGGGACTGGAACAGCAGACTCTTTCAACAGACAACATGAAGTTCAGCTAATCTTCTCTGTAGTTCGCTGTTATCTAGCATTTATGAAAAGAGTAAGAATATCAGCTTATTTTCATTTGATGGGAAAGGCTCTGGGTATTTTTTTTTTTTACAGTCATGAAAGGAGTGTCTGACACAATCTCGGAAAGCATTGGCATTCAAACAACTATTCTTCTGAAACCAGACAGTTATATAAGTTTCACTGGGTGCCATTGCCAACTTACTGAAAGCAATTTTTTAGATATTACGTATCATTTCAAAGATGTTGTAAAGAGACTGAAAACTGGAATATTTGCTACCTCTTGTTCTAAAGATTTTATTAGTTTGGGAACGTCAGATTCCAAACAATGTAATTATTCATCATCAATTTTGTTTCCACTCATCCCTCTGGAATAAACTCCACTTCAGGCCAGGCTTGTTGAGAAACTTCAAATCAGGAAAAGAGCAACCAGACAGTAAACAAAGGCAGAAGTTAGGTTGTTATGGATGTATTCTTAAGTCATGTCCCAAAAGCATTGCTCATACAAAAGGTGTGCAGGTGTGTAAGCATGACTGTATCTTATACAATAGAGTAATTTTCTGGAATTAAGGACTTTGCTATTGGCAGAAAAAAAACCCCCAACAGTTTCACTTATCAGTCCATAATTTAGGCACAGAAAATTCATAGCAGATGTTTCTTGCAAATGCTTGGCTATTTGGAGGGACATAAGACTTCAGGATAAATATTTCTACTAAATGCCCACCAACACTTTTCAATACATTTGTTTGACTGTTGGGTAGAAATATAAATGTTTTTTCTTACGTTAGATACTTTAGTTGAAAGAGAGATATAATTACATAATTACTTAATTTAATTATTGGCTCCTTGCAAAAGAATATACTTATGTTACTTCTTGTGCTTCTTAAAGCAATCTGAGTTTTAGGGCCTGCCTAGGTTTTTCAGAAGGGAATTCTCAAGCAATCAGAAGTGAGGCACATGCTTCCCACACTTTTCTAACCACCATCATAGGCAGTTATTGCTTTGTGAACTGCTCTATATCAGTAGTCTGCAGATATGCAGAGTAACAAAGGTGGCTTACCTTATTGAAAACATGCTAGTTTTGTCTTAAAAATAGAAATGAAATATTCTTCTGATAAATTAAGTTTATTGTGTAATAAGTAGCTTCATGTAAACACAGAAAAGACCATTTTTGGAAGTGCCAAAGATTGAAAAGGCATGAAGAGTACATCCCTAACACATGAAATGGCACGGCTGAGAGACAAGGAGGTGACATGGCTGATGTATGGCTATTCTCCATTTCTCACATGCCATTTGAAGCCTATGAGAAGCAAAGTACAGATCTTACTCTAATTGAAATCAGAAACCCATTGGCTTGAAGGTGTCTGAATCGTTGTAAGCTATTTTAGATCAAACTTAAGAATTATGTAATAGGAACTGGGAAGATTTGTTGTTGGGTATCTTGATTACACACAGAAAACCTGCACAGGCATTTTTAACTTTTTGGGAAAACAGAATTTTCAGACACCTTCAGAAAATACGCAGAAATGCCTAAACCATGAGCAGTACAGTCTAGCACACAATTTTATTTTCTGACTTGAAGATTCGTCTTCTGGTCCTAAAAAAAATTCTACATTCTCACCTTCATTAAGATGGGAAGCTGTTTTGCTATTTTTCAGAAGAGATTACTGGGCTTAATCGTAAGCAGCTTCTGTCATCTTAGACTATTCAGCAAATCCCATCTTTTCCTGAAGACTAGAGGTGGTCTAAGACAACTGTCTGCTGTAACTGGAAGGTGGCAAACAGACAGCAGCAGGCATTTGACCCTTTCTGCTGAAGGTCTCCCATGTTGTCCTTTGCCAATATGTTCCCTGCAACTCAGGGATGTCTAAAATGATGCCATATGCCTATAAACACTCAAAGCCTTCTTGATGTACTTGCTGATCTAGGACTAGCAGAAGGCTGTGAATTAGGTTTGATGCGTGATCCCATCAAGTCTGTAGATATTGAGGACTCTGTCATTGCACCAATGTTCAACATTTTGAAACCTTGTTTTTAAAGCTCTATGAAGGGAATTCAGAGACATCAAGGAGAGTCTAAAATTCCTTCAGTTACACCTAAACGTAGGACACAACGTTCAGTTGCACCTAAACCAGAACACTAACTCCAACTGCAGATAGAAATTAACTTTTTCCCAATCATCTGACTCTTTGGTACTGAAAAAAGGGAAGCATTTTTCTGTGCTAAAATCAATAACCTATTACCCTGATGAAAATCATGCTTCAGCTACCAACCAGTTCCATAAATTGCAGAGTCTGCTATGTAGATTGCTACTAATTAGTGAGTAATAGTCCATAAAAGCAGTTGCGTGTGAACTCTTTCCTTTAAAAACACAACCCTCAATGGGAGTTGACTTCCTTACTCTCCTTTGAAAATTCCATCCCTGGTATTTATTATTATATTACTAAGGAGTTATTATTCAGAAATTGTTACTGGCTAATTACATTAATGGGAGAAGGCAGATAAGGCCTCATAACTGACTAATTACAGTAAATAGTATGCATGGCTTCCTAATGGGGGGGATACAATGAGTCCTGCAAGAAACTCCACTTGGAAGTGGCAAAGGGTGCAGAAATAAGTTAATTTCTGATTCTGAAGACACGCTGTTGAAAATGCTTTTCATTTTTTCACATGGTGGCACTTGCATTTAATGCATCTACAGCTGTTCATCCCAAAGTCCTGCACTGCTGACAGAGTGTGGTTTCTGAGCCCATCACTGCTCTGAGGTTGTCACAACCAAAAATGTCAAATTTATACTCAGAATCTTGGTAGGTACCAGAGGAAACAATACCATTCATATCACAAAGATATTTATGCGAGTAAAGGCTTTTTTCTGCTAAAACAAAGGTCAGAAATGTAAGTTATTAAAGCATGGCAAATAGGCTTAGATTATTTTGGAGGACCTGAAATTACTTCCTAAAGGCTGCTGAGTCCCAGACAACACAATAAATGGGTGTGAGTGCTTAATACACACTCTGAATATGCTTTAATGTTGTTGCTCAAAATGCCTGTTTGGATATTTTTTCTGATTGTTTTTGGCAAATTCTCGTGGCATGAGACTATGATCTATGTTGAAATGATAAAGGAGACATTGTTACAATGGAGTCAATGGCTCTGAATCATAACCCCCTGCAAAATTGTTCCTCTTCTTTTTCTGGCAACCCACTAATACAGAGGATGCTTTTGGGTGTCTATTCTCTGTTACAAAGGTATTTCCTATCCCCTGTGGTAAGTGTTCTCACGGAACAAAGAATCTGGGAAGTGATCTCTTTAAAAGGCTCATCTGTGGTGCCTGGGGATAATAGAAAAATAAATTAACTGGTTTCTGCAAGATAAAGTATGTCTACAAGCCAGTTAAGTGGTGCTGTTTTAGGAATAGTTCATGGCAGTATCAATGAATGTTGTATTAGAACATGACAATGACCACAGAAGGTCAGATTCGAGGCTTCTGCATCTCAATATGGTATTTCCTGATCAATAGCAAATTACGTTACACAGGAATAAATGAAAGGGAAAAGCATCAGATTTGAAGGTCTGCTGGGCGTTGTACTGTGCTGTGATAGGTAAAACTGAGTGACCCAGTCTATGTAAAAAGCTCTCTACTCTAGATCATGTTGGAGTACATGGCATCTTCAGAAAAAGAAAATAAACTCAAATGCCATCCCAGACCTGCATACTGCGAGAGTACAGCTGACTTGGATTTAGCTCAAGGTTAGGTAAACATTTAGGTTTTTTTTTCCTTCTTAACTATTTTTGAACCTGTCACAGGACTTCTAATGTCACAGAAAACTAAATTTAGGGCTGTAAATTTCCAGCCTCCTTTTCTATGGAAAATGGATATGAATATATGGATAATTTTTCTTCTCACTGAAGATTGTTAGCCTAGGCATTATATTAAACTAGAAGAAGGCAATGTACAGCCAAGCTTGATGTAAACTTATTGAAAGTGCATCCTTCTGTGTCTTATCTTTTTTGATATGCATCTTTTAAAACATCTGGCTCCTGCCAAAATCATCTAAAACTAAAACCAGACAAAATTCTGTTCCACAACTACCTTGTGCTCTTTTGAAGGTATTTCCCAGTTGATAGGAATTTTTTAAAAGTGTATGGTGATGTGGAAGTATAAAGTGCATAAAGATTGTATTTAGTTTAAATTGAGAAATAATAACACGATTTGTAAAAGATATCAGAATTGTTGAGCTAACAAAATTTGATTATTTCAAGGAAAACCTAAATTTTCCCTTCAGAGAAGGAAATAAATTCCTTGCAAAATGGAATTATTTTGATGTGAACATTCATAAACTCTACAGTTACTGTGTCCTGTAGGGAAACATGAACACCACAGGCTTGCTACTTTAATGATCAAACCTTTTGCTTTAATACACAAAGTTCTTTATCTAAGTGGATTTCTTCTCATTTAAGGGCTGATGCATACACATGACTCTTTATACCACTCACAGGAGTCTGCTTTCTTATACAGGAATAGTATAATTTCTCCTTTTTTTGGAGCTATAACTTACAGAATGCAGCACCTACAAAAGTGAGTTCCTAGTTCTATCAAAGATAAGAATACTGTTTACCTCATCATAAACTTTATCAAAGATAATGGAAAACACTTGCCCTAAACAGTTAGCACCAAGCTTAATGAAGCTATATTGGAATAAAATCCTCACTTGATTTTCTCTAAATAGGTATTGAAATATTCTAGTGATGTCATTTGATGTTTGAAGTGTCACCCAGAATTTGTCAATAAAAAGCCAATGTGTTGCTTGCTTGACTCATAGTTTCTAACAATATATTATACACTGAGCACATCTGGAGATATCTTTTGATTTCCGCTAGCACAGATTAAAGCACAAATTGACCCACTGTGTTTTCGAGACTCTTTAATCCCTCTCCATTTGATCCAGGATTATTCAGCATTAAAGGTAATAGTTGATGCAGCTCAAATTAATTAATAGCATTCATAAGTGTTTGTTTGATTCGTAGGACCTTAAATGTGCAAGTAGATCTCACTCGGTGAAACAACTGACAATGAAATTTCAGAAATCCAACTGTCAAGCTTCGTTTCAGGCTGAGGCAGACTGATCAAATTCAGACTAAATCCACTTTTCTCCCTGCATCTGCTCTCAGCTTACATGCAAGTACATGAATTAGAAAATAGTGGAATTATGTATATGTAACTGAGAACATAATTTGACCCTTCAGCTGTCTCTGCACCTCTCCTTTCCCATAAAATTTTATTCCTCTTAGCAAATGATTCAAATATGCTCAGTTACATTGTTGTTCAACATAGATATCTGTTCATTAGGCATCTGTTGTGGAGTAAGCTGTGGATCAGCAGTTAAACATGAGATTCTAAACAGATTCCTCTAAACCCTGGTTTGTTTCAAGTGCAGCACAGATGTAGAGCTGTTCATCTTCAATAGCTAGTATATCCCTGAGGTTTTCGTATTTAAATGGCATAATTTTCCTTTCTATGCCTCATAATCTTCATATTGTACCTCCTCATCAAATATTACTTCCAGGCCACGACACTCAGCATATTGCTATTTGATTTTCCTTATTTTTTCCCCCACTACAGCCCTTTATTCAGAACCAAAATTGGAGTTTTCTTACAGGCAGAAATCTTGGTGTAACTTCCCCTGAAACTGATTGAGCCAATATTTGTCTTTCTGCTGTTTTCATTCAAACAAACTTCTTTTTGTGGCATCTGGCACACACTTAGGAAGGCTCAAGGCCCCCTTGTCCCCTGTGTTAGTCCCACTGATTATGACAAGGAAAGAAACTCAGGGCTTAGCCCTCTGTGAGTGTTTTGCTGCTACTCTTTTTGCTAAACGAGTTGCTCTTTATGAAAATCTTTCTGCAAATGTTATCTGTTAACAGTCCATTCCCTGTGGATTTAAATCCGATGACTGAGTTACTATTCAGAGCACCTTAAGTACAATATAAACAGTGTTTACATTGTGTATTCATAGTACAAGAATAAATTTCCATGACATTTATGCAAACTTCTGGTCTAGCTTGTGTAACTTGTACATTCCCAGTACACAAAGAATGGACTTTATTATATTAGTGAAGGTAGGCTGAGTAGCTTAAGAAACTATTACTTATTCCAGTTGAATATGAGTATATAAGAAATCAAAATTCAAGGTGATAATGTTTGGATCTTGGGGATAAGGGGGAGGGAAAAAGCAAACAACATAAATGGGGAAAAAATAGCAAGTTAACCTTAAATTTCCTGCTGGCGTCCTTAGTTTGCACATGTGTTTGGCAGTCATGAAATACTTGAAATGTGAGACCTGGCAGTGTCACGGTGCCAGACATAGTTAGCATTAAAAATATTCTTCCAAATTATTAAAAGGTGCTCTGAAACTGTTGCAAAAACAGAGTTCTTAATCCTAAAATATACTCCTTACATAGGGCATATGTATATATGCATATTACTGTCTTTCAATGTTAAAAGAAATTGAGGTACATTTATGCACTCAGGATGGATTATCCTCCATCAAATGCAAACGCGAAATGGCTCCAGGTTGCAAAAGCACTGACAATTCTGACAATTTGACTTTACAAAGGTTTCATTTTAGTGATACCATTATATATGCAACTGCTGCAGCCTGTTGTGGCCATCAAAGGCCACTGAGGCCACTGTCACTCAACAATTCCTCTATGCTTTCTCTTGCCAGAACTTTTTTTTTTTTTTTAAATTTGCATTTATCATAAGAAAGTGAGCTGCGTCAGCATTCATTCAATTTCCTTAATCATATCAGGTTCTAAATGGCCCTGACAAATAAGGTACATGTCTTTAGTGATTAAAGTACTGTAATTACTTTATTTTAGGTTTAGTTGATGTCAGTTCCTCTCAAATAAGTGTGTCCATCCAGAATGTAGTGATTACATGAAAGGCTGAAGGTCACTGAGAGGTAAACTTTCCTATCTTTGCACAGGATTTATGTATATGCACAGTTCCACTTGCCTTCTACCAGTACAGACTGTTTTAAGGGGAACTGCTCCTTAAATCAAAATTAAAAAATTGAAAAGGCTGGAAAAGTGCGCTGATCTGGATGAAAATTCAGTTTGTTTTAAAAACTATAAGTCAGATAATTTGAATGAGACCTAATCACATTTTCTACAACATCAGGAAAAGGCTTCTCTGATACCTTCCTGGAATGATCTCTATTTTCCATTAAAGTGACTTTTTTAACTCAGAAAACTTAACAATTTTTAATACTGAAAATGGAAAAATTTGAAATGTTCAAAACTGGAACATGGTTGTTTTTTTTTTAATTAATTACCTCAAATTTATAAGGCATTCCAGCACATTCCAGTTTTTGTTCTCTTTCTAGAAAGCAACAAAAGAGAAGAATGAAAAGGCAATGAATGGCAATGAATGAAAGGCAATGGCAATGAAATGGGCAAGCTGTTCCCAGCCAGCTTTACTAAAGCATAACAAGACACAGGCAACTTCCAACATCAGACTTCCAACATCACCTTTTACTGGTAATGTTCTGTGTGCACCTAAGGAATTCTACAGCCAAAACAGGTAGTAGAGACAGGTCCCTCATACCTATGTGCCATGAGACACTCAGCATATTCTACAAGAAGTTAGTAAGAATAGCATTCAACTAAGAAAAGCCTACATGAAGAAAGGCTGAGAATTTCCCAGATGTAAGATGTTTTGTGTAAAGAAATACCATAGGGTCCCTGAAAAAAGGCTGTTCAATATGAAATGGCAATATGTTTCTTTGAAATCATTCTTCTTGTTGCCAAAAGTGTTTGTTGTATCCTGAAGTTTTATTATTTTGCTGGTCTCTCCAGGTTCCATCACTATTGCTATAGTATGATGTGTATGCTATTCCTGTAGCATGATCACCAGTACCCAATGCTTCATGTTGTGATGACATGTTAAGTTTTCAGCTTTGTTGAGTAAGTTTGTGAATAGAACTGTGGTCATTTCCACTTGTTGGCAAGGAAGACTGCTCCTAACGCTTGGTTTCTAGGTGGAGACAGATTTTGAGGCAGAGCATTGTTCTACAGAGGCTTTTGTTGTGCTAACATTCCTGAAAGAGGGAATGGATAGAAGCTTGATGGCTTCTTTTCTGTAACTGCTGTTTTATAAGTACAGATGTTACAGACTTCAGCAACAGCTTGTTAAACTTGACCTAGGTAAATCTGCTCCCTGTTATTCCAATATTTTGCTGTGTTTTCACAACTTTTTGTGCTGATAGGTAGGAAGCTACCTGTTACTTTTCCTAGGCATATATTGTAGGATGCTTTTAGCTGTGGCCCAAGGTTGGAGATTTTTTTCCTATCATCACAACAACTCCATCTGCTCCAAAGTTCCTTGTTATGTTCTGCCAATTAGCTGAACAGTCCGTGTCTACATTGCACAGTGCAGCTCTATGTAATGCTGCTTAATGAGATGACAGGGGCAGTATGACTGTAGGACTGTGTGACAGAAGCAGTCTAGCCATGGTCATCTGGGCTGGTGTCCTTGTAATGACCGACCCTCGAAGTCATGCAGAGCTGTAGTAAAAAAGGTTAACAGAACTTCTTAAAGAGTGCTTCACCTCCCTTCTGCTCAGATGCTCTATGGCAGGTGGTCTGAACGTGAAAAAATGCTGGTGATTAGTGACTAGCACTAACACCTATAGCACTTGGGCACTGAAGAAAGATTCTATGCTTAACCCATGCTTTCCTATCTCGTGAAGGCTAAGTGCTATTGTGTCATGTAATCCCTCTACCAAAAATAAATTTCTGAACATATCTGCTTATTCTTACAAGGTCTGTGGGCCTTCAGCTGTCTTTAAATCTGCAAATGCAGAGGAAGCCAGTGTCTGCATGTTTAAAAAATATTTTTTCAGTATATTCAAAACAAGATGGGGGTAATGAGGTATGGAAATGCACTGTTTGTCCTCTGACCCTAAAAGAAACCAAACATACTCCAGGGAAACACTATGCCTGACTTTTCTTCAGAAAATTACTCAGGGTTCTGGCTCCCATATATCACTCAGTGTAGTGATGCTGGCCAGCTTTAGGTTAGTAAGGGACAGCTACGCCCTGGGTTTGATAATTTTTTCTCTCTAGCTGCTTTATTTTCAGAAGAACAGTTTGAGCAAGACATAGAAGGAGTGCACAAGCTGTCTGGGATTACATACATGAAAAATAAAGACTAAACATTGAGTTTAGTGACATATGGCTATTGAAGCATAGATGAGTAAGAGAGAGAACAGCAGAGGCAGAAGCTTTAGTTACAGAGAAGTACTGGAAGGAGACAAAATCCCTGTTACATCAACACTGCAGAGTTGTCACCTTAGCTCACAGAAGTGCCTACACTTCTCAGATAAACTTTATCTGCTCTGCCCACTTCTGCATACTTATATAGCTGTGAAAAATAGTGACAGGCAGATGTGTTTGCTGAATGCCAGAACCAACAAAACTTTAAGTGTAGCCCAGTTCTCACATATCCTCTCTGCTGAGAGACAAGCTTTCAAGTCTCTGTCTCCAACAGAGGGATATGCTAGTGTCAGACTGGCCCCAGGTTAAAGGAGAAGAGATGATATTCATTACTAATATATTTGTACATCCGGGATCAATATTAAGCAATTATGGATTATAAATTAGTAACTAACTTTACAAAAAGACATACAAAATAATACCTGAAAGTCCCTGTACTGCATGTTTTGCATTTGCAAATCTCTCTAATACTGTAAGTCATCTATTATGTGGGTGTCTACAATCTTGATAATTTAACTGGCAAGAATCCAGAACATAACATGAGTAAAAGTAGTTGGTGGTCTCCTTAATTTAAAATTTTTTACACCCTCCTGCTGGTAGTAAAAGCTGGCTGCACCCTCCTGAGCACCTTTCTCTTCTAGTTCCTCAAAGAGTGATTTTCACCAGACAGATTTTTAACTAGTTCTGTAAGAATTAAAGTGACTTGGTGTAATATGCGTGCTGAGAGTTGGAGGGAGGTTTAAGACTCTTCTAGGATTATCTATTAACTTGCTACTGAGTTTTGAGGACAGGTCCTCAACAAAGAGATCATGAAACACATCTACTACTTCCTCTTAATTCAATGACAGACTCTCAGACTCTGTGGAAATTGTTAGCTTTTAAAGACCAGCCTGCCTTTAATTATGCCAATAAACTCTGTATGTCCATCTGTCTATTAGGGAAAAATTGTTGGCATTGTTTTTAATACAATGTTTTTAATTTACTTAAAGGATAGGAAAATAGAGTTAAAACTATTGTCGTCCAAGCAGGACTTAGAGGAGAATGAAAAATAAGAGCTGTGTTTGCCAGTGGCTAGGAATGGATTTTCAGCAGACTGACACAAAATTTTCCTTCTTTTCCTGCCAAAATAATGCAATGAAAAGTAGAAACATAAATGAAACACATGCTAAAAGCAACAGGTCACGGGCCACATCCTAGAATTTCTAGTAGTGCCCAATAACTTCATAAAACTGGGAGCTGTGGTCATGGAACACTTTCATAGCAGCTCATAGCAATCTACAGTAAGTCATAGACAGGATTTGGTCCTCCAGACTGGGGAAAAATGAGGATGAGGGACCCACTCTCAAGGCTCCACAGAAGCTGAAGAAGGATATTTATGTGATCTCTGCTCTCCCTGTGTGGCAGCTGAGGAACTCCTGATGGCTGGAGGGACACCAAGTTTCAGGAGTTCCCCCTTGTTTGAGGGAACTTGTTCAGCTTGTACTCTGAGGGAAGGATGGAAACCATGTCACCAACTGTCCCCCTCACTTTTCTGCTGCAGGACTTTCAGATCTCCAATCTGTGTGTTGTGGGAAGGAGATCAAGAGAAGCAGAGGGGAGGGACCACGCACTACCAAGGAGTCCTTTGTGCCCATGGTTAGACCTTGCCCCTCCCAGCATGGAACAAGTTTTTTGCTGCCCAACCTGCCCATACTCTGGGCTTCATCCTGGAGAAACAAGTGTTTGTCTCACAACTCACTGAAGTTCATAAGCATCTCTGACTGACACCTACTTAAAGGGTAAGAAGCTGATTGTCCTGAGCAATTGGGACCCAGGCAGCTGAGGGACAGTCTTGGCTGCCTGCTCTTCCTCATCTATTTCCTTTATCATTATAGTTCTAGAATATATAACTTCTTCTCATCCTTCTGATTTTTATTACATTGGAAATCTTTTACTCTGTGGCAATCTCAGGATTCTTTCTGTTCCAAACTTGGTTTATCATCAGTAATTAATATTCAAGAAGTTATAATTCTGTTTTATCAGTGGCAGACTATGCAAATTATGTGTTCTACTAACATTTCAGTAAAGACAGTTACTAAAGAGAACCCCCTGAAAGTGAGGCTCTTGGAAGTTCATTGTTTGACACTAGTAAAAGGCAAAAGTCCTAGTTAAAATAAAATGACAGTTGTTTATATAAGCAGATCCTAGTTACTTTAATTATTGCTTTTGGCAGGATCCTAGAAGTTTAATCTTTCTTAAATCCCACAGTAATGTCTGCCGGCTAAAGGATTTAGTTACCATGTAAAAATATTCAGCCACTACCAACCTAAATGCATCTATACACTAGGGCAATCTTACCCAGGATAGTTTCACTTGGATGAAATGGGAAGATTGTTCTCATTTACTAATTCAATTAGAAGCCTGAGGAACATGAGATACATATAAATCTAATTTCTTCGTTACAGCAATTTAAAAAAGACCTTACATTTTTGAAGGTAAAAATTTGTATTTCCTGATATAGGTCAGTCATTGCAGTACAATTTCCTCAGCCACCTTTTTGGGGGAAGCCAGATTTATAAGAAGAAAAAAATCCTGCATTCATAATATAGTTAAAAGCGTGAAAATGCTCTGTCAGTTGGGAAGGAGCTATCCCATTGTGCACCCCAGATTTCACTACATTTTCAGTTCCACACCTTCAGCTTGCTCTTGAAAACATCACACAAAGTATTAGGAAGTTGCAATGGGTGCTGAGCTGCCCGGTGGATGCAGCTCCACAGTGGACAGGGTAAGGTCATTCTTGGAGTAAAGAGCTAGTCAAGCTGACTCTAACACCAATGGTCAAATGAAAAAATTTCTGCTCACTGCAGTGTGATTTCTTTCATGCTCTGCCCTGTTACTCTGAAAAATGTATTTTGGCTACAGAATGAGCTTAAATATGTAATTAAGTTTTCTAGTACAAGGTATCGCTTAAAGATATTATTTTCTTGCACCCTTCCAGCACCATCAGGCCTTAACAATCTTTCCTATTCTCCTGCTCTTGTGATTCCATACAGCCCAATTAATTTGAGAAAACCAGTGCACTGAATCCTTTGGGATAGCTGGTGATAGATTTCTCTTCTGTTTTTTATTGCAATGCCAGGCAGACTAAATTTCCAGTCCTATATCATATAACTCCATTAAAATACTTAATTGAGGCTTTTAAGAAATAAAGATTATTTGTACTTTTCACACCTATGTTTTATTCTTCTATTAGAAGAATGCTCAGGTTTTGCAAAGATAGTGAGAATTTGTAAAATGCAACTCAATGCATGATTTCACCTATTAAAAGTTAAATGAAAGTTTATATTGGACTTAATATATAAAAATAAAATATGAGATTAAAAAAAGTCTAAATCTTTCTGGAAGGATAAAAATCTTTCTAGTAAAAATTTCACTGCTGTTAAGCCCCATTTTTTCAACTAAAAGTTTCAGTCAGAAAGAATTGATTAGATCTAGTGGCCACACTACCAGAGCAACCTATCTTTCAATCAGTGACTGCATGTGTCAAGCCACATTCACATGATCATTCTGTTAGCAATCAAAGCAGCTGGTCTGCATCCAGCTACATTACACTGAGATCATGTATCACCCCCAAATAAGCATTTTATTAGTTGAATATAAAGAAGGGTGACATCAGGGTAAAAAAGTAAATGACTGCAAAATGTTTGACAGTGGCCCTCTGTGAACAGTACTTCACTCCAAGAATGACTTAACCTCCTGCATCAGTATTATAGTGCTGAGTCTTTACAATCTTGGAGGAGCCCTTTTTCAGATACAGTATAAAACTTGCGTGCTTATCACTTGTGATAACTGAAGATTCACTGATAACATATCTTTTTATAAAAACAGCAGAAAAAACGAGAATAATCCAACAGATTTCTTCTTAAAATATGTTTCCATGTAAGTAATAATAATTAAATAAGACAATTTCTCAGAAAATATTATTTGAAAACAAAACAGTGGCTACTTACAGCCATCTTCTAGAATAAGTAGGTGTAGTATACAGAAAAAGGTATTTATTTTTATGCACAGAACACATGGTACATTTTGCAAAAGCAGTGATTTCAGACACATCCAGGAAAAGTAGGTATTGGACTGAAACTTTAAGTGACTTTTAGCTACTGACTTTTCTTTACATTTTTCTTATCACCTAGTATCGAGTAAAACGGCCCACACATATCTCTGTGTTTCAGTATTTGTTGCCTTAGTGGATATTTTTGAGTCATATTAGCAAGCTCTGTCATAAAACACTAAAAAAATGCAAAGAAAATATATTCCACATATAGCTGTATAACAAGAGTCTATATATGCTGCGTCAGATATGACGTTGGAGATGGTGCTAACAGTCTTTTTGGTAATACAAGAGAAAAGGAAAATGCACTTGGAGGTTAAATGAAACTAATAAAATGGACTAAGCTATTTCTTTCACATTAAAACTTGAATATAACTCATCTCAAAATGCCTTTTGGGCTATTGGATATAGATCTCCTGACAGCTGCAGACGTAGTCATCTAAAATAAAAAAAATAGAGATTTTTTCCTTCCAAAGTTCAAGACCTCCGCACTGCCTAAAAAGGGAGACATGCCTTCCAGCACTGAACTTTTGATATTTTCTGACTTTAATGCATAGCAACACTTGGAGTTCAAAGCGTGGATTTAGTAACCGAAGACAAAAAACCCCAAAAACAAACATTAATTTCAACCGTGATTACGTAACAATGCACAATAAAACATAACTTTTGCTTGGGAAACCTTGAAAATACCTGTCTGTTGTTTTGCTTTTGATTTCCTCTTGAGCTGAAAATGAAGCAAGGAGAGAAAAGGGTGTTTATTCACAATTGCCTGAAACATTTCAAAGGTAGTGAACATTTCTGATATGTGTAAAAATGGAGATCTGTAACAGGTACCAAAGCGAATGCCTCCAGCAACAATATGTGTCCTTCCATGTTGAGATAGATAGCTATCCACCCAGAAATCCAGACAAACAGCTCCCAGTGTAATTTTGGCCCCTGCAGAAGTGTTCTGTGCAAGGCTGAAGCCACAGGTGTTTTGTGGCTGGGTGGTGGGTTGATGCTCAGACTAACTTAGGTAACTTTTGAGACCACACTGCCTTTCTATCAACACCAACTCTGCTGTGATTGCAGCTGTACAGCTACTTTCACCCATCCACAGTGCAGGTTGCTGGATTTGTTTGGTCCTTGCTTTCACTGGATCATATTTCAGGCACACTGAATCCCCAATCTAGCTCCTGGAACAGCCAGTGGAAGACTAGAGATGGCAGAGGGAAGGGCATCAGCCCTCCTCTTTTTAGTGGACAGGGTACAGATTATTGTTGAATTGACAGGGCTGTGTGAGTAGGATTTAAAAGTAGTTGTTTCTGCAAATGAGGATTTGAGAAGATGTTGAGGGGCCAAGAATAGACCCCTTCTTTCAAGAAAAAAAAGTCAGATGAAAGGCTACAATATCTGCCTGCAGCCATCAGGTATTTCTACAAAAAAGAATATGTACCAGAATGTTGCTATTCTCCACCCAGTCTGACCAACAAAAAATGTTAAGCATAGAAAAGGGTATTAGAAGGTAATGACGGGACCTTAAAGCCAATCATGCACTTAAAATCTCTTAAACATATCAGCAGCTTATAATGTTGAGACAAATGTCATTAATGTCATACCGATAAATTTTCCTTAACTCAGAAAATTTTCCTTATCTCAGACTACGAGAAACACATTCTTTTGTCTTTTTAAGATGAGATTACAAAACGTGATGCTTGAAGAGTGGAAAGAAATCCAAGACACACTTTCTGGTGATAACTGAAGGGAAGTTTCTTTTTTTTTTTTTTTTTTTTTTTTTTTAAATGGGTGCAAACCTCTTTCTTTGGAAGAAATCTATGAGAAAAGTTTAAAAGTAACTTGAGAGAGATCAAATGATGTCTTTTTTGAAGTCTCTTCCTAGCTATTGTGTGTATACATACATACGACAATATATATGATTACAAGCAAATTTTTTATTCACAGACAGAAATAAGTATTCTCAGTCTTCACATGGCTTTCATATTTGTATTTTAATATATTTAATAATTACAAGTGTGTACAGCTTCTTAATGGAGTTAAGAAGGTCTGGCAAGGAGAAATTAAAAATGGTTGAGAAGAAGAATTTCTGGAAAAAGTACGTCACAGAGCATAGGTTCATCTAGGAAGTAGATTTTACTCTTTAGGTAGAAGGCAAAGGTTTAAATTATTTTTGTGATTACCTTGAAGCAACGATTTTGTCTAAGCTCACTCTGAATTGGAAAAGAAACACTGAATTTCAGTGCAGAATTTCTAAACTCCAAGTTTGGAACAAGTGCCCTTTCCAGTAGAGTGCAGAGCTTTCTCCCCCTCCTGTGCTTTTCTTGAATTCATTCCGTGATGATACAAAAAGAGATTTCACAAACCATTTGCTGCGTGTGTGACAAGGAAATGCTCCCAGTACAGTTCTACCCAGCGAAGCCCAGCCCTCTGTGAGAACAGGTTCTCTAACAGGCAAACCACACAAGAAACCTTGCAATACCATGATAAGGTAAGTACTCAACCTACTATGGTATGTAAAATAAATGTATTGTATTGTTTATTAAGTAAGTGCTTTTCTCCGACCTTTATTTTCCGTCTACAGTGATAGAGAGATCTGTCTGAAGAAGGCAAAGGAGATCACCAAGTGATGCCACAGGTCAGTCTAAAGTGTATGTAAAGTCTAAAGTGTATTTCTAAAGAAGTTTGAAACATTTCAGCTGTATTGATTTCAAAGTCAGCATATACAGGACCAGTATAAAGTATGTTTATCATAACAGGACACAAGATCTTCACAAAAATGTTTTCTTTGGAAATCAGTTGTTTGAGCCTTTTTTAGTTCATTTAAAGTACTTTGTATACTACTGCAAGTCTCCATCCTCAGAGCAAACACATCTGGTGACAAGAATGGCAGTCTCACTAGCAGTGAACAAGATAAGGAAGGACTGCTCTTCATTGAAAATGTTGAAAAAGATTGATTTAACCTATTTGGGATGTAAATTGCATTAAAAATACAAAACCAGGAAACTCAGAACATTTTTTACAAACTAGAAAACTGATTTCAAGTGCCTCCAATCTTATCCCATTTCTTGTTGAAATGGTTTTGGCAGTCAAGAAAATATTCCAGCAAAAACCCAGCAACCACCTTACACAATTCAAGATTCAGGGTGCACTGTAGTTCAAGCCACGTAGCAGAACCAACGTAACAGTTTTGCAGGAGACAGATTGGAAGCTGCAGATTGTATTTTTCTCTTCATATGTGATTTCTAGCTGGCCACTGATAACACTAAACCATAGAACTTAGTGATGAGATTAAGAAAACCTATTTTGCACCATTATTTTTTACAAGAAGTTGGCATTTAACAGTTGAAATAGCAGCAGAGCAATACTGTGGCTTGACACTGTTTTGGTTGTAGCGATGATGTGGTAGGAAGTGGCTGTCAAGTTCCCTTGGCAACGGATGGAGGATAAATGACACACTCTGAATCACCAATGAATCATTGACAGAGTTCTGCTTCTGATTTTTGGTTTTTATTTCCAGATTCTAAAACTGGGTTAGTTTTAAGACAATGGATGAGTGTGAACAGTTCACAGGATTCACAGGCGTGTGGTGATGGTCAGGTTATTATTAGAATCTCCCACCAAGAAAACAAGAAGGTTGAACAACCACAAATTGTTTTTTTCTTTAGGCTAACATCACTTAAAGAGTATCCAGGTTCTTTGCAAGAGGGAATGAGGGTAGAAGCACGAACTCTCAGTGGCCAACAGCAGAACAACCAAGGTCAGCACAGTCAGGGAGCCCTGTATTTTCTTCTCAAACTTTACAAGAACTCATGCCCTGTAAGCAGCTGCTGTTCTACACAGAGCTGGAAAATGAACTGCAGTACCTTTTACTGTTAATAAATACATAGATTTTTATAACAATCAAAATAAATCATAATAAAGTGATAGCACATGTTATTTCAAGCAGCTGGGAGCTCCCTAAAATTTGAGACATGATGCCACATGTGAAAGTAAGGCATAGCAGGCTGTTAAAGGGGACAGCAAGATTAGCTACTGTGTTTGTGTATGTGTGTATATATGCACATTCATAGGTTCATTATCTGCAAGTATAATCATTCTCATCAGCATAACTGTTGAAATTGTTTTAAAGAGAAGTTGCAAAAGCAATACCAGAAGTCAATCTTTCACTTGTAAATAGGTTTAAATATATAAATTAAAATATTTACTCTAGAGATACACATAAAGTTTATTCTGTATTGATTCTTGATTCCTGTAGGAGTTCAGTCTTTAGGCCCAGCTGGAGGTCTAGGTTCGGGTGCATGGACACACCAGTTGAAATTGAATACTATCAGATCCCCCCTACTAGAAGCTTCACCCTACACTGGTTTTATCCATTCAGAAGTTCTAGAAGACAAAAATTCTCTCTGAGTAGGCAGGACCAGAAAGAGCCTGTGAAACTTTTAGTACAGCAAATGAAGACATTTATCTTGCAGGTTTTCCACTTCTAGATATTAATATTTACAGCAATGTTTGGATGCCAAAACTGTATTGGCAAATGTTTGGATACCAAAACTGTTTTTTCTTCTGTTATTGAGTGCATTTAATTAGCAAGAGACCGGAAATATAATCTATACAGGCCTCTGTCCACTGTTCTGTGTATTACAACACTCCTGAGTTTATAGACTACTTGAGTTACAACAAGCAAATTATGGTGATACAAAAATGTTTTAGGATTATCTAGGGTTATGACACAGTGTAATGGCTGTGATGAAAATTAAGTGTGAAAATTACATGCTCTGCATTAATGTTCTCATTGCTACCAGGAGAAATTTCTACAGAAGTGAAGAACCATGCTGCATGTCAGATGGATTTATCTTTTTTAATCATCTGAGCTCTCATAACCCCTTTATGAAATGTTTAACTCTGTTTAAAAGAAAATTAAGATGTTCCAAACTAGTTCTGGCTGACATCCCTGGGCAGAATAAAGAGCAGATTTAAATTCATAAGTAGGCTATTATCTTGGGAACACCACTAGCACTACTTTTCTTGGCTTCTGACTTTTCTGGTGCCTGTTTTAAAATAAAGAAAATCTTATTGGGTCATTCTATACCTTTTTCTTTCTAAGTTGAATTAAATGTTTGCTTCCAGCAAAAGCTTTCAAAACAAGGACACAGAGTCTTAAGGAATCGTACATATATTCTGCAAGCATGAAAGTCAGAGAGATTATTGATGTCTTTACTGCAGCTAAGTAACTTCTTCCATGTCTGTAGCATTGAATAGTGGTGGACGAATCTCTCCACAGATCCAGAGGCAAAATTAAAGATCAAATCTTCCAAAAAATTTCACACCTGTAAATGTGTACTTGAACATTGAGGTTGTGCAGTCAAAAGTACAGTGCAATCTATGTCATGCCAGTTCATGCTGTTGTCAGTAGCACTTAGTGAATTTTAACATAAGAACATGATAAACTAGTGGCCCAATTAGACCAAGACTGACTCTGACCTGGACATTTTTGTAGTACCAGACTTCAGAATAACACCTCTGTAATCATAAAAAACCCCACCAAACTGGAGCCCATAATACTCTATTGGTAAAGCCCCACAAATCCCTGTGTTTGAAATTACTGGATATAACTACAGTCAGGCTGACCCAAAGGTTGAGCAAGAAAGGCTAACTATGGTCAGCTGGCTATCTTTAATTGATTCCTGAAAGCTGCCAGCTACTAAGGAAAGCTTTATGTACATCATAGGCTTCAAGCACCCTGAGGATAACTTCAATGCAGCTCTATCCAGGTTTTTTATGGACTGTTGAGATTTGTTCTCCCAAATGCAGGTATTCCTAACCTTCACAGAGCAGAACCCTGATAAAAAAGTGAATGTCTGTTTATGCTGCAGCCTCCATCTCTATTAGTAGCAGTATTCCAGGTGTTAATTTTGGTGAAGTATTTAAGCTCTAAGAACTGTTTCACATTGTCTAAGTGACTATAGAAGACAGATTTTGCCTTGTTAAAAGAAAACTAGGCCAAGTGGCCTATGAAGAGATTGATGTGTCTAACATTGTTTTAGTCCTTTACATCCTTATTAAAAAAGCTAGATGTCTTCCTAAAATTAACTGGAGAAGAATTCCTAAACTGCCTGTGGATCCAAAGAGATGGAAAGCACCTGTGGTAGCAGTATGAGGTTTTCTTCTGATCTCCAAAGATGTCTCCCTCTGATTGTACAGAAAATAAAGGGCCTGTGTTTGTGGACTCTCCTGTCTTGGGGCACGGTAAATGAACCCATAGCAAGGCAGTACTAAAGTGAGACTGAGTTAGGTGACCAATTCACCCTAGAGATTTTTGCTGAAGCTCCACACAATTAATGGGAGTCATAGGCACCATCTATCTCACCATGCTGGTAGCTCATCTGGGCAAAGTTGAGGAGCACACAATTTCCCCAGTCTGTAACAACATAAAGTTTCACCGACTCAGGCTCAGTGGTGAGAAAAATTCTGTAAGTTTCGATGAACGGACCCAAACATATTTATTCAGCACTTACAGGTTTTCAAATATAGTAAGTGCTTATACTGACATTTTAATTTCACAAGTACCAAGTTTCTGCTGTTACAGGCTAATCTGATGCATATCTCAAACAGACACAGTCTTTTCTTTTTGATGTTGTGCAATATTTTTTCTCATTTTTTTGCTTCAACTTCCTTAGTTAAGGAGAAAAATAAAAAGTATACCTTGGGAGTTTAGGAAGTTATTAAGAAGAGAAACTTACTCAGAAGAGGAACTTCTTGTTTCTCAGATGCCAGACTGAGACAGCAGACAAATCTTTGTCTCCTATTTTCTTTTGGGTTTTTTTTTACCCCAACTACAACATATGGTGTAGTTATTTCCCTCACAGTCCACTACAGAATTCATAACTGAACATTGGATTTTTCTTTATCTTCTTCAAACAAAAAGAATGTCTGAAATATACATTTCCCCTGACTGATGTTTTTATTTTACAGTTGCAACCTCTACAGTTTCACCTGGCTAGCTTCACCTCAGTAGTTCACCAGTGTCACAGGTGGGGAACATTTGCTATGACTTCAAGATTATTATTCTTTCTCTTTGAAGATGAGAGATAACAGGTAAGCTATTATTGTCCCTGAGGGGAAATTATTTTCTCCTGTACTAGCAATGAGTCAGCAACAGGTTAGGATCATCTCACTGCACATATTTTCAGTCAACTGTACACAGTGCCTTTGCCTGTTCACTGCACATTATCTATTTCATACTAAAGTATTGGATTCAAATAAGCCTTCTGGGTTGAAACAACAACAACAAAACAGTATGAGAGAAAAAAAAAAGCAATGGCTTTTATGCACACCAGGGAAAAGTGTAATTCATTTTACCCAGGCTGTCATATCTTTACCTTCTATGTTTGTGTATAGAATTCAGAGCATGTCTGCTATGTGTTTGACTTCCATCACTTTTTTCTATATTTTTGAAACCTGGAACCAGGCCCTATGCCCAGCATCACCAGGGAGCAAACCAGTGAAGTAGTGGTTAGAGCTCTGGAGCCACTGGGATCTAGTAAGTGTCCTTTCTCTCCATACTTGAAATTTTAAGAAAAATGGCAGAGGAGCATGTAGCCGATTTCACAACTTTCATTCATGAAAGACAAATCAGGTCCTTTGCCATTCAGATAACATTCCCAGATTTGGCTACACTTGGTCCTATGGGGACTGGCATTTCACCATCCTTTTTTTCATCAGCTTTCTTTCACACTTCGATTCTTGCCCTCTTTCCTTCAACATTTTCCATACTTTTTTTTTTTTTTTATATTTACTTTAGTTCTTTCCAGTCAATAAGGAAACTAAAATGAAAGTGCTGCCTTCACACAGCTCAGAAATATAATTGTTTTACCACTTCCTGTACCTTGAGTCTTCCTATTTCCTTGATAAGCTTTAAAGCAAACCTGTGTCTCTATATGTATCGATGCTGGACAGAATGAATGATGCAGGACTTCATTCTTTATTTGCCCTCAGACACTACTACCATATGCTATACTAGATAGAGAAATTGATAGATACTATATCTCCATGAAGTATCATAATACATGTTCTTAAATTAAGGCCTATGCTTTATTGACACAGAAACTCACTTGCAGGAACAATTTTTTTCTTCTTCCTACTTTCCTCTCAGATAAACATGAAAACTTTTAAACTAAGATTCTTTCTCTGAAACCATGGAGTGACATGTTTCACAGGCTGATCCTTAAACCCTCATTTTGAAGCTGTTTTAGTTTGTCCCGTAATGACCAGATGAGACTCTGGCCCACAGTGTGATAACACCAGCATGTCAAAGTACTTCATGACAGCAAAGGCAAAGCAGGAGAGCCTCTAGCCTGTGATATGCAGAAGAAAAAGCAACCTATTGTAATTCTGTTGATGTTTTATTGAACTTGTGAGTATTTACTCTCATCTTCTAAATGCTTTATGATAGTAGATTCTGAGATTTTTGGACAGAAGGCTGTTTTAGAACACTCACGTAATAAACCAGACCAGCCATTCTTTGTCTCATCTTCATTTTTTAACATTATTCAATAAGAGAGAAGACAAATACATTTAGGCAACACTTTTTGAAGTATGCTTATATTTTTTAAAGTTATGAATGTAACACATCAACCCAGGTGTCTGAGACAGCTGTATTTCACAGCCCTGCCACACGATTTATCAGGGAAATAGCCAATAAGGTTATTTTTGTGTAGTAAATGTAACTCTTATACTAGGCTTATTGTCACTGCAACACTCCATTGAGCCTCTGAAGAAAACTGTAGGGCATACTGGCAGCAGTGGGAGGTTAGGGTGTAAGAATAAAGATGGAGGAAGGAGACAGTTGGAGGAAGAGCTGGGGGAAGGGGTGGAGGTGATCTCTAAGAAGTCAGCTGTTGATTATACTGTTTAGATGTTTCGTTGCCTGACACTCTCAAATTAAGAGAAAGGGGGCAGAAAAAGGGAGGAGTAGCATATTCTTCAATCTTGTAAAACCGAATAAGCAAAGATAATCATATCAATGGGAACAGAATTACCTGCACTGACTGGTTGTCTCTGGAGTAAAAGAGTACAAAGGCAACAAAAGCTGGTGTCCTGGTTTGGGCCAGGATGGAGTTGGTTTCCTGTCTTGTGATTTTGCTTTCAACTAAATCTTTCATAAGTAGCTGTACTTGCTGAAACTAACAGCAAGTTTCTCAGTCAGTGTCTGCTTCTGGGACTGATAATGTTTGTCCCAGATGTTTATAGTTACTGCTGGAGAATGATCTGTAGAACCAAGGACACTGCTCAGTTCTGAGGAACATTTTGGGCTCTGGAAAAAGAAAAGGAGTAAAGAGGTCACACCTGCAACCCTCCTTTACGGAGGAATGGACAAGATAAATGACCAGAATTGACCAAACAGAGTATTCCATCCCACACACATCATACTCAGTATAAATTTGAGGGACCATGAGGGTTAAACCCCTTCCCTTCCTCTTCTTTGCCTGTTCCTGGTTGCTTTGCCATCCTGGGAGGATTCCATCCATTCCTCTGCCTGTGGTCCTGATCCGTGCCAGCCTGAATCTGTGTGTTCCTGCCTCCAGCTCCCAACTGCTGCTGAGGACAGCTGGGCAGCAGCTGGGGCCCAGCCAGTGCCTGCGCTGAGCTGGCAGTGGGAACATCCTGGGCTTCACCTGGAGCTCTGCTGTAATCTCTTCACATACCTGTTGGGCTGTAGCTCAGGTTTCCTTCTGAGATGTGAAAGAAAACAGAAACTGGAAAGATTGTTCTTAAGCCAGAGGAGTGGGAATTTGTTGGGGGAGATTAAGTTAAGACAATGTCACCTCTTACTGAGACACTGTCATTGAGGACAATTTAGAAATATCTGGAAATAATTTATTCTCTTTTTTTCATTCCTCCCCTGTGGCACTGTGCACTTGTGTCCCTTGGATACATTTGTAAAACTTTTGTTATCTGTTCACATTCTTTATATTTCCCCTTCAGGGAAGAAAACTTCAAGTGAAGAGTCAGTCTTAAAACAACATAAACAAAACAGGTAGACTATTTATTTTAAATAAAAGGACATATCCTTGAAAGTACTTTCGTTTGACTGTTTCTCATGCCAGACCTATTTACATTACCTGTACAATTCATCTGACCACTTATTTCCACATTTAGGGCTCAAATTCTATCAAAAGACAGAATTAAAGATATGTCTAGTAAAACTTTCACCTCAAACTTTGTAACAGGCTCAATAAAGCAGCACGTGGATTTCTTCAGCTTTCAAAAAGCATATGTTTATCTCTCTGAGGAAAAATATTTCAATTTTTCTTGAAAGTAGAAAGAATATATTTACAAACTAGCTAATTAAAATATTCTCATAAAGCTTCCTCTTAAGAATGAGAATTGGTTACTTCTACTCTGGAGGACTGTAAAGACACAACTGTTATTTTTGAGTTCTAACTCCCAAACATAATAAAACATTTTGATATTTATTTCTTTTTTTAACTCTAGCATAAGCACTCTTCTTTAAAGTAAAATGCAAATTGTTACTTTCTCATCACAATATCTTTAACATATGACCAGATTAATGACTTGTTCCAAACAATATTTGTGTTACTGAGAAACACATTTCTGTGCTGTTTTCTTTAGTCGTGTGTGCACAGAACTTCCTCTGTGCACAGAATCTCCCTCTTCTCATAACTCTGGAGACTGTGCAGACAAATTACCTGCCTTTCATCTTTCTGCTTGAGGGGGGGGGAAGATTACTAGAGGGAAAAATAGGCTTAGTAAGACTGTTTGTGTAATAGAGTTGGAATGTGAGACAAAGATAACAAATTCAGGAAGAAAGTCTTTTGAAAGATCAGAATGGAAGAGAAAGATGAGAAGACAAGTTATGAATTATTTTGCACTTATCTTTAAACTTTCTCCTCTCCTTTATAAAATTCTTTAGCTTTTATTTAATAAAATGTACCATTTATGAAATGGGCATTGATTAAATATAATTTTGTTAGTATTAACCTTCTGATGGATGAACAAGTCTCATGGGAGCATTTTAATTTGTCTGGAGAAGAAAGAAGGGAACAGACACATGTTTTTCCTTTCTTTTTAAGCAATATTAGGAAGTAATGCTCAAATAAATTAGAGAAGCATGAAAATTCGGCACAGGATCTAGTTTCTCTTCCTTGATACAAACAGGATGCCTTATTATCAGACATGATTATATAAGGAATTTCACAATAAAGTGGAACAGAATCTTCCTGAATAATGCCCAAAAGGAGATCTGGAAACTTTAAACTTCATCCATTTCAGGGATTGCCAGACCTTGAATATGATAGTGTTAGACTCTAAGTTTCAGAATGTTCCAGAACATTTCAGATCTTTCCTAATCCCCCTCCCTCCCCACCCTGCCCCCACCATTTTCAGCATTTCAGAACATTTGCTCACAGGGGCTGCCCTGTAGAGTAAGACATCAGTCTCATCTTCAGCATTGTGGGTGAAAAGCTGCTTCATCAAAGTCTCTCAGGAAAACCTGAGAAGATTTATGTGCTCAAATGTGCAGTTAAGTCTGATGCAGGTAAATGCTGCCCTAGAAAGTGAGTAGTACAGGACGCTTCAAACTGGAGGGAATTGGACCTGAGGTCCAGTCTCTGTGTCTATGTCCTATCTGCCAGGCTGTGCAGCATCCTTACTGAGATCCTCCTCTTGCAGTTCAAGCTGATTCATGTGTGCTGCTGAGAATAGAGGTATCCTGAGGTAAATAAGAAGGAAAGCAGGTAAAACAGAGCTTAGTCTAGTGACTGGAGTAACCTGTTAAGGGACATAACTAAAATGCCATGGCCAGGATTATGCATGCGTTTATATTAGATCATCACTGAATAAAACCAAAATCAGTCCTGGATGCAGGGGACACAAACCTTTTGCTGGAGCTAAACCTGCAATAAGCATATAATTTGGGCAGTGATTGCCATCACTGTTGCTTTCTTAACAGCTGTGCTATTTGAAATCTTAAACAAATGTTAAAAACATAAGTAAATATATGTATAAACAAGCACATATATAATTAGTAGTTTTCTAAACAGTACCACCTAGCTATACTGTTAAGTCTTCATTGGATAAACCAGGACACTACCTAATTGCTCTGTGCTATATTTTGCTGTGACTAGTCTAAATTTCTTGATAAAGCACATGCCAAAAACGTGTGGTTTGCCAAATCTCAGAACTATACTGCTACTTTCTTGCATTGCTTGGTGATTCATTTTAACCATCAGATTCCAGCATCCTTTACTTCTGTGACTAATTTTTATTGAAAGAAATTATCCCCCCCTCCAAAGTTGCCTAAAATCACTTGTCTGAATTATTGCAAAATACAGCTCCACAATATCACATGACTTCCCAAATTGTCTTTCTTCAAATAGTATGTCCTGAAGTTCCTTTAATGCTGTTCCCAGAAAGTGACTCACAAGGTTTAATTAATTATGAAAGATGCTAACTTAATGACTGAACTAAAAAGGTGTTTTTGTCTTCTCACCATAGCTTGAAGGAAATTTCATTGTCAGGGCACTATCTCTACCACTGATCTTGTACTAGTACTGTATGTGTAACCTTTTCAGGACTGAGTCTTTAAAGCTTGGCCAGATGGGACCAATTTTGTTTTCAATAGATGACATCTTTAATTGCATGAATAACTGTAGACATGTAAGTTAAAATATTAATTTCATTGAAAAACTCTCTGACTGTAGGGTGGCCAGCATTTTGCTCTGTTCATGTATCAGTTGATTGCTGGTATGGCACAGTAATGATCTGAATACCACTAAACTGGAAATAGCCTTCTTTTATGAGTTTGATGCATTGGTTATCCCAGTGTCAGGAAGTAAATGGGAATATTTCAGTGTTAGCTTCAGATACATTCTCCTGGTATCATCAAGGGCATGTCTGGAGAAAAATCATGTGTTTGTATAGAGATGGTAAGTGGAGCAGTTCATATTCTTAGTTATGTTGTGCCCTCTGGCAAGCCTGCCAGGAGAGTGCTGTGCTTGTTTTGTGAAGAGAAACCTCCTTCACATTCCAGCTTGAGCATATCTATTGTTTTCAGACATAAACAGATGTCTTCCTTACCTAAGGGAAGCTCTCAAAAATATGGAACTAAACCAGAAGAAACTGATGTGAAACCACAATAGTATTTGACCTGTCTCCATGCATTAATAATCCCAACTTTAGCTGAAGGCAGAGGTCTGTTGCCCTCAGTTTTATTTATCTGCTTAGTTTCCACCTTGCAGTATGTAAGAACAATAAAGTATAGAAGTATTAATGTAATGTTTTTTAATTTTAATTAGGATTTTGTTAAATACATGCGTGCTTATTGTGTCATTACTAATACTTAGAGGATAATTCAAATTTGGTTAACAAGAGCTTGGGAAACGAGGCTAAAAATATTCTTTGTTCTACAAGGAATATCCCTTTATTTCACAGGCCAAAATCCTGAAACTTGTAATGAGTCCTAGCTATAGATCTTGAGCAGAGCTTTTTCTAATAATTCTAAAAGAGTGGATGAATTTTATTTGCATGCATCTCTGCTGATTGCTAACAAAAAGTGTGTAGTGGTTAACACTTGCTTTTTTTTTTTTTTTTTGCCTTCTATACATTTACTTTTTGCACATGCTGATCTGTCTTTCCTGAACTTAAAACGATGTCCTTAGGATGTTCAGGCATGTGTTAGACTTATGGTGTCTGTGGAAGGTCAAATGGTAAGGAAAAAGGTGCAGTACCTCCAGCAGAGCTTTATCCCAGAGCCAGCTCCAGGCACGCTGGGAAAGCAGAATGTCACATTGCAGCACTGGCAGATCTGGCATCTCTCCACTGATGCTGGTGCTGCTCTCACCCTCTGTGTCATATTGCAGAGCAGACATAGAGGGCCCAGGTTAGAGAACTCCTTGCAAAACTACATATATTTGTAGAATTAGCAGTTTGGAGGCAACAAACCTGATTAAAAAACAAACATGCCCAGCGACTCAGATTTTTTATTTATTGTTTTTTTAACCCACAGACACCAGATATTCAGAACAGTATCTGGTTGTGAATCCCCAGTCACAAAATGATGAAACTATAGTGCTACAAGAAGAAAAGAAAAATGGTATAGCAAAACATGATGGGAGGATTCAAGAAATGGAAATTAACTTTAGTTTTAAATCTTGTAAAATCCAGAGTATTCAATTTTAAATTCTAAGTGCAAGGAGCCTCTCGGTTCCATAACTCAGTGATACATAATTTAAAATAAGAGACCAAATATAAACTAGAACTAGCTGCAAAAAAGGATAACTCATGCTTCAAAATCCTCTCATATAGAGACGAAAGAATCTTATCAGTCTCATTCATATGTAAACTGTAAATTTCAATTTGTTCATAAAGAAAACAGTTTTTTCTGTAGAAATTCTTAAGAATTACAGTTATCATGATAGACTGTTATCTTTGCTTTTTACATGTTAATTCTGAATGTGCATCATATTAAAACCTTAGTTTCCATGCTACTGCAGAGTGATTCATATCTTGTGGTTAAAATGGCTGGCTTTTGTTCCCAAAATTTTTGCTGTGAGAAAACATCTGCTGAAATGTAGATAGTTTGTGATGTGTGGATGAAATACGTATTCTTTATAACCTCCTCCAATAAGAACAGGCTCATGACAAGACATGACAACACTATTCCCACAGTTGCTGTCAGGTTGGCACATCACCCACTAACTGTATGATGAAACATATTTTCTGTTTAGAAAGAATGATTTCATGTGATATTTGCACATGCATGATTTGAATTATTTTTATGTTGTAGATGTATACATTACTCTTGTTGCAGGACAAACTGTTTCCATCAATTAAAATTATATAATCAAAATTATTTTTCCATAAAATATAATCATTTATATTACATAGGGCAAAGGCTCCTTACAGTATCAAGAAGCACTTGTTCAACTGAAAATCCAGCTTTATGTCCTAAGACCAGAGAGTTTTTCTTATTCATTGGGCTGTAATGGGAACTGTCTACATATTACACCATCAGTACCCTTGGACAGGAGCTCCCTATTGCTGGTGGCATCTCCCAAGCTTCCTGGTAGAGTTAATTTGTCTAGGCCAGAAATCCATGCCTTTGCATCCCTATGCTTCTCTACCCCTTTTTCTCAGCTGAAGACAGCTCCCAGTAGCAGTAGACATACCAAGTAGTCACATTATCTTAATCGATACTTGATGTCTTGGGAAATTCTCTTTGATAAGAAATGCAAGCTCTTTCTCACCAAACTGGAGCCCCACTCCATATTTCCAGTCTCAAAGCAGCCCAGGCCCACACTAGCATCCTGAGGACAGGACCATCTGCAGATTGCCTAGAAGTGCACCCATTCTGCCTGGGAAGGAGACAGAACCTGTTGTGTCTCTCTCTGGACATACATAAATTAATCATCTCCTTTGCAATGAGCAGAATTACTACTGCAGCTCAATGCTATATTCCTAGAGAAATCATAGAGTCATAAACTGGTTTGAGTTGGAAGGGACCTTAAAGATCATCCACTTCCAAACCCCTGTCATGGGCAGGGACACCTCCTGCTAAACCAGGATGCTTAAAGCCCCACCCAACCTGGCCTTGAACATCCACAACTCCATTGGCATCCTATTCCAGAGTCTTACCACCCTCACAGTGAAGAATTTCTTCCTAGTATCTATCCTAAATCTCCCCTCTTTCAGTTTAAAGCCCTTATCCCTTGTCCTATCGCTACGTGCCCTTGTAAAAAGTCCTTCCCCAGTTCACACTGCAGGATGGTGGATACAGATGGGCTTCCTGGAATAGCTCTGTGGACAAGACAGCACTGTCACTGTGTAGCAAAACATGAAAAAAAGAAAAAAAAAAAAAGTGGAATTCCACAGAGTTTTGGTGCAATAATTTTTACATGAGAATAACTAGTATTTTGTGATGGACAGGCAAATTTGTGAGGATTTTGAAATTCAGGCTGCCTTAATTGGATTGCTGTATATTTGTGTAGCTACAGGAACTTCACAATGTTTTTATTTAATGCAAACATAGATAATTAAGTTACTAGTACACCATTGTTTAGTGTTTAATGAGGAAGAATTTTTAAAAGATTAAACTTGTGTCTCTTTTTTTGGTCACAGCATTTGATATTGTCAGCTGCTCAAACAGCTTCTGTTACTTTCTCAGTTAAGGGCTTTGTCAGACTTTTGTTTGAATCATACATACCTTTAAATTTTTTTTTATTCTCTACTTCAGACCTACTTTTGAGTCACCAGAAGAATTTTGCCTGTCAATTGCTGCTCAGTGGTTAAACAGTGCAGATGTTTAACATGACTGACAGACGTTAAGATAAAACTACCCCTTCAATGTTCTTTTCAGCTGCAATGTCACCTTGGTCAAGAAGTGCTGCTGAGGTGCACTCATCCTGCTAGAAATTCTGATTTCAGTGGTGCTGAAGAGGGTTGTTACTCTGGCAAAGAGAAAAGTAGCAGCTTGACTCTAATGTTTCTCACCAGTAGATTTCTTCTATATACACATTAAAGCCTTTGGGGGCATACATTGCTTCCTCTCAATTATCAATACTGATTTTTAATTGCCCAGATATAAACAGATTGGTTATCACATGGGAGGGTAGAAAGCATAATGAATTGCTTTAAGATTATAATTTGTTCCAATGAAACCTGAGTGTTGTGGTTTTGATGATACCTTTATCTGAATTAGGGAGAGTACCAGGTAGACTGGCAATGAAGGGAGGGAGGTTTGCTTCTCTTAATTGATTATAGTCTACAAGAATTGTCAGAGTTTTCTGGTGTTATATACCTTTATTGGCTGTAGCTATTGAAGTTGCTAAATAGCTATAAAACTATTTAGTCCACTTATTAAATCAAAAGGCATATAGTAAAGAAAAAATGTGCTTCTTGTATAGTGAAAGTGAAAGAAGGGCAGAGGAAAAAATTTGTATTTAAAGAACAGTATCATCCTGCCACAAATTCTTCCTTAGAAAACCATCTGGCAGATTCTTAATTATTTCCTAACCAGGTAAAATACTTCTCTGCAGCCTTGAACAATGACAATAACAAGATAAGCTATTTACAGGAGGTGTGATAGTCCCAGGCAGTAACAGTCAGTACTGTATAAACCAACCCTTATGCTCTGCCTATGCATTTTCTAAGTTTAAACAATACAAACACAGATCTCTGTGAAATCTGGCCTTGTATTTAAGTGCCCACCTTCCAATCCCTCATGAATTTGCAGAAGAAAATACAGTGGGCTAGCTCCTAGCACAGTTGCAAATTTCCTTGCTTTTCCTCAGCAGTCTCTAAGGGTGGCATTTCTTCTGCATTTTTAGGCATCTCAAAGAACTCCATTTGTCAAGAACAGTGGGATAGTGCCCCAAACTTTGCAACA
This sequence comes from Florisuga fusca, assembly GCA_038090715.1. Taxonomy (NCBI): domain Eukaryota; kingdom Metazoa; phylum Chordata; class Aves; order Apodiformes; family Trochilidae; genus Florisuga; species Florisuga fusca. Next base: position 25,890,811 of record JAAWXA010000002.1, read on the forward strand.
GGCTTCACTCTAGATAACTGGGTACTCATCCAGCCAATGCATATGCAATTTTGTATTTTTCCTTTCTTCAGCCTCACTCATTTAACAGAAATTTCATAGCTCCTCTTCACAGCCACATCCCCAAACCTCAGATGCATATGCTCTCTCTGCTCTATATACCATATAAAATACAATTCAAAAGAAATTCTTACCCAATGTCCTATTAGTGTTTTGTGACACAGGAAAAAGGTACACTTCTTTCACAAAATGAGAGAGGGAAATAGAGTGCCTGAAAATAGCCTCATAGTTAAATAAGTGTTCCAGCTCAGTGTTACACATAGGGTTAAGTCATAGTATACTAATTTGTCCACAAGAAAGCTCACCTTAATTTCCTAATTATTAAAATTAAACTGCAACCTGCATTCTAGATTGTAAAGAATATGGGAAATATGTGTTCTATGTCCTGCTGGTTCTTTAAAAGATGAAAATGTATTCTCACAGCTAGGTAGTTAATGTAACAGATGTCTTACCTCCTCGTAGCCTGATTTATTTATTTATTTATTTGTGGCTACTTTCTATTGCTGAAAAGCAGAAATTTCTATTATGTTTGTTAAGCAGCATGTTATTCAAAGACTGATGTATTCAGCTACGATCCTAAGAAAGATTATATCGTCATTGCTTAGAACATTCCTCAGTGGTTTTGTGCCATGTTTTTTTCTAATTTATTTACTTATTTGTTTCTTTTTCACAGTTTGAAATGGAGCTCACTTTTGCAGTTTGTAGGATTGTCATATATGTTTTCTTGATATTAACCAGCCCTAAGAGAACATTTCAAGTTTGAGATTCTTGAAGAACGTAGTCATGGGGTGGGTGTTTCCCCGCTTCTCTGACATTTTAATAAGGTGAACTAAGCTTTACAATCATATATGCCTGTTACCTCAATGGGATTGGACTTGTATGGAAATGAGCAGATGGTCTTAAGAGGGAACCTCCCTTGGATAGGGAACTGACAGTCTGATCACCAGAATATACACTATCTCTATAGGCAACTGGGACCTTGTTCAAAGCCCTCTATGGAACTTATGTCATTGGTGCCATTTTGAAAAGTTATGTTTCCTTGATTTTCTCTCTTTTTTATGCACGTGACTGCTAACACTCTGGCTATTCAATTTTAAAAGATTTCTTTTGGTACACATGGGGGAAGTCGTGGAGGAAAATGATTCATTTAGTTCATCTGTGTGGGTGTGCGAGCCTATGGATTTAAAAAAGCCACAGGAGTACAGAAAGATACAGTGGGAGGAGAAATTGCACTGATGATTTTGTCAGCCTCAGAAGCAACGGATGTAGTTTCAGATCTACATTTGTCTATTTGGCTGTATCAGTCAGAACTTGGTATGAGAATGAAAACATGGTTTTTCAGTAGTAGATGAATTTCCGTCATTTTATCTGATCAACAAATACAGTAACATCTTGTCTGTGAAGAGGTTTAACACCTCTGTGGTATAAATGTCAAGACATGGCAGAAATTGTTATTTCTGATATGATGTGCCCTGAGTATTTAACTCTATCAAAAACCATAAGGGTATAACCCCTGTCTAAATTTGATAGATGAATGGATCAGAAGGGTAAGGATAAAACATAGCTAGAGCACTTTGATCTGGAATATACCCAGGCAAATTCATACTGTGTAATAGTAAAAGTTGTATAAAAGGGAAAGGTATGGAAGGGGTGTCAGACACCCTTTTAGAGGCTTTTCAGAGCCTACCAAGAAGGCCAAACTGAAGGACAAGCACTAAAGCAAAAATGCTTTGCTGCAGTTTATCAGACCTCAGGCTCAATGTGGCAGGACTGAAAGCAAATTGTCTTAACAGACTAGTGTTTTGTGCTCATTATACATCCACTAAAGTATAAATTTCAAATTAAGATTAATAGCCACCCACCCTCCACACCCTCTCACCTTCCCCACCCTCAACACCGGCAAAATGATTTATTAAAATATAGCTTTAAAGAAGCCAATTTTAGAGACAAATGCTGCTCTTTCTTGCCAAATCTGGCTAAACTGAGAGCAATGGGAGCTATTCATTATCCCTGTCTCTATCAAGAGATGGGGGAAGGATTTCCTCAGTACTGAGGTCGGCTTCTGGCTTGCGAAGCAAAGTCTGAACCTCTCCATCACCAAGATAATGAACTCCCCAGCAGAGGGAGTTTACCTGGGTGTTAGGGGAGATAAACCAGATTTGTGGACTATGAGGGATTCTGTCTGCAGGAAGCATCTCACAAACATCACATGAGACTATTTTCTTCTCTCTGTAAGGTGTACACAGGCTCTTTCACTGGGGACCACAGCGGCTTTTGGTTCAAGCTCAGTCTGACAATTTAGAAGTAGCAAAAAAGCTCTGGTCTCTGAATCCTTTGACTTGGCTCTTGCACTGCAATGTTCCAATGCAATATTCATTATTTCTCTGCCACTAGTAAATTATTACATTTCAAAGGTAGCTTGGAGGCCCTTCAACCTGCACAGAAGCTGTGGGTTTTGTGAATGGCACAAAAACCTGTTTTCCCATGCTTGCCTTTATGGTGTGATTTTTATGTTTCTTGTATATATGAAGCCAAGGACTTGTAGTATGACAAACTAGACATACCACCTGCTCTTTTTGTCAGATAGGTGGGCTTCAGAGGAGAACATTAACACTATTTAGTGCAAACATGCAGGAGAATGTTAATGCACTACTGTTCAGTGCCTGCTGATGTATGTAATGGGCCTTTCTGTAAGAAGCTGACCCCAGAAGGAAAACATAAGTGATCTTTTGCTTGAAAGGCTAACACTAAAATCAGAGGCTAAACTGGAGAAAGAAGTGGAAGGCAAGAGGGTACTTGCGCTTGCTAACGCCCTGAGGAGCTTTGAAGAATCATTTGGTTACATAGTTACCTGTGCATCACCCTGTCCCCTGGGGTAGGAGAAGAAAATCAAAACTAATGTGGCCACAGGATTTACAAAAGGGAATTGTGACCTAGTCCAGTGTCCCGGTCAAAGGGTCTCTAACCAAGACTGAGGAGCTCACAATTAAAAGCAAGAGAGGCTCTGTAGATTTTCAGTACCTGAATCTAGGGAAAATAGGTCACATTTTCAGTTTACAATTTGTTCCTTTTAGTCTGGCATTGCTGATGACACTTAAGTAATGGTTCTTAGAATAATTTACTCAAAATGCATAGATTTAGTTCAAGAATTCTTTTATATTTGTATATATTTAGAGTCACCCATGTCTAGAGTTTGTTAAGTACAGCTTTTGAGTCTGTTCTCCTCAGCCTTACAGACTCTCATTTAAAATAACAGTAGGAACATAATAAAAGAAGAGAGGAAAAATAATCAAACACAACTGCCTTTAAGCCATGTTATATCGGATGCCCCATCAAAATAAAAAACACTTAGAAAAGAGTTTCACTTTTATGAAAAGAATTTTCACTTCTATGGCAGTGAAAATCAAATGCTTTAGAACTTGTTGGAAAGATTAGTCAAATTGTATCATGTTGCTGCCTTAGTTCCATCCAGGCTTAAAGAATGTGCACAGTCTTTTTCATCTAACAGTAGACAAAGCCCCTATATTAAATCACTATTCCGAGTCCCTTTATTATTGTAGATGTCAGTTCCATGTTTCTCACTTGCACTGAAAATGGCTCATTTGAAGAACTGACAGGTTAACATTAATATTTCTAGCAAATTAAAAATAACTTTTTATTCTTACTTGTCATGTAATAGTAATGTATTAATAGTTTCAGTTGTCTTTGAGACGTGTTTTTAGCTAATCTGCACACTAAGGCTTTGGAAAACGTTACTTCGTTCTTTCAGTCATGTTCCTAGCAATGTCTCTTTTGTGGTTCACCCTATTCCCAGGAGACTCATATTTTAGCTTTTCCATGCTGTTATCAACACAGAATCTTTCTCAGTCCCCAGAAGGTGGGGTTTTAATCCACTTGTCTCCAGTTTGTTTCAAATCTTTGCCCACAACATCATTCTGTGCCATACAGAGCAGCTATTCACCAGATGCCAGCTGCATAAAGTGCTCCTCAGTTGGCTCCTTTCCACAAAATTACTGATTTTTATGCCAAATTTCTAATTTTTGGCCTTTGTAGCTGCCGATTGTCCTTTTTCCTCAGGGCAGTTGTTACTGGAAATAGTTCCAGCTACTGAATTTTAAAGAAGTCTCCATATATATAATCTCTCTCAATTTTTTCTCGGAGTTATCATGGTGAACCTCAGTAGTGGTAGGTAAATGTGGAACCCAGCTGCAGAGCTGAAGTGTCACTGTCATAATCTGTAAGAGCTTCATGTCAACAAGCTGCTTTTACCTCCTAAATAACATATTTTTAGCATTTCTTTTCTGAGGCATTATTTAAGCATTTGTGATGATAAAGTTATATTCCATGTGAGTTAATGTCGATTGCCTTCCCTATTAGGTCTCCTGGCATTTTTTCTCAGAAGATGAAAACATGAATAAAACTAAATCATAGTTTTGAAGTTGTTCCATACCTGAAGTCTCTTACAGCTGGCAGTTTCGGTGTTATATCAAGTTTTACAAGTTGTAGAATGGGAACATATGAAGACTACTTAGTGTAAAATGCTACACTCTTGAGTCTAGAAAATGAGCCTCACAGTGCAGGAAAATATTCGAATACACTGCATTCTGACACACCTATGACAATACAGTCTCCAATTACATGATCACATGCTGTTCCACAACACTCTGTATTCATTCTGACTATCAAGAACTACACAAAATGAAGGAAGTTTCTTATGCTACCATAAATCATAGAATTTTTACTTTCTTGCATTACAGCAAGCTAAATTTTGTTATATCTTAGTGTGTAATACTGGTGGATATGACAGAAGTATCTTTGGCAGTTTACAAAACTACAAACAGCATGTTAATACTGCTAATCCATTTTCTAGGATTTGCTCTCTCCCTCATTCTTCTTTAGGTCTATCAACACTCTATTCTTCTAACTACATCATACCCTACAACAGAGGTTTTGCTCATCCTTTTCTCAAAGAAAGAAGGGATCAGAAAAGCAACTACTCCCCAGAAGCACAATCTGATTCCTTCAAGGGCTCACTTTAAGCCTCCCAATTTGAAGGACTTTGTGGGGAAGCATCTGAGTGGAGTCAATAACAGATTTGCAGGGAGCTCCTTTCTCTGGAGAAGTGATGATTACAGCAAGATGCTGGAGAGCCTGTCATCCCTCTCACTTTTCCAGTCACAGTAACAGAGAAATACAAAATAAAGGCCAAAATACTGTATTTGACAATATTTAGGTAATGAAAAGCACACACAGAAGCCTGAGAACTGTACTGGATCATTGAATAATCCTTAAGATAAGGATCAATGTACAGGTTGTCAAAACAAACATTCATTTTCCTTTCTGCATTTAAATTAATTTTACAGAAGAAGATCTTCTTGTATTAAATATATTTTAGAGTATGTCAGATATCTTATTTTTTCTATCTGCTGTAACTCCTGTCTGGTGGCTATACCATACATTAGCGTAAGGCTGGATGCTTTTATCTATAATTAGCCCTTCCTGTTTCTAAGTACTACAATCAAATAAAATTCCTTCAGTTTACATGTTGGCTATTCTGCTTTAGGGCCTAGTTTTCTTGATGCTAATGGGATGGTTACAGCTGTCCAGCCTTCCCACTGCCAGCCCTATAGATTAATGACATCCAGTTGTTTTGGACACAGATGAGGAAAAAGAATATTCAGTTTCCTCTTTGTATCATTTCTTACCAAAAGGCAGAATGCTCTTAGGCAGTGGTTAAAGAAATAATGTTGCCTGCTTTACAGACACTGTCATGGCAGACACTTTAAATGACACACTAATCAAGACATTGCATGTGCTGGAGAAACTTCTGAAAGTCTTCTGAAATCCATCCCTGTTTAGGAAACTATAGTTTCAAATGGGTGTGTTTTTCAACACATACAAATAGGGGGGGTAGTATAATTATTTTTCTCTTTTTCCAGAACATAAATGGACAGATGATCAGTATTTCTGAGTGGAGGTGCCGCCCTCATTCAGAGCTTTGAAGGGTCTCCTGCAAAGCAAAAAGGATAACTCTTTAGATTCCCAAAACTATAACAAAGATCCTTAAACACAGATAGGCCTTAGCTGTCGGGTTTTGCTTTGCTACCAGCTTCTTTTCAATCTGGGTTTAATATGTTAGATCCGAAGACTGGCAGGTTTTGTATAGCAGGTTTGGATCTCAGTCTAACATCTTTTCCCATCTTTCTAAATAGCTGTTTCACATTGCTGCATAAAAAAAAAAAGAAAAAGAAAAACAAGTCTTCTTGAAGTACTTAAGTTACAGCAGAAATCTCTTCAAAGTTAGGAAAATAATATAATTTAAAAACTTATTGCTCAGTTTTTATTTTGTATATACCAGGCATAGATATTTGTGGAATTTCTTGTGAAGCTAGTGGGCTGGAACATCTTTGTTGTTGTTACTATTTTTATTATGTTAAAGGGAAAAGGGAAGTAAACCTGAACTGAGTGGACTTGTCAGAACTGCTAGTGTGTTTCTGTGTGGATTCTGTGTGAAAAAAGATACTGAAATTCTAAGAATAAAGTTTTTTTTTTTTTTTTTTTTTTTTTTTTTTTTTTCCATATCTTGGCTTGATTTCCCTTGTTTTGATAAAAGAATAAAATAACAAATTCAAGAAGTTAACGCTCTTTTTTTTTCCACACTTCCTTGCTAAATAAAACAGTTAAGATAACTAAGGACTTAAAATTATTAGCAGCATTTGCTTGACATTATAGTTTCTTATTGGGGAAAATAAAGCAGGACAGGCAAAATTCCCCTCTGAGGATGAGGTAAATCCCCAGTATGATGGAAGCCTTTGCTTTTTTTGCTTTAATCCTCAAGAGAACTGACACCATTAGCATGTCATTACATTACACCCTCACATTGGTTTTAGGACTACATTCACCTTCATGCCTTCATTCAGTATCTTCCCAGCTGTCTAATGCAATGAGACAGCTATCTCTCTGCTGATCTATCTGGAACAATCTTTTAGCTCAGCATTCCCATTGTAGTGGTTAAATACAAATTAACCACATAACATGAATGCAAATATTGATCCTTTTAGTTTTAAAATACATTTATGTATACATTAATCTTCTAAATAAATCCTGGCTGCTTTTCCACAGGAGAGTTGTCCATATACTCAGAAGTCACCTTGGATATGAAAAAAACCCAACATAAACATACCTACTGATACTTTATCTCTTTTTATACTGCATGCCAGCTATGGGCTTAGCCTTTAGCATTACAGTCAAATTATGTTTCAGCTATCTTCCCTTCCCTGTTTCCCCCCCCTTAAAGCTTTATTATTGAGAAATTTTCAGTGGTAGGATGAGAGAAAGGAACAGTTTGAGGGGGTTTATTTTCAAGTAATCAATAACTTATTTTAAATAAAATATTTCTATGGCAGCATATGAACATGAAGAGTGTGTCGAGTGCAACACATACTGTAATATGCTGTGGAGTCTTGCAAAAGGAAAAAAATGCATCCATGCTTCATAAATATATTTTTGGTGACTGAAAAGACGTCTTTCACCATTTTGTGTCATGCTGTGTGCTGACACCTTTGAATTGTGCTGGAAGAAGTTTATGGTTTTGTTTAAATTGGTGTATTTGCACATGATAGTTTATATGATGACGAATTTCTCTGCGTGTACAGGACTATGTATAGCTGTTAGGTTTAGTACCACTATATAAAGCACTAAGCTTATTAGGCCCAAAAGAATTAAATTATGCTGAGGCAATTCGACTAGTTGAGTCCAAAGGAAGACACTTGCAATGAGCTAAAATCTTGCAGTGAATATTACTAAGAGTAATACATCGTAGTTAAAGAAAAATATTTGCTTAACTCTTTTCATTAAATCTATTTTCCCTTTTGTTTAGTCCATTTTCTGTTCTTTTAAAAATTTCACTTAGCTTCCATACGAATCAAAGCATGGAATCTGATTGAGCTTTGCAACCGTATTTCAGTGTTATACATACTACACACAATCTGTGTTCAGAACCTGAGTAAATCAGAAATTCTGGATTTATCGTTATTCTTTTAAAATACAAAATTATGGGCATCTGAATTTAAGTTTTCATGAAACATCCAGGTCTGTGTATGCATTGTGATACAAAAATTAAATAGGATCTAGCAATTTAGGGTTCACAAATTTAGACCAGTTCTGTATGGAAGTTGGCTGATATTCCATTAACTTTATTTATAGTTGAAGCAAGTGAAAAACCTAAGTGCCTCCTGGTGGTTTGCTAAACACCAAAGAAGAGAGACGACAATTGAAGCAGTGAGGCAACATACTGAGCAAATCAATAGATTCCTGCAGAAGTTTATTCAAAAACAGGACCTTACCCTCAGAAATGAGCAGTGATCCAGTGATGGCAAGTGAAGTCTCACAGGCACCCTTCACAGCACAGCTATTTTTGGCAAAATATGATTTGATAACAATTTTCATCTCAGCAAAATTTAGTATATTTATGCCTTTGTAAATTTTAATTCCTCTTAAAAAAAAAAAGATCCTATCAACATAATGGCATAATAAGGATTGGTACATGGTAAGATTAGCCTCTCTTCTGCTTCATTGCTTCCAAGTTTTAGATTGTCCCTGCTTGATTTTGGAAACAGTTTGTGTGCTGTTTCCAGGCTGCTTTTCTATTTTAGTGTCATGACACTGAGTTTATTTATTACTGTTACTTTAATTATTTATATTACTATTTATTGGCCCTCTCATACCATATAGCATGATTGCATGAGGTTTACACATCAGTACTATATCTTAGGACTTTTCTTTTTCTTCATTTTTATAACTTTTTTTTTGGAACTAATTAGTGGTACCAAACATATAGCGTGGATTTATACTGCTATTAATAATAATCTCTTTCCTTCTTCACACACTGAGGTGAACAAGCACCTGTTAAAAATTGAGCTGTTTGAAGTATTTATGCTGAAGTCTCAGAGCCATCAGAACTTCACCTGAAGGCTATATGGATGTCTTAGTTTTAGCTCACTCCTACAGAAGTTTTTAGATGCTTGCTACAGTGTTTGATAGGACAGATGAGGATGTCATGCTGTGGTTGACCTGAGAAGTTCCTCACAACAGCCCTTAAACTCCCATGCTTTGCATCACTGCTTCTGTTGAGCTAGAAACACCTGATTCCTGGAGGTCCGATGGGGGAGAGAAGAGGTTGACTTTGTTTCCCTTCAAGATGAAAATATGGAATGAGAACAAACAGGCATGACTACATGGTGTTTTGCCTAGTCAGGTTTTGTTCATTATGTTTATGGTTCAAGAGCTATTTATTAGTTATTTAAAGTAGTGCTGTTATTATCATTCAAATGCTTGCTCGCAGCGTATCTGCTTAAGAGCAACAATTCTTTAACAGCAACATTGCCCTGGGAACTCTTCTCCTGATTTGCATTCGTTTCCACCCAGTAACAAAAGTTATTTTATAGAATTTTGGCACCTGAGCATCAATACATGGCTGCTGGGTTTTGGTTTTGTTATTACCTGCATTGTGCATCAGTTGGGTTATTTGTATTTGTAATATAGTATGTTAAGTAATGTAAGAACTCTGTCAGATTTTAAGCAGGATATTCAGTTGAATTCTGGCTAAAGACTCAGATTTTTGGGGTAATTAAAACTGATGCATTAATTATTATGCAGAACATAAACTTACGATTATTTATTTCAGCATGATAGCTTCAAATGGAATAGGTAATACATGGAAAGCGTGCCTGATCATGCATACATAATCTGAGCCTGAATTGTGCTGGATTCATTGTGTGTGGTACTGTATAAACCCACAGAAAAAAGCAAACATGCACAATTTAGAACACAGCTGGATCTAAGTAGTTTCTTTAATATCTGTATTAGATTCAGCTCTCTCAGTAAATCCGCTGACTGCTAACCCTGACTATATTTCAAATTACATTAAAAGAAAATATATAACATTACAATCAATTTAAAACTGTTTACTCCAAAGGTTGGAAACCCAAACCAACGACTAAATAAAGGAATTTCCTTTTGGATAAGAAATCTGAAGATAAGGAAATGTTCGTTTTTCTAGCAGATCTGAATTTTTGCTGTTCCAGTTCAACCCAAATCAATCATTTTTCTGATTTTTCTCCCACTGCAGATATTTTTTTTCCTCTAGAAACAAATGAGGCTGCATTATAAGAATATCTCTCTACTTGCATACTACAGCTGGAATTTTCCCTTAGGTTTACAAGTCAGTATAACTGACATCTCATTTCAGCCTTTGCATTTGCTTACCAACACAATGAGAGTCACAATAAGTAAAACTGCATGTAAGCAATACCATAAAAACTATAAACAAATAATTGTATTTATTTTAATTACATGTAATATCTAATATCAGTTCCTCTGTGAGAAAGCATTCATTCTTGAAGAATACAGTTTAATTTCAGTAAGAAAGCAATTCAAGAGGATATTTCTACTTCTGGATTTTTTTTTTTTTTGCTTGTTTTTCTCTTGTTGCTTGTTTTCCCCATCCAAAACAACCAAAGTTGAGTGTGGTTTCATGAATGTGTCTTTGTGCAGTGAACAGCTGCAGAAGAAACAAACCACATTCTGATGAAGGATGATGGAGGTGCTTTCAATGACTACTGTGTTTAGCTTTTCTTTTAGCCTGCCTGGTAAACATCCAGGAGTTAGGTAAGAGAAGGCAATAAAGGAACAGTTTAAAAATCGTGAAGAAAAGGTAAAATAATGGTGCTGGTAAAACGTCACCAGACCTTTTCAAAGCTATGCAGAAAATGCTTTTATTTGGGTATATGGGGGTAAGAACACTTGGGAGAAATACAAAACAGACAAGTCACTAATCCATGGATCAAGGGAAACTAAAAATCTCAAGAAATCTTCCTCAAACAGGAAGAAATTTGAAAAGAAAGGAGAAGCTATCAAAAATATGCTACTGATATCTATGCAAAACATAGGTGTTTCTTTGTTTTCTTTTCAATGGTGGGATTTGCTCACAAAGAGGATTTATTTATTTAATACTTTTCTTAATGGCTTTTTACCTTGCAAAAAGTATTATCAATTCCTCTGTTTCTAAAGCCTTCTGTCAGCTCAAACATGCCATGACAAGCTCCTTCAAGGAAAGTCCTGTAGGGTCCAAACCCCAGCTGAAATTCCTAAGTGAGCCATGCTGAATGTTTCAGACTGTTACCTGATTGCTGGTCAGAATGACTGGATTGCAGAATACTGACTTGAAAGGCACAAAAGCCTGGGGATCTGTACATCTGGCACTACAGGTGGCTGCTCATCAGAACAAAGAGCACCACTGTGGGTTTTTTCTGAATCTTATCAATCCTTAAGGAAAGTGTGATGAAATCGCAAAAATACTCATCACTGCCTAACTTCTGCTAACTTTATGTTCAGTAAGATCTCTTCATGGATTGCATTTGGACTGCCCAGCAGGAGCTGTCTGTAGCTGATCTTGCAATTTATCTACCCTGATTCACAGTGCATGCTGACTTTCCTTCCTCTTGGTGTTTCTTCTTCCATTGCAACCTGCAGTATATAAAATAAGGGAAGAGGAAGAGAGAATGATTATATTCAGTTGCAGCTCACCTCATCCTGCCATTGCATGCATCCACTCCCTTCAGCCAGGCTGAGGGACTAACAGCACCTGCACTTTGGGTGAACCATTAATTTCAACAGAAACCCTTGCACAGCAGCATGCAGCTCAGAGCTGGTGAGGATGACCCCTTTTCTTAAACTGGAGTGATTTCTGTGAATAAAACAGGCTGGATATTAGACAACCCACAGGGAAGCCATACTTTTCTAGCAATTACCATGATTTCTCCTCCTATATCACCACTGCACTACCTTGTTACAAGATAGGAATCGTGTCCCTAGCTTGCTGTTTGGGTTATTTTCTTAACAGCTTTGAAAAGGGATGATTTTTTTCTCTCTGTGTGTTTCTGTACAGCTGTTGTGCTAAATAGATCGAAAGGACTGGGAAAAACTACCAGATCAAACCCTGTGATTTCTGTGCTTTTTATAGACAGAAATGTCCTAGCTACTAAAAAATAATGTTTTATTTCATAAAAAAGATATGTGTGACTTAGAATATGGCGTAAAGTACAAAGCTTATTCTGTAGGTTAGGTCATTCTTATAAAGCATGTCCTGAAAAATACAAACTGTTCCTGCTAATTAAACTGTATGGAGATGCTGAAGGAACAAACTCAGCAAAGTCAAAGTATCAGGAACTACAGGAGGAACAGAAAGGCACAAACGTACCCGGAATTCTTGTATATAATGTTATTTTAATCTAATAAAAGCAGTTAGGTGACCGAGAGCCATAATTTTAAGGTAATCATTTCTCCAGATATCAGGAACTGTAACATTTTAGGCCAAAAATCCTAAACTGGCAGTTTTCTTTATTTTGCTCTGCCTACAATTGAAAAATTCGAGATGAAGGACCCACTGAGCTGTGTTTTTTCCATCTGCGTAGCTACAAAGAAAAGGAAAACAAGGGGAAAAACACATACAAGTTAACTACGAGGTTCTGCCCTGATGAAGATAACTGCCTCATTGTGTCCATTATAAATGTTGTCATGACTTTACTTCAAACTTTGGCCTTAAACAATAGAGACAGAAACATACATACTTGCTACATATTGCAAATGTTATGGGAATGACCTAAATATTTTACTCAAGGGTAGAAATACATCTTGAACAAACACAGTCTAGCCATAACATTCTGGAACACGGACTGCTGAAACAATTGTGGCTCGGGAGAAGTTCCTACAGGAAGACTAATATTTCAAAGTAAATTTGGTTTTGGGTCTCCATTTTTAGAAAGGCTTACTTTTTTTTTTTTTTTTTTTTTTCAGTTTACTGCTGAAAGACTGTGTGGGGGAGGAGGTGGAAGTTTCCCAGTGTATACTCTTCCCTGAAGGCTTCACTGAAGAAGAGTTATTGTGAATTCACAAGATGCTGTACAGAGCTCAAAGGCCACCCGAAGACTTTTTATGGGAAGTAAGTGAAGATCATTCCTGTATCTTTCCCTTTCTTTGTCCATTTTTTGGACTGGCTGATTATAGAATATGGGCTTAAAAGGCAACATCTACTTAGGAAATGAAGTAGAGCCTAGATATTGGTAAGGACACAGATAGTGCAGCTCAGACATACATCTGCTGTTAAATTTCTAAAATTCCTTTCATGTCTTTCTACGACTTAAACTACTGCCATTTAGGTCTTTATGTAACAACATAAAGATCATATGTAACAACACAGATCACTAGATCCTACAGTGACTTTCGCAAAGGAATAATTAGAAAATAATAACATCCATGATTATATGACCTAGTAGTGAAACTGTGTTTTTCTGTTTATTTCTTACTTTCAGATATTTTGCAATCTCTTCTTTTTGGTTACCTCAGAGAATAAGTTTCTCTTTACCGGCTTTCTCTTCAATTCTCTTCTTTGGCTTATTTTTCTTTCCTTGTCTGTTGTGCTTATTCTCCAGTTTTATTCTCTTTTCTCAAGTTTTGCCTTCCTGTTCAGCTCTACTTGCATTTCTAGGAATATACTGTAAGTATCCCACTTTCAGAGAGTAAGACTTTAAAAGGTCTGTGACTCCAAATGCTGATTCCAAGATTTTTTTTTTTATTAAACACCTCAAGATTATAAAACCTTAATTATTTTTAGCAGATAATGAATGCATATATTGTATTGAGAACAACATTATGTTCTCTCATCACCTAGCATGCACAAGGTGGTTCTTTTGTTTGTTTTTTGGAAATCTCTAATATACATTTAAGGAGACAGCCTCTGCATACCAGAGATTGTTAAAACCTTTCAGACAGCACCCGAGGCTCTACAGTGAAGCTGATGCTACATAACTAATAGTGAAAATTAACAGGTAAGCCACTGTAACTGAGAAACAAAACATTTATCTTGCATGTAAGAACATTGATTAGAAGGTTTGCACAATGTTCACTACCAGCAAGTGTTAAATAATACAAGTTAGTCTGTGGGCCAGACTGAATTCAGAGAATCAGAGATAATGGGACTATAAAATGACATGTAGCTAGCAACAGTTGTGGCTTGCTTAGGGATATATGTAAACACAGTCTGGTTAGGACACTTAACATGATAAATATGGAAAAAAAAAAAAAAAGGAAAGGATAAAGCAAACCGTATATCAAATGCTTTGTGGGTAGTTTTCAGTACATGTATGTTCTGTAATGCTGAGAAGAAACAATGTGCCATGTTTACTACTAGTAGAATAAAAGTGTTCACCATAGCAAAGCTAACTGCTGCCATTCTTCATTGTTAAATTTCCCAGAGGCAGTTGTTTCCCTACATTCCTGCCCTACAAGACTCACTGTCCTACCTCCTCCCTTCGTTTCCTCAAATGTCTGAGTCAAAGCTGAAATCAAAATTTACTGTTGGAATGAGAGACAGTTGTAGTCATTCTGGATGGGAGAAGATGTTACAAGTCTAAACTACAAAACCTATAAAATTTATAACTGCTTATTGAGAACACTCTTTAGGAGGAAGCCCTGCAGATTACCCAGGGAGGCTGTGGTCCCCTGTGCCAGAAGGCTATAAATGAGGGGTAGGGCAATTAGCTGTCAGATGTGACACAGGTACAGCTCACGATGCTTTCAAGAACTATGGACTCACTGAATGACTGTATTTTGTATCCTGTCAATGTAAGTAATTTGAATGGAAGTAACACATACACTTTTTTTTGTTTTTTCTCAGGCAGGCTATTTCCTGAGTGGGTATTAAAATTGCTCTGTTTGGGCTTGCTTGTTCTCATTTATTATTAGATATTTAACTAGATGATCTTTAAAGTCCCTCCCAACCCAAACCATTGATTGCAGAGCATGTTCATGGAAATCTCTGTGTGATTATACACATTTTGTATTGGTTATAACCTTGGCCTTTGGCATTCAAACATCTGTGTATTTGCTACTTTTCCATATTCTTCTCTATGTACCTACTAGATTTGATAGAAAGTCTCATTAAAAACATAGACAACACAATTGCCATTATTACCACACCTGTAGCTTGTCTTATTCACAAAAAAGCTTTGAAGGCTAAATGAAAATTCATGACAACTAGCTTTATTAAAATTAGCTCAGGTTTCTTGATACAGAAACTAAACTCTGGCATGGCAACTGCATTGTCACTTCCAATTTAGATAATTTTTTTTACTCATTAGTCTTACTTTGTGTATACACTTTCCTCTTAATGAGAGCAGAAAGAGAATTTGCAGCCTACTGAGCTACCCATCGCAATTGTAAGCTTGTTTCAAGCACTCACAAACCACAGGTTTCATTAATATTATAAGCCAATTTAGCAACAAAGACCTTTTAATAAATACAGTTCCGTAGTCTTTTTAAAGCAGAAGTAAAATGACTAGCTCTTTATGTATTTCTTCTCCTGTATAACAGCACAAAAGGTCTTGGTTCAGCAAGATCATATGGTAATGCAAGTGGATCATATGCTGCCCAGATCTGCTGATTGTCATGGTGATTTACTGCTGTGACCCAAACATTTCTGCTTCTGCATACGAATAATTGTAGGCTATTTGTTTCATTTATGGCCAAAAGCATTGGGAATATACTCTAAGGTTTTATCTGTACGACTAAATTTAATGAGTGCTATGGAACTTCCTGGACGTTAAAATTCAAACATTGGTAATTTTTAATGGTTAGAATTGTACTTCACAGTTATGGCACATTCTCCTGTCATTCCCAAGGGCAGTTCAGAGGTTAGCACAGACCAGTGTCTATTTCCAGCTTGCTTGCATCCAGCCTATTTTTGAAACTAAAAAAATGTAATAGTATGGATCTGAGTCATTGTATGCCAGTGAGCCTTGGTGGGGTCCTGCAAACAGAAGGTATCTTTTGATCCCAACAGTGTGACTGCCAGAAAGAAGAACATTGTACAAAGACTGCAGAAAGAGTATTTTTGTTTAAACGTATTCACAGTTGCAAACAGAACTCTTTGCATATTGACATAACAAACAAAAATTTGCTCTCTCAACAAGGAAGAAGGTGAAAAGGAAGGAGTAGTGGTCAGTCACAGAGGAGTCTAACTACTGATGTCTTGATAAACAGGCTCTACCAGCTCCTCTTGACTTGTCCTTGGGAAGTGATGACTTGTTACCACTGATTACTCTGGGGCTCTGAGTACTTGATTAGAAGTGAATTACATTGTATTAAAATAATGTGGCTCTTCACTTTCAGTTCAAAAATGTGAAGCTCATTTAGAATGACAATATAAAGGCTATTTTAGCCATATAATAAAATTTACTTTTAATGTTTCTGGGGGAAGAGTGTTGCTGAATGTATTAGGCAGCCAAGGTTAATGAAGTTGCTTGCTGTAACTTTGTAGTTCTTCTGAACTTTTTTGGTGAAGATTAAAAAAAAAGAGAGTTCTATTGAAGGAAGAGGCAGTTTCCATATACTTTCTCCTGCTCATTTCCGTATACAAGAGAAAACCTGACAATAGTAAGAGATGTACTGATTTTAATATTTCCATTATAATAATGAAAAATGACTGTCTATGCTCACAGGTGAAACATGCTTTTCATTTTACATATCATAGGATCAAGCAGAATCATGATCCTACCTCAGTGATGATGGTTAATGGTTTCTCTAATTTCCTCAAAGTGAAAAAATCTTGAACCCTGCCCCTAAATGTGTTTTACATCTGTTTGGGATTTTTTTCTGGTCCCTGTTGGAACAATTAAGACTACGGATTTCATTGGACTAGTGCAATGAATTTAAAAGAACTAAAATACCATTACTAACAAAGACCTTTCAACACAAGCTATTCTACTTGCCCTAATATTAATTATGCTTTGTATTTTTCATCCCTTATATGGCTGTCTCACTTCTGGAAATGCTCCCCGAGTTAAATATGCAATAGAAAAGTTGGTGTACTTTTAAACACTGGCACATCAGAGGCTCCTGCAAAGCTGGTGGAAGCGGGGAGCCAGGTGTGGGGACCAGAGAAGACAAAAAGAATGTGCTGGCTCTGTTGGCAAACACACGAATAGCAAGAAAAAAAAGCAGCACTGTCTGCAGTTCAAATGGTATATGCTGAGGCTTATTTGCAAAAAATCATTCTAAAGCAGTGCACTATTAGTCCCATTACTGAGTTTCTTTTTTCTAGATACAGATATTTCTATTTACTTTTATTTAAAAGGTGAGGCAGAATTTCCCTCAATATTCCTGGTTCTTCACAGTAAAAGGTTTGTGTGACCTTCCCAGTCACTACAGAATAAGTATAAATACATTCACTGACTAATTCAACTTCTCTAGATTACTAATTCCCGCAACTGAGTATGATGAGAACCATCTGAGTTCTTATAGATATTAATTCTTAGCAGAAGAAAGGTGCCATGGAGAATAACACCTAAGTCAGCAATAGTGCTATATAACCCCCAAATCTGAGGTGCATAAATCACAATTTTAACTCAAATTCCTCTTTCCTCATCCGTAGAGACAGAATATAAACCACAGATAACAAAACCAGATTTTTTTTCAGCATTATTTGCACTAAAGACAGCTAGACAGCACATGGAACTAAGCTGAGGGAAGTAAAATTTTGGACACGGACAGAAAGATTAGGATACAGGCTTGAAATGAGTCAGAGATGACCCTAAGATAACAAGCAGTGTTTATAATTCTTATAAATTCCTCCCAAATGACAAGATTTTTTTTGGTCTCATGGTGTTCCTGTGAAACTCCATCCCACTCAGGAATTTCTATCTGTTTAGTAAAAATCTACTCCTCCAAAAAGCTCCCACCTTGTGAAATGAGTGAGAGGCCAGGAGACAGAGCTGGGAAGGGGACTGTGCAGGGCAAGAGAAGCAGAAATGGGGCAGAACAGATGTCTGGAGCAAAAGAATATCACTCTTTTTGGAGTCAGGGCAACAGATGATACAGCTGACAGGTGAGAATTCTGGAAACTTCAGAGGATGGTAATCACAAAGCATATTAGATACGATGAATGTGTTCATTAATATGACATCTCTCACATGCCAGGGGTAGGAAAAGGCAAGTTCAAAAGATGCACAGATTTATTTTTTCTTAGAAATCTAATCACTGGGTAACAACATGATTCCTGACTATACAGATAAAAATGCTGGATTTAAACAATATGGAGAGAAGTGATCCTTAATGGTCTGAGAGAATTTATTAAGGGAAGTTATGATCTTGAGTTTAGACCTACTACCCAAGTGGGTAAGATAGTGATAAAATGAGAAAAGACTAGGTAAAAATGTACAATATGCATGAAAGTGATCTGCTTATGAATTAAATCCTCTTAATTGCCCACATGACATTTGCCACAGGCATCTTTTGCACGACCAAACATGTTGTTAAACCTGGCAATATACTTTTTCAAAAAACAATATTTAAAAAGCCCAACAAAAAACTTACGCTGAAAAGTAGGCTCGAAGATTGCTGAATCATGGCTGTATTGTCTTTGCTAGTTTAACACTGAATCTGAGACAAGATCTCTACTGTACTCAAATTGTCAAACATAAAAGAAAATACTGAGACAATGGATTAGGCAAAGAGACAGCAAGAACATTAGGTGAGGACAGATTTGCAAAAGCTGTAGATAATATGCCTAAAAGGCTCCAGTGCCATGTAAGCAAGTTCTCCATGCATTCTATGACTCTCTGTGTGCAGAACATCTCAGATCTCATATTTCTTGTTAAATAGGTGGCTGAATCATAGGAGTGGATTTCCAGTAGCAGGCAGTGTACTATGAAGGTACAGAAAACGTGGTTTCTGACTAGCAGCTTGGGTTTTTC
The DNA here is from genome assembly GCA_038090715.1 of Florisuga fusca. Taxonomy (NCBI): domain Eukaryota; kingdom Metazoa; phylum Chordata; class Aves; order Apodiformes; family Trochilidae; genus Florisuga; species Florisuga fusca. Next base: position 25,909,677 of record JAAWXA010000002.1, read on the forward strand.
TTACTCTCTACTTCCAAATTAGGAGTTGAGGAGTAACTACAGTACTTCAGACACCATATGAGTTCCCATGGCTCCCGAAGGGAACCAGGAGATGAAGTCCACCACAGTAGGCTAAATCCTACTTCCTTCTTCATTTTGCCCCCAGTAGATTTGGAGCTGGCAGATGAGAGAGCAGGACTGTCTCTGAGAGTATCTAAGTAACACGAAAGGTCAAGAAATAGTTGAGATCTTGAGGTCCAGTGAAGAAGAAGCTGCTAGAGACTTTGTTCGATCTCAGTGAGGAAGTAAAAGACAGACTGGAAGAAATTAAATTAAAAATTAGAAGATGAGCCTTAAATGATGCCTGCAAGCTTTCAACACAAAGATAATGGAGCTGGAGAGAAGAATAAAAGCAGAGCAGCAATTTATTTTGTGTATAGAGTGATCACAGCACATTTGTTGACAGAGGAAGAAAGCGGTGAGCAGGGAGAGACTAGAGGAGACGAGCACTGAAAGGGACTAGAAGAAACTGAGTGCTTGGATGGGTTTGGAGTGACGAAAATGCACTCATTGCAAGTTTCAGTCCTAAAACCAAGAGAAGACAGGAGCTGGAGGAGATAAGGTAGTACGATGGGGTGTGCCCACTTTTTTTTTCCAGGATGTTGGAAAGAATGTGAAGAGGAAAGGGACCGAGGAGAGACAGAAGCTAGCAAGTAGTTGATGTCTTCTGCAAAGGTGTTTGGCCAGTGCTATGACAGGAACATGACTGCAAGGCACTGACCTTGTAAATTGTATAGTCTTTTTACAATTTTTTTTAATGTTGTTTGCTAAAGATGTATTTTTCAAAGCATTATTATATGGCATACTAGCAAGCACACTAGCATTGTTAACGTTTAGTCAAATTAATTTTATCTTCATACTGTGGCTTCAGAATACTTTGCATCCGGGATAGCTTCCCAGGCAACTAAACCCGGGTAATTAAGCTGGTAAACAAGAGCGCCTTATGCTGCCTAATCCTCGCAGAGGAGGAGGAGGAGGGGGAGGCCCGGGCGGCGGGACAAAACGGCCCCGGCCCGACCCCTGCCCTGGCCTCGGCCCCGGCCTTGACCCGCGGTGCCGCGGAGCGGGCGCCGTTCCCGCCCCCGCGGGCTGTCTGGGGCTGCGCTCCGCACCCCCCAAGGTTGTTACGGCACGGTAAGACTTGGGCCACCGCTAAACCCCTCCGCCGGCAGAGCGGAGCACAGGCACCGGCGTAACAGGGGCTTCAGTAAGCAGCGAGGGGCGGTGCGAGCTCTCCGCCGCCGAAGCAACGCTGAGGGCCCGGGCAGCCCCTGCGGCCGGGCAGACGGACGGACAGACAGCAGCACCACGGACACTGCCTCAGCCGCCGGGAAGGGGCGACTGCCGGGGCACCGAGCTGCGGGAGCGGGGCTAAGCCCGTAGCCGGAGTCGCTCCCCTGCGACCGCATTCGGTCAACCCCGTCACCCCCCCACCACCCCCACCCCCCCGG
>JAAWXA010000002.1:25911181-26178161 GCA_038090715.1 Florisuga fusca
CGGGACGCGGGTGAGTTGGAGGGGATGAGGGGAGTGCTCTTCCCAGCTCCTGTCTCAGCCGTGCCCCCGAGCAGGTTGTGTTTACACAGTGCGACTCCCAGGCTCCCAAGTTTAGCGTTGAGGCAAAATTTATTGCGGTTATCCCGGGGGAAGAGCTTCGCTGCTACTGCTTGCCGCTGCGAGGGGAAACGGAGGGGAAAAATGGGCAGGAGAAGCGGCGGCGGGTCAGAACGGCACTGGTGCTCTATTTGGACGGGTTTATTTGTCAGCACCTCTTACTTTTTCTTTTTTTTTTTTTTTTTTTTTTTTTTTTTTTTTTTTTTTTTTTTTTTTTTTTTTTGCGATGCTGCTCCTCTCCTTTAAAATAAATGTTTATCTTAATATGTCAGTGTAATAACTCAGGGATTTACCCCCTAAGGAGATATGAGCCACGTCCTTGTCCAATAAACCCCATCGGTCCCCCTGGTGCTTAGAGAGAAGCAACCTTGCCCTCAGTGATTTCCTTCATTTCCCCAGGTGTCCTGCTGCCCTTGTCCTCGGTGGACCCTGGTGCCTTCCTCATCTCCGCCCCCGCGGGTACTTCTACCCAGGACTGCCCCCTCCCCTCGTATTTTGGGCGGTCTGGTTATTTCTGGTTTCTGTGCCGGGAGATCTCCGGCCGTGACGGCTTCAGCCCGGGGGAGGCGGGATGAGGGGGAGGTGGCAGACCAAGGGAAAAGCGGGTAGGTGGGGGGTGACAGAGGCTTAATAGTGTCGCTGAGGCAGTGACATTTTTTTCTTTCAAAACTAAACGCTGTGATTTTCTTATTTTTTTCCTCCAGTCATTTTTTGTTACTGGGGCGATGTGTGTGCGTGGAGCTGACCTTCCTTGCCGCGGGAGCGGCCCGCGCATCCCTCCCCGGCCACTCCAGGCTTGGGGATTTTCCCTCTCCGACCGACCCCCTCCCCATCCCAGAGCCCACCCATCGCTGCCTCCCCGGGCCGCCGCCCCCTCCTCTGTCGCATCGTCCCTCCCTCTCCTCGTCTGACCTTCCCAACATGGCGGCACGGCCGCCCCCTCCTCTCTCCGCCCCCCCACCGCGAGGGGCCTCCGCGGCGAGGGGGCGGTGGCGGCTGTCAGCCGAGCGGGGCGGGACTCAGCCGGNGCCGGAGCGGGTGTCGCCGGTGGGTGCCGCGGGGGGGCCGCGCTGTCCCGGGCGGGCCCCCGCCACATGGCAGCCGCGCTCCGCACCGCTGTTGCCGGGCGCTCAGGTGTCTCTGCGGGCAGCGCAGAGTGGGAGCCGGGAGCGGCTCGGGAAAAAAAAAAGAAAAAAACAAAAACCCGTGCAGTTAGCGTAGTACCTTGAGTAATTTTGTTTCATGCACCTGCTGTAGGTTTGAGTCCAAGGCATTGCACGCACCGCGGAAAGGCTGGTCTCATGAGAATGATTTTTCTGGCTTGTGAACATGCTTAAATTACACTTTCAACTGAAAGTCAAGACTCTATTTCTGATTTTTTGAGATGCAAAATAATTGTGAAACTACTGAAGGAGAGCATTGCCAATATTTAATGAAATTCTATTGTGAATGATACATTTCTAGATTTATAGTAGATAGCTGTCTTGGAGGGAGGGAAATTGTCTCCAAAGAAACAAGCACTCAAGGCATTAGAAAGAATGCGGGTACATATCAGGCTATTCACAAAAATGCCTTTTTAATAAAAAGAACTCCCTTGCTAGAAGGTGCATTCATCACGAAAGTAACATTTTTTGCTTGTTTGACGATTTGTTTCCAAGCAAAAATTTAATTATCATATTAAGTTGAGTCCCTAGATCTGTATTTTAAGAACTAAATGAGTGAAGAAATAAAAATATAGAGGGGGTATTTATAGACTGTTAGTTGCTAAAGGCAAACATTTCTCAAGTCCTGACTGTGAAAGGTTGAGGAGTTCTGCAGTGTTGGTAAGATCTCTTAGTGTCTGGCTTACTATTAAATTCTGGTTAGCCTTGGTTAGAGGATATGAGACCTCTTCTGTGTTACTGTAGTATCTTTGTAAGTATTCCTTTTCTATGTGTTTCCTTGTTACATAAGCTGGCTGAGCTTCTCTGATTAGTTGAATTTGAATTCGTTGATTAGTCCCTTTTTTTTTATTACTAATGGGAACCATCTAGCTATTGAGGGACTTTGCCCTCTAGGACCAAAGGAAGAAGTAAGTGTTTCTTCTTAAAATAAAAGTATTCATATTAAAATACTTTGCTCACCTGTAAATTGGAGTCTGATTATTAACCCACCTTGCTTGGGTTACTAGATATTTGTTTTATGCAAGTCAAATGTATCTTGCAATGTAATTCTTACATTTTTTGCTCGAAATGGCTATGGTCTTCAGTTGCTTCTTCTGGTAGACCAACCTTACAGCACATTACTGGTGGGTCAGAGGGCGAGAGAGGCAATAAGAGTTTCTTACTGGGAGAGGGAGGGAAGATGTACTTGCTGCTGGTTAATAAAGGTTTGATGGTACCATGATTTTAATCTCTTAGAAGTTGACACTTCCTTTCCCAGTAGAACTTGCAGCTCTTTGAGGGTGGGATGTGGGGAGGAGGTGTGGGAAGGAAGAGATGGTACGTTGTTGGGACTAGGATCCTTTGTAGAAGAGATTTGTTTCTGTAGATCAGGTTTTTGGGGTTTTTTTTCTATTTATGTAATTGTGAACAAAGCATGATAATTGGTAACCTGTGGCAATAGGCAGCTAGTTTATAGAAATGGAAGAAGCTATTCATACAACGCTATAGTTGCCATGGAAAAAAAAAAGTAATAGAAGAAATACCTCTTGCTTTAGGTGCAAGCAACTCATTAAAGCCATGGTGGTAACTCAAAACTGGTTTAAGAAACTTCCCCCTACCTCCAGCTCCCTGTTTTAATATGTGCCATGTAAAAAAATGAACTTGAGAGGGAAGCTCAGGCTATTGCCTGTCAGGGCTGAGTGTTGAAATGATTTTTTATTCAGTAGGGAATTACAGTATTACAACTGAAAGAGAAAAGCAATCATGGAGAAACTTAATAGGCAACTGTTCCTGCAGTTCATCTTGCTATCTTGTCGTCTGAAAAGAGAAAAAAAAAAAAAAAAAGGTCCACTAAGCCATGTGCACTCCAATTGCATGTAATACGCTACAGAAATCACTTCTGTAAAAGCTTGGAGCCTTTAAATTTCCTCCCCGTGTCATGTTTGAGCACTGCGAGTCCCCCTGGTGGCAGTACGTCCCTGGGGCGTTTCACTCCCCACTGAAGCTTGGCACCGGTTTTTGGTTTGGTTGGTTGTTGTTGGGTTTGGGTTTTTTTGGTTTTTTTTTATAGTCTTGAATTCCTTTTCTCGAATGATTATTAGCTGAACTGCTGATTTAATGAACTATGTTTTGTAGGAAGAATCAAATGTGGATTTTGTGGAAGTGGGGTTGACTGTAGTTAGAATCTAACATGTAGCTCCACCTTGTAGTTCCTTGTAGTTTTTATATTTTCCTTCCTACTAGCTCTGATTTGCCTTGTTTTTGATTTTTTTCAGTGTTTGGATAGAAATTGTTTTGCATAACTGAATGAATGTAGACAAGGAACGGAGTAAGGAAGTCTGAATTTTTCATACTTCGCAGCGCGAAAGGTGTAATGGCATGTTTCTTTAGCAAAATAAATTATTTTGTGTGTTAGCTTAAATATTTTTCTCTAGAGTACTTACTATCATAAATATATTTGGCTAGTTAGTCCTTAATTCTGAGTAGATGTAGTGATTTCATAAAGCAGTGCAGAAATATTTTAATTTTAAAAATCAAAGTATTTATTAATTCTCTCGGGGCAAACAAACATGAAGTGTCAGAACAAGCTTGCAAATGGAAATTAATTGGAAAAGAAAAATGATCATTGGAAGACTGCTTTGTGCAAAGCAATATCTGCTACAAGCAGCAGTTTGCCTCTTATTTAAAATGGAGGCAATAAAACTGTTACATGTAGAATAAACTTATGTATCAATTAAGATCTTGCCAGTCTTGGGGTATTTTTATGCTACCTGCAGACTGCTACTTAAAATTCACTGGTTTTATGTTTTGTGAGGATGCGTCAATGCTTCTTGAAAAAGAATACTTTTTAGGAACAGGATCTGCAGCAAATGGAGATAGACAAATGTAGATAATGTAGTCAATAGATAGGAACATACTACTTTTTCTGGAATGCACTTTTTTCCTCTTTCTCAGTGACCTTAAACAGTAAATAAAAATGAGTGTGAAACTGTATTTTGTGTTCTGGCTGTCTCTGTCACTCTGGTGACACCGAAGCCACCGATGGAGATTTTTTTTAAACAAAACCAACTTTGTCCTTTTAGTTGCCTAAATCTTTGCTGCTTTCATTGCCTGCTGAAAAAAGCCCTTCAAAACAGGTTAACAACTTTTGATTGAAGAGGTTGATAGTCTGTATGGTATCCATCGTTCCAAAGGAATTGTCAGATGAATTTTCAGTAATTGTAAATTTGGTGAGGAAAATAAAAGTAAAGGCTTTGAAGTGTTTTTCATTTGCTAAGGAGAGAATTTTGGGGGATATCACCTTTTTTGATACTTGCTTGGTGGTACATGATGCATTGCATATACCTGACCTATATTGAATTAAATAATATACATAAGAATAACATGTTATTGCAAGTAAGGTTAAACATGCCATGAAAAATATATATGGCTGAAAAGTTTAAATCCATTAGCTAGGTGACATGTATGTTCTTCCTTCCCTATGTCTTTTTTCTGCTAAGCAATAAAAGAGCTCTGATGAATTACTAATTATTTTTTTGACAGAATTAGTTTTTAAACACGTCACTGTATTCTTACTACTCTTCTTGCATGTCCTTTTAATTCCTGACTTCATTTCATGCTTCTGTCCTAGTTAGTATGAAATTGTGCTTTTCAGTGCTTGTTTTTTTTCCTGCTCAAAGCTCTTGTTGACATGTTGTGAAAAAATAACTTTGTACTTTTTTTGTACTTTTTTTCTCAGACCTGCTTTGATTTTCCTTAAAATACAAATTACCATGTAAATATTGAAACTTGTTTTGGGCCATTGATAATAATTAAGCTTCAGGTACTTACTTTCTTTTAATAATTTAACGTTGTTAGTGTCTCTAAAGGTGTGCGTGATAAGTATGTGTAATGAGAACTGATTAAGTAGCCTGTGGCAGACCTGTGAAAATAGTAGTCAGCTAATGTTATGATGGTAAATCTTTTAGAACTGTTAAAAAAGGAATTAAGAGTGCTTGCTCATCTTACAGCTGTTGGATGATAAGGATTGTAGACTTGTTTGGGGGCATCAAGTTTGTAGACTTGTTTGGGGGCACCTCTGGCTTTTGGTTAGGGGAGGTAAAAGATCAAGAATTGAAAAATCAACTTAAAATCCCCCCTTTAGTTCTTTAGTTGGTGTTTTTTCCTGTTTTTTTTTTTTTGGTTGGTTGTTTAGAAGTTGTATATTTTGTTGTTTTGTTTTTGTTTGGGGTTTGTTTTGTTTTTAATAAAACACATGTATAGGTTTAATCTTGACATAGCACATAATTTTCCTTGAAGATAGTTTTCTGCAATGCAGATGGGGCTGCCTTTAGCATCAAGGGTTTACGTAACTGGATGGAAAATCATTTAGCTTGCTGCTTATGCCCCTGGCCTTTGCATCCCCATTCCCTTTCCCTTTGGCTCCAAAGGTTCCATGTTTGTAGAATGGATTTTAGTTGTGTGGCAAAGGGGAAAAATGGGGAAAAAGTCAGTGTTTGATTTGGAGGGAGAGAACATGGTAAGGTTTATGCTGCAAATACTTGTAACTTAATATTAAGAAATGTTGCATACTACACTTAAAAAATCTTTATACTTTGAACTCGTTTGAATTAAGGATTCCCTGGGGATTTCCACTGTTTGGAAGCAGACTTGTTTGATTTAATGGTAGTATTGAGCTGTTTACTGATTATTACGAACCATTACTTGCCTAAATTTTGGAATTTATTATTCTCTCTCTCCACTTTTGGTAGTTTAATACATTTAAAAAATTTATGAAGTAACTGTTAGTGTTATGGCTAATGTTTGCTGATTATAAACTTTATTTTAATATAGTTACATTTAAATTGTGTTAGTAATATGGATTATACAAGTGAATATTCTGCCAGAATAAGAGAATGTGAAGAGAGCTTTACTGAGTTATATTGTTTAATGTGCACCTGAGTATACAGTTAGCCACAGGTCTCAAAGTCAGGACTTGTGACCGAAGACACATCTGACCTAATATTTTTTAGCTGGTCATCCATTTCAGTTGATGATGAAGCAGTGTTTTTTCAAGGGAGAGAATTTTCAAATTTCTTAATTCATCTCTTTTCCCTGCTTTTCCAGTGGTTTTACAATAAAGCCCTATTAAAAGTGTGACAAGCAATCTTTACTCAGCAGCAAGCTTAACTTCATCAATCTGGGGAGTAAGTAGTTGCTGCAGATGTGTTCTATTTCTGTGAGTTATGGCATCTTTAAGTTTCCAGGCTCCACCTAAGGAGCATGTCTCCTTTAACATGCAGAAGGGCAATATTAGTAGTAGGGAACAGGCAGCCAGACCTAGGTGCAAGTTCTTGATGAGAGAGGTGTGAATAAACAATGCCAGTAAAACAAAAGGCTTGAATTTAAACTAATTAAAGTGCAATTGAAACATAAAGTAAAACCAACCTAAAACCAGGAATGTCTACTCTCTTATTGTAAAACTGATATAAGGTTGAAGCTTGAGAGCAGACTAAATGAAACACTTCTGAAAGTCTGCTCTTTAATTATTTTTGTGAATGATACATTTCTATGTTGTATATGAACCAACATTTCTATGAGGGCAGTGGAACTTGTTTATTGCTGCAGATCTCAAGTAGAACTGCAATACTGGAAAAGTAAAAGTAAATCAGTCTTCAATTAGAAAACTGCTTAATATGGTGAAATCTTCTACACTTTGTGCAGATAAATTATTTGGTTTCAGTATCATCTTGTAATGACTAATTCTAATTAAAATAAGTAGGAACAATTTAAACTTTTTCCTGGATTTTGCATAATTGGGAAGGTGGGAGTATCCAAGTATCTTGAATTGGAATGGATGTTCCATTCATCTCAGGTTGAATATGAATGGAAAATTGCAAGTTTACAGAAACTTCAGTAAGTCATTCATAACAAAAAGCTTTTAAAGTTGTATTTTGTCAGGTATGAGAGCATGCCTTTGTCATGCCATACACAAATGAAATACCTTCAATTGAGAGGTGACTTAAAAGCTAAACTTCGTAATGTTTGCTAAAGAGATTTTTATTGCTGTTTGAGCTGTATTTCTTGTGCAGTTTTGGATGCCTCATTGTCTAGCAAGTTCCTGCAAATTTTTTTTGTATTCAGTTGACAATAGCCAGTTCCAAACACTGATAAAAGTTGAGGATGTATGAAAAATCATAAATGAAAGCCAGGTTGGATGAGCAATCTGGTCTAGTGGAAGGTGTCTCTGCCCATGTCAGGATGGAACTAGATGATCTTTGAGGTTGCTTCCAGCCCAAACCATTCTAAGATTCTGTAAGAAAGTGTACTGTCAATTTCATTTGTACACAAATGCTACTAAAAATGGTTGAATTATATGTAATATAAATATTTGGAAGAATTCAAGTGACATTTGAGTGGAAGTCTAGGAACCTTCTTATTAAAAGAAAAAGCTGAATCTCAAAGATTTCAAATGTTTATGTCTGAAGTAGCCATTATAGATCTAACTGCTTCATACAACAGTGTGTACTGGAGGGTGGAGTTAAACCATCTTAGTGTTGTTTTTTTTTTCCCAATGGGAAACAGAAGTCTTTTGGGAAGAAACGTTTTACTTGATAAAGTTTAAAAGGCAAGTTAAAATGTTTAGTTCGGCAAATATTTACCTTCATTCTGGGAAAGAGCTTTCATTTATGTTGTATTATGGGTTTTTTTGCCACAGAGTAAAGCCATCCCCAGCTGAAGGAGTCAAGTCCAATCCATCCAAGAGGCACAGGGACCGCCTGAATGCAGAGTTGGACCGCTTGGCGAGCCTTCTGCCTTTCCCTCAAGATGTTATCGCCAAATTGGATAAACTGTCTGTACTCAGGCTTAGTGTCAGTTACCTGAGAGCCAAAAGTTTTTTTGATGGTAAGCATTGAGAATTTATTTGGTTCTAGACTGTTAGTAAAGTTCTCTTCGTACTGGCTGTTGATTTCATCTGTTTAAGTACTTAAAACTGTTAATTTATTTGTATGTTAATGGAACATGGAGTGTGTGGCTATATACAATGTAACTGCATAAAGTAAGCTTTCCAGTTTCTTGAAAATCAAATGTAACTACATATATTTCACTTAAATCACCAGTGTTTCAAAGCTTTGCATTTGGAAGTAATGTTGCCCCTGATGAGTCTTCCAACCCTTTTCTTTAGACATTCAAAGATACTGAAGGTAATTCTTTCTTTCCCATCTGAAAGTTGCATTCATGAAACCATTGCTGTCCAACACGTTGAGTTCCCATCAGCTGTATGTTTTGCCAATGATGCATCAAAAATGTCTGTGTTTTGATATAAAGCAATTCCTAATGCCCCTTCCTGTAGTTTATTGCAAAGGTGACTTGTAAAGAAATAAATTCCAAGTCCTTCCTGTGTTCAAGCCCAGATTAAAGCAGAGCATGAGGCATTAAGACGACAACTAAGGTTCCTCAATCGTGTGGGCAGGTTTTCTCTGGCCCCAGCCCTGGCAAGGGTAATGCAGCAGCACTTGAAGTGGTCAGGCCAGAAACATGTTCTCTTACACTGCCTTGTTCTGTAGGGGGAGATGTGATGGTTTCATGTGGGTTTTTTAAATGCAGAAATAGTCTGCTCCTTTTCATTGCTGCAGCCAAAACTTTACACCAAAATGTACATCAGTTGCTTGTTTCTAATTTAAACGTAAAGGTAGCTTTCAGCCTTTTTGGAGTGGTGATTAGTTAGACATGTGTTAGTAGCACAGAAATAATACCTTTGTTTAAATACTGTGGATCCAGAATTGAAGTATACATAACCTGTGCTTTCAATATAATAATTTACTCTTAGGGTGCTGTCTGCATCAGACAAACACACACAGCTAATGCTTAAAATATCGGATCCCAGCTGTAGAATATAGGGTATTTAATTATGTTATAATTAACAGAATTTCAATTGGTTGCCTAGGAAAGAACTTACCAAACAACAAGTAAGTGCATATATGACGTGCATTACAGGAGAGTATTTTTCCTGTAGTCTCCATTTAAAAAAAAAAATGGTGAAACATGGAAGTATAAATAATTGTATGTTGCTTACATTGTGCAAGCCATTTTGAACAGTGTAAAATCATGCAAGCTTAATTTGTAGCTTCAGTAGAAGCTATCTTGACCTTTTTTAGCAGAAAAGGCTTTTTACTTCTTTTCAGGACTTTGAACTGTAGGGCTACACATCAGATTAGTAATCAGAATTTTCATGAAGGTGTTTAAGGGCTAACATCAATGATAATCAAGAGTAGGTAATCTATGCTAGATCCAATATTGAAACTAAGATATTTTATGCTATTTTAATGTATTTAAATAACATGGGATCTGTTTAGGTTAAAACTTGCCCTCCAAAAGAGACATCAGTACATCTGGATGAACAAAAATACCCTGAAACCCCCTGGGTTAGAGTTTCACAATCCGGCTGTGCATTACTTCTTACAGAACTGCTTTTTTTTGAGGGAAGTTTTTGTGCAGTTAAATATATGCAGAAAGCCTTGTAGAATAAATCTTGACAAATGCAGGAGTGAACACTGGTTGTCACCTTGAGTGCCTAGCCTGGGCCAGCAGGACCACTTCATTAACACAGCATGCTGAGGTAAAGGGAAACACCAAATGAATAACAGGATGCAAATGGGGGGGTGTGTAAATTCCTGCGGAAAGTAAAATATAAACGTGCAATCATATGATCTTGCTTGAAAGGAAACCCAAGGTTTTGCTGTAACAATAGATATTTTTTCAAAGAAAACACTTGCATTTTTCCAAGTTTAAATAATCCAGAGTGAATGTCTGTTTTCTGAAGGCGGAAGTCTGGGGACTGCTGGGGGGGGACAACTGTTTAGTGAAAGACATCTCAAGAAATTATATCAGTTTGAATAAATGTGCCACACTTAAGTCTACAAGGACTTTTGTTGTTACTTTAAGAGCTAAGTGTATGTATTAAAAACAAACACCCAAATAGAACAAACAGAATAGCATCTTGTCCTGTCCTCAGTCTTTACGATCAATTCTGTAGAAGTGTTTCCAGAGCTGATGACAGTTGACTGAAGCATGGTAGACTTCTGCATGTTTCCTGTATTTCAGGTTGTAGGAAATAGGTGTCCATATTGTTTTTCATCTTGGATTGGTGGTTATATTTGGTTAAGCAGTTGCTTTCAATTGTTATAGTTAAGTGTAATTACTGTGCTGCTAGGTGATTCTTCTGTATTAGGCCTGTGTTGTCAGCTTAGTCTCAAGTCCACATGGTGTCAGAATATTTTCTGTATCCCCATGTCAGGCATTTGGCATGCTCTTAGATGTACAAATTTGACCTTGTAGTCAAGAAGGAAATTTCAGTAGTGGCTTAAAAGAACGTGTTTCAAGTCTGCCTCTTTATAAAGTCAAAGTTCCTGTGTGGTGAGTCAAAGTTAAGAAGTGATTTAAGGTGTTGCCACTTCTCAGTCTGTGCTGTGCTACCTGCCTGTGCTGAAGTGGATTAGCAGTCCTCAAAGTCAAGCAGGTTAGCTTAAATAGCTGCTGGAGTCTTTACTTTGTGCATGTAAGATACTTTCTGAAAGTGGCTTAAGGCAAGCTATTTATTTTTAAGAGACTGGGATGAATCAGGCAGGTGTCTGCTGACAGTCAATAAAATAAGACTTTGTATGTTTTCCTGGTATTATTTCACTGTTTTGATGGTAAGTGCCCATGCATGTGTGCATTCAGCAGTGAAAGATATTAAGTGGAATATGGGACAACAGCTCTTTGTGTGGGTGCATGTTAGTGTGAGTTCAGCATCTGGAGCACAACTGGGTGATCATTTAGGTGTAACCTGTCTTCCCCATGCATACTAAAGGCTAAAGCTTGTTTGCCTCTAGCTTGAGTCCTTGTATGCTAAATTGGTAATAATCTAAATACTTTACTGCAGGAAGGAAGAATATATTATAAATGAATCTCCTTGGGGTTTTGGTGGAGCAGTGAGATCAAAGGGGTAAAAGTAGAGTTCATATGGTTGATCACTTATTGTTAGGGGCATTGTTAAGGAGATTTAATGAGATGCTTGCAGAAACTAAAAGGAAGTATCTGTGAGATGTGTGTGTATCGATATGTTAGAAGTAAAATTTAACCTATTGCTTATTAATTATCCTTCCATCCATTTCATAATGAATGCCTGTGTTTTAAAGTACATCTTTTTTTTGCCTTCTTGCTTATTGGACAGTATTCTGCAATTACAGAAGAAAGTTTCTGCTCAAAATTAGTCTAGAATTGGTTTCTTATGTTGTAAGCAAGTGATTCTGGCAAGCACAGCAATAACAAAATAATTAAAAATTTTTTCCAGTAAGCTTGCATTGCCTAATTTTGCTTTGTAATTTAATTAACACACATTCCTTGGCATAACATAGCTGAAATTTGTAATGCACCCATTGTCATCACATAGAATATATTCTTTGATAGAATGTATTTTTCCTCTGATGCTTGCTGTTCTATCATACTGTGTATTGGAGAGAACAGGCTGCCTGTGGTTCCTGCTCTGGAAAGTATGGCTTAAGATAAGATGTACAGATGGGAAATACAGGCAAAGTGGGACACTATGTATTTATTCTGACACGTTGGGAAGGGCTGCAATGTTTCTGCAGCACAGGGAATATAGATAGCTTTTTCTGCCAAGTGTTGGGTGGTGGTCTGAAACAAAAACCTGAAACTGCAAAACAAGTGGCTGAAAACAGTCTCAACCCATTAAAGCCAGAATAGTACAGCAGAGCTGTCCCAACTTGCTTTTATTTCAGACTGTTACTAAATTTACCTGCCTTGTTTAATACAGCTTTCCTGATGTATTTTTCAAAAGTGTTACTTCCCTTTCATGTTGCCCTCTTTTCCTGCTTCTCCTGCTGCATACATAGACATTCCTGACTCCCACATCAGGAAAAGCTAGAACCCTCCCAGTTAGAGCAGTGGAGTCTGGATGCTCTTACTTCTTTCAAGTGTTATGCTGAGGCCATATAGGAATTTACTGTTGTAAGCAGCTTCTGGTGGACTTGACTGCTTTTATTTGATTCATAACTCCGTCTTGAGCCATTTTTGTACATCCAAGATAGAAAGCACACCATAGGTTGAGAGAGATTGCCTGTGCTTTTTGTGGAACACCATCTGATTTTGGTGTGAAGCAGTTAAATGGAATATCCATCACATCTCTTAATGATTATTCTAGCAGATATGTCATCCTATTAAAATATTATTCAGATTTAAATTTGCTTGGTTTCCAGCCTTGAAAGTTATGTTGTTCTCTGTCTGTCTAGCTGTTCTATATTTGGAATTTCTACAATGCCTATGAATACGTTTTCACATTTTTGACTGTGCTGCTTTGAATCTTATCTAAAAAGATAAGGAGGAAGAAAAAGAAAAAAAAACAAAACCCAAGTGAACCATGTTTCATTTTGCACTGTCTTCTCCCCTGGCCCCAGTCCAAAATTATTTAAAACTGTGAATCTTGGAATTGTATGGTTATTTCAGTATGAGACTACCATTCAATTTTTTTTCTAATCTGTGCTTGTTCTTCCACACTGCTGTACTTTTTTTTTCCTCTTCCCCAGTCCCCTGAGATTTATACTGGGCATTTGTGGCTGCCTGTATTTTACATAACACAACATAAGTAGGGATTTAGCTTTGAAGTCCTAAATTCTAATCCCCAAAAATGATGATTAGAGCTGTGTAGCTGTGACATCACCTTAACTCTCAAAATGTGTGTACTCTCATTGTTACATGCTCATTCTTAGCTTGCTCATAAAGACTTTATTTTTAGGAGTGCTCTGTCACTAGGCAGGTCATGCACTAGGCAGCCCTGTATCCCTGTGGATTGTTAAAACTGACAGTTAGTATATCCCAAACTGAACATTTAAAATTGAAAATTCTGTTTATATCAGAAAGTAAGAGCTTGATATGTCAATATATTAGTAGGATAAAGAGGAGAAACTGGGTATAAATGCTGATAGCTAATGTTTTTTTTTCTTAATTTTCTTTTTCCTGTTGCACTGTTTTGGTGATTAATGTTAATAATTGTAAGAACTCCCTTTGCAAGGAAGAGAAATAAAAGGTTATCTCTTCTTTCCTGCCCTCTGTGTATTACTTAATCAAAAGCATATGTAAAGTCAGTGTAGGAGCCTCTTGCGTTCCACAAAGCTGTTGCAAAATTTAACCCTGTCCCAGTATAGAGAGCCTTTGTCTTTTCTGTATGGGCCTTGTTAAAGGGAAATCAGTTTCAAGCACACTGTTCTGGGCTTTGCTCTGGATATCTATTGCACTGAATATTCTCTCATTGGCAAGATGAGAGCCAAACGTATAATTTTTTCTATGCTAACAATGTAAGTATTCTGAAGATTAACACTGCCAGGGTTAGTGTGGCATTCAAACCTAGCAAGAGAAAAAGCCTGGCCTCAGGAAGTACTGCTTCCTCTCTGACAGAGTGTATTCCACATCGTGTAATCTTTGTTTACATTTTTATTTGCTATACTGTGAGAATGGAGCTTTTTTTTTGTACAAACCACAGTAACTGTTGATCATTCCTCCAAAGATAATTTGAGTGGAGAAAGAGAATTAGAGGTAGCACCAGGCACTCAACATCTGTCTTCCATGGTGTTTGGGATTTATCCATTTGAAAATGTCTTAAGTGTAGTTTGCTTGACTGCAACCTCTAAATATATTTCATGGTAATTAAAAACTTCAGGAGGAATCCACTTTAAAAATGCATGTAATCTGTAGTACTGGAGTAGCTTTTAATGTTGTGTGTGCCTTCATGACTCAGCAGTTTTCCTCCTTTGGATGCTTGTTGGTAGGAGAAATGCCCAGCTTTCCCTTTTTGACTTGATCTGTATTTTGATAAGGAAATAAGACTTGCTTGTATGATTGAGCTCTGTAGATGTTTACAGTTCTAGACAGTTATAATACTGTTTCTTTTTCCTCAGTAAACAAAAACTTTAGCTCTGAAACAATTTCTGCTCCATACATTCTTTGATAGAGCACTAACTAGTTAAAGGATGATTGCTTTGTGAATTGGTTTGGAAATCTAGGTAGATAACTAGAACATAATGCAAATTGCCAGAGCTGCATTGTTCTAGTGGATTAGTTTACAGTTCTTTTTCACGAGAATCTCAATGAAGTGAAAGAAATAACCAGTTTCAAAAGTGCTTCTCAGAATTTCAGATGATGTATTGATAAATGTTTTGTGGCTGAAGCCTCCCTGGACTTTCTGCACCTCTGTGTAGTGATGTCTGAGCTTCATGTTTTAACAAGGCATTATGTTAATGATAAAACTTATCATTAAAAAGTTGAGTTATTCTAGAAACTTCAGTGAAGTAAACTTTAAGAACTAGAATGGAGTTATCTGAAACTGCCTTAAGAAAATGTTGGATTGCTGTTTGCCAGCTGTGAACATTAAAGGGGACAAAGAAATAAGTTAGTTGCCCTCAGTGATGCATCCTAAACTCTGGTTTTAATTGAAAAAAGAGATGCTCATTTTTTTCCACTGAATAATTGCCTCTTGAAATTCAACCCATGTGCCTTTTGAATTGCTCAGTACTGTACACTTTGTGTGGCATTGTATAACATCTAATAAGCTGAAAGACATACATAGTTGGCCCCTCAAGACAAATTCTAACTGATTGTATGGAGCAGGAATTTACTGGAGCAACTCCATGGCCTAGCTGGTCAAATATTCTGACTTCTCTATCAGATTCCACTGTCATGTTTTCAGGGGTACAATTCCTGTGGGCCAACACGAAACATTAGCATTTTGTACAGAAGTCTTTGGTTCAGTAAATTAACTTTTGCATCAACATCTACGTCAGAGTTACAGACTGAACGATGATGTCTTTCTTTTACTGATTTTTTTTTTTCAATGTGTGACAAATATTTTGCATGTTTGGAGGAAAAGATAAGGGCAACCTTCAGTTTTTTCCTTGCTTATACCATTTGTTGCTTTGTGTATTTTTATGAGACAATGTTAAGATATGTACCTAGAACAAGCAACCCTTGTCTTTCCTTCTTGTCCTCACCACTGCTCTTGATTTTGCTTTGATACCATCCTGCTCTGCATAGTAACCCTCCCAAAGCCCATTGGGCTCCCTTGCCATGCTTCCATCATTGCAAAAAAACTTATGTTAAATTGCTGAAAAGTTGTGAATTGGCATAAAAAGGCCAGTTTGTCTCTTTTGATGGAATGTATGCTTTTTTTTTCTCAATTTAAATACGAGATGCTTCTGTAAGAGAGTGCTTACTCATTAATACTTTTATACAGCGAGGGCTGAACTTGAATGGTCTTGTAAAGAAACCTTCAAAACCTACCTTTATACCTTTTTAATGTAAATGTGGCAAAACTCACTATCACATTTTAGTAGTAGAATAATTAAACTGTTTCAAACATGTAAGGTAATTGACTGATTCCTTTTTTTCCAGTTAAAATCAGATATTTCCCAAATTCTATGAAGTTGCTGCTGAGCTGTGTGAAGGCAAAGTTAAGGCATTGCTTCAGAAGGAAAAAAAATAAGTACAGATTTGAGTTAATCATTGGGTACCTAGTCCAAGTTTCAGTAAGATAACTTCCTCACTAAAATTGATAGGTAATTAAATATCTCTGAACTGTAAGGGAATTTTAAAATCACTTTAGATTCCTAGGCTTTATAATGAAAGATGATTGTTGATGTATAGAACTAAGCGAACAGTTATTTCTGTAAGATTTTTTGAAGGGAAGAGTTTAATTTTCTTCAGAGTTAGTGGTTTAATTTAAAAATAATCTGCAGTGTTAACTGTCATTTTCTACTTGGTATTAATCTTTTTGACAAAACTAAAACAAAAAATGAATGATTTTTAAACACTATGTAATGTCTTATTAGCTTTACACATATGAACTTTCTGCATTGCTCTAATACATGGAAAAATTAAGTTGTAAGAAAGAAATAACTTTGTTTAAAATTCCAAAGCCAGAAATACGACAGGTAGGTACCTCTGTGAATCTAAGATCAACTTTCTATAAATCTCATTTCACAAGGAAGGAAATCACTTTCTTTTTCAACTTTTCATCCCCCACCTCAAAAAAAAAAAAAAAATTTTTCTCCTCCTCTTATGACTAAGGCAGTACTATATGAATAGATTTGATGGTAAGTTACAATTTACAAGGCTGCACTACTTGCTGAGTTTTTTCTATAGAAACAAGGCAGATATAACCAGACAAACAATTGAATGGGAAATAACTCAGAAGTCACTGCCAGTATATGGTTTTGGTGATTCAGCAGGTGACTGTCATCTCTGTGATAATGGTTATGGAACATGAGTTTGTTGCCTTTAAGTCTTGAAACCACAAGCAGTATAGGGTTTGGTATGTGGTTGTTAAGCTTCAAAGCTCAAGTGAGAGTTGACAAATTTGAACAACTGCATGTTTCCTGAGGTTTACTTTCCTGTTTAAGAGCAAATAATAAAAGCAAACGTAAAGTTATATTCCCTGTGTGTGTTTTTAAATAAACCTAAGTAATCCTGAAAAATTTTCTGGTATCGGGTGACTTGGTACAACTGGCTAGCCATAAAAGCACTGCACATAATTTGCTATTCTGCTGCTCTCTAGTTATGTCATGTATATTCTTCATGATTGTTTTTACTCAGTTCTAGGTTCTACTTTAAGTTCAGGACAGGTACCACTGGTGTATTAGAAGCTCTGAAATTCCCAGACAGCATATAGGTACCATTGACACTCTTGGACAAAGACATAATATTTTGTTCCTGATCCTACACTTCTTGGTCCTGTAA
The DNA here is from genome assembly GCA_038090715.1 of Florisuga fusca. Taxonomy (NCBI): domain Eukaryota; kingdom Metazoa; phylum Chordata; class Aves; order Apodiformes; family Trochilidae; genus Florisuga; species Florisuga fusca. The sequence continues at coordinate 25,928,209 of JAAWXA010000002.1, forward strand.
TCTTCTGCCTACTTCTTGCTTTCCTTTCAGCCCCCACATAAATCTTGTTCCCTCTGCCTCTTACATTATCCCAATCTGGGAGCCTGATGGAGGTATTCTAAGCAAGAAGCACACACATGCTTTTGTAGGCTTTAAGGGAATGAACTTTTACTACACGACGGTTGCAACAGCTTCTGACTTCTCCCCTCGCCCCCTTTTCTGACTTCTCCCCTCGCCTTTTTTTTTTTTTTTTGTGTGTGTGTAGAGCAAGTGTTTGTGTGAATAGAGTTGAGTCTTCCAAATGCAATGATTGAACTCATTTTGTTTTGAGAAAGGCGTATGTTGACTTAGTGTGGTGTTTCTGGAGTGAGTAGTTCGCACACTGTGAACTAAGTTCAGCATCACTCAGTTACTGAAGGAAAAAAATAAACAACTTGGTTGCTGGTTTTTACTTCTGCTTAAGAAAACATAGCAGTATGTTAAGTACCACTTTGTGGCAACTGAAGATATGTACCCTGTTTAAGGGAGACAACTTTCATAAACACTTAACATTCCATGCTTAATAATGCTATTGCTTTCTTTATAAAGCAGTGTTAAAAAGGAAAAGGACATATAAAACCAACTGCCCTGCGTAGCAGAACTTGACTTGGTTTTAATCTGTGCTGTGACCAATTCAGTGGTATATTATGTTTTTTCAGTTCTTTAACAGGAGGTTGTTATGTGTTTTAATCTTTAGTGGTCTTAAGAGAAACACCGATCTGCTTCAGCAAACAATTCAGGACTTGCTGAGCTGCATTTTGGGAATAGGTCAAAAGAGGTTGGGGAAGATCCCACACACAATCTGGTTAGGCTTCAACTTCTTGGGTTATGTGAATATTTTAAAACAGGTTTTTATAATTTTATGATATGTATGTTTGACAAATCTAGTATAATCTCATGTCTTCATTCTGAAAGTGCTTTTAAAACCAGTGTATATCCTCCTTGTTACGTCTTCAGCTCTGTTTAAGAATGCCATAGCTACTGTTAATGCTTTTTAAAAGAAACACTGAGTCTGCGAGGGTGCAATATCGTAGGGAAAAGAATTCAGCTACTCTGCAACTTACATTTTTCAAATCATTTTACTCTAAGCATGTAGTAGGTATTTTTGTGTAAGCCAGTAGGGTGATTAATATATCTTCCCTGTAACTAACTTGATAAACTATCCCTCTTCTGATGTCTTACATGGAGGATGAGAATATTATGCAAGGTATTGAATTAGTTCTACAGATGTTGAAAAAACAATAATTCATTACTTTTGGTCATAAATTTTTTGTAGCTGTTAGTACAACTTCAGTTTGGTTACAGTAAATTTTATAGAAAGTAGCATTTGTGACTTCAGAAGAGGGTTTGTAGATTTATTGGGGTGGTGGGATAAGGTGTACAGTAAGATCAGGCATTATAAACTGCTGATGCTCCTGCTAGTTTTCTGTTTTAGTGGGTTTAGTACCAGAATGGTTTTAGCTTGTTTTTTTGGGTGTTTGTTTGTTTGTTTGTTTGTTTTTTCCTAAATTTACTGACTTGTGAAATTTCTGGTACCTCTAAAGTCACAAGATCTCTGTCAAGAAATTTTTGAGGATAAACTACCAATGTTATGAGATTTGTATATTTAAGCCAAATTAGGAGAAGTTTAGCAGAACACTGAGAGGCTTCCCAGTTGCATTTAGTTTGATTCATGTATTTTGAAAACACGTGAAAACCAGCATTTAATAGTTCAGTCACTTCAAAATTCAAGAACAAAATAGAAACTTGCTTCTCTCAAATCATATCTTAGGTAGCTTCAGCTCACTATAAGTTATGGTGGGTTTTTTTTGTTCCTGCTTTAACACTTTTGTGTTACTTATACAGGAAGAAATGCTATTTGAAAAAATGTTGTGTTTTTATTTATTTAAGAAGTGGCTAATTGCCTGGGCTTTTGAGTACAATGTTGTGCAAAGTGGTTTCCTTCTCAGACACAACTTCTGCTTGCCCAGTTGAAAGTGTTTGCGGTAGCAGGAACAGGCATAAAAAAAAAAATCTGGTCTTGTTTTGCTGTATAGGCCAAGTAAAGGTTAACTTTTGTAGACAATAAAAGGCCTTGACTGTAAAGAAAAAAAATCTGGGAGTGTGCATGTGTGTGCAAGCAGATTGCTCTTCACCAAATGGATCTGAGCTGCCTGGCTGCCTGCTTAAAAATGTGATTTAGGGTATGTTCAGATTTATAAGTTGGGGCAAAATTTCAACAAGTGGTGAATGCATGAAAGGGATCAGTTGTTTTTTGACCTCTTCAGCAAATGCTTTTCCAGTTGAATATAAACTGCAGAGGAAAAAAAAAAAAAAAAAAAAAGGAAGACTTGAAGCTAAGAGGACACTTGTACAAAATCATTAGGGTGCTTGGTCAAAATTGAGAGACAGACACCTGGTAAAAGGAAGAAAGCTACAAAATCTGTCCATAGAAATGAGAAGCTTTAAACATAATTTGACTAATGAAGATTTTTCATTAATCAGTAAGGAAGCCTGGTAAAAGATGTAATTGTGGAATATTGTAATAACTCTTATAAGCTATATAGGAAAACAATTTGGAGAGTTGATTTACTAATAGTGTAAAAAGTGCAATGAGCCTTACATTGCCTCTTCTAACTTAAGAAAGTACTAGATGTATTAATGACAAGAGAGGAAGTACCTGAGCAGGCAAAATTTAAAATGAGGCATCAGGCTTTATCTGTAATGCATTCAAGTACACTAGAGGAATCCTAGAAGCTTTTTTCTTTCAGGATTTGAATCTATCTGAATTAAACTAAAACAATGTGTTGAAAAACTTGCATAAAATGGGGAAACTTGGCTGTGTTTGAGAGGAACCTTAGCAAATGTTTCAATTCCAAACCTCACAGCTTCAAATTAGTTTGCTGTCATTTTCTGTCATCTGCAACATCCATTCTAGTCTCTGTTTGTCTAGTGCAAAGGACATGTTTCTGGTGCAGCTGTTTACTTGTATTTCCATTCATCAATTCAAGTAGCAGTACTGAGGAGCAGCTCAAGTTGTGAAATGGATCTCACCTCTGGAAGAGTATGGCTCAAATGAGTTGCTACATCTGTATAAAAAAAACATGTTTTGGGGGGGGGCTATTAAAGTTTCTGGAGTTTTCATTCTGTCTTTTAATGGAGACACTATCTGGAGTTCTGACAGTGGGGGCAGATTATCTGGTTTTGTTGGGGGGTTTTTTGTTTGGTTTTGTTTTGGGTTTTGGGTTGTGTTTTTTTTTTTTTTTATGCCTTCCTCTTACTGAGGTCTCATCCCTGACTATTAGCAGCTGAGATTCCGTCTTCGTTTTAGGCTTTCACCTAATTTTTTCAGTTTAAACTCATAAATGTCTTAGGAAGGAATATAGCCATAATAATTTTTGCTTCTCTCCCAGGAAGCCCGTATGTAAATAACTTGAAAATCTCTTGGAGAGGGCTTGCTTGATTAAGGGACATAAATAGAAATGAATAGGGTGGAAGGTGATTTCAGGTGCAAAGGCTGTGATTTAAATAGTACATTATTAGAACTGTTCAGAAAACACTTCTGCTTCAAACCCATCTCAGAGAAAATGGCCTTTGCAGAATCTTTCTGTTGTGTTGAAAATCATGTGCTGCTTGAAACCTTATGGCATCTTATCTGTGTGAAATTGTTCAGGGAAAGATACGTCTCTTCCGATTTGGTAATGGCCCCAAGGTTGCAGTTTCTCTCTTTTGTAAAGTGGGTGATGTTCCTTTGGGATGAAAATAAAACATGGGAATTTATAGTGTATGTAAATATTTTCATACTTGGAGGTATCTTTCAACTATTTTGAAGATTCTTTGGCTGCATCAGAGAACCCCATACCCACAGACATATTAAAGTAAATGTCAAATTTGAGTCACTCGATTAGGTGGAAGGTCCAGGAGACTTGAAGTAATTGTCTGATTGCCTTAATTTCTCTCTCTTTTTTCCTTTAGCAAGCTACAGCAATGTATTTCAGACATTTTCAGGGTCTCATGATAGCACTGTCTGTACAGCTATGACATTCTTAAAGGCATCCTTCTAGCGCTCCATGATCCCTACCTAGAGAGCATTCCTGTCTATATAGATTTTACTGACTGTATATACAATCACCAGATTGTCTCCCTTCTGTTAATTTTCTCTGATGGAAGAACCCAGTCGGTGCTTATTAGGACCCTTCTTAGTATCAAGAATTTGAACTCCATGTTTGAGGGACTTTAAAAATGTGATTTATACCATTAGATGCTCATAGGCATACTTCAGACCTACATATCTGTGGGAAGGTCTCTGGGAAGATACGCAGTCAAGGTTATTGCTTTCAGTGTAACCACCATGATGTGACACAGAGGGATTTCATCTCCCTTAATTAGAAACTTAATGCTTAACAGGGTGTAGCTCATTTGGCAGCAACTTTGATATGTCTAGGGCATCAATGCTGTATTTTAATACCTTTGCATTTGTTTGTCATTTCATCCTGATGATCAGTGAACCAAAGTACTAAAGCATTTCACTATATGCTACTTTTTGTCAGAAAGCAGCCTAGGGGAAAAAAAAAATTGGTATTATGGAATATTTACTATATTTAGATGTATATTAAACCCACAAACTGATTTCTTCTTCTCAAGGCAATAATAATAGCCTTAGCTGATTTACATTTCCATTATGCTTCTGTAATTTTTGGTAATGCAAAAATTAATCTCAGCATGGCAAATTGTTAGCTGATGTACTAAGTTTGAATATAACATTGCTTACAGCATCATCCTTTCTATATAAGTGCTGCTGTCTCTTCTGAATGTGATAATGATCTGTGTGTTTCTTAAATTGATTTTAAAGATGAATTGACACTCCACATCAAAGTTCTGTATCAGGATGTTACATGCAAACATAAGGAAGAGATGTAACTAATAATTTTAGAAAAGCTGAATTTTCATGTATTTTTATGGCATACAGCAATGAGAGTTGTAATCATCTGTGATACCCAGATTTGATTTTTAGTTTTACAAGAAGGGTGGATTGTTTATAGCATAAGCTTTTACTGTTTTGCTTGCAGACTAAGTTGCTTCCAGGGAACAGGTTGGATATCAAGTAATTTGTTACTTGAATTTATTCTGCAAAGCTAGCATCTATACATTTATGCATGCATACTCATTGTAATGCTGCTAAATGTTTGGAATAACATAGGATTGAATGGATTGGAATGACATAGGATTGAATGGATTGAAATGCCATTTGGTACATAAAAGCAGAAAGTTGTAAATTGCTACAGTACTAAACAGACTAAACACCCATAGTTCCTTTCTTAAGAAATACATTACTGAAATCTAGCTAGTTTATTTATAATTCAGCTTTAAATTATGCCAGTTGTGTTTGAGGAGAGAGGCCAGTATAGGTAGTTTTCACAGTGTTTTATGCTTGAAGAGCAGGAAAATAAGTCTGATACTACAGCTACTGCTTTTCTATTAACTTCTGTTGCTAAAGCTAGAAGTAGGCTAGAAAAGTTCATAGCTGTACATTGCCTTTGTCAGGCTGTCCTGAAAGAGGAATGCTTGACAACTTCATGTATGTTTTTTGTGAGACTGAGCAAGATCAGTTCCATCTCAGAGGTGCTGCATATGCTTTGGGAAAAACAGACCATGTCTATCCTGTCTGCTGTTTCAGCTTTGTACAGGTCAGTACCCTCCTCTGGTCACTCGTTACTGTGGTCATCACCAATAATATGCCATTTTAATTCCCTTTTGCTCTTGAACTTTTGTGTTTAAGCATACCTGAGAGATCAGTCAGAATTTATGCTTTTACCAATGTGAGTTTTTTCTTCTGTGTAGTTGATACACATAACTTTTGTCTCCACAAAACTGAAGACAGTACAGGCTTTTTTTCCAATATTCCTAAAGTGGCAAAATAACATAAATCACTTTTCCAGCAGCCTTACACAGCCTAGTTGTTATAATTGAATATGCTTGGTTCAGAGAGAGGTAAGAACTGCTTATGGAATATTAACTTTTGTAGGAAAAAGATAATAGTGGTCATTTTTTGATCTCTTTGATGAATGTTATGTTGGAGTCAGTGGCATTTAATATTTGGCCATTTAAATAATTTAATGCAGGCAAAGGGGGCTTACAAAATTGGGAGGCCTCAGCTGATGTTACTAAATATGTTTTATTAAACTTTTGGGGGGCTTCTGGCCCACGGTAGCAGTTGAGCTCTGCAGCAATGGCTGCAGCTGGATGGCTGTGAATGTTGAGCTGCAGTGGCTTACAACTGTATTAAGGAAGTGCTATTATTTTTGTTTATATGAGCCCCATATGTTGTGAACTACCATAGCTTAAAGGCAAATAAGTCCCCTTAGTGAAGCTACCTAAGTTATAGAGCTAGTATTGTCCACTTTCAGGTGGTTTTGATGATTATCTTACCTTCACAAATCAAACTCTTCTGTTCTCTGAACCCTTGCATTTGTTTTCATCTTGTTAATTGTGGTTTTCTATAAGAGTTAGGGTTATTGAACTCTATACTCATTTGGAATGCAGATATCTAAACTGAACTGCAGAATTAATAAGCTGTATCCAAAATTTGTTTGCATGTAAGTGCTGTCAAACTCTAAGAAGCTTTCATCTCTGTTGGAGAAATTAGAAGCATTCTATTTCCTTTACAAATGGGTGATTTATTAAATGCAAAGGTAGATTAATTCCTTAAATTATAATCAGCAGTTTTGTTACATAAATGGTGTCGTGCAAAGCAGTAAGGGAGATTCAGATAGCTTTTGCCAAAAATTCTCATGTTGCTGTTCCTTCTTTTGTTCTGTAAGGTCAATACAGTATTACAGAGCTCTGCCTGGAATCAGTTGATACTCATTTCTACAAAGTATTTCATAGCAGCACTGTATTTGGAAAAAAAAATATCAGAATATGATTCCGCTTACAGCTGCTAATTAAATTGGTCTTGATGAGTTCAGAATCCTTCAGCAGAAAAGCTTGGGATGCAGGAAGGAAGTGGGGTTCCTATCAGTAACAGTCACCATCTGAATCCTGAGAAGTGTTCTGTGTCATCTTCTGATCTGTTCTCTATATATTCCTCTCACTCAGAACTAATAATAGTTTCTCATTGTGCTTTATCAAAGCTTATCTTTAATTAGATGGGTTAATTTTAGAACTAATGCAAATGTCTTAAATTATAAATGTGGGAGTAAAGCTTAGTTTCTATTATAAGATTAAATGGAGATGGTAAATAGTTGCAACTGCACTGGGCTGTTTTATATAAGGAGTATATCTTGTTATTAATGGCAATTGTCAAAGCATTATATTTATAAATGTTGTTAGATGATCAAAAGGCCTAGTAAATCTGATGGAATCAATCGAGTGAAATTGTCAATATATTAAATCATTTTTGCACTATTTTCTCTCATGTTTAAAACTGTTAAGCTAAATGCATACATTTCTGGAATTACATGGAGGTTTTTCTGATTAACATAGTCAAGAGAAATAGTTGATAAGAAAGTTTTTATCTCATATTTAGTTGTGCAAAGAAAACTTGATGAACATTTTGCAGAAGAACAGCTCAACTACCTACCAGTAGTGCTTTTGCTTTTCTTCCTGGCTTAATTCCAAACATTCTAAGCATATGGAACACTTTAGCAGAAAATACATAATTATCAAACAGATCTGTCTTTGCCACCTTGAACATTATTTCTTGTGGCAGAGTAAGTGAAACCTGATGTCTAGATTATATTTCATTTGATCTTCTGCTGTATTGGCAGAAGATTACAAAAAAATATTTGACAGATGGCACCGCTAAAATACAAGTTGATTTGTGCTTACTCTAATATGAATCTGAATATACTTGATAAAGGCACGGCACAAACTTCTAACTGAAATTTTAAAGCAAAGAAACCAAAGTACATTTTTCTTGGTAAGAACCTGAACAATCTACGTAACTGTAAAAACAAGTTTAATCTTATGCAGGTGTTCACAAGCAAATGTATGCACATTATTACACTCATTTTAAATAAAGCTGCCATAAAATTTTGGCTCTAAGCTATTTTTCTGTTTTTCTTTCCTATGGGAAGGCCAAAATCAGTGAATGCTAATTTTCTGTTTCAATGTCCACTCTGTGGGCAAATACCCTTACCTTATGGATGCTGTAGCCTGTATCTATAAAAAATCCACTTCTCCCATTATAAGAAATGTGCTGTCCAAACTGAGCATGCTTCCTGTCAAATGACTTCTGATTTCTCTTAATTAACTTAGTTCTTTCAAACTGAGTTTGACAGAACCTGCTTTCTGATTTTAACTTTCAGACTTGCAAAACTTTTTTATTATTTTCTGCATGGTAGAAAATTTGTTAACAGGAGGTGTAGGTGTTATCTGTAGCCCCATCTTTAAGGCTTCTACTGCAGTGGAAGAAGGGTGTGGGAACGACCTATAGCAGAGGTGGGAACAATATATGTTTAGCATATCCTAATAATGTAAAAAAGAGCCTTGTAATTTTCCTCAACATGTAAAAGAATCAATGGCTGCCCCCTGTCAGTAGACCATCAATTTATGCCATATGGGGGAGAGACAGAAGAACACACAGATCCTTGACCATGCTTAGGGTGTGCACCAAGCCATTCTTTCTCATCCAGAAGGAGGTATGAAAGCTCTTCATGGTGGGACTTGTGGTGAAGCTTAGAAAACTGAAATACTTACAGTATTCAGATTGTAAGGTCTCTACATAGTATATTGGTTATAAACCCCTATATTTCATGGGTCACATCCTTTGTGTGGATCTGGCCTTCTAGAGTTGAGTTGTACAGTATTCTGGCCTACAGCCATATCAATCTTTATTATAGTTGTTCGTGTTCAAACAGTATTTCCTATTATGTAACTGTTTCTACAAGTCTGGGAATCTGTTCAAAATGCCTACTAAAATGATAAGAGTGTTTTTCACTTCAGTAGCTGCAGATCATAAATACTGATGAAAAGTGTTTATATAAACTTGCAGTTGTTCTTGTCTCAGCTTTTCTGTCGTGCCTTAACTATAGAAATAGGAAGGACTGTTCAAGTTGGACTTGTTGTCTTTTGTTTCTTCTTCCTTCTGAAGGCTTTGGTAGAGTCTCCTGAAGCAGTCTGGGATGGTGTGTTCTCATAACTCATGGTCACTCCATTTATCAAATGCAGTTTAAACGAACTAAGATTTGCTGGAAGATCTGAGAGAGGTCATGCAGTTTGTAAAATCAATCTAAGGTATTATGAATATAATAGGAACTGGTGCAGAGAAGCCCTAGGAAGTGTATGTTACAGGAAATTATTCCATGTTTGTCACGTGTATGTGGCAAAATGAAGGCTGGGATTACAATTGCTGTCTGTATATATAGCAGGTAGGGTAGCACTGAGATGGGAGGAGAGCTGTGGAAGTTGAATGGTTGGTGTTATAGAAGGACACAGGAGTAAACTGAACATGATAAAATATGCACTGGAGATTTGGAGGTTTCTGAGGCTTCACTAGAATTTTGGAAAAAAAGGAAGAGGGAATAATCATTCTTGAGGTTTACTTTGATATATACTGTGGTGATGTGGTCCCTCTCAAGTATTAAGTTCTTGCAGCAGTTACTGACTGAAAATGTTAGTTGGTTTCCTTTAAGATATTTCACCTTCCAGCTTATTGTTCTAGTGGCATTTCAACTACAGTCAAGGTTGAATATGCTTCAAGGAGCATTTTGAGAGGAAATGGTAATGACTTGCATATAGCCTTTCAAATGTCAATGGGTCTTTAGAAAAAAGAATATTCCGAAGTCCCAAATAAGAAAGGAACATGTGTGAAATGAGTGAAACGGGCTGTTCTTTCTGTGTGTCTAGCAAAGTCTCAGATTTTCTGCAAAACTGTGGAACAAAGTTATGTGGCAGTGGATGGAAATCACTTTCAAATTGTGATGTATAATTGTCAACTCCAGAGTTACAAGACACTTCAATAACATATTATGGGTACCTTACCAGATTCATGGCCAGGTAGTGTCACCACTCCCGAAAGGTCCCTTGTGCTGTTAGATTTTTACATTAAGTTTAATTTCTAAATTATTTTAAAACAAACAAACCAACCCCCCCCCCACAACACAAAGAGAGAAAAACCACAGTAAGCCCAAATCCTCAACCCCTCCCCGACAAAAAAGCCCTCTGCAAGTCCATGCAAGCCATGTAGTTCTTGTAAAGCATGAAACTGCAACAAGAAACTGAAATCCTATTAGAAATCTGATATACTATTGCTCATACTTTGTTTTTGTGTGGTTACCCTGCAGGGAAATCTTCTAAAGGCATGAGCTTGCTTTGTCTGTATCACTGGGTCAATTAAGCAGTGAGGCTTAATGACTACTGTTTGTGCATCTCTCTTGATTTCTGAGGCAGTTCATTAACAATGGAGTGGAAGTATTGAAAATACCGAGACAATTTTGTGTTGTTTTGGCCTAATTGTTAAAAGCTTGTGCTGTGAAAGGTATATATTATTTTTGTATTTAGAATGATAGGGAAGAGAGATGTGACTGGACTGGTTTAAGTAATCATGAGCAAAACTCTATATTAAATTTTGAATCTTAAATACATTAAAATGTTAAAATATTTTAAGGGGAAAAAGGTTCTGTCTATGAGAAATGGTAGATGTCCTTGGTAAGGCAATATTTGAACTACCCTTTTGCTTTATCTTTACTGTGGCAGTTTTCAGACACTTCCCACTCTGTTAAGCAGTTGTTTTCTGAAAGGCTGGTGTATGAATTGTTCAGCAGCAAGTATGTAATGTAGTTAATTCAGTATTAGTATAAAATCCTTTCATGATAGAATAAATGGAATAAGCTTTGCAAAACTTACATCCATGGTTTTTCTGTTGTTTTATCAGACGAATTTTTGTCTGAAAATGGAGATATTCACAAGTCTGCCTGTGGACAGACCAAAACTGGCCCTCTGTGAAATGCATCCTTCTGAGGGAGAGCAGAGGACAGGACACAGAGGTTCCTGTTTTCCACAAGTCTGATTCTTCCAGAGTTTTAAGCCTGTTAGCTGCTGCTTCACAGTCTTCCTTGCTTTTCGCAATCTCTTCTATTCTATTCATTACAACATTAAGAATAGTTTTCCTTTGCATTACAGTCTAACTCTTAACAACGTAAGTTATTTAATTCTTGCTGCAGCTAGTTCTGCTTCCTGACACTTCACAAATGCAGACCTCTCTTCTTTCTGACCTCTTAAGCACAGTCTTCAGTAAAAGTGCCTGGGATGAAACCCAGTCCAACCTTTTTTTTCTCTTTTCTTTGGTTTCTCATGTAGAAAGACATAGAAATTTTTGCCTAATTTGTTGTATTTAGACTAACCACTCATAAGTCTTCAAATTGTAAACTTTATAGTTTAGTGTAACAACCTAAAGCTTTGTGAAAGATGATATTGGAATACTGCACAATCCTAAGCTTTCAACTATGCATTATATATGTGTTTTTTCATATGAGGCACTAAAATCTCTCCTCGTTCTATAAGGTGAACTTCTAAATCTTTACAGCATTTATCCATGCAAGGCTTCTGGAGTTAGAAGTGCTCTTATTCTGGTGTCACAGTTAAGGAAATGCAGTACACAGTACCTGTCTGATTTCCACCACATTTCACAGGAAGACGGTATCAGAACCGCAAAACCATCCATCCTCTCAACTTTTAAGCATATTTTTGATGACTTCCTTCTTGTCTTCAGCCTCTGTTTCTCAACTGCCCTCCATGCACCCTGGCCTGTGTACGTGCTCTGGTGTAGCTTATACTCCTATAGTTACTTAAAAAGAGGTAACAGCATCCGCTGCCATGTGAAAAAATACCTAAACCACAGATGCTGTCCTCTTTATTGCCTTTCTCATTTTTAGATAGTAGTTCTGCTGTCTTACCACCATGACTGATGCTGTAGGGACAGATAGCTGTCAGTTTTGGAGGCTGTTGCAGTGAAACTCTCCCTCTTTTAGGATAGTTAACTGTGAAGGTTGTGATGTTGCCCCAAAATGACAGTGGAAACCCAGTGTCTTGTCTGAATTCTGGCTTAGGAATTTGCTGTACCTTTAGCCTGTCACAAATAAACTCATTAGATAAGATCTAATTCTTGTCCTGGTAACCTGCTGTTACCTATTCAGCTTTCCGTGGGAGAGAAAGGTTAAGGTTCATTTCTTCTAAGAGGCTTTCTCATGGCATAAAAATAACACCAGCGAGGGCTGGAGCTTTTTAGCAGAGGGTTTCCCATATTTCAGGTGCTAGAAAGGAAGGAGTTTATGGGTTTCTTCTTCTTCCTGTTTAGTATTTACCCATGTAGTTATGCACTTAGCAGAACATTGGCTTGTCAATACAACAACCTACGAAAACCTACCTCCTAGTTTTATTATTAATTAGTTTTATGATTGAAATTGCAGTTCAGTAAGCACGTAACTTCAGTGCAGTAAAATGGCAAGTAAGGTACTACCACGTTGGTTCACCTTTATGTAGCCCTTAGACCCTTAATAAGATGCTGATATGAATTTGTATAAAATTTACAATTAGTAACATTTTAAAAATGACAACAAATTGCATTTAAATAAAAATCTTCTTCTATAGAAGATGTATATTGAAAACCGTGCTGTATTATACTTTAATGTATCAAAATCAGACTAAGGTAAGGGAAATTGAATTACTGTTGCAGTATTCCAGGATGAAGTGGTTCATCGAAAAAAGGTATACAGAAGGGGTTTGAAACCTTTTGAAAGTTGTTTTTCTATTTTTGTTTGTTGGTTCTATTGGGAAGTTTTACCAACCAGGTAATCTTAGGTAATCTTACCCAATTTTAGGGTTTTAAAAAAAAACAAAACCACAACCTTTTTTTTTTTTTTTTTTTTTTTTTTTTTCTTCCAGTAAAACAGTAAACCCATTTACTGTCTCATAAATAATCTTGTGATCCAGAAATATAATTTCTGAGAAATTTGTGGCTCCCTTTGAGTCTTGGCCAGTGAAATTTGATTCAAGTCTAGATAGAAAAAAAGGTGATACTTCCTGCCAAGTTTTGTCCGTCTTAAGATTTATGATTCTGAACATTGGAAACATATCCTTGCCATAGGCCTGGGAACCAAGTAGTGCTGGTGTGAGCTCAGACATGGCAATTCTGGAATGGCAAGCAACTCACTTCCTTATGCCAAAAATAGCTTTTGGGCTAAATTGTTTAATCATGGTATTTGATCATAGATAAGTGGGAAACACTGTTTTGCACTTTGAATTTTGTTTTGTTTTTGGTTTGGGGTTTTTTGTATAGTGGTGGGAACCTACAGTAATTTTAAAATTAAATGGATTTTGCTGGCCAAATCTGTACAAGGTTCAAAAACCTTGGTACCTGCCACTTGGAAAAGTGTTTTTGTACTGTTGTTATTCCTCATGTATATTAGTTATGTATTGATCACAATGAAGACTTCTTCATTTTAGACTTCTGCAGCAGTTAATGTGTGTCACTTCTGTGCTCTTCTGTTGTTGAGTGTAAAATATGCATGAAGACATGTCTGAAGTGTAAGTACAGTGAGCCCTTGGGAAGTTCTTGAGGTGTACCTTGAGTATTTTAAGCTGACAAAATACTTACTGGTTTATTTTTGGTTTCTAAGGTTGTTTTCATCCAGGGTCTGTGAAACATTCAAGGATGATTCTTAACAGAAAATTAATACTGAAAGTTATCTTGATAGCACCAAAAATATAAACAGCTCTTTTTAGCCTAGGAAACAAATAGAGTTTAACTGTATTAGTTGCTTTGGTGACAACCTCTAAAGGTTCCTAATAGTTTCAGTAGCAAATCAGAACTTCAGAATAGTTGCTATGTAATTGTTTGTATACAGGCTCTTTCAGCAATAAGAAGAATCACTTTTAGAGATCTTTTTTTTTCTTTAGCATAAGCATTTTTTTTGGAAAATCCTACTTTTCTTCCTCCCTGAAAGAAAATTTCTTATATTCTTGAACCTCTTCACAGCTGGGTAGAGTTGTGGTCTGTGTCCCGTGTCTGATTGTATAACTGGTGGGTTTGCATTTTACTCAGTTTGAATTTGTGCTGAACTAGAAAATACTGATTGACAAAAAATTGTGGAGTGCCTGTGCACAGGGCTTGCATCATGTTCAGTGCTGGTCTGTGAAACTGAAGAGACTCTGATTGAGTCACTAGAACAAAATCTGCATTGGAAACGAGACGCCCGGAAATTCTAGGTTTGTGGTGATTTGTACGCATCGGTAGGCGATTTGTATCTGTACATTGGTTAAGTTATTGTCTCGTAAAAGCCCAGGAAATTCTCAGAACCTGTCCATTTATTTTTCACCCTTTTCCTTCTTCTTTTTTAATTAGTGGAAATAAATTTTTCAGGCTTTTTTTTTTTTTTTCCCCATCTCTTGTTAGAACTTGTTCTGGTAAAGGTGTTATTTCCCCTCAGTCTCTTTTATCCCTTCACCAGCCATCACCTACTAATAATTCCTTGAAAGTATTCATGGTGGTGTGGTTTACCCTCTTGTGATAGTTGCTTCATGGCATTTTATCTCTCTTGAACCATGAGTAATTTCTCTGTGGCCAAATCAGTAAACAACTGTCTCTTGTGGCTCATAGGTTCTTTCAGTTGCTTTTCCTAAATGTGTTGGCATGTTCATACATCACAGCATCAGGTGAAAATACGCTCATGAAACAGAGCACCATGTCCTCTGAGGCTGAAGGTCGTTACTAATTTTTTAGCCTTTGTTTAACTTTTGTCATGGAAAAATCAAAATATAGGTGGCTCCTGCATATGCTGTATTGGTATTTTTACATGTTATAAGTAAAATGTATTCCTTGAAAGCAATTCCAGTATTGTCATGAACAAAAACTTAAGAAAAAAGGTATCCCTATTTTCTAGTCACTCCCAAATCTACAGTTTCACCCTTATTTTCTTTATGTTTACAAAATCTGATTGTTCAATGTAACTAAAACATTCAAATACATTTATGATAATTCTGAGTTATATTTATTGAATTGGATTTATTTGTATTTTATTATTATTTTATCTATTCTTTTAGTTTATTTGTAAATTCTATTTATTTACTCTTGTAGCTCTAAATTCATAGCAATGCTTAGCAACTTTTATTAACTAAATATTAGGTTATTCTATCTGGTAGATATTTATGATTTGTGTAGTTGACTCATGTTTTATCTCTGAAAAATAGCATTTTTTGAGCGTTACTTAACTTTCAGAGAACTTTTTCCTTTTAAAGTCTCAGAAATAGTAAGTGCAAAATATTTCATCTAATCCTAAGTAATGGAGATAGCTAAGGCTGCATACGCATACAGGGATATATTTGATATTTTTTCATGTTTTCTCCTGCTTAAAATGGACCTTTTGCCAGCATAAACAGTTTAGCATATGTTAATGATTTATGCAAGAGTTTAATATTATACTGTTTTCTCAGGAGTGCCCGCTTTGTCTTGTTTTGGCTGGTGAACTTTGGAGGTTAGCACTTGTTGCTGAAGTAAGACCACCTCCCTCATGAGAACTGTTGTCTTTAAAGTTATCCAGAACAGAGTAGCTGAAATTATAATTTACTGTAAAGGTTATGAAACACTCTAAACTGTCTCTGACTGCAAACTTTGACCTGTTTGGCCAAATTGTGGGAAATGATCCAAACTTTGATATAAAGCAGTGCTGGGAAGCTCTTTATGATTAAATTCCAGGACTGCATGACTGATGTGCAAATGGTATACTTGTGATACTCAGCAAGTGTTGCTTCAGTACAGTTTTAGGCTTGAACAGATGATCAACCTAAAAGTAAAAATTATCTCCAACCTGATTTAAGTGTTTTGTTGCATCCCAATATGATATTTAAAAGTCCCAGATAAAAATTTGACAGCTTGATATTCCTTTCTTCACACTTCTCTGCAGTGAGGTCCCCTGGCCCCTCAAAAACTTTTTGCTATGCTTTTTCTTTGGGGAGACAAAGGTAGGAAAGAGAAAATGTTCTAACCACGTTGTATCGTGGTATTGCTTCCATGAAGCTTTTCAGCCAGCAATTGCAGAATAAGCTTGTGTTCAGCACTCTTACAGAATGTGGCTGGTTTAGGTGAATTTTGAGACGGAAAGTCTTTTTAATCATGCATTTCTTCACTCCTTTAATAGTAATAAGAGACACTTGCTGTGGCATGCTTGAGTTTCAGTGAAGAATAATTTGTCCTGAATCCACAGCTAGGCACTTGCAAATTGTTTTATCTTGTACATTTATGTGAAAATGTATTTTTTTCACTCAACACAGAAAAAATTACCTTTTTGTATATTGTCTTGTTTATTGTGTTCTTTCTGATGCTTTGCAAAAATGCACTTTTCAAATTAAGTAGTTTCTTGATTAGAGGAAAATAGCATAACAGAATTTTGTTTGGTGAGTTGTTTGTGGCAGGCAACTGAATATTCCATAAGACAGCAGTCATGTGCACATTAAAGACATTTTTATTAATTTAATTTTTATTGATACTCCTTTTGAATATTTGTACGAGTCTTGTAGATGTGCCACCCCTTTCATGGAAAGGGAAACTGGAATGCTTTATGAATGCCTCTCTCTATTGCTCTTAAGAAGTTTAACTGCCAACATTATCATCTTAAAGTAAAAGTAGTCAACTCAAGGATTCGTGTGTTAAATCATGTGAATGCCCATCAGATAGTAGCTGACATATCTTATGTTGCATTCTGTGTATCTCCATTTCTTTCATTAACTTTGCAACAACTAATGTAGAGTTAATGCACTCTTGAGTATGCCAGTAGAGTATTTGCACTTGCTCTGTGACAATTCTGTAGCTCCCTGGTGTTGTAACTTCTGGTAAAAAGAGTAAGGAATTGCTTCTTCAAGTATTCCTTCTGAAGGTGGTGTAGTAGCTGTGGTGCTGTTTGATCACTGATTTTTGCAGCCTCAACTGGATGAAATAGCAGAGATGGGACTTCAAAGCATCTGGCTGTCAAGTGAGGAGAGGATGGGGAAGGTTCTTACTTATCTGAGGGTGAGGAAGTGACAGCCCAAGAGGAAGAGGACAACAGTTGTTGTGGGTTGCAGTGGGGGGAGGCATAGATAGCAAATAGAAACTCTACTGATCAACTGAAGGTGAAAAAGGCCCTTTTCACCCTGATCTAGGGCCTCTATTCAGGCACAGCAGGGAGAATAAATGAGATGTTGGGTAGAGTCTTTTTTAAAAATAATTTTTCTTACATTCTTTGCTCTGCTCCTGTTGTTAGGACTTAAGGTTATGCATAACATAAAATATGTTAATTTGTTGATCACTGCTTATAGCTAGTAAGGGAGGGACTTCCAGGTTTTGTTTGCAGCTGAATCCACTGAGTAATCCCATTTGACTTCAAGTGTTCAGGGACCTGGTGTTGCTATTCCTACAAATGCAGTGACTGCAAAGCATACTGATTTTCTGCATAACAGCAAAGACAATAATTTCTAAATATCTCAACAAATAGTTCATGAAATTCATCTGTCACATATTAGCTGTGGATTGAGCACGCTGCTTGTAACTCTTGCAGTTGAGGATATATCAGAAAGAAATTTCTCATAGTGAAAGTTGTTTGCTGGAAAGAAGGAAGAGTACTTAATACCTTCTCTCCTTTTGTATTGAAAATAATATTTTAAAGGAATATATAACTTACGGTTTTAAAATGAAACATGACTTCTGGCAGTACTTGGAACTCAGTTGTTCAAATTCTGTTCCAACTTGAAGAAGCAGTTTTATGCCAGACTTTTTTTTTTTCTTCCTCAGATATCTTGTTAGTCTAATAAAGTACATTACATCTCTGTAAAAATCTCTTGTCATCTGAACATAACGGAACCAGAAATAAGGAGCTGGTAAACTCCAGTGTTACCATTGCTATGTAATTCATCTTTGTAGATATAATGTAAAACTGAGTATCTTTTACATTTGGGTGCTACAGCATTTAACAGCTGTAAAACAAATGTATAAGAGACTATAATTTGTTCTGTGTCTAGAAAACATCTTAAAGTCACTGTCTAGTTTGTCTTGGAAATTTAGTTTTTACTTCAAAACAGGAAAGTCGGGGCAATGAAAATTATGCTTGTTGCTGAATGATGGATTAAGTGACAATCATTAACTTGCTTGGAAAGCATGTGCTTACAATTTAGCCCTCTTGCTAAAATTACAGAGCAGAAAATATTTTCATTTTTGCTTTAACTTTATGGGAAATTCTGATAAGTAATTTGATTGTGTCTTTCATGTCTTCTAAAATACATATAGAGCTTATTATTTACTCTGTGGGTGTATTCATGTTTTAATTTCCTGTGGCAGAAAATTAAGAGAGGATAGGCTGGAACATGTTGTACATAGTTCAGAGATTCAGAGATTATAAAGCAATGAACTGTAGGGATTATTTTCTCTGACTACATAAGTAGCATTAGTCTATGGGAAGAAGCAGAATACATAACTGATTTTCAACTAGGTGATGCTGACTGTAATACTACTTCTGGATGGGTTACTCTTTTTAGCTTGAGTTCTCCTTATAATCCTCTATTACTGTCTCTAGCTGGTGTTTCTGAGGCCACAGCATGGTGCACTGTGACTCATGTGACAAAGTCCTTTCAGAATTATTGCTCTGCAAGATGTGCCTCCTGTGCTGTAAGGGATCAGGTAACCTTCAGTTTGACTGTACTGAGACACACACTGCAGGTTTGTTCCCAGGTATCGCAGTGTTGCTCAGTGTCAGGGACGTGTTAGCTTTTTCATAGCATTTGTGTCAACCTAAAAAAAAATCTTACTAGCAATTTTTTTAAGGTTTGCTTGAATAGCATTGATAAAGAAATCAATCACACGGGCCTGGTAATTACCATACCTTAATTTTATTAACATTATAACCTTTGCAAGGTATGCTGACAATTTCATTTTAGAAGTTTACATTTAGTTTGAAGAATGTACTCCCCATAAATACAATTTATTTAATGCAACTTTCTTCTAAATATTTATTATTCAATGTTCTGTCTTATCCATTGCATTGCTGTGTCTCCCCAGTAGGAAATTCAGTAAGGTGTTTTTGACATCTTGACTAAAATGTATCTAGTCTTCTTGATCTAAAATATCCATATTCAGTCACTTTAGTTCTGTTGAACTTAAAGGAATTAAAACTTGTGAAATGTGAGTATCTCACTTTTTGTTCTCAGGAATATTAAATTAGAAGTATTTAGTCATCTTTCTTTATTTTTATCTATGTTATCATTTATATTTTTCTTACCTCCACATAACAAGAAACCCATTTAGTTGTTGCAGTTACATCCTTCTAGCTGCTTTGATTTTTGTGAAACTGGCTTTTTCTAGTACCAGCGAACCAAAATGTCATTTTGATTTAATAAATGCAATTTAGTTTTTTATTAAATCAAGGGAAGACCACACCTAGCTAAGCAACGTCACTACGTTTTTGATGCCTTTTTTTATCAATTGAGAAGAAGGATTTAAAAATTTTTCCTTTCCATAGATGAGACAATCTTCTTCCAACTTAGTTCTTATAAATGTGTGTTTTACAGCTGTCACTGATGCATTTCCAAAGTCTCAGACCGTGGAGCCCCCTGTAGTTTGATCTCTTCACCCTTTTTATGAGTGCTGATGGAGAAACTCCAGTGACTCAGTGGCTTTTAGGGGGCACGAGTGGGTCTGTGATTTCTCTGTCAGAACTAGGTAAACCTTTGATTGTTTTTTGTTTGGTTTGTTGTTTGTTTGTTTGTTTTTTCAGGAGTTGTATACACCCAATGGTGTATATTTTGGTGTATTTCCACTGTATATTCTTTTATTTTTTTTTTTAAATCCAGATTGTCAGCAGTTTCCCATGTTTTGATTTGCTACCGCTCGATTTCATCCACATTCTTATTTCTGCAAAAGCTGTATGTTCTAATTTAGCAAAATATATAACTTCACAGGTACATATTGCATGATTTGAAAGTTAGGAGGTTTAGAGCCATACCAGTGTGTAGGCTGTGTTTGAGCTCTTGAAATCAGTTAATTGAGAGATACAGAGCAGAATATCCCTCGTCAGCCACCTGTATTCCTCCCTCTTGTTTATTATTTGCACATTATAAAAGAAAAAAAAGAAAACCCATCTGTATGTATTGGTATATGTTATTTGTCAGAATGACAAGCGTGGTCAAGTAGCTTTACTTGCAGTGTTGGAAGCTGAATACAAGCTTTGTCAATAATCATACAATATAAATTAAATGGATAATAATTTTTGTTCCACTGCCAGCAGGGTTCAAGGGGTTTTAGTCAATGTTCTAGATGTCCTTTTAAAGTACTGGTTAGGAAAAGAAATACTGCTACATCTTCCATTCACTGTAATTTTAAATTAATTTGCAATTGCAGCTCTGTATGGCCTATTACAGGACTTTTTCACTATCTGGTAGGAAGAAGAGCTTGAAGTTCTTGATTTCAAAGCAAACCCTCAGATAAATTCCTGACTGATTAATCAGTTAATGTGGTTTTAGAACACATTTTTCCTCCAAAGTGCCTTTGAGGGATATTTTAATGAAAACTGGCTTGAAAGTTGTTAGTTGTAGTGATAGCTTAAACCCTGAAAGGTATAATTTGTCTTTCAGTTAATATACCTAGTGTAAAATATCACAGCTGAAAAGTGAGTGAACAAGAGTTCTTTCAGATTCTTGACTTTAGTTCTGTGCAGCTGAAAAATAAAAGTTTTCAACAGGTTGAAAAATCATCTAGAATTTAGGGTGAATATCTTGTCATTATGAGAAACACTGCAGATCATGTACCAAAGGGCAGTTACTTTATAAATGTCCCCTGCTTGGCAGTTAAGCAGGTTTGGGGTTGGGAATGTTGGGTGTGGTGTTTAGCCTGATCATAAAGGTTCAAGATACAACTCCTCAAGTAATTTTAAGCTGTTCAGACACTACAAACTCAGACTAATTTGAGATTTGGAGACTTTTTTTAGTGCTGTGTGGAAAGTAGATAAATTCTGAGTTGTGGACCATTGTTTGAGCATCTAGTTTTCTTTGGTAACATCCTGTTTATTACAAGATACTGTGCAGAGATGGGAGATGCTATGTCTTTTGAGGACTTTGTGGCAATTTGGTCCCTTGTTCATTGTGTAATTTTCTCTTCTAAATTGAGTATATTTGTGAGCTGAGTAATGGTGATTCATGATTACAGAATTTTATCTGAAATTGCAAAGCATGTTTAATTGTTTAAGGGGTTAAAATTTAACCGTGGCAGGGGAAAAAAAAAAAAGCCTTTTTGTTTGTAATAGCTTTATTTACTCTGTTTTCTTTGTGTAATACACTGTTTGGGTTCCTCTGTCTTTCTGTCCTTTCTCTGAAGGGAGATTCAGGTGTAGAGTAGGCTTTTATCTGGAGTTTTAGTTAGTGTCTGAAATTGGATGGGGTAAAAATATGTAACTATTGTCATACTTTAAAGCAGAGCTGTTACCAGTTTACAGGAGGTTGTATGAAAGAAAAAATGTCCTTTAACGAGAGTAACAAAACTAAAAGTGAACCTTACAATGAAGAGAAGGAGGAAGAGAAAAAGGTACTAAAATAATGAGATTTGATTTCAGTAATACTGATTTTGTTGTGAAAGTATTATAGGATAGAAAGGAGATGGATGACAAATTTGGGGGTTGTCTCTAAAAGTAATGAAAAATCTGTCATTGAAACATCTTTCTCTAGGTGGACTTCATAAGCATTCTTAAAACAATGTTTTCTTACACAAGAAGAGCACTTAACATAAAATTCTAGTGCGCCTTTCAAAGTTAACTCCACTTTTTTCTTTCTTTTTGTAGTTGCATTAAAATCTTCTAACTCTGCAAGACCAGAAAGAAATAGTATTCAGGAAAACTGTAGAACAGCAAAACATGGAGAAGGGATGCAGATCCTGGAAGGAGAACTCTTACTGCAGGTATATTGCACAGTGGATGTGTGCACCAGTTACTCACTGATGAGGCTGGAAAAGAAGTTTTCTTATTGTCAGTTTCTTTTCTTGTTTTCTTTAGGTTTAATATTATACATCTCTTGTACTTTCCTCTGGTGGTAGTAGTGACTTTGAAGAGCAGATATTTACACTAGAGTCCTCTTAACTCCTTGAGTCATTCTATAGAGTTGTTTTTTTCCTGTCTTTTTGCATCTGTTGTTAATAAAAATCTTAATATGGAGGAAAATCCTCATAAAGGTCAGATAGGTTAGTCATCTATGGTAAATTGCGTGACTAATTGTCTAAACAAATACTTTCTTTAAAAGACCTTAGGCTTGCTGGAATATTTTGCTTTTTCAGTGGTTTGAAAGAACCCAGAGTTGATAGTATAGGTTCAGATTTAAGAATACTTTCAGTAACTTTTAGCAATGTAAACTACATTAGTGTATTAATGAAAAACAGTTTTTAAAAATTATAGCCTGTTTTAATATCCTAGAGTGTCAAAGTATATGAAATATAATGATGTAATATTAGGTCCAGGTTAAACTCAAAAAATTGTTAATGTACGTATTCCAATGTTCTAATTAGTTTCACAAAATAGATTTAACTGTGACCTGCAGCTCCATTTGAAATGTGTTAATAATCTGTCTGGTTTCATATTGATGTACCAGAAGTGGCTAATCATTAGGGCAGAGCCAATTGTTTGCTTAGAACAAAATTAATTTAACTGTTCAAAGGGTAGAAATGAAAACATGTTCTAAGAATCCCACAAAGCAATTACTGTAAACTAATGCTAGTAGAAAATGCTTTTCTAACCAGTGAAAAACTAGGACATGTATGTAATTTTCTAACCTTAATAAAGTACGACAAAGAACTCGGATGGAGTTACTGCAAGTGAACAGCTTTCTTTTATACTGAAATTATCTTAAAAGGTACAGTATATGGTTTATATTGTGGGAATTTATTTGATGTGAAATTTAGTTATTTTTCTGTTACTTCTGCGTGGAATTTGTGAGGGAGCTGACACAGCAAACTGCTTTCCAGTATG
Organism: Florisuga fusca; assembly: GCA_038090715.1. Classification (NCBI taxonomy): domain Eukaryota; kingdom Metazoa; phylum Chordata; class Aves; order Apodiformes; family Trochilidae; genus Florisuga; species Florisuga fusca. Next base: position 25,951,176 of record JAAWXA010000002.1, read on the forward strand.
AAAATTGAGTGGTATATTTGTTGCTGTAAATTCTGCCCCCCTTGGGAAGTGAACTGATTCTTAAATGAATTTGTTTTGTAAATATTTTTTATATATATTAAAAAAATATGAGAAAGAATACGCAGATAGACTTATCTTAGGGACTATAAGAAATAGTGAGTGATGAAAGTGAGAATTTTCTAGAAGTTTTACATCAGTAAGATGTAAATACTGGTAAAATCCTTCCCTTCTGCCTAAGATTGTAAGTCTTTTATGTCACACAGGTTTCCACAAATTATAACTGATGAAGAACATTTCCTGTTTATTCTCCCTCTATTTTTTTGCAAAAGTGGTGTGAATAAATACCATATTGTGTATATTTTATTTGTTCATCACATTTTTTCATGTTTTCTAACAAACAGAAAGTTACTATGTTAATTTCCAACACAGAACCTGTATTACCAGTTCAATATCTTACAGAAGTAGAGCTCAAATACATTGATGTACCTTCCTTAAAATTAAGATATATCTCCTTTAAAATTGCTTGAATTATTTCAGAGTTTTATTTAGGATGCATAATCTACTGCAAACTAACCACATTTATATAGTGAATTGCAAGTCAAACGACTGCCATTAAGAAGACTGTAAAACAACTGAATTCTCACTGTTTTTAACTCTCTTTTTATTGGAAATATTGAGAGTATTTTTCTAGTTGCACAAATATTACCTCTAGTGCTCAAGAATAATAAACACACTGAAAATTTCATTCTGCCTTTAAGATAATTATTTTAGGACTGCATTTTGCCAAAACATTTATCACAATCAATCTCCAACCTATTGGTATATTTGGGGTACCTGCATAAGAAGCTTCCAGTAATTTATGCCCAAATAGATTTTGGAGCAAACTACTTCCATTTTACAGAATTTTTGACATACAGGAGACATCAGATTTTGGCCGTAATAATCCTGTGTCATGATGAACTGTGTACCAGAGCCACTGCAAAATGTGATTGAATTCCAGGAAAGGGAGCTGTACGTAGCTTTGCATGAAAGAGAACAGAATAACCAATTTTAACATGTAGTCCAGAATTGGATACTGTGCAGCTTGCACACTTTTTGCATCAGCCACTTGAGGTGAAATGTCCTGCAGAAAAGGTCAGCAGAGGACATGAACACCTTCTACTGTGGAATCTGCTCAATAGGGATTGTCATGAGCTTAATCAAAACTAAGGATTCTACGTAGCTACTCAAGATTTCCTGGTCTGGCTATGTTCATTTCAGATTATTGCTATTTATTTATTTAGTACCTCAGACTATTTTCAGATGAAGTTCATTGAACTTACATACGAAGGTTTTACAGAGATCACAGCTGTTTATGAGAATAGATTAAGAAATGTCTGCATATTAAACAGGAGTGGTTCACAGGATTTTAAAACTATTTAATCAGATCTTTAACTTTGAATTAGACAGACTTCATTAGCAGAAGAGCACGAAATACTAAACCAGTATCTATGTAAAATGCAGAAAAACATCTGTGGTGGTTACCACAGTGCAGGACTTTGGCTTTAAGGTTTGTAGAAGAGCAATGCCTTTTCATAATAAATATGTTCTGTAAGAAGGACTTAGGATATTCTTTGCTTACTTTACATTTTCAATTAGTTACAATAATTTTGCACAATAAAGAGGTTTACAAAATGTGTTTTGAGTATGCTGGCCAATTTGACTTTAAATGCAGCTGATGAAATTAAGTGGCACAATGTACTTAATCCAGTCCCTTGAGACAGCCTTTTGTTAAATCCTGACTGAAATCCATAGAAGTAAATCAGCACCTTTCAGATGAGCTGCCAAGTCACAAATGTACTGTTTGCTATCACAACAATTGCCATGAAGCATATTGATTGGGAGTTCAGATAAATGCCCTTTGCGTGACTTTGAATAAGGAGCCGCTTAGTCTGCTGCTTCATGAAGGGGGAAATCTCTGCAAAAACATTGTTTACTTGCCACAATCTGCTTGTGCAGAGGTTTGCTATTTTAAGCAAGCTATAAAATGTTTTCTTGGGCTATGGAGGGGATCTTGGTCGCTTGATTTCCTGTCCACTTCAGTCTGTCTGCACTAAGAACAGAGCAGATTTTGGGAGTGGGTATGTGACAAGGCTCTTGTTCCTGCTGCCAGCAGCTGGCTGTGCCAAAAGCTTGGAGCCACGCAAATGGTGTGAACTATGGTTGACAACAGATAAACCTACAGTTGTTTGTACTGCTGTACCCTCATCTTCAACCATCGAGGGTAATTAAAAGTCATCAACAGGCTTTGGTTTCTGCCTTATTTTTCCAAAAGAACATTTTAATTTTTTTTTTCATTGTGCCGCATAAACCGTATAGAGATAAAATGAAGAATCCTACTGTTTATGCTGTTAGATAATATGGTTTTGCATTCTTCACATTTTATTGTTTCACGAGGGTACAGGTAGACTTACAGCCACAATAATTATCTGGAATTCTGTCTCTGGAGCTGACAGATTGGTATGTTTCTTCCCCAGGCATTAAATGGTTTTGTATTAGTTGTTACATCCGATGCTCTGGTTTTTTACGTCTCTTCTACTATCCAAGACTACTTGGGATTCCAACAAGTAAGTTTATTTTTTCCTTTATTTTTTTGCCAAAGTTTTACTTGATTTCAGAGGGCATCTATGTTCATAGTCAGAGTCTGATAGGTCATGTAATAAACTCAGTGAGGTACTTTGGGTTGGGTTAATCTGAAACCATATTACTTTTCTATCAACTTACATAGCTGAAATGGGTCCTCAGGCCAAGCACAACAGGAATATAGTCTCCAAAGTTAGGTTAGGCAAGATGGGAAATTTTCACACTTAATTAGTCTTTACTGGAACAACTATTTGAAATTTATACTGTGGTGTTACCTAGTTTATGATGCTGAGTGAGACATAATTCAATGGGAAGGTAATTATTTTAATAGAAACCTTTCATACAAAATTAACTCCATATGCCTTGAGATTTTAAACATCAACAGGATGATTTTAGTATTTTTAGAACGTTAGTGTTCTCTAGTTTGTATTTACTTTATTTTCCTGCTTCAAACAAGCATTTGTTGTTTCCAGTTGATGATGGACATCAGGTATGGCTGATTTTCTTGGGCTTTCAAGCCCAAACTATTGAAGACCAAGACCCAGTTGCCTCCCATGGAGAGCCCCTGGGATTAGTTAATGTTATGATGATAGAAGCTTAGTCATAGTTACCAGTTTATATTTTGGAGTTCTGGATAACAATAGATTTGGTTGCTTTCTAAAAATAGAGAGAAACTCTACTTAGTCTGCAGTTTTAACTAACTGGAAGAAAAAAAAAAAAAAAAAGATGGAATATTTATGGAAGGAAAAATAATCCAAAAAGCCCCGTTATTATTCCTGGGATTACAAATTGTTTTGGTGTTGGGAAATGAAGAAAAAAGCTTTTAAAACAAATTTGGCACAAAATTTATATAGTAATGCTGCTAAATCAAGTGCATTATATAGAAGCGAAGTCCTAAAATGTTCTGGCAATTTATTCTGGAAAATAATTGATTCTTTTACGGAATTCATCAAAACAATAAGGCTTCTGTTTTTGCCAGTTCATCTTAATTTCTTTAGAACTATGTTTTATTTTAAGTATCCTCTGTTTATATAATGGTTGAGGTTTTGATCCATGCAGAAAATAAGCAATTTCACTCCTCTCAGTTGATGGAAATGTTTCTTGCATATTTTGAGTGTTTTTCCCTCCTAATTTCTTTCAACTGCAGATCCTTGCTGTTGTAGTTTTGCCATTTATATCACATTCCTAACCACACAATTGGTGGTGATACAAGAGCTTAATAATTATAGGTTTTAATGCATTCTTAGGAGTGAAAAAGCTTTCAGGCAAAAAAACCCAATGCTCATAATCCACTTGGCTTAGTTTTGGAAGTTGTATGTTTCAGGGTCTTTAGTTTCTTTTGTATTCCTGTAGCATCCAGAATGGGTCAAGTCCAAGTATCTGCTGGCAAGTACTTTACTTACTAGTATGTAAAATTGTTTTCACAAAACATAAGCGTAACAGTTCCAGGCTTGTTTAGGTAAAAGCAAGTAAAGAAATAACATGTCAAAATGTTTGGGGTTTTGGTTTTTTTTTTTTTCTTTCTTAGGCAATATTTTCTAAATATTATTTCTCATGTTTGCAGTCATGGGTGTGACTTAATTCTTCTCCATGTTGCTAAAAATTGTTTTTTAGAGCTTTGCCACATGCATGCAAATGTATGTTTTTATATCTTAGCAAAATCCATTTTACTATATACATAGCAATGTTGTCAACCAGACAACTTCTATGATATTGTCATGTAAGTTTCTTAGTCTCTCTCTTTCTCACCAGTTTCCTTTTTGTTTGTAGTCTGATATTATACATCAGAGTGTGTTTGAGTTAATTCACACTGAAGACAGACCTGAGTTTCAGCGACAGCTACACTGGGCATTAAATCCTGCCCAATCTGCAGATTCTGGACCAAGCTTACAAGGTGAGAATGCAGCCAAGTTTTTTGTTTGCCTGTCTGATTGGCTGGGTTTTTTTTTTAACGGGTGGATGTAAAAAGTTTAGATTCTTTTATATGAACAAGGGAAAGAATAACATGTTTTAAACTTATTTTTTATGTTTAGCCAACAATACGAATTACTGAGGTTTTTTGCATTCTAAATAAGTACTGGTATTCATAGCACAGTTGGAAGACTTCTTGGAGCATAAATGACTGAATGTCTTGTATGTCTGATCAGTAGTCCTGGGGTAAGTAGCAAAGCAGGGAATTCAGCATGTTTGTGTTGCAAACAGGGCAATGACAAGTGGACAGTATCTTTTGGTGGGACATAAGAAACAAGAAAATTTGGGATTTTTTGGTGTTCACCCTCAATTATATGGTTTGTCTTTAATCAATGTTTGAGAAAGAGATTTCTCTGAAGACATGAGTGCTCTTTTACATCTACTACTCCTGGTTACAGATCACAACATCACATTTGTTAAGATAGGAACGCCAGCAGACTATTGGGTGCAACAGCTCCTTGAAGCTCTTCAGGCTGGTAGATCCACTCCATGACTGAGTAGTTGCAGTGATATGTGGGATAGTGCAGTCCTGTTCATGGAAGTGTTTTATTCTTCCACAGCTGGTACTCTTCTGTGCAGCCTGCTAGACAGACCGGTCCTTCTCTTGGGAGTAAAAGGGGAAGAGGAACAAAAGATTAAATAGAGGAGTCTTTAAGACCAAATAGTATATTTGTTATAGCATCAGATTGTCATTTGTTATTAACTGGTGCTTAAGTGACCTCCTATATTGAGAAAAAAATTTCTTACATATCAAAACACAGATATGTTGGTACAGATAGTTGTGTGCAATATGTTAGGCATATGCCTGCCTGATAATAATGACAAATCTGTTGAAATAACTGTAATACTCCATTTTGCACAACAGTTGTTTAAATGAGTGGCTAAAGCTCTATGTTGCTTGGTTATTGATTTATTTTTTTTTTAATCCAGAAAAAGTGTTTTTTAAATAAATCTACCATTCATAAAGCAACTTGATTTGAAACTCCTAGCAGTTTCCTATTAAATATTTTGTAGTATGCAAATGTCATGATTTGATACAGAAATAAAAACCTGTAGATGATGTTTATCTGTCTGGCTCACAGCTCAGTGTATTTAAATTTTTCATTAAGGGGTCAACATTTTATGTCATCTAGGATTCAGACTACACAATGCAGTTGAAAACATGCTACAGAACTAGTTAATAATACAATTTGGTGTAGCAAACAGCTGCTGACACTCAGAAATGAGGTTTTTATGTTGTGACTTACTGTTTGCTTCAGAGTGAAGTAGTGCTCTGTAGTGCTTAACCTTTTGTGAATTCATATGCACTTTCTTGTGTTTGAAAAATACTGTGCCAGGTTGACTTGACACCAGGTTTGACTGAATGATGGAAGTGCTGAGCAGGATTACAAACAATCAGGGGGTTTTGTATCTTACATTCCTAGCTTACTAGAAAGGTGCTAATTATTTTTGGTCCTCAGGTAGCATAAAATATTTGGATGTTTGTGCTTTTTAAACTTAATTCATATTAGTAACAAAGGATAATGATCAGATCATAAAGATCTTCCCTGGTTTTGCTTATTTAATCCATTTATTTTTTTAATACATTCAGCTAACAGTATATAGATGTATTATAATTGTGCTCAGGCTTAAGCACAGATTTCAGCCTGAGTCTGGGAACTAATTTTGCCTTGTGTAGTCTGAACTGCTTGCTTCTCGCTCAGTACTCTGCTATGCCCCTAAACCACTGGTCTCCTCAGCTGTTTACTGTGTTTCCAAGACACTCCTCCCAGCCCTGTCATGTTGCCAGAGAAGTTTGCAAAATCTGCAAAATTTTCACAAGTATGCAGCTTTGTTAGGGCTATCTTCTAAAGTCTGCTTGCTATGCAACCATGTATGGTCTTCAGCTTAAAGAGAAAGAAAAGGATTTAATCCACAGCATGTTCTGTGCATTGTTCATGGTGTCAGTGAGATCCAGTTGGAGTTTCATGGGAGATTTGGGTTCTACCCCCTGTAGAGTTAACTGGCAATTTTGCTCCGGAGCTTACAGATGCTCTGTAAGACTCTGCTTTATTACAGTGAGTCACTTCTCCAAGATCCTGGCATTAAAACCTCTCTGCCTCCTCTCTGCCTGGGAAAGTGCAGTAGTATTCCTTTGACAAATGTAGGAGACATGGGCTTGAAGCCCATTCCCTCCTGTTTTCAGTTATTTTCCACTCCTCTTGCAAGCTGCAAACTGTGTTGCTTCTTCTACCAAAGTGTTCTGTAACTTTGGGAACTCTTCACTAGGGAAGTTGTCAGGCACTTGGGAGAACCAAGATTAAGCTACCTACATTCAAATTCCAGCAGTGTATTTACCTCAGGAATAATGCTGACTCTCTCCTGTGGCAGAGCTGCTGACGGGCATGCCTGCCAGTAGCAAGGATGCTGTCAGAAAGCCCTGCACTGCTTTTTGGATAGTCGAGTTACACTCAGTAGGCACTCCTCAGCCAGAAGATGTATCTGAGGTGGAGAACTGAATCAGAGCCCTTCGAGGAGCCTGCTACTGAGGATTCAAGTTCTTTCCTACATCCCCTCCATGAAGTTGACCATGGTCTCATTAATCTCCATGAAAGAAGAGTAAACATACACAAGACCTTTAAGGCACCCTAAACTACTCACTGCTCTCAGTTTGCTCCTGCCAGTCCAGCAGCTTTTCCAAGTCAGCTCTTCTTCTGACAGTAGCCAATTGTTGATACCAATTTTGGTCTCAGTAACTGGCACCTTTCTCAGTAGCAGTCGGCCTTGCGGGAATTATGCTGCAGCAATAGAAAAGGGGCACAAATATTGGGATTGCTTGGAAAATAAAAAAGTATTTTAGTGGCTGCCTTGGGGCTGATACTTGTCAAATGCAAATGTTAATACATGCAGCCTATTAGCCATTTTGAAGAGACTTCAAGTAATGTATGTGCCAGAGTTCTCAAGGACATAAGAGTTGGCATTTTTGAAAAATTAGTTGGGATTTGCAAGCTATTTCTTTGCCCTTTCTTCTTAATCATAGCTTCTTCAGAGGGCTTCTAATATGTTTCAGCACCTCTAGGAAAAGCCCTGCCTCAGAAGTGTTGAAAATTCTCACCAGGAATTAGGTAATTAAATAGAAACTAATCTGTAGCAGTAGGAAATAGCGAAGTAAATTTGCTTTTGTCTTTTGAGAGCCTTCCATATGACAAGTGTGGGAATTTGTTACTTTCTAATATCAGTTAGGTGGTAACTGTCTTAGACTGCAAATATGAATTTCTGTAACCTGTGGAACAGGCTTGTAATAATTATGGCTTTGGCCAATACACAGTTCTGCAGATGGCTGTGAGTTCAGATTATCCCTTTTCATACGCTGTGTTTTTCTTCCTACCTTGAAGTTTGTTCATCAAAAATTGACCTTGCATAGAAGTTCTTTTAAGGAAAAATAAAATACATTTTTAAAAAACGTATCTCCTGATTTTATCTGAAAAGCTGTGTAATTCAGTATTCTTGTGCAATTTGTATGCTTTAAGTTCAGGGCCTCTTGGTGAGCCATTGGCCATCTCCTTTGACTCTAGTTCAGGGCCTTGAATTAGTAAGAGATTAAATTAAACTGGCTTTGGTTTTTTTATTTTCTTTTCCTTGGGCTTTGATTCAGCAGTGTACAAACCACCTAGCCTATCTGTATTTTTTTCCAGCTGTCCAAGAGGCAGAATTATGTTCCACAGAACATAATGTCATGTGTGATTAACTAACATGCTCTCCCTGACTTCATCTCCAAGTCTGGAAAGTCAATATGCGATCTTTCTTAAAATCAGTTTTCTTTTGTCCATACATGACAATCAGTTCTCATGGTGTATATGGACTTCTTTGAAATTAGAGAGTATTTAACACTCTGAAATAACATTTTCAACTATTTTTTCTTCATTTTCTCTGTGTGTGAATTCCTAGTGATTTTGACCAGTTTGTGGGGTTGTTTTAATATTTATTACAAACAAGATCACTTTGTTAAATTTGCTGTGAGTAGACATGCTCTGGTACCTCTGTATATGTAGCCTCATGCAGAACATACGTAATTTTATCAGAAGTTTATTGGTTTACCTTCTGTTTTTACTTTACATTCCAAATGTTTAAGTCTATTTTCTGAATGCCACTTAACAGAAAATGCTTCTTCTCAAGTGGCAGAAGAGTATCATGTAGTTACACAATTCTTGTCAATCATGTCTTCGAGTTGTTTGTTTTTAAAACTAAGTGCTTCATGTTCCTCTGGAGAGGTGTGACTGTTGTGTTTTCTTGATTAGCACAACCTAAATATTTTCAGTATTGAGTTAGCTGCTCTTTCCATCTGTTATCTGATATAGTGAGATAGTGCTTACACTGATTTGTTGTGGAGATTCTCTAGAGATGTTTCCTTTTATTTATTCCTACTGACAGCTTTCACCTGGCTCTGTGAAAAGTAACAATTTCGTAGTTTGATACCATACACTTTTGAATAGTCAGTTCCTATAGATACTTTGTACTTTGCCTGGGTGCCTGCTTCACTTTTGCAGATCTTTCCATTTCTGAAATGCTGGTATGCTCTCTGCTGAGAGCTCAGCTTTCTGTAGCTGATTGAGAATTAAGGCTGTTGACAAACAGAATAAATAAACTTAAAAAGAGAGAGAGAGAGAGACAAAACCTAACAAAAAAACCACTTAAAAATTTTAAAAGTAAATTGCCTGTGGTATTCAAATACTATAGACTGTGAAACAAAATCTCATCAGAAAAACTGATACTTAACCTCATGCTGTGATTAGTGCAGGTTCTGAGGATGTTTCTAGTTTACATTGTTTTTGCTGAGGTTATGACCTAATGCTTTGTTTATGAGACGGAAGGTGATTTGTTATAGATATCCTTCACTAGGTGTTCTTCTAAAAATAAGCCTTATAAATAATCTTTTCCTGTAGGAGATAATGGCTTTTCACAGCCAGCAACCTATTATAACCCAGACCAACTTCCTCCAGAGAATTCTTCCTTTATGGAAAGAAATTTCATCTGCAGGTTACGATGCCTCCTGGATAATTCGTCTGGGTTCCTGGTGAGTATGGAGTTATGTAAAAACTTTCTCACATGCTTGAAAGTTGGAAATCTGTATTATCTGTATACAGCAACTTACTTGGAATGTATACTTGTATATATACACTTACTGTGTTGGTAGGTATCTGAGTTACTTGAATCACTAAATTTCAGTTAATGACACTGAATGAGAAGTACAGATTGTACTGTTAGGTTCCCCTTCAATGTATAGTTACAACCAGGTACAGGTTTCCTCATTTTTCTCTGTGAAATATGAATAAACATCTGCTTTTGTAAAGTAATTTGTGGATTAAAAAGCATTACAGAGATTATTTTCTGTTGGGTACCTTGAAATAATTATAACAACTAAAAAAACTCTGGTTCTCCCTTAGGAAACTGTGCTTGCTCTTTTGAATATACCTTTTGTTCATCAACACTGTAGATTCTAAAAGAAATAATATGGCTTTATCACTCTCTAAGTGGTGTTTTGCAAATAGAATTGTTTATAAAAGACCTTTCAGTTGTATGCATTTATGTACTTTCTCCTAATGACTGACAGAAATGCAAAAGAAGTAACATGGTTATTTCTATGTATGTATAATGCCACATTCATGGGCTACTAGATGATGCAGTTGGCATTTGCTATTATATATTATATTATATTGCATTATATGCTATTATATATTTGGGTTTCTTTGACAAAACCTTCTTATTAGTTCTTTTTCTAATGAGTTTATTAGTAGCTCTCTTAAGTGATGTGCTCAGGGGTGCAACAACAGTATGCTGTATTTGTTAATTATCATGTAAGCCATCCTACAAAGCTTAAATATGATAGATCTTAAAAAAAATAATTAATGCTTTACATTGGAACAGAAATATCTAACTCTTAAATATATATCCAATGTAAAAAAAAAATTTTTTTTTTCCTCATTATAAGGCTATGAATTTTCAAGGTCGGTTAAAATTTCTTCATGGACAAAACAAGAAAGGGAAGGATGGAGCTACTTTGTCACCTCAGCTTGCTTTGTTTGCAGTAGCTACTCCCTTGCAGCCACCATCTATCCTTGAGATACGAACCAAAAACTTCATTTTCAGAACTAAACACAAACTGGATTTTACACCTACAGGCTGTGATGCAAAGTAGGTATAAATTTTTGCATAATATCCTTTGCTGATAGATTTCATGTATGTATCTGAAATACAAATCTGGTTGCTATTCCAGTCAGTACAGGTGATTGTTAAGAAACTTAGGATTTTTCCTTTAAGCCCTGCTAGTGACTTAAGAGAAATGGGATCTTCATAGTGTACTTCCCTGAAAGGACATGCTGCTTTCTAATCCTTATTCATTAAAGAAACAAAACCTGAAAAAAACCCCAACCCTAAAACAAAACACAAAACCTCAGAAGACAGAATACTAATGAACAGGGAAGAAGAAAAACATAGCATTTAAATCTGTTTTAAATTTTAAAACTGACAGAAATGTTTCATTTTGGTCTACATGCTTATTTTCTCCTCCAAACAGAAAAGTTCAAATAGATGTAAAACATAATGCAAATGTTATTTTCTTTAAAATAAACAAATTCTGTCCTTTTTTACAGTAGAACTTTTACTCATTTCCAAATCAGTAATTTTCTTACTGGAAACAATATTGCATTACTACATCAACATAATGTAGCTATGCATCAACATGGCAAGGAGCCCATTAAGATGTTTCTTTTTTAAAAGAAAAAGCTTCTGGCCTCCTTCTTTACTTCTCCCCTCCCTCTTATTTGTGACTAATGCTTTCAGCTTTCAAACTCCTTGTCATGGCATCTCTTATGGATTTCCCTTCCTATTAACAGAATAACATAGACTTGAATTACTTAGTGTTCTGTCAACTGATAAACCATAATGTTATTCTTTGGTTCTATAAATGGATAGATTTTAAGGTTAAAACAATGTTAACAACAACTTTTTTTCTTCTTTTGTTTTTTTTTTTTTTTTTTTGATTGTGCCTTAAGTTTAATAACCTTAATTTTTTGTCACATTTCACATTTTTGCATATATTGATCTCTACTCCCACGTCTCCATTTCTTTGTTCCAAATCCTGCTTCAGTCTCTTTTTTACTGTTTCATTCTATCACGTATGTCCTAGCACCCACATAAATGCTATTAAGTTCTTCAGCTACTTAACCTCTAATAAAGTACTCTGATTTTAGCTACCAGAGTCAAACATGATTCTATTGCCAGTGCTCATCTGAAGCATTTCTTAGAAAGCTTAAATGCAAACGCTGGGATCCCAAACCACTGAATAGGGATGTAGTTCTGAGATATGCCCTGTTTTGAATTTCAAACTACTAAAAAGACTAATTTATTCACGAAGTTTTAGATGACTGAAGTTAAGCCCCTACTTAGTTCTACATGCAAGCACATATAAGTACATGATGAAATAGGGTTAAGCAGTCTGTCATTGCAACAAATGCGAGCTGCCTGCTGTTAAGTGGACATGTTCAAAGGAAAAGAATAAATAAGCCAGCTGAACTGGACTAGACTTTTTTTTTTTTTTTATGATCTAATGATTGTGTGAACCTGTTCCTAGTCACTGAAGGCATCTTGGAAGACTCATAAGAGTATAATGATTTGTTAACTGTGTTTTTATTGGAACTGTCATACTTCCACAATGATACTGCAGCAAAATGTAGTTAGCATTTGCGTCTGAAGTGCTCTAACCATAATTAACTTAATTGGCATTTGTTCTGCAAGTTGTTTTATCAGCAGTGTTGCAATTTTCTGTTTTTACCTTGCAGAGGAAAGATTGTCCTGGGGTACACTGAAGCAGAGCTGTGTATGAGAGGAACAGGATACCAGTTTGTTCATGCAGCTGATATGCTTTATTGTGCTGAAAATCATGTCCGAAGTAAGCTTCATTGTCCAAGAAAGGCTAAAAATCAAAGCATTAATTATATTTCTACTGAAAAAAATACTATGAAGTAGTCTTCAAATTAATTTCATGTGATGTTTCCCTCCATTTAAAAACTTACACTGGGTGAAAAAATATTTTTTTCAGTCTTGCTCTTCTCACTTCCTTCTCTTACAAGCCAACTTCTGCTATTTCAACAACTTCCTTTGGGCAAAGGGATTATTTCAAAGACGGCTTTCCTGTTAGGAAGAGAAGTTAGATAAAGCATTTTCTTTTGATATCAGTGTAAGACTTTGAACAGAAATTAATCACTGATTTAGCATTTTAGTGTCCTATACATTTCTGGTTTTGATTCTTGGCAGCTTAATTTGGTTTAAGTCACAACTTAAGGAGAGAAATATAAGGAAGATAAGGAAAATAAGTATCAGCTATCTTTTGAGATCCCTTCCAACCCCTAACATTCTGTGGTTCTGTTAGCTGGAACATATTTATCTTTAGAAGTTACAGAAGCACCTTTAGGATCTTTTGGTGGTGCTTCTTTTCTGGTGACTCCTCTTGAAAGGCTGTTTTTTCTTTAATCCCCTTATACACAATTAAATACCCTCCCTCAGTAAGTTAATTTCTCAATGTGCATTAAGCAGGCTTTCTGTTTCAGGTATAGCTCAGACACTGCTTGCTTATCAATGGTTTAGTTTGCTTGATAAAGAAGAAAATATTTCCAGAATAGATCAGGATGAAACTTTGGTTTGAAATTTTGTTTTGCCTTAAGATAGATTTTGCTCTATTTCTCATGCAAAGATAAAAAAGTATTTTAACAAAGATTACTTTTGTTAGGCTTCTTAGACTTTCCTAATATTTTTTTATTTATTTATTGTTGTTTATTGGTTTTGTATTTAAATGTCTAGAAGTGCAGTGTTTTCAGCAGTGTACAACAAAAATGTGGTATTTTTATCAAGCATTGCTAGTGAAGTGAAGGTGGGCATGAAAAATAATGAATTTTTAAATACCTCTTCATTAACTAGTGAAAATATGAGCATTTAATTTACAGCTAACATGTTTTCTGAGTTCTTAAGTAATAGTCACCTTTTGGATATAAAAGAGGCTCAGGCTTTTGTCATTAACATGTTCCAGTATTTAATAATTTCTATTATTGTAGAAATAATGGGTGAAGCTCCATATAGGATGTTTCCAATCTCTACCAGGTATCTTAGAATTTACTTGCAGATTTGACTCATTTTGGCAGTGAATTAGACAACTTCAAGCGAGCAGTCATTCTGTTTCATTAGGAATGCATTAGTGCCACACAAAAATGGATGATAAAAGACATTTGATTTGTAAAATTGCTTTGCAAATGGGATTACTTCCATGACATGCCAGAGTTCCTGTTTGTGTTCACTGGACAGTAAACAGTATGCTTACTCTTTTCACTCTAGTGATGAAGACAGGTGAGAGTGGAATGACTGTATTTAGGCTTCTAACCAAAGAAAACCGATGGGCCTGGGTACAGGCAAACGCACGCCTTGTATACAAAAATGGGAGACCAGATTACATCATTGCCACACAAAGACCTCTGACGTAAGTAGTCATCACTTAAAGTAGTATGTTTCAAAGACTAAAACTCTTTAAATTTGTTTATATTCAGAAAGGAATTTACTTGTTTTCCAATATACCCCCTTAAATTTTGAACTCTCAAAAGAAAACATCTGGTCCTTTATGTGTAAAATTTGGACATTTTGTTTTCTTATAAAGAATAAGAGCAATGATACAAGCATTAAGTTATTCCATCCAGCCTATTTTTAATTCAGCATCCCTGTTATCAAAAATGGAGAAATCCAGTGGCAGCTGTATAAAAGAAATAGCAGACAACCTAAACAAACTAAGACCTTAATGGTACTGAGCTATGTTCTACATAGTATGGAATTCATCATTATACAGGTTAAATAACCTTTGGTAAGAAGTCTGTGGAATGGAGAAAGAGAAATCATTATTGAAGTATGCATTTACTTGCTATGGCAAGGAAAACAATGTATGGAACAAAGCCCACTTGTTTTCATTTCAGCTCATAATGCACAAAAAATAGTGTATGCAATCTAGATTTAATTACAAATGTAATATGTAAAGGTAGTGTTACAGTCATAAGCTCCTTATTTCATAATCTGCCTCTTGGTTTAACTCAGACAAGTAGAGCTGGAATAGCTAAGAATTTGAAAAATGCCTAGGAATATAATAGGTCTTGTTTGGGTTTGTTTTTTTTTTTTCATATTAATTCCAGGGGACAAAAAGATTACAGTAACTTTTTAGTACTGCAGTATTATGCCGAATATCTGAATTATTTTCAGAGATGAAGAAGGAGCAGAACACCTACGGAAGCGTAACATGAAGTTGCCCTTCATGTTTGCCACTGGTGAGGCTGTGCTGTATGAGGTATCTTTCCCTATGTCGAGCCTTATGAATCCCTCTCAGCCGAAGAGTAAAAACACGACAGGAAAAGGAGCCAAAGCAACGCTACACAGCGATTCCGTGGATCCCAGCTCCCTCCTCGGTGCCATGCTAAGGCAGGATGAATCTGTGTATCTCTGCCCTCCAGCATCACATAAACTTTCCTTTGAGCGGAACTTCTTTTCAGAGAGCAGGGATGAGCTGGGTGGTGGTGTTAGCAGCAGCTGGACAGATAACCTTCTACCTGCTGGAAATCACAACATTCTCAAACGGGAGCTAATGGAGTGTTCCCAGGACAATACTCTTCCACTTCCTGAAGACAGTGCAGCACTCTTTCAAGATAATAAAACCAGTGATTTGTACAGCATCATGAAAAATCTGGGTATTGACTTTGAAGATCTGAAGTGTATTCAGCAGGATGAGGAATTTTTTAAAACTGAATTATCTGGTATGGATGATATTGGGGACATTGACATAACTGATGAAATCCTGACTTATGTTCAGGATTCCTTAAATAAGTCTGACTTCTTATATTCAGGCTGTAACCAGCAGCAGCCTATGGTCCAGAATGAAGGTTGCTTGGTACAACAAGAATTAAATCCACATCAACTTCATCAGCACCAGAAACAGCTCATGGAGCAGCAGCAGCAGCAGCAGCAGCTCTGTCAGAAGATGAAACACATGCAAGTCAATGGGATGTTCACAAATTGGAGCTCTGGCACCAGCATGCCTCTTAGCTGCTCACAGCAGCAGCAGCAACCCCAGCAATATGTATTCCCTGGCGTGCATGCCACTACTTCTGAGTTTTCTTACAAATCCGAAGTAAACACTTCCCCTTACGCGTGTAGGCAAGAGTTTCTTCCTTACAAGCAACCCACAGCTGTGATGCCACAGCTTTCTAATTTTGCTCAAATGGATTTTCCTGCAGCAGGTTTTGACAGATCGACCTGTTCTGCTTCTTCCAACTTGGAGGATTTTCTCAGCTGTTTGCAGCAAGTCCCTGAAAATCGTGAGTGTGGGCTCAGCTCCGAGTCGGTGATGCTGACTCCCCAGACGTGCTATGCAGGCGCTGTCTCTATGTACCAGTGCGCGCAGGAAGCACAGCCCAGCTGCGTGGATCAAATGCAGTATGATCCCCTGATGGCAAGCCAACAAACCTTGTTGAACAAGGTAAAGAGCATTGTTATACACTGCTTCCAATAAAATTGTGTTTTTATTGTTTCAGATGGTGACTGGGAAGCAAAGTTTGTTACAATTAATCCACTGAGCTTGAAAGCGGTGGGTTAGTAATGTGTGAATGTCCTTGCTTTATTTGTTCAGGAGATTAAGAGAGTTGCATTTAATCAAGTTTTTATGTAACTCTACCCACAGCCTCAAAGCTCTCTTTGACAGTATGAAAGCTAGAGGAGTGAACTACCCTGTACCTGTCAGTAATTTTACCAGTAGGAGCAAAGGAAAAGCATATTGGTCAAAACTTTGGAATTTGTTTATGTAGCTTTTATAGAGGAGTGGAATTATTCCAGTAATAGTGTCTGGCACATTCATTTTTATGAAATATATTTTAAGGATGGATCCAGAAAAATATCTCATGTTAAAATGTTATTGTTTACCAACTACTCAGATCCTTTGACTTTAGGATTTACTTAAATTACCAGATTATAATATCATGTAAGCAGCATAAAATACTGTGAACTACTGCATTTCTGCACGTGATGACACAGTAAAAATACCTTTATATACAGACATAAGTGAAAGTCAGCTTGTTCCTCAAGCTGCTGTCTAAATTGTCTGCTGAAAACAAGAGCAGGAAAAAATTACATTGACAGTAGGTAAGTCGGACTTTTTTTACACTGTGTTAAGGAGAATCAATAATAGAAGTTGTAGAATAGAGGAGCCTGGCTCTATCAGAGGCTACAGTTTTTAAGCACAGTTCTTCATAGGTACAATTTACTTAGAAATATTAAAAAAAAAAAATCAGTTACATAAGGCAGTTCCTGATGATCTTTGTAAAGTACTTTAAATCACAGCATTTTTGTTAATGCTGCTCAATTACACAGCCACAATTCTTTATTTTTACCTTAGAGAGTTAATGTTCTAAAGTACTGAGCCTACAAATGCTTATGCACATGCATAAGCATTTACAGATTTAAAGTATTAATTGGCATTTAACCTACACAAGACAGAAGAGAGGAATGCAAGCAGAACATACCCATTTTTTCAATATACTTAATTCAAGTATAAAATATATCTTGTTTAAAACTGTTTTACTAGTGGAAAAAAAAATTACACAAATATAGGTAAAACATAGGACAGTTCAGCAAGATGAATGACTTCTGCCTGAGTGCCCAAGGGCTGAAATGACTTTGGCAAACTGCAGTGTGCAAGCTTGCACAGTGTTTGGCTGTATGTTGTCTGGCTGTGGTCAGTGCTATTAGTCCTTCATACTGCTTGATAATAGGGTTGCAAAATAGTACCAGGGTCATCCAAGTTCATCTCTATAATAGTACAGAACTGTTCTTTCCACAAAAGCTATGCTGGTGTGTTGTGTCACTTTTGAATGGTCAGCACAGAGACAATTCCTTTTGGTTTTTTAATGATTGGTTTCAAATATATTTATTTGTAGATTATTTTGTTGTGTTGCCTTAATTTTTGCTATGCCCCCTTTGTAATATTTGCTTATTCACTTCTCATCTATCTGTAAAAAGTTTAGTGACTGATAACTTGGCATCTCTGAATGCAATAAATTAATGTCTGTTACTGAATAGTTAGTAGAATGCTGTGCTATAATAATAGTCATGAATTTTAGCTTGTTACGAAAAACTAACAAAGGCCACTTTGTGAAAAGTTATCTTAAGTTGTTCATAGGCAAATTCAGTCCCTCCTGATGTGGTCTGTCCATGCTGTGTGGATCTGGGTAGCATTGCACAAGCAGAAGCCTAGTGCAGAACTGATGTTACCCTTGGGCACATTAGCTCCTGTTTACCACTGAAGAGAACTGTTGAACATTTGTCCAAATGAGCTTAAAAGAGGAGTATGCTTCTTGATGAGATAAGGAAGGATTATTCCCCCTAACCTTTTTGTAGAAGAATGATCATAAAGACTTGATCACTATCTCCAAGTCCTTGTGGGTCTAAAACTTAGGTATGCCAGCTGAGTGCAGGGGGGGAGTGGGAAGAGACTGCTTGTTCCTAAACTAAATAGCATTGACTTTTGCAACCTATACTGCTGTATACTGCTCACATGAAAAAATGACCAAATGGCAGCATCTCTTGTATCAGACTGTACTCAGTTTTGACTTCTGTTCACATCTGCCAATTATCATTTTTATCGTTTGAGGACAAAGTAAGGCTCTATGTAAACCAAAGTTGTCACGTTCAGAAGTGTTTAAATGTAGAAATGTTTTTTACCTAGAAACATCATTGCTCCAGGGAAAGACAACCCTGTATTTTTATCTGATTGTGCTACGAAGATTTTTATCTAGTCTTGTATCAGATGAGTTAAAAAATTCAAAATATATGAATCAATGGGAACTAATAAGTCAGAAGTATATTTTCTGCACTTGAAGTAATCTTATAAAATATCACCTGTACCAAAGCCCTGATGCTGAATAATACACATTTTATTCTATGGGGAGAACCTATCACTGCTTATGATAATAAACTTGAGCTTTGATTTTATTGTGAATTGGTAACTGTAGTAAGGATGTTACTACTCAGATAGGATACTAACATCTAAGCCTTCATTCACACAGCCTGACAAAAGCAGGGCCATTTTTTGTGGCTGGATTTGGCACACTGACATCCCTATCAATGGCTGAAGTCTTGAGAGAGGATTGACCTTGCTACTCTTGCCACGATAGCTGTCCTTTCTTCAGCCTTCCAACTCCTAGTGATTTCTATGTTGTAAGGGTAGGGGATAAGAAAGGCTGAAGGGTCTGTTGTGGTAATCTGCCTTCACCTTCTGCCTAACTTTTAATTGCAGTAGCATCACAGGCAGTGTAGCCTTAAAAACACTTTCCATGATGGAGGAGGGCAAATAAGGCTCTAAATAATTTGATTAAGGTTGGTGTTTCTTTATTAAACCTTACTGATTACTAGATTCTGTGTTGAGAACCTCCTGAGAAATTTTAACAAGTGTGCTCATCTTGTAAGAATAGTAAAACAAGCTGCTTCTATCAGAAGTAATCTTACCTAATGTTACTGTAGCTGTCTTAAAAAATATGGAACTTCGATTAAAAGGATACTTCACATGACTATAGTCTTATTAAAATTGGATAATGGTGCACAGTTAGACCTCGGTGTTTGTGTAGGAGGAAAAAAACTTCCAAAAACTGGTGTATTTTGACAGGTAAATGACTCCTTTTTTTTTTTTTTTAATATGTGTTTTAAGGACAAAACTTGAATGAATGAGTACTTACAGTGCAAGCTACTCCTGAAGAGATGATGTAAATGTTTAAAATATTTTGTTGTATTTTCTTTGCATGACTGAATGGAGTATTTTGTATATAAACTGACTTTTCCATCTCATGACAAGGAAGCATTCTTATCAGATAATTAAAGTAATGCTGTGAACAATTATGTCAGGACTGATGAAAGCCATTCATTGCTCTTACTTCACATTGTCAATATGAAAACTGTGGAAAAAAAAAGCCCACCCTATGACAGCTCAGCCTGGGAACTGAGTGCAGTGCAGTTCAGCTTAAGAAAAGAGCTGCACATGAATTCCTGGAAGAGCTGTGAAGTCTGGATCCTATTGCAGACCTGCAAAGACGTAAATAAGTTGCTTTTAACATGTAACAGCTGGGCTAGAAATTAGTGCTCAGTCAGACTGTACTTTCTACAAATGGAAACTGTATTACGCTTTAGATAATAGCAATGTTTTTATCTGGGAGTAGGACTCCCACTGACATCAGTGTGGGTAAGTTTCATGATTCAGACCCTACTTTAATGATGCAAATTAGATGCTTGTCTTTTATAATTTAAAAAAAAAAAGTTTTAAACCTCTTATTTGTATTTTAGAATTACTTCATCCAATCTGTGTCTTTAGAGGGATTAAAGAAAAACTTAAGAATTAATTGGTTTCTCATACTAACCATTATATTGTCTTTTTTCCTGCCAGTTCCAAAACGGTCTCAATGGAGGTAATGTAAATGAAGCATATCCCTCTCAGTTAGATGCAATCAGTAGTGCACAGACTGCCACACACCTTCAGCCTCTCCATCATCCGACAGAACCCAGATCCTTCTCAGATTTGGCATCTAGTGGATTTATGTGATTCAGAACCCAGATCCTTCTCAGATTTGGCATCTAGTGGATTTATGTGATTCAGATCTAGAGCTCCATCTGTGATTTTGTCTGGGTCTAAGGCTGCTCTGAGGAAAAGCTTGCTAAGTCTATCTTTGAGCATCAGACTTTAACAGCTAAATTACATTTTGAGAATATGAGGTTGGTTGCACTATATACTGGTGGATATGTAATCCAAGACCTTGGCTTTTTAGGTGGAATTCAAACTTCTGACTGAAAGTATACATGTGCTGTTTTCCATCAGATTAACTGTGTCATTGCAGTATGGATTACATATGTACTACAGACTATGTCATGCTGTACAACATAAGATAAGGCAAATGGTTTCGTTGTTTAGTAAAATAATTGGGCACTTTACAAATAGCATCAATGGCACAAGGAAGATGATTTCACACATGGATTATTACCAGACTTTATTTTTTAAAAACTATTAAAAAGCTCTGAATTAATGAGAATCAAAAGCACTTCATTTTAATGCATACTAAGCTCTTTAATCACTTATTTTGTATTTAAATCCTTTTGTTTTAAATCTCAATTTCTAGCACTTTAATAGAAGGCTTAATACAAGGATATGATATGCAACTTCAGGTTTTCTGTGAAACAGACCCCTTGCATTCCTCCTTTTCTTGTCAACCTTAAGTGCCTCACAATGTAGCTACCTTTTTTCCGATAGGAGCTTATTTTAGCAAAACTCACCATAAATGTCAACCATATTATGTGAATTTTGTCTAACATCTACAGTGCTACTGGCTGTGTATTTTTTTCCCCCTAAAGATAATTTGTTTAGAGAGAGACTTAATTCTTTATCTGTGGATTTGATTGACACTATTATTAGGAGTTATTAACGTTCTGAATTTAGTTCAACTAAAGAGTTTTGGTTTATACTGCTTTTCTGCTTTCTTCAGGTAATACAGGGTATATTAAAAAAAGCAGATATTGCTGAGGGGGGAGGCGCAGATCCTCAGGATTAGTCTTAGATTATTAATGCTGAAAAACATGTGCCTTATCTTGTGTTAAAATGCTCATAATGTTCTTTAGAAATAATACAAGGCTGCTCTATGCAAATACTTTCATTAAATTGGATATTGAAAAGGATTGCATTTTAAATAAGGGGGAAAGGAATCAGTAGTGATTGGTATTGACATTTACTTTCACTGCAGTTTTCAGTGTTCATAGCGGGGAGTGGGTCAGTTTGGATTTACTTTAGCCCTAGCAAATTGCACTGGAAAGTACAGAAAGGTTATACTTATGTATGTTGATCAATTTTAAAAGGTTTGTGCAAAATACGAAAATAGGAAAAGAAAAAAAAAATGTCATTAGATAAATCCTCCTTGTAATAGGTTTTATTTCCAGGAAAAAAAACAAAAACACCCACACATCCACGAAACAGACTGAATTTTTGTTTTGTGTTTATCTGAGAGGATTGTTAGAATTGCAGACACCAATGTTTGGTGCAAAATAATAATGTAAGTGAAAAATACAGAAATGTGTATATGTTCAAAGTATTTCATACTCTTGTGTGTTGTATAGTTCATATAAAATAAAATGTCTTTGTAAAATATTTTAAATCAGTTAATTTTAAAGTGTTACATCATTATATGTTAAGAACAACTTTATTGCATTTGTTAAATATAATATAAAATAGCAGTTTAGCCAGTTTGTTTAAAATGGGCAAAAGTAAATTGGATCCCTCCAGATAGTTGTTAATATTGTTTAATACAGGGATAATCACTTAAAATTGGAATCATTTCATAGCTGAAATATGCTTTGTTTGAAGAAGAGCATATTTTCTTCCATTCTGTGTGATATGATATGCTAGGTCAAACTTTTATTCAGTTACAACTGTTCAGATTAGTGACTTCAGCAGTTCTTTAAAGTGAAATTACCACATGTGAAAGGGACATTAAGGAATCAATTACTATTCAGGAAAAGCCCATAAAGACCTTGTGGGTTGTATTACAGGGTTGAAGGTTTTTTCGATTTATTTAAACGTTTCAGATTCTGTTTTCAGCACAAGACATCAGTAACAGATTTAATTAATGTAATTGGGATTAATTTTTGATATTTTTTTTAATTGAAGGTCTTGTTTTAAGCCAATATCTGAAACGTCTTCCATATCTAGCTAGTGTATCATGTTTGCATTAGAACTTGAAAATTAGAAAGATGCTGTAAAACCGGAAGGTTCAAAGGGATAATGTATGTTTTACATCCTACAAACCAGTATATATCCCGTTTATGAATTTAGTTAAACCAAATACATGTTGTCCTATCACTAAGTGCCAAGGATGCAGTGCTACAGCTGTGCTGCCCTCCTTACTGTAAACAAATTAGTTGTTTATATGCATATCAGTGTATTTTGTGCATTATCTTATGCGTACAACGTTGACTGTATTAGTGCACTCTTGATCTGCACCAAACTGTACCTACAGTGCACAGATGTTTCTAAATTCAAATCTCTACTAGCCCTTCAGGTCTGTTATAAGTACGATTATAACCCAGTGTTAGTCAGTATTACTATCCATTTTTGTACAAATTTTCTTAGCTTGTTTTTTCTTTCCAGTTCTTACCTCTCCTTTGCTATGCCTGCACGTACCATGCAGTACACCTCTTGCGTTAAGGTATGGTTTTGTAGCTCTCTTGCTCATCTCCAGTAAAGTTTGTAAGACATAATATATGGTAATAAAGTAATCACTTGAATGTAGCTGAAATGTATGTTCTTTTACGGCAAAAATGTTTGATTTCAGCAGTATACAGGAGACATTATCATGCCGTTCCTGATACCTTCGGAGAGTTCATTTAATATTTTGCAAAACTGTTATTTGCGTCACTGTGGACTTTGCACTTCTCTGAATATTAGATGCAAATACAATGTATATAACATAGAGTGGTGAACAAATGTGTATTTATCCATGGAATTAGTATTTTATACTTGCATGAAAATGAGTTTTAAAATAAACTTTGTAAATAGTGAGCCACAATTAGCAGCTAAAAGGCTTCTATATTCATTGTTTATTGACAGTAAATTCATGGTTCGACAGTACTGAGGCAGGAATACATTTCTGAATGGATGCTGCTAAAAATAAGGATCATTTTCGCTTTTGAGATTTTTAGCTGGCCACTGGTAACCTATTTACTGATAACTGCTATTTTGTAAATAGTGATTGTAAATTAAGAAAAAAATTCTTTTAGTTTATTTCTAGTTACTGATGTTACTGTTTCCTGTGCTTTGTATTGGCTTTGCATGATAAGCTTTTAAAATCAGTTGTAATATTGAATCAAATGTTTCACTGTAATCCCCTGTGCAGTTTAACAAGCTTAAAATAGTTATTTGATTTAGAGACATGATGAACAAGAACTTAATTGGGTTCAACTACACTATTATCTCATAATGTATTAAGACACACCTTATCCAGAATCAGTACTAGTCCATGAACTCTGTGTGTAGGTCCTCTTGTTTACTCTTCTTGCATAGCACAAAAAGACAAGCTGAGATTAAAGAGGAGTTTGACAAGGCTGCAGATCTGTTAATCAACATCTGGAAATGATCAGGCAATAATACAAGCTACACAGGCCATCATTTTTTGTGGTGTGTTGGATAAAAGGATACCTTCAAGCCACATGCCAACCTGTTCCCAGAAGTGTCCTTCACTGTGCACTTTTGTTTGAAGGAGGGAGATACTGATTCTACCTTCAATATTTATATTCTGTCCATTGATTAAGTCGACAAATTATGTTCCTCCCTCTCTGCCTAGGCATCCTTACCTGCAAGCTGACCCTTCTGCTGTTAAATAGTACAAGACCAAAACAGCATTAAGCATCCAGAATACAAGCTGACATCTAAAATGAGTAATGAAATTTGAGCATAGGCCACTGTCCACTTTTACCCCTTTCATTTCTGTTACCTCCACTAAGCAATATTCACTTTGATTGTTTACCAGAGCCAGCTCTCCAGAAATACATCCATTCTTACTCTCAAGCAGGTTCTCTTGCACTGATTTTTTTTTGGTGAACATATGTTTTGGAAATCCTGTTATTTCTTGTTCTTCCTGAGAAGTGGAGAAGGACCACAATTGTAAGGCATCAGCAGCTGAGTGCAAAATTTTCAAAGATTCAGCCAAAGATGTGAAATGGAAGATATGATCAGGCTGTGGGATGATGAGGTTTCTTTGCATGCTTGAGCTTTCTAGGCAAGGTCCATCAGGGTAGGTTATTAGCATTAAACAAACCTGTGTGCAATTTAGTGTCGAAAGTAGCCAGCCTTTGAGAAGGGGAGAGGTTCTTCAACATTGGAGTTAGTGTGGATTTTACAGTTCATGCTGAAGCCAATCCTAGTCTTGAACACAGCCTGGTTGCAAATAAATGTATAAGCAATATTCAGAAATTATTAACTTCATCAGATTTTTTTTTCCTAATTTTGAGGGGGTGTGATCGTAATTTTCTGGATTTCTAAAGTCCATACAAATAAGTTTATTAAAAAAACAAACAAAAAAACCACCAGCCTTAAACACAGGAGAGGAAGTCTGAGACATGTTTGGGCCAATTGGAATTCTTCATACTGCATAACAATATAATCATGTTATTTAGTGTAACAATTCCTCCTCTATTTACAGAATTACAAGGAAAAGAGAAAATTTTACCAAATTTTAAGCTTTTTACTGACTGTACATGAAGACTTCCCTCAGCATGGAGAAATAGGAATCTCCTGCTAGGTGGTGTAAGGAAGAGGAACTTGGCTCCTTGATAATACGAGTAAGAGCTAAATTAGAAGAAACTTTATTTTGTGAAACTGGCTAGTAAAGTTTTGAGAGAATTTCAGGAAGAGAAAGGATGGTCTTGCCCTTAAATGTGCTTGATGGATATCTGAGGGTAACTTATTTTTGTACTTTCTGAATCCTCATCCATATTTTTTTAAAGAACAAAATGTAAATCTTCAGGGCCTCTATGCAGCTGTCAACTACTTTGAGTCTTCCAAAACCACTCATAACCTGGCAAAACTGAGCTACTTGGCTAATAAGCCCTCCAGAAGTTGCATAGCAGGTGTTTCCTGAGTTCCTGTGGGGCCCAAACCAGCAAGTGGTTGCAGAGCATACTGAAGAAATTTGTCCAACAGAATTCAGTTAGAAAGTCTTCTGTCAAACTAAATTAACAGGCAAGCAAAACACACAGGTTAGCTCCATCCTCTGCCTTGTCTGGAGTTAGGATGAGAATGAAATCAAAATCTCTGAAGTGGTTCATAAGTTATCCTGAAATACAACAAACTCTCCTCTTAGATTGTTCCACTTGGATGAAATAATTCACAAATAGCTGAGAGAAAGCAGGAGACTGGGAGCAAGGATGTGCCCTTAAGACAACTAGATTTCTATTATGAGGTGCTGAGTGCTCAGGGCAGTCTGTGGCCCAGAAATCAGAGTGCTCATTCTGGTCTTTGCCAACATCTTTTTCATTCTCTTGAGGGCAGAAATGTCATCGATTCTGGATTGAAGTTTAAATGTAAAACCAAAAAAAACCCCACAAAACCAAAACCCCAACCAACACATCCTAACTGTGCCCATTGTACTTGGTTTTATATCTGCAGTGGATGAGGGATCACTGCAGCAAAAATATGCTATAGGTGGTCTTACCAGAAAGGTTACTTCCTTTGATTTTTATCTCTGTTTGAAGAACAGAGATATGTGTATTGCCATATATGGTTTTTAAAGCACATATATTCCAAGTTCTCATCAACATTCTAATTATCAGTGTCATTGAGACATTTTTCTACAGAAGCTTTGAATTGCTCTTCCAAGGTTAAAATGGAACTGTGGAAGACTAGTTTCAGTAGAGCTTCAAATAAAATGGTAAGAGCTGGGGCTTTACAGTGTAATGCCAGTCATAATAAAAAATTGATCATTCTTTTGCTTAAAATGTCCCTAAAATTACTGGGCAAAATGGTACAGTGTTTGTGAGCCATAGTGGGTGATGGTAGCATTGCTGTGTAACATGCACATGAGTGCAGAGCAGCCTGTGATCATGAAGGCACAGGACTGTGTGCCAGAGAATGTTTATATTACACTGGCATCTCATCAAACCTTGGAAGGCCAATAAGAGGCCTGTGACACCTCATTCAGCACGAAGAAGGATTTGCATTAAACTTCACACCTAGACTTGTAATCAGCACATAAACTTTTATGTACTTGCTGTCGTCTATTTTCAGTCCCTCAGTAGTTCTTAACAAAATAAATAAAAGGAAATTCTCAGGCAAAGAAAAGTTTTTGCTAACTGAATGATTCAGATTTAACATTCCTAGGTAAAACATAATGGCAGGAACTTCAGACCAAGAATATTATTGTTAAGCAGCAGAAATGTGGAAAAGATCAGTTAAAAGAACATAGTTAACCTCATTAACATACTTCCAGAGTCATGCTTTTCCGTTCAGATAATAGCTCTGTAAAGTCAGATTCATCCAGTTGGTTCCATTCCCTGCTTGCTTTACAAACATCTAAACCCAGCATTTAAAATGTCCAGATTCCAGTTGCTCTTTAATTACAATATCTGGATAAAAGTAAAACATCTGGCAGAAGATCCAGATGAGTGGATGCATCACTGGGACATTTTTCAGTCTATTATTTATTTTTAAAAGGAGGGTATTTGTGTATTAATGGACACACTTGCTCACCTACTCTCAGGAGTCATTTTAATCTTTTATAAAATCTCCTCTACTAGATACTAACAGAATAAGACCAACTTAAGCTCATCATTTAGGTGCTATCAACGTGTTTTTGTAGCCTTTGCTGCTTCCTAATGAAGACAGCTGAGTAACTTCTGCAGGAAGGGCTAAAGTGTAGTATGAATGTCTGTTCAGAACACTTCAGGAGGCTGCACACTCCCATATGGCAAAGGCAGACAGGTGGGAGTCTGCATAGCAAGAACTGTTGCTTAATGGCTGGAGAAGCTCCTTGTTTCCTCAGAGAACAAGGTAGCCAGACTTCTGCTACGAAATTTCACAGAAGCTGAAGTTGCTGCTAGGGCATGCAAAGGAAGATAGGGCTCAGAATTGCTGCCAAGGATCTTAACCCCTTTACAAGTACTGTGAGGAGAGCCTTGTTGCTAGGTGCTGCTCACACCACAGAGCCCAGAGCTGACTGTAGGCTCCCAGTCCAGACTTGTCTGAGGCAGTTGTGTAGAAACTGGTGACTATCTTTTATGCAATAACCTGGTGGTTCTAGTAGGGCTTGACTGGCAGTGGGAAGGACTGTGTTTAAATGTGGAGAATTGCAACAAATGCACCAGTTGAGCTTCCATCCAGGAACTTGGAATAACTGAGATGAATTACTTGATGCTCAAAGTAAGCTGAGTTCCCAGCTTGCAAGCACAGATCACTTAACAGTTGTTATTTAAGGGGATGAGGAGGGAGGTAGAAAATTCCAACAAGTTGGGTAAACAGGATGATTTATAACACCTAATGCCTAAAGCAAATACCAAACTATTTTAGAGTCTGCCTTCCTCTGATGTGGCAACTGTTGGGTCAACTCTTGTCCACGATGCGGTATCACTTAAGTTGGAGCCCTCAGTTGATGAAAGCTGTTGGGTAACACAATCCCATCTGGACAGCTGCTAGGTTGCTTGTATTACCTGCTTTTCATAGCTTTGCTACACTTCTTTGCTACTGTTCAATGCAAGTTCTCATTGCTCTCCAGGCTTCCTGCCAGCCACTCTACCATGGCACTTTTGTGACTGGCTGCTGCTACAACTCAGAGCATGTAACACTGAAAAAACCACAGACATCCTATGTACAAATTTATGTGTGTTAGCTTGAACAGTTTTTCCTACTTTGCAGCGCACAGGGAATTTTTGCATAACAGCCTTTTATTCCATTTAGTGCAGAGATTTATTTATGGGATTTTAGGCCTTGGTTGTCAATCTTACAGCAGAATTAGCAAGTAGATTACCAGTCTTGGCTCTGTTCCTTGCCATCACCCTTCCTCCTCTGCCCCCTGTGCTCTGGGAACAGGGACCTCACCCCAGTGTCAGACTCAAGGCAGTTCAGTGCTCTCATTGCCAGTCATTTCTGAGTCATGCCTTCCCTCAGAGCAGTCTTTCTCAACTTTTTAGCCTGTCCGTCTTCTGCAGCCCTGAGTTAGTTCTTCTGCCCAGGAGGAATCAAACCTCTGCCAGCAGTGAGAGGTAGGTAGCAATTCCCTGGCTAAGATAAACATACCCAGCCAGGTATTACAGCCCACTCATGTTCCATCGTCAGTCCCCACATGAAAAGAATAGAACCTCTGCATACTTCTTCCACCCATCACCTCTTTTATAACTTCTTAGCTGTATCCCAAAATTTGAGAAACACTACTTTAAAAATAGCATGCAACAAATGAACAAATGATGAAGAACCTCCTTCCATCCCTAAAGAGCCCAGTATTTGACCTCTCATTTATCATACTATATTTTTAGTAGTATAATTCCAGATACAGTTACCTACACTCAGCTTAAATCATGCATGAAATACTTCTTCAGAGCCACATTAACAGCTAGCTGCTCAGCTCACTAGAATTAGAAACCAGATATGTCGTTTTATTTACAGTATAAAATCAGGCTGTGGTTTTTGTGTAGATTGCTATAAAAAAGAGAAGGGTCCCCTTGGTGTTCTTTAATCTATGACACAGTGTAAAATATCCAGGCACTTTTTGCCTGGTAGCAGAAGGAGGGAAAATAGTAACTCTTGGCTGGAGATTAAAAATTTCTCACCCACCATGAAAGTATGTTGATGTCCTACACATTTGGGAGCAAATCAGCTACTTATCTGCTTCTGGATCATGCTCATTTGTAACCACAGTGCAGGCTGTGTGGCTTTTGAGATTTTTATTTGTTAGTCTGCCGAAATAAAATATCAGTTGGATGTCAGTACAGTGCCATTAAGGTCACATTAAAGAGATCTTTAGGCTAACTTTTTTGGTCTTGCAGGATAAATTGCATCCTGTTCTGATTTTTCAGGTTCTTAATGTTGCAAAGCCTGCTTTTTAGGCACACTAGAAACTGAAAATAATCAAGTGCTGTGCCTTGCAACTATATTGTGTTCATTACCCTGCTCATATAAAGTCTTGTCATCCATCTGCTGGAGTGTTTCCTGGGGAGCTGCATAAACAGGCTATGACCTATGGCTTTATATAGCTTGTGATCAGACTGTTTAATCTCTGCTTATCAGACAAGAACTTTCAAAATTGCCACTTCACTGCAAAGGCTTTAGTAGAAGTACATCACCTGATTCACTTTAATCAACTGCACCAGTAAACAGAAATACTACTGAATCACAGAGTGATGCAAATTCTTACATAATCTCCCTCCTCTCACCAGCAAAATAAGGTCCTTCCTTCTCATATAAAAGCTTCATCTGTCTGACTAGGGCAGCTGTAGTAAATCCTGCTCACTCAAGAGTGCAGTCAGCCTGTAACAGCTCTCCCTTGGACATTTCCCTTCAATCCCATCTTTTCCTGCTCTTTATTTCTTTCCGCTAGTCTCTTTATTTAGGTATCTCAAGATGCCGTCTCCCAGACAGCCACACAACAGGGTATTTCTTGACCATTTCTAGTAATTTTGTGGCTGAACAGTGTGTATTCAGGGACTGGTACTTTCACACAACATGCAATATAACAGTTGGTATGAAAAGAAAAATTAAAAGAAGTATCGCAGTGAAGTAGAAGTGGCAGATGACCAGCCAATATTTTTCTTGAAAAGAAACCAAGTTCTTCAATAAAAATCCTTAATCCTTCCTTGTAACACAAGCCCATTTTTATTAGTGTTTCCAAAATTCTTTCATTTTAGCAAGCTGGTTTTTCTGAGTTTTTCGTTTTCATTTTTGTTTGATGAAAGTATATAAAGTCCATTATATCAGTGCTGGAAAAAATACACATTATTTGAATCAGTTGTTCATCCTATTAGAGACATGCATAAGTGGGGAAATCCCCTGCCTCCTTCTTTATATGATGAAATTCCTTATGCATGCCAGATTTGTATTGGCTTGGCATTGCTGCATATTGTGTTGCAAACTCACGTCAATCGTCCTATCCAGTGTCCTTCTCCATCACTAAGTATTTTTTTTAATTTCTTTTTTTCTTTTATTTTTTTTTTTTTTTTTTGTACTTTGAAAGGGGTGAAAGTCTGCATTTCCCAAACAATAAAGATTAAAGGGGAGAACTGTTCTTACAAGAGAATATAGCAGGGAGCTGTTAGATAAAATGTTGAAAGAGCAGTAGACCAAAATGTTAAAAAAGGCTGGGGGAGTAACAGAAGATCCAGTGATGGTCCCTTGAGGGTCAGTTAGAGGTGCCATTGTGTAGGGCACTCAGACCTAGACTGAGCTAGCCTGTACTCTGGGAATAATCTATATGACTTAATGGATTTCTCCCATCTTTTATTTATGACTCTGCTTAGTCCACAACTAGGGCCTTTCATTCTATGGAAAAAACATGTGCACAGCCCAACAGTGGATGTTTGCCTCTGTGTTTTTAAAGGGCTCCTAATTGCCTGCCAAATTCTTTTTTCTTTTTGGTTTCACATGGTTTTGAAAATAATACGAAACTTTTGGAAGTGACTCACCCAAATATTTCAAAATCCATCCAGAAAAATTGGAAAGGAAAGGTGTTTACTCCCTAGCTGACAGCTTTTGTGTGTCATATCTCAGCTTGCAGTGGGTGTTCTCAGCTCTCATCAAGATGCTCTCATAGCAGCTGAGCATACATCTTCCTTTGCTCATGACACCAGTTTGTCCCATGGAATGTGACAAATTGCAGTATAAGTTATCTGAGATTCTTTGCAAAAATTGCATGTAAATCCCATAGCTGCTGCTTCTAAATCTTTCTGCAATGTTTTTGTGTATCAGAAAAAGAGACAAACACGTAGTCCCATTTAGCCACTGACTTCTGCCTTCCTCTCCATTCCTGCCTGTGTCCATACCCTGACTGTTTTTCCTCACCTGCAGGCCCAGTCACAGTCGATTTAGTTCAGTCTGCAAAGTAAGAAAATTAGCTTGTTTAAAGCTGACAGGTGAGTTCAGAATTGGCTTAAAATACATAGAACCTTTATGCCCCAGGAAAGAGATCACTTCTGCCTATCCATGTAGAAAATTAGGCCATATTTGTGAAAATAACCGTGCTCTCCCCATGCACCAAAACCAGTTCTGGCAGTCTCAGGCTCTGAATTTTACTTCTGAGCCTCCTAAGTTTGCTCCCATTCCAGCAGTAATGACTGCTTCTCTGAAGCTGGAGATGAGTGTAATTTATATAAAACACAAAAAAAGCTCTTATGCCCATTTTAAAAATTAATATATATCAAGATTTACAAACACTGACTCCTAGGGGGTTTTTTTAGCCTTAATTTTCTGATCTACTCTACAACCTTTTTCTGGCACCAAAGCGGAAAAGACAGAGATCATGAAATCAGAAGAAAAACAGGGCTCTTTCCAAATTTCAGTACTGCCATTATTTGGCTTAAGAGAAAGATAATTTTTCATAAATTATGATGTACTATTAGAAGTGTTTAAGGCAGTAGAAAAAAATTTTTACTGTATTTTCTGAACGCCTTTTGGAAGTTTATCTTTTCTAGCGGTGGAGAAATCAACTTTTGTATTTTCCTTCGTGCTATTATTTTTCTTCAGCCAGTCAGCCTCTCCTCAGCATTTGTGTAGTTTCAAAGAATGTAATCACTGCCCTTCAATGAGAAATTGAAACCTTTGCTGTGTTAGCAATCTACTGACACAGTCTTACTGGTATGCATCTTTTCCTTCTCGCTCAGCGATAATGTCATCATCTGTTTTGCTCTTAACTCTGAGGAATGAAGAGTGACTAGTTGAAATACTTCACTGTTGCAAAGGGAAAGGATATAATGCTAAATGAAGCTTTCCTCTGTGTTTTTCAGAATATCCAGAGCATGACAAAGGTATAAGATCAAGATCAGCCACTTAATTACTCAGGGTATACATAGCTTGTGGTTACACAACGTAATCTTGCCATTCTGAACTCAAAAAATAAATCTTCTGCTCATATCAGTGAATGACACACTGGAAGATAGTCAGGGACCTAAACATAGGCATCTAGTGCCTATTTAGCTATAGGCTATCCAAAGCATCCACATAAGCAATCTCACAACCTTCCAGAGCAGCAGCTGGTCAGCCAGAACAGATTGATGCCCATGTCAGGCACATGAATTGCTGCCACGCTGGGGCAGCCTCACATTCTCGAGGAACCCTTAGGAGAAGAAAGATTAATAAGGGATTAGATCCCTTTACATTCTGACATGATTGACATGGGGATTTTTTTAGCGCATTAATAGGCAGACAGTTTGAATTACCCCTGTCTCACAGACCTGAACATTAGGAGGGCAAAACTGAATCTAGTAATGACTTATCATTCTAATCTGTCATCAGGCCATAGTCTTTTTGTGCTCATAACTGGTTAGTGTTGTACTGATAAACTCTTTAAAATCTGAAAAAGATAACTGTGTCACCAAAGCATCGAGAATGCAGAAGCAACTTGTATTTCTGCGTGAAAAAAAACTGCCAATCTCATCTAACTAAAGAAAATGCAGTGCTTTTGTTCAAACATGACTGCATGATAGGACATCAGTTCTGGCCTTTAGTGCTCAGCCTTCAATGTAAAACCATTCTGATCAATTACCAACACATTCAGTTGAGTGACATCCTGCCTGTAAGTGTCCTGTGAGCAAAAGACCTTGAGAGTCATCCATTTTGCTGCTGTAGGTGGCATCTTGCCTGTTCCCCTCTCTGTGACAGAGGTAAGAAAGTTGAACAGAAAGCTTTTACAATGACATGGTGCAGGCTGTTTGCCAGTACCCACTGGGTGTTACAGCTGTCAGTCCAGGCTGCCTTAGGCAGATACAAAAGCCAGATGCAGAGAGCAGCTTTGCTGGAACTGCTGGCACAGCTCAGATTTCTATGCTAATTCTTCTTCCTCCAAGTTTCTGTCCTGGTGAGGGAGGAAGAATATTTCTAAAGAGATATTTCTAAGGCAAAGACTTTTAAAGGTGATTGTGAACCCTCAATCATATACTTAGCAAATATATGGGTTGCATCAGCTAGCTTGAACAGGGCTGGATTTTTTTCATAGATGATGCATCCACTTCTCCCATAGCAGCTCTGCCATAACTGCTCCCTCTTATCTCCTATTTCTCATTCTGAAGAGCTTTTCTTGGAGATGAGGTAATGGGTCAAAGATGAGCTTGCTGACTAGGCCAAAAATTCTGTGGACAATTCTGCACAGTTTTACAGACTGGATGATCTGTGACTCAAAAGCTCAGAGAACTGTGTGGAAAGGTGAGCTGGGCCATATGCCCAATATAAGCCCTCATGTTAGCTGTTGTGATTAAATCATTCAGACTGTCTAACCAAGAGAAGACTTCAGAATCAGAGATTCATAGAATGTAGAATCATAAAATGGTTTTTATTTGACTGAACCTTAAAGATCCTCTGAATTATATTAAAATATTATCAGGGGCATTCCAGGTAGTGTACTGAGAATTTGCATCTCTCCCATGAGGTGTATGGAGTTAGAACAACTATCACTCATGAAGGTTTGTGCTTACAAGAGAATCAGGCAGTTTTATGTATATATCACATGTATTTACATATGTATATGAGATATATTATAGATGTATATGTATATAAACATACACATATGCACAGGAACAAAATTCCCACTAAAATCAGCTTGATGGAATAGACAGAGTAAGAGTCACCAAAAATAAAATTAGTGCATTTTAAAGAGCTCTGATCTTTAAAAACCTTTCTGTTACTTCTTCTAATAAACTTGTTCTGCTCCTCTTACAGATTTTTTTTCTGGCTAAATGTATGGACTGTCAGTAAAAGAGGTATTTTATTTTTAAAACACATGCAATTTACTTGATGCTTTAAGTTGCCTTTGAAAAACTTTTGCTTCAAAGAAGTGCATAACAATTACCTACACCCATCAATAATAACATCACTTTCTCTGAAAAGCAGGGCTACAACATTTTTCTTTGGCTTTATGCCAAATGCAAAGGCATTCATTAAGGTTTTACTTCATTTTTTTTAATGTAGTCTGATCTACCTGAAATACCAACATGATCTTTGCAAGAAAGGTCATTTACTTAAGGTTGGTTTTGTATGACACATTTCCCTTGAGGTCCCACTCACAGAATGACTCTCCTTTGAAGTGATGTAACCACTGACCACGCATACTAGTTTCTCACTATCACAGATATATTCTGACATCTGGGTCCTGACAGACCCAGGTAGGGTTAAGTCTATAGACTCCTTCTCTGTGCTTACTGTAATGATAGTATAATATTTTGCTTTCACCCCCTTGACTCCCTTAGCAGTCTTTCTCCATCTCTGATTACTCTTGCCAAAGCCCCCTTTTCTATTTGAATCTATGTTTATCATGATTTATTCTGATTATTCTGCAGAAAGTAATTGACTTATACTGAGGAAAAAAAGATTATATACAGTGTAACTTCAGGCAATGTGCTAGCACAATTTCACTGTTTCATAGTCTTCTTTTAGGTATCAAAAAGGGAACTGGAAAGGTCGTCACTTCCTTTGCCTACTGCAGTGGAAGAAGTGTTCATTTTCCACAAAATAGAAAAATACAGGTTGAGAGTATAACATAATCCTTATTGGTCCCTTCCAACTTGAGATATTATATGATATCATGCATCAACCTCAATTTTAGTCCCAGGCTAAAAATAAAATCTAAAGTAGGAAATGTAAATGTAGACTAATTCGGGGTCCTGTTACCTTTACTTCAAGTTTTTTACTAGACTTTTCCTGCTTTTTCTGTCTTCAGAAATCTTGTCAAAAAAGATTCAAAGAGATTTAGATCATTTGATGTACTCACAGAATGACACTGGTCCTTTGACTGCTGGCAGAGCCAGGCTCAGTCAGAGAAACTGCTGGGCAGCAGCACCAGTCATGGGCCAGCACATGTAATGTCCAGGCACACAAGGCAGCTGTGGGACTTCCAGAAAGAGGTAGAAACTGAGGTGGTTTATGAAGATATGCACAACAAGACTGGGGCATGGGTGCTGCGGTGTTTGAGCCTGAGGAGATTATAGCAGGTGTGAGTGTGTAAACCAGGTGTGCTGGTTTCATCCCCTTATTTCTGCTTATTCCCATCCCCTTTTTTCTTTGGCAAAGAAGCCAGCATAAAACAGCTCTGGCATGTCATTGCTGAAGTCAGAACTGCTTCACTTTATTTCTAAACTTTCTGTTTTCCAAGACTGACTAGGCAGATGTTGTCAGTGCCAGCTCATGAAATCAGGAAGGAAAAAGGGGCAGGTATTACCAACCTGAAATGGCACAGGCACTGAGCAACTCCTCACAGCTGCTGAGGGTGGACATTTCCAGTCCAAGGAGGGAAAATGAGTTACCACTCATGGAAAAGATTCCTTGATTTTCTTCTACTGCCTTTGCAGGAGCAAATTTCATTCTGAAGCTCACCTTCTTCCATAACTATGACAAAATCTTGATGGAAATGAGAAACCTGAAGTCCCAGTTGCTCTTTTGAGAAGCACTGAGTCATGTAATGGGGCTGACCCAAAGTACTGGAGATTACTCCAGTGATAAAACGTAACTACTCTCTAGTTCTCCACTTTAAAATGAAGTCTTTTATTTTAATTAAGGTTTAGGGAAAAAGAAAAAAAAATCAAAAAAGCTTTCAAATTCCCTGTGTGCAGACCTCAACATCTGAGACCATTTTACTGAGTGTTTGAAACTTCTTTTGGTTTGCACATTCATGGATGAATCAGGATGGTGCATGCCAGCTTCTCTGCATGGGCATAACTCAGTGCTGTCTTGACTCATACAACTGGAAAAGTGCAACAGAAACAACAGCAGAGTGAAAGGTTGGGCAGTCAGCGCTAGGTGAAGGGATCTAATTTTAGAAATCTACATGCCAGTGCTACAGCTGTTGTCAGCAAAGATCCTGACCTGCAGTCAGTGAAGTCTGGAGAGTGATTCAGATGCTGGAGTTTTTTTTTCTAGTTTAAACAGAAGCAATCGAGGAGGACTTCTGGGTAACCAGTCATCCACACACAAAGTTATCAATGGAATTTTTGTGATGGCTAGGAACAATTTTCTAATTACTGGCCTAATCACTGCCAGTCAATGGTTACTTATGCTCCAAAGTTGGAAAATACAGGCCAGACAGTGACAGAATGACAGAATTTAAGGGCTTGCCCCTTACATCATTCTGCCACTTAGGTTCAGCTCAGTACTGTCTTGACTTCTACAGAAGTTTCAGGCTCTGATCTGACAATTTATTCTGGATTAGTTGCTGCTGTAATACCATTGTTTTGCATTGCAGGAGAAACCACACGTTCTTCATCAAAGTGGTGGAAAACTGCCACTGACTGTGTTTACTTTCAGGGTTTTACCTCATCCTTGAACTTTCTTTGTTCTGGCCAGTGACAATAATAACATGTATGTCACTCTTTTTTTGTTGTTTTTTTGCAGTGATACAGCGGGTGTAACACTGTGC
This sequence comes from Florisuga fusca, assembly GCA_038090715.1. Taxonomy (NCBI): domain Eukaryota; kingdom Metazoa; phylum Chordata; class Aves; order Apodiformes; family Trochilidae; genus Florisuga; species Florisuga fusca. The sequence goes on from JAAWXA010000002.1 coordinate 25,987,949, forward strand.
CCATCACATCTATTCTGCCTTTTCTGAAAGTTCCAGGTAATTATATATTTGCATCTACGTCAAAACATGTTACTGACTTATTTTCTGAAACACTTGCAATCACTGTACTTTTAGGTTTTTATTTTGCTCGGGAAGTTTCAGAAAGCAACCTCACATCCACTTTTCTTAACGCAGCAATTTAGAAAGCCTAGCAAATATTTTCTGCCTTAGTCTATTCTTGAAAATCAAAAGTTCTGCTATTTTTTTCCTTGATGTTGTGAGTAATAACTTCTTTGTAATTAAAAAAAAAAAAAAAGTACAGGACACGTCGTGCATCTTTCATGTTACAGGAGATCACTATCTCTTCCCAGTATTATACAGGATCTCTAGAACAAGAATAAAGAGAAAGTTTTGAATCAATTTCTTCAGTGTCATCTGAAGATAGCCAGCTGTCAAAATGGAGGATAAAATAAACAGAAGATGACCAAGATAGCTCTGAAACATGCTCTCAAAGTGCAATTTTAGTTATTCTATCTCATTCCTTCTATGTTTTCATACCTTGAAACTTGATGCCCATTGTTGTATTCTCAAAGAAGTTATTTGAAGAATGGTTCACAGTCCATTTATTGTTATTCTGTACAGAGATATGATGAAATCAATGTACTCTGCACCACAGGCATAATATAAAGCAGATGTTTTTTCCTCAAGCAACGAGTACATTAAAATCCAAGCTATAATACAATGTATATAGTTCTTCTAGATTAAAGCTCTTGCATGCCAGATTTGTAGCTTTGATTCTCTCTCATTTTAGCGCTTAGTAGAATTTATTCCAGTGATTCTGCCTTTGGGCCAAAATGAATCAGCTTTTATCTAGGATGATCATATATTGGCTAAGCCCTGTAGCTTTTCTTTTAATAAAGGTGTAACTTTAACCTATCATTACATATACATAAAACATTACAAACCAAGCTTGCACACAACACTATAGCCAAAACAGATTCCATTATAGTTCAAAATAGGGTTCATTTGCAAAACAAACACTTCTAATGTGTGTCCTTAATTTCTCTGTTTACCTTTAAATCATCTTTCTTACAATCAAATTCATCCTTGGCCAAGACTAGAGCTTATTTGTGGGCACCATAGAGAAGTGTCTTGAGTAGTCCTGCCTTCGGAGTAAAAAGCTGTCAAAGAGTTTTAATTCCTGACTAGCAAGTGACATTGTCATGTGTGCAAAGTGACTCTGGTTTTCTCATTTTCCTTGGTAGCATGAGCAGCAGCTTTCAGAAAATACTTATGTATATATTTGGCTTGTTTTCTTAAACCTCTTTGTTTTTCCAGATTTTCAGGCCTTTGCTCCCATTCTAAAAGATTGAGTCTATGAATCCTGAACTATTATTATTCTTTTCCCAATTCTTAAAAAATAAATTTTTTACTTTGAAAATAGTCAAGCATATCCTCCTGTCTAGCACATTACTTTATCACTGCTCAAGAGCAAAAGCAAAAATCTCTCTGTAAAGGTTCTGCCTGAGATACTTGCAAGATACATTTTTATTACAGAACTTCATATGCTCCTCTCTTTTTGGTCCTCAGTGCACATGACGTGACAGGGACATAAAAGCAAAAGGGCAAGTTGCCAGTCTGCTCTAGAACATTTTGGCTTTCTCAGCACATGGAAAATTCCTGCAGGGTAATATTCTAGCTGTAATTGGAGGGCGGAGGATCATGAGCAATCCTTGCCACCAGTAATGTTTTCAGTGATTCTTTGAAAGCGTCCTGAAATGTCTGGGAACATGGGCTGGTTTTGATTGAGAGGACATTTCCAAAATCTTAACCTAGAAGAGAATAAATGAGTATCCGACAAGCTGTCCAGTCTGCTGTCCAAAATTTAGCTGATTATTTCCAGCACAATTAGAAAATAATTCTCTCTCACTCCAAATTGCTTTTATATATCTGTCTAGATTACTCAAAGGGTCAGAAGGAGACTGAGTAGGGGCATTTCTGTGGCATCACCTATATGATCCAGTTTCATAAATTTAGCTCATTAACTCAGCTATTGACTGAGCAGTCCCGCAGAGAAGATCTCAATAGCAGGAATAACCTTTAGATAGTGCTGAGCAATTCCAGGTGAAGTAAAAAAAATGTTTCAGACAGTCTACAGTGTTGAAGATTATATCTTGCTCAGGCAAGAATCCTGTGCCTTTTTGTTCATGGATGCGCACTGCTCCTGCCCTCTGAGCAGCCATTTCTCTCTTTGCCACCAGTTTTGTAGATCTACTCAGATTCACAGAATTACACAGAATCACAGAATTGGTCTGGTTGAAAAAGACCTTTAAGATGATTGAGTCCAACCATTAACCTAACTTTATCAAGTCCAGTGCTTAAACCCTGTTCCCAAGCACCACCATCTATGTCTTTTAAACACCTCCAGTGAGAGTGATTCAACCACCACCCCCAGGCCACTGTTCCAGTGTTTAATTACCCTTTCAGTGCAGAAGTTTCTTCTAATATCTACTACAAACCTCCTGTGGTGCAATTTGAGTCCATTCACTGCAGTATGTCATTTCCACAACTAGAACATCAGGTCCTCAACAAGACTACCTCAAGTACCATGCAGCATAGTACAAGAGAGATACTATCATTCATATAAATACATGAGAGAAGGTTTCCCTCCCACCTTTTTCTCCTACCTATCATTTCCAGTAAGTCTTACATCTCTGAGGTTTATAATGACTCAGCAAAATCATTTACACTAATAAAGAAGGAGGGCAAAGCTTTCTCTCTAAATGTAATGAAGACTTTTTCCTGACTGGTTCAAATTCAGAAACAAGCAGTATGAGATTCTCACTGAGTGTTAATGTAATTCCCATATAAAAGACCAACAACAGAAATAGTGCAGAAGGTGAAGATAAAGCAGTGTCTTCCTACACTCTCTGGTTTCATGTTAAGATCATTCAGCATGTGACTTACAGTACATTTCCTACAGCCTCTAAAGATGCTCAACAGGTCTGCAGCAGGTCTCAACAGGTCAAATAAAAAAGAATAATTACTTAAAAAAATTTGTATATTTTACATGTTAATTTAGTATGGTTTACTTCAGTACTGTCTGTCCTTCAGACATTCCCACAGCAAGCTTTGCCAAACCTGTCCTCCAGGGGAATATTTCAAGGGGTGAGAAGTAAATGTACAGTCCCAAATGCTGAACTCAGTGTGCTGGTACAGCCTGCAAAGGTCCTGCCAGCAGTGAGAGATTTACTGGTCAGTGAAACAGAAACTGCTGCTTCTTTTCACTTAGAAAACAGACTTCAGGAGATCTTTATCAAGGACAATAAAAACTTTTGGTTACTGCTGACCTGGGCTGCTTCGAGCCAGCTATACAAAGATGAAAGACAGTGTCTTGCCGTACTTATCTGCTGAAACCTTCCAGTCTTTTTTAGCTCTCTATTGAAATATGATTGTTTTTAATCACCATATTGTTAGAACTTGTTCACCCTGCCACAATTAATGCAACAAGAATGCATCTGCACAGCAAATTGTTTGATCGTCATTTCATTTTAAATGGGGGATATAAAATTACTGCCGTGCAGAAACTCCCCATTTTTTATTGAAGAACTCATTGTTCTTCATGAGATTAACTATGAGTCTCACATATTTTTGCCAACATTTTCCTCTTCAGTTGGAACGGTGTTTTTTTTGTGACTGTTAGGAATTCTGTTAACCTACATTGAGCATTTGGCTTCAAAGGAGCAATAACAAGTAGGATGAATGACTGGCATCTGCTTGCAATAATAAATCCCATGTCTAATGATATTGTAGCTACAAAAGTGTTATCTCCCTAATGTATGAAATCCATCACAGAAAGAAAATTGACTTTTTTTTTTTTTTTTCTTTTGAATCTTAGGTATAAGAATAATGTAGAATTATGTATTCTGATCTTGCTTGGGCTTTTTTGTGTCATGTACTGTTTATTTCCAAATAATTCAGAAATATGACTTTAGACAAAATTATCTGCTTAGTATAAATTTATACCAGAAAATGATCAAAAATATTTTTTTCTACTTTTGAAAATGTCAACATCTGTTTAAATCTGTTCAACTTTACCACAAATGAATTTTTCTTAAAGAATAAAAAAAAATAACAACAGAAATAAATATGAAGTACAGCATTGAAAACATGCTTGCTACAGAGGTTACATTTGAGAACATGATGGTATGGTTGCCTGTAAGTGGTAGGGCATGGTTCTCCTCTTGCTAGTACTGACCTAAATCAAAGGTAACAGCTGTGTAATCAAGGATATTATATAGAGAAATAAAGTTCAAGTGATACTAGCCAATGTTATGTTATACATATGTGTTTTTATATACACATATAACTATATTTGTATAGTCCCCATTGCTGTCTTACTGAAAAATGTTCTAGGAGGTGATTTTCATTGTATCCCACCATACAAGCAACATAATGATTCTGTGGGGCAGTAATGGTTCCATTTGGAAAGATGCTGTGGTTCAGTGCCGAGTTCATTTATTTTTTGTTTTAATTTGCTTTTCATTGTTTTACTATGTAGTTAAACATGCATTTGAATTACAGTATAACGTAGTAATGGTGGCTTTTATATCCAGGGAAAACAAGGATAAATAAAACTCAAAATAAAATAAAACCATACGCCAAGTATAAGTGCTTTGAACCTTTGCAACAACAGAGGAAGTGAAATGTGAATTCTTTCCTGCGAAAACATTTGGGGAAAGTATGAAATCTGGGAACTGGCTGGGTTTTGTGTTCTGTTTACAAGAGCAAACAGATAATTGCACCAGGTTACGCAATGCACTCTTGCGTATTACCTGCGGTCCCTTCAGAGAGAAGAATTTCAGAAACCAAACACTTAGTAAAGGAAAAAAAAAAAGGTCAAAAAAACCCCTGGTAGTTCCCCCATAAAATCAACCTTTTCTTCTGGAAACTAGTTTTTGCTGTACAGCTCTGGGGAAGAGCAGCATCTGCCACTGGGACTGGGAGATCATAGAGGGATCCTGACTGCATCTTTAGAGAAAATTGGGAGATATTTGTCAAATGATCTGTAGAAGATTATAATCTGTATAGGCCCTGGGACAAAAGACTGTGAGGAAAGGCCACGTTTGAACAATGTCATCTCAAGGGTATCTGGGACCTGCTGGGGTGGGACCAGGCATGTGAGTCAGAAGAAGACGTTAGGTTTAGGAGTCAGATGAAGAGATGGAGTCAACCAGAGATAAAATAAAGGAATATAAGTAGACAACAAACCAAATGCTCATTTTAGAATGGGAAGGGATGATTCTGTGCACCAGTTAATGAACTGTAAGTGGGTCAGATGCAACCAGACCCAGAATTCAAGCTAGGAGTGTCAAGCAGTGTTTGGGTGGTGAATGCAAAATTAAGACACCGAATACCACTGCACAGCTGTCACATAAGCCTGCAGGCACCTAAACACCAGAGACACTTTACTCTTTTGCTGCAAGTCCCGGTGCCAGAGTTCACATCTCAGCCCATTCCCAGAACTTGCCCATTTCTGACAGGGCTGAGCAGCTGGTAGCTGGGGAACCAGACATTCCTTTGCCTAAATCCCCAAAGGGGCATCATCGAAGAGGCATTTGCAAAGCATGCTGAACACACTGATGACTGCCATTTACCTTTAAATTCTGCCATGAGCAGAGGGGCCCCTTTGCAACACTCATGGGGTTACAGCTCGGGCTGCAGAAGAACACTTTTATTTTCCCAGAAGCTATCTCCAGGATCTGGGAACTGAGCCTAAACCTGCCCTTATCTTTCCTAGTGGGGCCAACAGGTAGGCTGTGGTCCCTGGAAGAGGTGTTGGAAATAAGTTTGGGTACAGTTGATACAGGTATGTGGGCCCCACCGGGAGCAGTATCTGGTACTGATCTGGAGGAATCGCATGGCTGTACCTTGACAGAAACAGGGAGGATGTTCTTGTGAAAGAGGGCGTGATCCAGCCTGGTAGCATGGCTTGCAAGCACTACTGCAAGGCTAGCTTCTCTCCATGGCCATGCTGGCCATGCTGGTTCCCATTGCCAGGTGCCTGCTAGTCCCCAGGCACTGCCAGGGAGCCCCAGTTCAGATACCGGGGTTCTGGAAGCAAAATTAACTTCAAAAACAGGAGACCCTTAGTAAGTGTCAAAGCACAGTTGTGTTGGCAGGAGTAAATGTTGGCAGGGAAAGCAAAGATGGGGTTATGACCCCTACCTGTGTCCTACACACACCAGTTTGTATTGCTATTTCTTTTTCCAGTAAAAGCACCAAATAAACCTCATTGGCATTTTACACATTGTTGATTTACAGCTTCACCCTCTAAGATTAATTTTCTTTTTTATCTCTTCTTTATTGATTTTACTCCTCTTGGTGGCATACCAGAGATGAGAACACCCTAATACTTGTTACACCCACATATCTCTGTCATACGTCAGTGCATAGCTACAGTAACAGAAGGCAATAACAAAGGCAAAGTGTTATAACAACCACTGTGTGCACAGTCACTGTGATAGCTGCTTGATGATGTTATTAAGTACCTGCTTTTCTTAACAACATATAAAATCCAGTCTGCATTCCCCATGTGCTGCAGTCTTTAAAACCTGTATCCTCTCTCAAAACCTTGGTACTTCAAGCTCTGAATTTCTGGCCATGTCTCCACTAGGACCAGGCTTCCTTCATGGCCAGACTCCTCTCCTCGTGCTCTGTGCCTGCAGAGGTGATCCCAGGCATACCTGGAGCCCATAATCCTGGGTGCCTGCCCAGGCATGCTTGGGGGTGAGGGTGCTACCAGGCACAGGCGGGTGAGCTGCTGGTGAGACACGACTGCAGACTGACACCTGGGCACTGCTCAGCCTTTGCACCTTCTCATCACTGTCTTGGCAGCAGTATTTTTCCACTAGAGAAATATTTCCTCACTTCCTCTCCACTCACACATTGGACTGTGCAGAATGGGACCCGTTCTCTTTGGCAAACACTTTAATAAGTTAGTGAATTGTTTCCTTGTACTTTCATCAGTTTTTCTCTCCTGTGATAAAAGTGAACAAAGAACTTTTTTTTTATCCCTTTTAAAAACTGTCAGTTGCTTCTTGCTGCAGCTACTGTTAGTGATAGTGATAACAAGGTGCAAAGAAAAGAGGCTGGAAAAGGCACTGAGATGGACTTAATGGCCACTCAGCATTTTATTTTCAAAGGAGCGGAAACACAGAAACCTATGAAACATTCCTCAAAATAAATTTATGTATCCCAAGCTAGGGATTACCACTGGGACAGTGCTGGGAAGTGAAGAGCCATGGAGCTCTTCCATGGAGCCGTGACAGAGTTAGCAGCTCCTATATTACCTTTGGATTGAAACATCTGATTTTTTGCCCACTAATCCTTGGAATCTCATCTCACTTGGATTTGTTTTGAGTGAGACTGACAAGAAGTTCCCCCACCACCACCCAGCACATAAATGAGTGCAACATAAATCCCAGTTGAAAGATTGGAGATGTAAGTAGAACACAACTGAAAGAGATTAAAGTACTGGTGAAAAAACAAATATGATCCACCAACACCCCAGTGATAATTCCAGGACACTCTCCAGGTCTCCAGGCAAAGCAGGACACTGGTACAACTCTGATGGCCCCAGTGTCCATAACCATAAAGCTACTCAACACCTCTCCCAACCCCAGGTAAGTGAGTAACCCCAAGTAAGCTCCAACTACATACTGACAGTGTTCCTCATTGTATCTCTCTGTATATTCAATGTTCAGAAGAAATAACCAAAGCCATGTGCCACAGATATTGCAACCCTTTCTCAGTATAAAACCTGCTTTTGTTGTTGCTGTTGCAATCCCTCTAGAACCACCCACCACCACACACCCCTTGGTCAGTTTCTTCTTGAATTCTTTTATTCACCTGTCTTTCCATTTACTGCTTCTGTACGTATCTTGGCACCGGACGCTATACACCATTAAAAAGATTGTGAAATTTCATTATCGTTTATTCATTCAATATATCAAAGAAAGAGATATATTTTTATAGATAGAAAACCTTCTCTAAGGAAAGGTAAGAGTAATACAGATTAGTTATGAAGAAAGGAATTGAAAAATATAATGATAATGCATAAAAAGCAAGATCCTCTGTGGTGGTAGCGTACATTATTATTAATTTTCTTATGGTATAATCATAACTCTCCTGATATCATGGGAGAGACTCAAATTAAATGAGGTGAGACTACACTTTTTAAGCGGCTTTAGAAACGTACATAAAATTCTAACTATACAAGAGGTATTGTAATCCATTAACAAAACAAAAAAAATATAGTGAAAGTGTAGGCCTGTAAGAAACACTGTGCAAACTCTGCAGACACTTTCCAAACCACAATATCTTAGCAGCTCTCATTTTCCAAAACAAAAAGCAATAAACTATATAATACACCATTGTATTGCCAAAATAGTTTTAACAATTATGGTTAGATAAGCACAAACACATCCAAAATGAATAAAGTTTGGGGTTTGTGTGTGTGTGTGTTTGTATTTATGCTTTAAAAACAACTGTATATTCTTTTTTTGTCTTATCCACAGGTTAGAAGAATTACTAACACTATAGTACACCACAAGTAAGTTTTACAGCCAAAAACTTAGTCTATTGTATCGCAACTAAACTGTTTCTGTTTTGGCTATTAGGTTTTGTTTTGTGGCTTTTTTCCTCTCAAGAAAGGTAATAGGGCTAGCCAGCTTCTCATTTGAGGCATGTCCATGATTTATTACTTTCTTTTAAAGTAAATGGAAAGAGAGAGGTAGGTGTCAGTTAAATTTGAAACCTAATCTATATTGAGAGCGTGTATGTTAATAATTTTGGGTTTTGCCAAGCACAATCTAAAAATGTGTCTAAAACACTGGTGTTGCCTATTCATTCTTTCAATGAGAAATACAGACCAGACCAGTTCATAAGATGCTACTGCTAGCAATCTGATTTGAGGGAAAATGCACTGTGATGGTTGGCACAGCTACTTGGCCTGAGCTGCCACATGTAAGTAACCACAGTCAGCTTGGAGGTAGTATTTATTCCCAGTTTATTCTGCATTTGCACCTTGGACATAATGATACGTGTCTGAGGCTTTCTGACCATTGCCAGTGGAGACTGGAGCTCAGCTTGCCCTCATTTGGTGGATGTTATATTGGTAGTATCTTTGTGATTTAGATCAGAACTCAAAGTTCATGGTCTGTAATTATTAACTCCAGCTAAAAAAGATCCCTTTATATTGGAGAGTGTGAGCTCCATAAGTTTATGTATGACATCCTATTAAACCTGACCAATAAAATTAACACAATAAGCAATGCACTGCAGAGCTTGTCCACCTCAAAGTTATTGCTGCACTATATGGCAGTGGGAAGACTCATCTCATACTCTTTTCTGCCATTAACAAACTTTCTCTCCCACCCAAAAACATTTTTACACTTTACTTTTGATCACTGTGTTTGGTTTTCTTGTTGGCCTTGCCTACTATGTGTCAACACCTTTACCGAGCAGTTGTTCTTCTTGGCTACCCAGGATCCAAGAGAGTAGCTGGAAGAGCTACTTAATACTGTTAATATTGTTCATCTGTGGCCACCACTAGCAGTCACCAAATTCTAGCATCTAATTGACCTTGCAGGTCCCAGTGTCATCTGAGGAGAATGGTGTTACCGAGATGTCTATGGTACCACAAGCTTGCACACAGAACTCTGTTGCAGATAGTAACGTGCAAGGCAGAAACACTACCACCTGATTTTCAAAAACTGATTAATATTAGCATCAAGAAACACTTTTTTTTTCCCCCCTATACCCAAAATATAGGATTGATACCCAAAATATAGGATTGCACAGTGCTGTGTTTTCAGCTGGAGACAAAACTTTCAGGAGAAGCGTACAAGTGGGTCATGCACTTCCCATTTTCCTGACTACAACAGAAGTCTCTGATCAAAACTCAAATAATAGTTAGCATGGCATTTCTGGAAGGAGGTAACTTGGTAAAAAAACATCCTTTAATCATAATATAGATAAGTTTTAGAAGCTTTATGTGTCTATTTTCCACCACAAACTGAGACTTTAATTTCCCTAAATTCTTCAAAAATCCTAGGCTGTGCTCATGCAGTAGTCAACATCACCTCTGTCCTTCAAGTATTTGCAAGTAATTAAACCCCTTACTTCAGAATTAGCTTTCACTAATGCAAACAAAAACACTGGGGAACATGACCAAATTTGAAACTTGGCCATGTGGTAAATTCACAAGTGATATTTAACTGGTTAGTAAAAGATTGGTGCTTGTTTAATTTTTAGAAATTGGATCAAATTATTAGAGTAGGCATTAATTTCCCACAAAAATAATCTGAGTTTATAGGCCAGAATATTGGGGTTTAAAAACAAGATAAATATGGTTCCAATAAATTTTATGTTCTTTTAAATTGCTTGGTATTGCAAGTACTAGAAAAAACTGCACATTTCAAGTTCTTCAACTACTGAACATGGAAAATGTTCAACATGGAAAAATTTGAGTACACTTACTCATTTTTACTTATTTGATCGTTCTGATTTATTAAAAGCAAAGAAATGTATATATGGACCCAGAGAAATAACTATGCATTGGGAATCTACACTAAGATGCTCTAAATTATTGTGTTATGAATTTATAAATTAGACAAGAAAGTGTAAGTACTGACATTTGCCCTCTGGACAAGCTGAGACTTGACCTTCCATTATCTTAGAGTGGAGCACACACTCACCATGTGGAGCCCAGTGCCAGGATTTCAGAATGAGCTAGTATACATAATCTGGCAATCCAGTTCACTTTTTCTAGGTAAATGTATAAACTCCTTGGGAAAACACCTTGCACAATGTCCAAAACCAATTACCTATTGCATTTACAATGGAGTTCTGTGTGCTGTGGAACAGAAATATTTGTAGCCTCGTGCTTGGTCACACAGTTTTGGTGTGCTGTGGATATGAGTGACAACTTCTTTTCACACTTTGTGCCTACTCTGTGTCAAGTGCTTTATCGATGTGAAAAAGCTGCCTTACTATGGATGTGACAGAATTTCAAGTCTCTTTGGCAGACGAGGTGGATTTTCTTATTCTGGAACTGCTGACATAAAAGAAATGGTATTAACAGAAAGGATGGAGAACAGCAGACATAAAAGACTGGGAAATTTAGAAAGGAACATTGTTCCCACAAGCCTCATATAATGAAATTTCAAAGGAAAAATCCGTATAATATTGCCTTTTATTTCAGAAAGTTGGTGAAGCTGGTCTGCTGAAGGGGTTTGACTCCCTGAACATGGAAGAAAATTCCAAATTTCCAAAGCACAGAAAAAATAATGATTGCCACAGACAGTTATGACTCCACAGAGACTCCTCCTTTTCTTTTTGGTAGTGGACAATATACTGTACACAAATAAAACCAAATGGATATAAAGATCTTGAAAACAATAAAACCAAATATAGACAGTATATTCTTGATCCTAAGTTTATGCTAAGGCTACAGGTGACTAAGCCTGGGAAACATTAGTTTCAAGAGGATTGTAATTGTCATGAATTCAACCTGCACCTTGTTTCTACTGAAATTAGAGCAAAGTCAGAAAGAGGTCTCAGTCAAATCTTATTTATTTACTTGTATATTTTTTGAGGTAAGGATGATGGGGAAGAACCTGTGAAAAAAAGTGGTGAAGAATGATGATTCACACTGAAGAAGCTAAGAGACAGATAATTTGACGTTAGAAGGATTAGAGGCTGGTTTCAAAGACTGTGAAGACAACCTGGGACAGCACCACTGTTTCTTTTCCTGAAGTCTGCGGGATTTTCTGACTGAGCTCTGCACCTTCCTGTGGATTGCTGACAGTCAGTTTTCTGCAATTAACTGCAATTCTTTTTTTCTTCACATCTGGTACAGTTGCTCATTCCTGACTCAAAAGCGTCAATGGGTTTTAGCCTTCTGACAGATCAGAACTGCATCCCACCTAAATGAGCAGGACTTCAGAGAGCCTCCTGGCCCTTGTGGAGTGCAACCAGGGTGAAGAGATAAACAGATGTGCAGCAGACAACAGGGAATTTGCTACACAGGTCAAAGTACCCAGAAGTGGCATTACTAACTCCGAGTTATCATGGATGTTTGGAAGAAATAGGTTTTAACAAGTAGCTAAGGCCCCGTTTTGCAAGAGGTTCAAGTGTGTGGGTTTTGCCTGATAATGCTGAAGTCTCACTAGAGTCAACATGATTTAAGTGTATTTTCTTGACGTATGCATTGGGTGGTATGCTGTCAATATTTTGCAGACCATGATTCTGTACCTATAGAAAGGCCAGCATAGGAAAAAATATATTCCAACTACACAGAGTATGGATAACCTTGAAAGTCCCTAGTTTGAGATTTGCTTTCACAGACAGGGACATCAAACATAATGTAATCAAGTAAAGATAAAACAACACATGATCAAACTCTGTGCAAAGGGAAATGAAGTATCATGTCTTTAAACAGTATACTGTCGGAAAAGGTCTTTATGAGAAATGTCATGTGCCAGTTTCATATATTTATATAAGCCATCACTTCCCAGTGGCAGTCACTGACTGAAGGCCTATAGAGAAGATATTTTCCATGCTTTCAGAGAGATGTAATATTTTCCTTGCAGAAACTTCTGGGCACCATAATATCTTCAGAAAACTCAAAAATTTCTAACATTATCATTGTGTATTCCTCTGTGGCATGGTCTTGCATATCTGTGTATTAGTAAAATCTGCAAGCACCTCTTGTGATGACACAGTGCAAGAAAGGCCCAGAACCTGTTTCCATGGGCAGACTATGGCAGAGGAACTTCCTAGGATGACGACTGCATAGGACAGACTAAATAATCCCAGACTACTCAAGCACACAGCTCCTATGCAGCCATTTAAATGGCTTTAGCTATATAGGCCAGTTTTGTGTCAGCATTTTTTTTTTCTTGTAGAACAGATGCTTGCTTTATGTTGTATCTTCCATATTCTCTCAGTATCAAGCATTTTACAACTAAGTTCATCCATGACAAATAAAACCTGACAGAATCCAGTGCATGGGAGACAGATGTGAACGAGCAGCATTGCTTTGACCAGCTGTATCTGGATGAACCTCAGCAGCAAGCTTTCTGTCAAACTTTGCCATTGAAAGAAAACAACAAACCAGAACAAAACAGAATACCTCACATCTTTTGAGCTGGTGTGTGTGTGTGTGTAGTGCTGCAGAGGCCCGTGCTAGAACAGCAGTCATGCTATATGGGGAAGGAGAAAGCCTGTGATGGAGCAGCTGTTGCAACTCAGAGCGGCTTCATTTAGTTTTTCCCCCTCCCACAGCAAATGCTAAATCTACCCCACTAAAGAGGAGTTCAGACCATGAAACTGCTGCCCATATAACAGGATTATAAAGCCTGGAGTGAAATTAAAAATAGCATGTGAAATGAATGTGCTTTTCTTAGTCTGCTTTGGGAGGGGCTGTGAAGGAGGTTTTCCTCCTTGAAGGAGTACGTGTAATCTCTCATGGAGAGATCCCAAGTCATCTGCTCTGTAACAAACGTAGATGGCTGTTCAAAAGGAATGCAGTTGCCCTTCCTGGGGTCTTTTTTTGTGGTACAGGGGCAAGGGAAACGTGTGTGTGCATGTGAGTATGTGTGTAGGAAAAGGAGAGCTCAGCCAGTTGATCAGATTTCATTAGGTTTCTAACTGCCAGCTTTAGGCTAGTGGTTTTGGAATATTACTTGGGATCATTTCAAGTATTTTCAGCTTTGAAAAGCAAGTTGTCGTAGTTTCTAATTAAAAGAGAGGAAAAAAGGCCCCTTTGTCAGTTAATAAATAATGATCATTGACACTTCAGTTCAAAAAAACAGGAAACTCTGGAGCTTTCCTTTCTCCCATCTCAATTAAGGACTCCTGGCAAGAGGCAGTGTCCCCAGCAGAGGACCACCTGCGGCTTGGGAGCAGCCAAGTTCTCAAGCTGAGATAGAGGAATTTTATACATGACCATGATGTCCACTTCCACTCCAAGCCATCTTGAGACCAGATGCATCTCGACTTTCAAGATACAGAAGTGAAGGGTGCCAGATTTACAGTATAAAACACCTTCTTTTAGCATTACTCAGTCTGTGGGATCCCTGGCTGCTTATGTTATCCCTCGTAATATTAGAAAAGAATATGGATTCTGCCAAGTTTAGTAGTTTCATGTAAAGCACTGACAAATAACCTTAGATGGTAAATTCCCTGGGAGCTCTCTTAAGCCTGCAAAGTACACTCCTGATGATGTATATATAGCATTGTTTCAAGGATAGGGAGAAGATATGCCTAAATTTTCTTTCCATTTTTGTTTCATTTGTGACACTTATTCCATCATATTATGAATCATGCTACCCATCCACTGAAGCCAATAAGACTTGATTTTCAAGTGTATCTAGACACAGACTCCTTTGTTTTTGTGCCAGCATAGTTGGTATGGGTACATTTTAAAGGTACCTACCACAATTTTACCCGCAGCTCTGTAGGTCCAAAGACTGCTGAGGGCTCTAAAGGCAGGTGAGATAATTTGCCCCACAGATGTTCCTATGCCTTTCTAGTGCCTGTAGAAGCAGCCCGGGCAACCAGCTTATACAGTGACCATTACTTTACATGCCTAAAGTCATATGATACGAATCTGTCCCTTCTCTCTAAGTTATTATGGAAAACTCTTGCCCTTGCCAAATAGCATCAAAATTACTCGATGCAGCAGTTTTAGTGCCTTCAAAGTTTGGAAAACAGTAACACCTTCATGTCTTTTGGCACACGGCGTTTGAGATCATACAATACTTGACCCTACTACACTGAAACTACAGATACAATTCATCCTCGATTTAATCAAGGGAATATGAAGTTTATAGGACTTCTATCTGTTATCCTATCCGAGAGCTCACTATTTGTAGGTGTCCAGAAGTTTTATGTGCAAAGATCTGTAGAGACTTAGAGATGAAATTAAAACCTAACACTACAATTAGCCATGGCTAAGGATAGCACCAGAGTCACTGTTTTTTCTGTGGCTAATGTGAGTGCAAGCTTGACCAGGAACATGGTCATGCTAAGCTGAGCCTAATAAAAGTGGACTAGTAAAAATTTCTCTGGTCTTTCACACACTTTTTTCTCTATTCTCTTTCTATGATAATGACCCAAAAATTTTTTGAAAGGTCCTTCATACAAGTTTTACATGATATCAGCTTTTCCTGCGACCAGCTCAAAAAGCAACTGTAAGAGGTATATATGGAAACAATAAAGACTTACTGCTTTTTATGGTAGTATAATGCCATCCAAATAAAATCCACCATCTATGGAAACTTTCATTAAAAACATAACTCTGTAAGACTCAGTACTAGTAATTCAACAAAAGGAACCCTTGTTTTCTAATGTAAGTGAGAGTCCTGTACTGTCAGGGTTATCACAGAAAAAATTCACAAGCACATCTGAGAGAAGCCTGAATACGAAGATAATGAAGGACAGATGTTATCTCAGAGAAGATGCTGAACTTAAGATTTTTTGCAATGGAGGCTCAAGAATAGATGTTTTATTCATCACATACCATTACAAAGATTTTTTTTTTTTCCATCATATTCAGTAGTATACCTGTACCTTACAGGGCACGCTGAACTTCTGGGGCAAAAATAAGCTCTCTGTCAGCTGCTGACAATGTGATAAACTGTCCCCTCTCTTTTTCCTTTGTCTGAACACCTTTCAACTCCCTGTACCCAATCCTCCACTAGTCCCAGAGCACCTCTGTAAGAGCTGGGACAGAGAAGAGCAAGTCTTGCCCACTTGACAGGAAGAAGGAAGGAGGTTTCAGGGTGCTCTGTGGGCAAAGGGTGACCTTGAGGGAACTCTTTATATGCACCTGTATGGAGCAACTGAGTACTGCTAATGGAATTCAGTTCTGTCTCTAAAGGGTTAAAAATGTTAGTGGAAGAGGCTCTGAAAACTCCTAGGAAAGCTGAAAGGTAATTCTGTAGGAGCCTGAACCCTCATTCACACCTGATGTCTTTCTTCCATGGTTAAACTACTCCTTGTGTCTCCCATGCATGGGAAATTAAGCTAAATTAATCAGAATTGTCTCAGTGTATGTACAAAAATGTGATGGCTGAACAAGTGGCTGATATAAATCCTGGAACAGTCTACAAAGAATTAAATGCTCTTAGAGAAATACACTTATTTTTAAAGAAATGAAATAATATTAATTCAATGAAGAGTCGACAGCACAAATGGTAAAATTCTACCATGGGTAAGGACTTGGCTATAAATAAAGAAGAAAGAGTAAACTTTCACCATAGGAAATTATTATTAGTGTCTATTTATAACAAGCTAAAAAATACTTCTACAGTGTAAATGATTAGATGTGCCAGTGTAATTTAGATCAGAATGTAGCATACTCCTGGAACTGTCAAACCAAGGATCAAAGATGGCTTGCATTCATTTTAGATGACTAAGTTGTTTATTTTTTGTGCTGTTTTCAATTATGTTATTAAAGTAGAAGTTTTTTGTTTAGTTGCATCAAGTAATAGAATGCCCACTGTGCTTTTAAGTGATGAATTAGTTTTAGTCTCATAAACCATTATCTCTGGTGCTTTTCAATGCCCAGACCTGCCAAAATCACAGCTGCTACATATTATCTGCTGACATTATTTTATTTATTTATTTTTTTATACTGGTGGGGAACTCTGTGAAAGAATCCTTAAAATATTTAGCAGGGTTTAAGATAACTAAGTTACAGACCATGGCTATCGTGTAAGCACTCACTGCTTACACGATAAGTACACGGGGTTTGATAGGTAATACCTTGTACCTACTGTAATTTCTGGCTCTTGAAGATTGCAGAGTAATCCAGAAAGAATTCTATAGTCACTCTGCATTAACAGAAAGCAGGAGAGGTTGCAATGTATACATTCCTTCTCTGATAAAGCAGGCATAACAAAAAAATTAAGTAGGTGCTCCACAGACCTGTTTATTTCTCACAACACCATCTGCTTGTTTCAAAGCAAAGACATCAGACATACTCGTGTGGAGAGCAGCCCTGGGGTAGTAAAGCAAGTTCAGACAGGTACAGGTAATAACATAATATATTTACTGCATTTAAGGTGTACTACCTGAAAGCTTAATGTTGAAACTACCGAGACTGCTTAATGCTCTTACAGAATTGTCTGGAATATTTTGGCCTGAGCAAGGTATTTAAATTTTGATAGTTTGGGGGGGGCTATCTGTATTTTTTTAAAAAAAAACTATGTTCTTTTATCAGTTCATTTGTTTAATTTGTGTCTGGTGCTTTATCAAACACTAACCTTTTTTTGCATATATAATTTCATCTTTCTGGTTATATAAGCAACATTCTTAAATTCATCTATGGAAGAGAAACATGATTTATTTAAGGAGAACAAATCATTGTTGGTTTTATTCACTTATGATGTATAGATATCAACTTTTAAAGTTCCAAGTTGGATTCTCAGAAAGATTAGGTGTAACCCACTGTTATCTTTAATTCATTAGAAAATGTTAGTTGCATGTATCCCTTGCCAATAGCCTCCCTGTGATACATTTACACATCATAAAACAAATACAGAACAGGAAGCAAAATAAAAAAGTCTGTGCAACATAAGCAGAGATGAAACCTCAGCTGCAAAAACGAATTTGTTTAATTGTATGCTTACGAGTTACTCTGTCCCACAACATTTGTATGCTTTCAAGGATGACTGACAGTTGCATTTAAAGAAAGAAGGTTCTATACTTCTATTTCCAGTTTGCATGCATTGAGAGACACTTGCTGTGGCTGTGCTTGCTGCTGTGCCATGAACACCATGCACACTACCTTTTTCAGCTCTTGTTTTGCTTGTGGTCATCATAAAAGATTCAAGATGTGCTGCCGTAACTGATGGGTCAGCAAAGTATTTTGCTATTAGCTTACTTGCACTGGTCCAACCACTGCTGGTTTTCTGCTGTACTATGGTGAGCAGATTCACAGGGGAAAGACCCATTCCTCTCTCTTTTCAAGTAAAGGGAATGAGCTATAGCAAATGGAGCAGGGAGGTAAAGTCCCGACAGAGTTTACCTGAGGTAAGCTGAACCATCTGCGTGGTACACAGCCTAGACCACACTCTCTGATGGAAATTTAAAGGGCCGAGAACAGGAAGTAAAAATGTGGACAACAATGAGGAACCCAAATTATTGTTGTTAGCATTTGCCAAACACAAGTAGCTCTTCAAGTCTAGCTTCACTCCATTTCTTAAAATCAGGCCTTCTAAAATGGGAATACTGCAAGTGTACCAATCTGATACTGGTTAGCCATAGTATTGCTAACAATCTCCTTATACCTCAGATCTTGGCCAAAAGTTTCTATTTGCACAGAAAAAGACTGGCAGTACCCAAAGCTTTTGCTTCAGGCTAAGTCTCACAGGTTGTTTCCATGTTTTTCATCTTTTTAAATGCAGTCTTTTTATAAGGCTCCCTGATTTCATTCTTTCCATATGTTCTCTGCTTGGCTTTTGCACAATTGCCTGATGTTGTGGGGCCAGGTTCTGCTCCAGGTGCTGCCAAAAAGAGGGCTGGGCTGTGCCCTATGTGGTGCCAACCCTGGACCTGGGGGTTCCAGCACTTTCCTCCTCTGGACTCACCCTTGCTATCCGTGCAGTCCCTAAAGAGCTACTAGAGACGTCACTCTGTCTCTTCTCTGACCTGAGCACATCTTGGAAAACTGTGTTGCAGATGCACAAATGGGCAATCCTCAACATGTCAAGTAGTGCCAGGAAGCTCATGAGTACATTTAAATAGCTGAAGTCTGGGAAGCTCAGAAAAGACAGTCAGATGCATGAGGTGACTTAACCTGGCCAACAGGGAATTCCCAGGCAAGGCAGGATTTAGCTCTTTTGTAGATGGTACACCTTCAAATTTTTGAGTAGAGGGACAGAGAATTTCTTAAATATATTCTTCACAGCTGGATATGATTTTCAGCAGTAGGGTAGATGTGAGTGTTTTTTAAAAAAGCCAAGAAAGGAAGGCTGTCATCATGGCTGAAATAAAACTATCTTTTTCTTAGACTCTAGTCCCCCTGACATTTGACTTAGAGCAAGGCTATGAAAAAAAACCTGTGTTCCTCCCAATAGAGCTTCCTTACACTTAGATTGTATAGCAAACTTTGTCTGTTTGTTGAAGGTGATCCACTTTACACACATTAGTAGCTGTATGAGCAGAGTCTGGGGTCTAAATATAGTCATTTTAACACTCTGTCCAAGTCCAATGAATATTTAAGTATTTTTTTACACAGTGAGTCAAGACAGACTGAGAGGATTTCAGAGCTCTACATGTCTGCTTTTGCAGTGGTTAGAGTATCTGGGTTTAAGTCTCACACAACGATCAGGCAGAGAAAAGATATGAATTTGGATGTCTTCATCCTGCCTAAGTAGTCTCAGTATTGACTTCTCAGTGATGCAGGACAGGGGAAGGCATGGGCTTTATTTCAGTGTCTTTTGCTAGAAAACATCACAGAGCTATTAAGGAAGAGTTAACAAGGGAAGAGTTAAGACAGAAGACAGGCTAATGTAATTCTGCAGTGTGCTACAGCTTGGTCATGAGTTGCACACTTATATTTTTATGTAAGGACTTAGATAGAAACATGCAAGAATTTAGGCCCTGAATATTTTAAGCATCAAAGGTAAGTGGGGAAGTAATATGAACTTAATGGACATAAAGTAAATTCACCAATCTCTCCAAACTTCCCTAGCTTGAATTTCAGCAGTTTGGAACTGGTAGATTTAAGGGTTTTGTGACCATAACCCAGCTGGTTTTTGCATATGCGTATCCCAGATTGTCCTTGCCTAGGCCAATGATCAGCATGGGGAGGGTGTCCCCAATAAGCAGGTATTTTTAAAATTGTTTTCTCTGTGTGCTTACTGTGTGGTCCCCAGAGGTGTTTACTGCAAAGTGTTTAAATGCCAGTCAAGGTCAAGACAGAACTGGGTTTTTTCCCTTGCTTTTTGTTGTGATCCTCAGAACCATAGTGCCTATGTGGGATAGCATCTGTATAGTTTCCAGCTCAGTGGAAGATGTGAGCACACAGCAGGCTCTGGCATTGTGTCTCCCAAGCCTCAATTGACAGGATATTGGAGAACGTGGACTTCTTCAGCAGAGCTGTTTCATCACCATCCTGTACACTTAAAAAGTCAGAAGGAAGGGCTTGGAAGCAATTAAATTACTTCAAATCTCTATTGCCATTTATACATGGTAGGGGGGAGTGGTGGCTATTAAGATTACTCTTTGTAGGCTTCATTTGGCAGCCTTAATAACTTCATCACAGCTCAGTAATTTTCCAGCTTGCTTGTTTTTCTGGACAAAACTTTGACAAGTAGCTGGTCCCAGATGAGGCCTTCCTTTAGAAATCTGAAGATCTCTTTGGGACAATTTTCAACCCTAAGGTCCCTCAGAGGAAGTGATCTCCCCGATCAAGGGTTGGACTTTATGATCTCTGAGGTCCCTTCCAACCCGGCCAATTCTATGATTCTATGATTCTCATAGATAATAATTCTTTCAAAGCTGGCTCTTCTGCAGTGCTTCCAACAGCAATGGGGACAGATTCTCTGCACATGATCATTTCACAGCTGCCACTTGTAGCACTTTCCCTCAGCTTCAGCAAATAAATTTTTTGTCATCATACAATATACTCATCAAGCAGCAGTTTAAGATCCCTGAGCAGATGAATTTTCTTGTCTTTTCATGCTGCTTAAGATCAGCCACACCCACTCCAGCTATTCGATACTTGTGGAATATTTTTTGTGATCCTTGAGCACATGATAAAAGTAAACTCAATGGTTTCTTTTGTTTCAGACAGATCTTTTCATGTTTGCCCAAAGTACCAGATACATCCCATAAATTTTGCTCAGTACTTTCCTTGAAAAAATGATGAATGGACTTCAAAAGGAAAAGAGACTTTGCATCTTTTAGCACTGAGCCAAAGTAGAGATGCTCTGAAGAGCTCAGTTTCTGAAAAATCCTTCTGAAGACATTTGGATTTAAAAAGATTTTAAAAAAGAGTAGTTAAATTGCATGGTGCATCCCATTTAAAAACAGAAGTCTGTTGCTGCTTCTTTATTGTTCTCTCAAAAAGGCATGAAAAGATTTGTTTCCTCAGGGTAGTTGAGCTCAAAGTACATCTGGAATTCTCTGCCTGCAGGTTTTGATATCTCTTTTTGATATCTCTTTTGTTCCTGCTTTTAATATATGGGCAAACTTAAGACAAGGGCACAGAGAATGTTCCTTCACAGTTTGCCTCAGCCTGTGAAGTGACTGTGTGATCTGGAGATGGTCACTCATGGCATTTCTGGGTGTCTTCTGGCCTGAACTCAAGAAGCTGAGTCCTGTGGGATTTATTAACATGGGGTTGGAGGGTTTCAGCAGTATTTTCTTAAGGTCAAAGGTTTCACCTATTAATTTCAGCTTTTTCTGTGGGAAGTCTCGCACCAGTGATTCACAGAACATAAATCAAAAGGACAGATTAAAGAAATATCATGCGAACTGTTTGTTTTATACCTGAGCTCTCCTGTGACACTGTAATTAATGCTCTTTTAATTGAAATTATGGCTAAACTCATGGGAGGATATCAGCCCCCTGCTTGTATGCAAGGAGAAAGTCAGAGGGTATAAGAACCAACAGTTACCTGTGAGGTCTCAACTCTTCAGTGGTAAATTTGTTGGTGCACATTTTGCTTTCCATTTCTTATTCATTCCCTCTTTGTATCCTACAATGTGTCTGTCAGATCAGCCTGAAGTGTTGGCAACTCCATCCAGCTGGTTCCTGCATCTGACTGATGTGGGTCTCTGGGCTGGGTCCCTTCCCCTATCCCCTCACTGAAGCCCTGAGGACTTGGAGGAAGTTTGCCACCCAAGAAACTCTGTCCTGAGACCTGCCATGAAGCAAAAGAACATCTATTGAGGGTCTGGAATTGCACCCCTTGTTGGTTAAGGGAAGTGATCGTGTTCACCATAAGTTACACATAAGGACTTCAAAATACTGGCAATTAAAGATGGAATCCTGCCTACTCTTACTTCTTGCTATGCAGATCTGAAGAAAAATCAAGTCCTGTTTCCTTGCAAATATACAGGAATGCAAAACTGAACTGCAGTTTGGGATTGAAACAATTGACTATCTTATAACAGTTTTGGGAAGCTGGGCTTAATCTGGAATTTTCCCCACAGTAATTAGAATTATTTTTCTACGGGAATAGAGTGACCTTTATGTGGCAACACTCATGTTGCTATGGCAAAGTTTGTATTAATATTAAAAGGTGCTGTCAGATTACATGCCTCCACTGAGACATACAAACACTTGAGGGTGGGAAACCTGCCAAAATGTTCTACGTAGCTAAGAAAAGGAATGTATGGATAATCATTGTTTTTCTCAGAAGGAAGCCATGAGAGATACATTTGTACCTTTTGTATGCACCACTCTTCAAGCATCAGAACAGCCCAAGGCCCAAAACTGCACAGAGGTGTTTGCAAATGCTAGAAAAACTTTTGACCTTGCAAATGGCTTGGCAGGATTTTTTCATAATGACAGTTATCTAGGTTTGCTCTCAAAAGGGGAAGCAAGTCAAAGCTCAGAAAGACATATTTTCAATCTCCGTTATACCCAAGAAACTTCACTGACTTCACTGTTTTTGCAGAATACTTGGAAAAGCATCAAAAGTGTATGAAAGCAGAAAAGGAAAAAAAAATTACAGTTGTTACAGAAGGTCCTTTGCAATGTTTGAGGATCAAATACTGCTTTCTTAACTCTCTGTTATCCCACATTTAGGAAGAAATATTTTTCAGCATTACTGCTCTTCCATCTGAACACTTCCTATACTACACTTTAACTTTACATGAAAGCCAGACAGTATATGTGGTTGATCTATAGATATATTTCATATGAGTTCCATAAGCAATAAAGAGTTAAACAAATACCAGATGCAGTTAATTGTTTTTGAGAGCCACAAAACCTGATTTTGAGTTTGGCCTGGAGGCATAACTCTGGGTATTGCCCAGACCAGTGATATGATGGATGGCAAACACTTCTGTATTTACAGTGGCACAGTGCCCAACCTTTATACTGTCTGTTTCCTCCCCTTCACAGCCCATGAGGTCTTCAGTTATTTTTCAAAATTACAGTCCTCAAATGATACCAGAATGAATGCCAGACTATAGCTGAGACATACATGTCTCCAGAATAACCTCTCATCTTATGGGAAATGTCAGTCTCTAGATAATGAGCCCCAATAAGCTCTAATTAGCAGAAAGCCTCATTATATCCCTAATAACAGAGTGGCCGATTGTAAATCAGTAGATGAGGTCATTATTTTCAATCAGTCTCTTCCGTCAAACACCAAAACTTCATAGCTAAGACAGCAGAGACTTCTTACAAACCACTAATTCTCATTCATTTCATAAGTAGCTTACCAAAGTTTGCATGAATATATGAATCGTTCTATTTATCTTCTTTCATCAATTTATTTTATAACTGTTCCTAAAAAAATCTCTTCTATAACAGTGGTTTATAAGGTAATAATTTTTCCAGTATGCATTCGTGCTATTATTCTTGCAAAATAAAGATTTTTTTTTCTTACTGTTTTTGCAGAAGTGAATATTTGAATTGTGAATAACTTTTTCAGTCCCATTAGCAATAAAGTTCAGATTCCCTTTGGCTAATTCAGTGAAAAATTCACCATCATTATGAACCAGTAGTTCTCAAAGACATGCTTTTGGGTGGTGACAGAGATGCAGGTAAAGTAAAAGAGCCTATTTTTTTATTTAAGTAACAGAGTTTAGCCACTTTTAACACTTACTGAATAGTGAGGTTTTGTTTGGTTTTTTTTTTACTTTTACACTGTTGGGTGAGAATGGATTTCCTTTAGAACACATGCACTTAATATGTGTGCCATTGAGAGCTCACCGAGGATAGAAACTCTTTTAAAATGCACAGAACAGATGCAACAAAGCCACTGACTACTGTGATTCAGCTGTGGTTTATAGAGACCAAAAAAGGTCTGTGATAATACTTCTGTTCCCATTCTTATTCTATCCTTGAAATTTCAAATAAAAGGCCTACTGACATTATCTGCTGCATTGATTTCTGCTATGTCTCACTAGGAACTGAGTAGAAATCATGAAAACAGAGTTTTTAAAGCTAGTGTTGGACCGTATCAATGAAAGAGAATTAAGGGTGAAGTCTACTGGAAGTTTTATGCCTAGAGATATCATGTCTGCATAAAAAACAATCCTGGCAGCATTAGTATCAGAGTTCAAGCCACTTAGGAAGTTTGTTGATAAATACTAATTTTTTTGCTACCTGTAGCCTATGAGGAATCCTTTTTATAACTTACTAACACATCCTTTTTATAACTTACTAAGAGATTCAGTATGAGATGATTGCTTCTAGTATGGGGAGAGGAAGGGGCGCTGGGCTCAGTGGGGAGGGTAATTCTGCATCAAGATAACAATGCTATTCAATTAAACGTCATTAAACTGACTTCTGCTGGGCAAAACATTCTGTTATACTTAATTGGAGTTCATTGTCCATTTCTACTGCTGTAATAGTGGAGGAGGAATACATACAAATTATTTGTTTTCAATAAAAACAACAATAAAACTAATATGCAGCAACTCTTAAAACTTTCACTTTAAAACTATTTTAAAATTATATACAAAACATCTGTTACAGATATTCAAATATGTGGGACTGTCTTCCACATGTGAAATAATGTTTATCAAAGGATGGAACAAAAAGCAGTTATTACTGAAGTAGGTCAAGAAAGAGGTCTCTGAATTACACAGATCTACCAGCCCTTCACAATAGGCAAGGGGTTATGAAACAAACATGATCATGGTCAATGTAACTTTACCTGACTTATGAGCAGGGTATGTAACAGGACACATCACTAAATGAGACGAGATGGGATTCAGTGAAGTACACTATAAAAAACTAGCAGCCCTGTCCATATAATTTTTGCTGCAAGTAAATTTAACTTGAAGACTATCTGTCATGTTAACATGAAGATTAATTGTGGTGTTTAGGCACAGCTCCATCTGGAGTCAGACCTTCCCTGAAGGAGTTTGGAGACAATGAAAAATACTTTCCAGGACTCCTGAGCATGCAGTGTGACTTTGGTGCATGTACCAGTCTCAAGCCTGTGCTTTTTTCCTCTTAGTGGGCTGGTGTCTTCTCAGTCAGAACATCAACGTCTTCTGTGAGCAGACACCTGTACACCCTAGGACTGAATGCAGCCCTTTATAGTTTTATTAAATAATGTAAAGCTTTCTAGAAAGGCTTTCTGTTAAAATTTGGGCTTACAGATGCATCTTTAAACTGCTTATGTGTCCTCTCCTCTGGAATTAACCACTGCCATTTGTTTTCTGATTCACTGATGCATCTGGTTCTTCTGTGCTGCTTTTATGGGCTTTCAAGTCATCTGGTATAGGCAGTTTTCTCATACCGTATGTTCAGCCATTTATTTTACTGACACTATTACAGAATTTATTTCTCCCAATAAATGCATGTCAGAATTTTAAAAGGGCCACTGCATCAGAAGCATTTTAAGATTCTGACATAATAATTCTGATTCAATCTTTTCCTGTTCAGAAATCAGTGCAGGCCTTGGCTGTTAACTGACCTACTGAAGGTCACAAACCTTTCATAACATATTGGTGACTACAAAAGTGATGTGAAGCTGTAAATACTACATGACTTCAATGATGATTTGCCTGATTTCAAAATCAAATCTGGAAACTAATTTAAAATATTAGGAATGATGAGATGAAGGCTGCCTTTGCCAAAACTAAAGTGTTCGTGTGGAATCATGAAAGGAAAACTTCTGACCATGCACTGTTCAGCAGTGCAATGCAATAATGAATGATGGTAGAATGTTGCATTCCAATCAAATCCACTTTGATCTTTGCTTACAAGTAGAGATATTCTGTGTCCAGATACATAATGATGAGGTTGTACTAGAATTCCTACACCACTCTTTCAGAACTTCTCATTCTGCTTTACAAACACCTAAATGACAGAGTCAGCCTTCTGGAATTGCTCACCATTTGACAGCTTCAGATCAAGTCAATATTTAAAAGCCTCATCAGTAAGGTATAATACTGTATGATTTAAAATCTAATTGACAGCAATCAAATAGATGTGAGAAAAATAGACACTGTTCTTCTTGTAAAATAATAGATAATGTGTGCATTTTTCCAGTTTGATGTTTCAAGCTTTACTGCTTCCACCTGTGCTTCCATCCTGTTCTTGATGTCATGGTTCCATATTTTTTTATATTCAGCACACTTCTAAAGTAACACCATACCTTTCGTCTTCCTTCTCATGGTACTTCAGTAAATCCACTCCATGATTTGGCAAAGTAGGATGATTGGGTATTGTTGGTATATTGAAGCAGCAAGTAGAGCTGGTTTTAATGTCTGAACAAATCTGCTTTGGCAGAAGGCCAGAAAAAAGGGAAAGAAACAAGCTCATGACCTCAAGGCAATTGCTGGCTGCTCTTTGAGGAGTCTGATGGGTCATGACAGTGAAAAAGTCATCACTATAGGTTTAAGTACTTTGTATCTTAGAAAAAAAACTGTAATTTCAATTTATTAAGTTGTTTTACATGTGTAACACTTCTAAACAGAATTATAAAACAAATTAATGTCTTGATATATAAAGCAGATTCCAGTAATATGGCAATGATTCAATATAGTGATCCTGGTATCATCTGAATACAAGAAGTACAGGGTACTGTTTCAGAAAAAAATGTGCACTACTTTTTCTTATTCAGCTGTTGACCTTTGAAAGATGACGGCTGGACTGTGAAAATACATTCTTACAAAACAGAATCTGTACACCTTTGCATATAATTAGATAAGCCAAATTCTTATTTACTCAAGGAGAAAAAAAAAACCAACTCCTGAAAATGCCCTCACTCCCCAGTTCAATTGAGTCATATGATTTCTAGCAACATCCTGGTTTTATTCAATGTTCCATCTGTGTTGACTAAGGCACCCAAAGGTCAAGTGACTTCAAGGGTGGCTTTCCCATAAAGGCAGAGCTAGCAGCTGTCTAATGTAGAAAAACATAAAAGAAGAATAATACTGGTTGTCATTGGAGCATTTAAATAACTGCGGCTGGGAGGAGATGACATTTTCCCATTTCCCCAGAGCAGCTAAATCTTTAGAGATGTTGATAGTGAAAATGGCTGCAAGCACTGGGGTCTTCATGAGGTGGCAGCAGTAGTTTTGTATTTCCCAGCATGGATCTCTGGTCTCTAGGCAACACACTTATTCCCATAAACATGTGCCTAGACTGCATCCGCCCTCCTGATGCCAATAGAACTTTAAAATCAGTTTAAGGAGAAGAAATGGGCAGGCTCATGACTCCTCATGATGTGTTAAAATAACACAAAAAATATTAAAAAGTCCCAAGGTGGAGCTAAAGCCATCTTTTTGGACTTATTTTTTCTTTTTTTCTTAAGAGCAGTGCTAGACACACAAAAAGTTAATATTTACCAGTATCTACTCCATGGCAGAAGCTAAACAGTAATCCTTTCAGCCTGAGCAGTGTCATAATCTCTTTGTGGGTGGCAACACACAGAAGGTGTTGGATCAGTTCACCGCTTCACTCCTGGTCAGAGGGCAAGGGCTCCTGGTGAGACACTGGCAGAGCTGCTCACATGGGCCCTGATCTGCTGCCCTGCCCCAGGGCCAGGGGTTCAAACCATGTCCGAAGCTTCCCAGCACTTGTGACAACAGAGACAAGCTCACTACCTCCTGAGTGAGAGCTTGGAGCAACACTCTTGCTTATGTATCTTGATCCAAATATGCTTTTTTCTTACTTCCATCAGCTGTGGGTCACAGGCTGCTGTGCACCCAAGACTTAGCTGGGAAGCCCAACAGATCCCGTGTGGGCACGTGCTCTTGGTGCCAAGGTAGCCCAAGTGGCTCTTGAATAAAACCTGGCCTTGTCAGACAAAAGCCTGTTGTTATCTTGACTTATACAACCATTCTGAGCACAGTAGGGAAGGAGGAAGTCAACTGTTAATATCCCTTGCAAAGGGGACTGGAACTGTCACTCGAGCTGTCCCCTTCCTCGTGTTGCAGAAGGGCACCACATAGGAATACAGCACAGTTCTCTCTGTCCCCTGGCTGAACCAGCTGCACTTCTGTCAACTCTGTGAAAACAAAACTTCACACACACAATTTCACTTTCAACAGATTTCTAGAGGGATATGTGTTCCGTTTTGGTTTGTTTTTTTGTTTTGTCCTTCAGTGCACTCCATGCCCAGGCCTTTGTCCAGCAACAACATCCAAGGCTGCAGCATGAGGCAAACAAGAATTCATATACCAGTGAAAGACATTTCCCTTTGGAAAACAGAGATAGTGATGGTAATCTATTCAATGGCAGCAATACTTTAAAAGTTCCCATTAATTGGGGTAATTATTGATAATATTTACAGGCATCAGTCCAAGAATAATACTTCTGATCTGCACAGCTTCACTTTAAAGGGCCAGGAAGGAAAAAAATATTAGGTAGGACAAAGTGGATCTTTGATGCAGTACATGAGAAAAGAGCTACATGATGTTCTCTGGCATTTCTAATTCTTATTCTCTGGCTGCTCTGTTCTGTACCCATTTATATAATTAAGAAAAAGAGCAATTTTCTGACAAAACAAATTAATGCAGCTGACTTGTCTACTGGAAGTGTGTCTTTATAAAGATGTTGCCTCGGGACCAAAGGTTTCTTGGGTCAATGGACTCCTCTACCAATACGGAGTGAACAAAAGACAGGGAAGAGGGAGCCCCAAAACATCCTAGGATGCTTGTACATTTACTTCAGGATGTGTCTAAGAAGAAAATTACTTAAATTTTTAAAGGAGACATGAATAGAGTTTCAGTATCTATACCAAGATGGTAATCTAGAAATGTCCTGATAAACTTGCCTCTAAATCCACAAAATCTTTAGTTTTTATTTTAACATTGCTCAGACACTCACAATACAAACTTGCTCTGTTTAAGTGTCTTGCCTAATATCTCTAAAAATGAATTACATAGAGAAATTTTGCTCAGCAGCCTCAGAAGTGTTTAGGTACAGTGAATTAGTCGTTAGTTCACACTCATGTTAGGCTGAAAAGTGAAATTCTTAGTGGATATGATCAAACGTAGTGGAGGACATTAGTAAAAATAATTCATTTTAAGTCCACTGTTTATATTATTTGGCTCAAAGTTTCCCATTCCAGAATCATAGGCCTGGAAACAAAGACTGCTTATGCACATTGAACATCTCACCTTATAAAACAAGTATGCAGCAAGACATGAGGGATACAAACATAAGATTCGGCACTCCAGTGTTTTTTCTGCTCTTCTTCTTCCATGAAGCAGCAATCCTTTTCTGACATTATCAGAACATAAAACAAGAGGACTGGAAACATCCCTCACCCAGAATATCCCTGATATATTGTTTTGAAATCTTTCCCCCAGACAGATGATTTGATTTACTTTAGTTCCTGTTTGTAAGCTTTAGCTACAGGGTCATTTAACAGGTGGATGTCAAAGGTACCTATTCATCCTTCCAAA
Source organism: Florisuga fusca (assembly GCA_038090715.1). Lineage (NCBI taxonomy): Eukaryota > Metazoa > Chordata > Aves > Apodiformes > Trochilidae > Florisuga > Florisuga fusca. The sequence goes on from JAAWXA010000002.1 coordinate 26,017,555, forward strand.
GAGTACTTTCACTGCCATAACTTTTGGTGTTTTCATCCTTCATTAGAGTACAGAACTTCTTAACATGAAAGTTTAAGGAATAGTTGTCAACCACTGCTGATGCAGCTTTCCTTCTACAATTTCCCTTACACTCTCTAACAGAGCTTTCTTACTCTATTAACTAGGAGTTCTGCTTAAAATAGATTCAGCATGCTAAATCAGACAAATGTTTACAATGTTTTATCCTGAGCTAGAACTATGTGAAAAATGTGATTTTCATTAACATGTTCCTGTTTCATTCATTTAATATCTGCTAAATAAACAAAGAAACAAAAATCATAAGCCATGTTGGGATATATAAATTAGCATTTAAATAGTATAAGTTAGACATTGGAATTTAATACTTAAAATGTTTATGAACACATTTTATAATTTCACACATATACAGACATTTTGGGCACTGACAATTAGAAACTTTACTAATTCCTTCCCAAATTCCATTGCTTTTTAGATATCCTCTTGGACTCTGCAGAGGAAGTTTCCCCTCATTTATAGTTCAATACATGTGAGATTGACCCACAGTAATCAGAAACAGTGTAAATGGGAAATTTTGGGGAATTGGATTGAGATTGTCTAGTCACACTTTTTTTTTCTGTTTCTATTCTCCCGTTTGGTTTTTTTTTTTTTTAATTTGGACAGAAATCACTGATTAAGAGGCATCCAGAGACTAAAACAGTATAATTCCACTACCACTCAATATTCTGAATGTATCTCTGAAGGGCTGAGATATATCTGAATATTAACCTCTGAAGGGTTGAAATGAAAATTTCTTTCATTTTTTGAGATTTGGGAAGCTCAAACACTGGTGAGCAGATGTACGGTTCACAGCTGTTGTTGTTACAAGTCATGTAGTGTGGTCAGTCATCAGGGAAAGGGTTAAATGGAATTCAAATCAAAGTTTTATTGGTTTCTGGTTCATTCACCATAAATGCCTACATTTAATAGTACCAAGAGACAATGAGATCTGAGCATCAGCTGGTGTCTGCTCCTCACCTTCCATATGATGCAAATACACCCCAGAAAACAATTTAGAGTATATTGCATGAGGAGAGCCAAAAGTGACATAGGGTTCCAATTACAGTAAAATGAAGCACATGTCTAATTAAATATATATGTTTTCTATTGATCTCCACACTAATTGCTGAAAACAGATGCACATGTTTCTTCTAAACAGCAATTAGCTATGGGTAGCTCTAATCTGTGATTCTCCCCCATACATCTTTTTCTCACCTGCTGCTCATCTTACCCATTGTGGAAATATTTTTATTTTTCAGGCTATAGGTTTCCTTTAGTTTAAAATACACAATTTCTCATGTTGGTCCATATGTCACATAAAATTATCTTTCCCTGGTAGAAAGAAATAAGCCAGCATTTAAAACAAGTAGAGATACAAGAATTTTCCAGTTTTAGGGGGGACATCCTAAAGATTTCCTAATGTGCAGTTTAGGAAAACATACATAAAATGATTGTCTTAATAAACTGCCCTGGTTTTTTTCAGGCAAAACCACAAACACTGCAGCAATTATTTTCATTTTACTAATCTAAGAAAATTTATGTCTCACTGATTGGCATGTCAATGAAAAAAACTTTGCAGAAAGAAATACCCGAAGAATATGCAAATTTTTTACAGAATCGGACAAATGAACTCTGAAGTCACCCCTGAAGTCCAGCTGAATACTTAAATACATTCAGTTTTGCACAATGGAATTTTAAGTGATGCAAATTACATTCTGAATGTCATAGTATCTTTAGCTGCAGTACTGCAGCTTAAAGCAAAGGTAACTTGTCAGAGTTTTTCTTACTTTAAACATGACTGTATGTTCATGATTTGTCAAATGGAATATTTTCCCATAATTTTTGAAATTACATTTGTATACATTAAGCTGTTGAAGATCATCACTCATTGAAAATATTTGGAAGAGTTAACAGTATAAATTTGTTCAATTCTTTAAAAAGTTTTCTGTTAAATTTTCAGTGAGGTCTTTTAGTAAGAAAAAATTGCTGCTTGGAAACATTTCCCGAGTAGATGATTTTTCTTTCAGTGGAGCATGAGATATGTATGTAACTTGCTAGTAGTGTTTTTTCCAAAGGGATTACTTTGTATTGCTTCTACACAAGGTGTAGTTCCACATGAATGGGTATTTTCACCACCTGTATTGTTTCATTTTAGGCATGGGACTTGAGTGTATCTCTAGAATCTTAAAAAGGGATTATCTTTCCCTCATATCAAAAGGAGAAAGGTGAAATCCTTCAGAGTTTGGGGAGAGGAAAAGGGGATGAAGGGAAGTGATACCTAAGTTAGATTTCTGAAATAACTTAATCAGTGTCAGTGTTCAACACAACAACCATATTGTCTGTGTTTTTAAATAACCCTAAAATGCAGCTTTAATTAGGGGAAACAGATTAAAAATAAATAATGAGAATATTGTGATGAACAAAAAGCAGTTTATGAAAGCCTCTAAATTTTCAGGTAGCGTTGCATGCTTGCTGAGAAGGTTCCTGACCTTCCTGAAGAGACCAGAATGCTGAGGAACAATTCACAAAGAGTAATAATATTCACTTGGTGAATAATTTTCTTAACCAGAAATTTGGTCAGTTGTATGTTTTCCTTTTCTCTCTTTCAAAATCCACAAGTTGCTTTATCCAGTTTATGTGTAGATGCGCCACACTGTTTTAACCCTGGTTTGAAACCAGTCTTTCAAGCAGTCCAGGTGACATTCAGTTTCAGGTCTTTGCTTTGGTCTACTTTTTGGGAATAACATATCCATAATATATCTATAAGCGTTGCTGAGAACAACAAAAACTCCAAAAGATTCTCCCTCCCACCACACACGGTCATTCCCCATTGATAACCAGAACTACTTGTGAATTTTTGAATAAGGAACAAATTCTACCAACATCATTATCAAGAGAGGTAGGTACAGACATTTCACCAGGGGTTTTTGACCTTGAGGGCAGAGGAGCAGTGGAACAAGCTCCCCAGGGAAGTGGTCACAGCACCAAGGCTGCCTGAGTTCAAGTTCTTGGATGATGCTCTCAGGCACCTGGTGTGATCCTGAGGGTGTCCTACAAAGGGCTATAAGTTGGACTGGCTGATCCTGATAGGTCCCTTTCCAACCTGGCATATTCTGTCATTCCAGTAGGAAGATACATGTAACATGAGTGAAGACAGTGAAAATAGTCACTGGTCTGGTAAACTGGATTATTTAATATTACCTTTTTACTGGCAATAGACAATATTTTTCGGCAATGCAGATTTGTTTCAAGAGCTGAATCTTTTATTATAGCCCTGAGAGATGAAATCTGGAAAGGTTTTGTTACATTTTAAGCTTCAGGGAAAGTTCTGAATTTAATACTGCACTTGCAATGCATATTTTTCCTTGAAAATTAATTACTTGCTCCACACTAGGTAATGTTTTGAAGGATTTAATTGAGGACCATTTTATTGTCTTTTGCCTAACTTTCAGAGTGGAATTTGCAAAATGAAAATAGATTAGACCACTTTGTTATTGCACTCTGATGAAAACTTCCCTTTCTGAAACAATTAACTCCCTTTTGTTCTGTTTACGTTCAAGGGTCATATTGAGTAATGCCATCTGCTGACAGAAACACAGATAAGTGAGTCACACTATAAAAAAGATCTAGGGCAGAGGATAAGAAATACTCATGTTCAAGACAGACTAAAGGCCAAAGATCCTGCCTCTGTCAAAGGTCTGAAGCTGATACTTAAGGGAAGAATGCATGAAAACTGCAAGAATATTTGGCTCATGTATCTGAAAGTCTGTCTTCAAGGCCCTTAATAGTGTTTATTAGTTCTCAATGGGTTTTTCTTTCAAAATTCTTCTCTAGGATACATCTTTATGATTTAGATAATTTTGGAGGCAATTTAGGATTCAGTACCAAGCACATCTTGTGTTACTTGTGTCCCACACTTTAATCACAGATGTGAAAATTAATGCTTTTAGCTGTGTTTGTTATCTCTTTGACGAGTGCCCCCACCCTGTCCTTTCTTATGGAAAACTGTTAATTAATTATTTATTGCTCCATCATTCATGAATCTCCAGAATGTACTGAAAATTGTTCACGATCTAGAAGTTATTTCCATACTTCTGAAAATCTCCCATTTCTTTCTGTAAAGTAGTAAGTGCTAAGTCAGCAAATTCAATAATGATCAAAACTGACCTTTTGCCTTATGCTAGGTGAAAATCCTGCTTATTTCTCCACTTAAGGGAGAGCAGTACAAAATGAGGCAGCAGTGTTATGAAAAAAGTTAGGACAAAAACAAGTCCAGTAAAACTGAAAAGATCTTTTTCGGGTCTTTATGAAAATCCATCATCATATATGCTAAGCTGTTTTTTTCAGCAGTGGTTGCCTTATCTCTGAATAGTTGTGCAGTCTTGCATAAGTAAAACATCAGAGTTTTGGTTGATAACATCTGACCTTAAAAGAATGGTTGAGGGTTTTATTGATCTTTCTGCCTAGACCACATTTACAGTTGTGATGATTAATTAATGAATTTCTAGTTCCAGAAAGAGATTATTGCTACTTAAACTGATTAGCACAGAAGTATTTTACGGCTTTCATGTAATTAATCTTTATATCTAAACTGATGTAGGAGTATCCTTTTCACTGTAGCATTTATAGTTTGTACAGAAACAGTGTTTGACTGCTACTGACGTCGACTAAACAATGATAGAGTTAATAGTTAATTAATAGGAAAATATATTAATGTCATTGTGAGTCACATATGGACCTCTTTGTCATATACTGTACAGATACAACTTCTTGCCCAGTGCTGTGCAGATAGTACAGTGGCTTGCTGCTCTAATGTGCTCCTTTAGACAGTGAAAAAGTACTTACTCAAGCTGCAATACACAATCTCATCATCACTGAGGAAAATTCAGTGGATTCTGGTAGCAATACAAGGCAAGAATATTCACAGGAAAAAAGATGTTCTTTCAGTCCTGAAAAAAACAAAAGGGAAAAGGAAAATAGGAGTTACATTGAAATATTGCCAGGTTTAATTTGAATAATCGTGACTTCCTGAGGTACTGTGTTAGTTACAGATCAAATCTGCATTATACTATGTTGTCTGTAAGAACTGTGCTGTGTTGGGTAATATCTCTGCTTTTAAGAAAGAACAGACAATTCCAAAAGACTTTGTTCTTGGGAAACTGCCTCACACTGACCTAATTACTTCATTAAGCTTGGATTGAATAGTTGATCCTAAATTAGATAAAGCTGGAATCAGGAAAACAGAAAACTGTCACACACTCTCTCACTCTGTCTCTCTCTCACTCTGGGAAGAAATGTCATTGAGATGATACTTTATATCATAACAAACCAATCTTACTGTGTCTCTCTGTTAAGGATATTGGTATAAGTAAAAAATGCATTGCACTGTGCAGAGCTTCCATAATTAATGAAAGAAAAAAAAAAAAAGAAATAATCACATCTCTGAAGAAGGTGTATGCAACAGGAAAAAGATTCGTGAGGGGTTTTATGTTGGGTTTCTTTTTTTCTTCAAGTGCAAATGAAAGCAGGGAGAAAAAAAAAAGAGGTAGGAAGAGGAAAGAGAAGATATGAGGAAGTGCTTGGGCTGTCAAAAAATTTGAAGTGTGAGGAAAGGAGTGTGGAAAACAGGAGCTTTCCAGCAAAAAAATCCCATCATAAATGACATTGAAAGGCAATGAACAAATCTGATCAGAAAAAAACCAACATTTTTTCCTACTTATGGGCAAAAAATTGAAGAGCGAAGCAGGGAAAGAGCATAATATTTCTATTGTCACTAACTGCAGTGCAAGCCAGCACCCAGTGAAACCAAATTCTTTCTGTGACCACTCCAGTATTGCCTAAGTCATCTGAAATCCCTCATCAATTTTGGGATTTGCAGGTTAGCAAAGGCTCTCAGCTTTGTCTAAGTGTGCCTGCAATGTATCCAGAGGATGGAGAACTTCTTTTAATCTTTTTAAAGATTACTGGGGCTGCACCAAAAATGAAATTGTGACAGCTAAATGACTAAACTTAGCTACAAAATTCTTCACCTTGTCTGTGAATTGTTCAAGGTTTGCCTTGCAGCCATGTGACCTTGATAAGCCTTTGTCAGCTGTATTGGAGATCCCAGTACTATAAAACCTTATTTTCACAGCTATGTTTAACTAAGTGAGGTGTTAACCTTTGCTTTGAACTATTTTGATAGATTGCTACAATTGTGGTCCTCACAAGAAACACTTTTTTTGAACTCTTTCTCACAAGATACATAAACCCAAAGATTTTAGCACTGCAGTCCTAATGTTCCTAGCACCACATCAATCTGTTTGATTTTCTTTTGCCTACCTGTCTGTATTTGTTTCTTAACTACAGTGCTGAAGTGGGAGCTGGCATCTAGCTGTCTATCTGTCATGATTCCCAAGCACATCTTGTCAAAATTTAGGATTTTTACCTGATGGGAAACTTTGAAGTTTCCATAATTTTTGTTCAAAAACTGAAACTGAGAAACAAGAGTACCAAAATAAAGGTTTCACAAGGGTTATTTCAGAATCTCGAGACCTGATTTTAGATGCTGCTTATACCTCTGTATTGAGAGAAATATATTAATTTTACCTCATATCATACTATACATCATACTGTCACTGCTGACCACTCCTGATGCTGAGATCTCAAAAGATGACACTATATAATAGTTGAAATAGTCTATTCTATCTTTAAAGACATGAAAGTCAGCTGCTGTTCAGTGATGATTCAAACATCTCCTTTTACAAATCAAAGAGTATAATGTGATACCAACATAGTATGGCACTTGGATATTCTAAATAGATGGTCTTCAGATGATCCCTGTGGGTCTCAGATGTAAATCTCATTGGGAAGTAAATCCCACGATCCTGATTTTTTTCTGTTTTTTGAATAACTGTAATATTCCTTTCCGAGGATAGGATCTTCCAGAGAAATGTGAAGGGTTTTAGAGTAAGAGCTTCCTAACATATGAACTGACATTCTATTTCTAGTTGGAGAGCCCAGTGAAACAACAGCTTGTATGTAGTCTTGCTGAAAGCTCTCAAATGTGGAGAAAAAAAAAATGAACAGTAAAATAAAAAAGAGTCTGGAACACTGGCTGCATTTTCATGTAGAGGCTTTGCAACCACAGTCCTCAGGCTGGACAAAGCTGCCTCAAGCTTTCCTCGTAAGGGTGGTACTTCTGAAAAATCCTGGAAAAAAGAATTAAAGGTCTACAGGTGGCAAATAAGTTTCACAGTTGTAAAATAAACATTTTGAACACAGGCTGTATTTAGAAAAGTTCATGGGGTTTAAAACTGGAGCAATATCAAAATATCTCCAAACCACTGCTGTACTAGCCACCTTTCTACTATATTTCATATTCTTAACAAGGGCACAGGTAAATCGTGGTTAAATAGGCTGGAGACCACATTACTTACATCTCAGATGCAAGAAAAGAGTAAAAATATTGAATTTTAGGTTTTTTTATTAAGGAGTTTGCTTAGGGGTCTCTGTAAGAGTAACCAGTCACCAGATTCCAGCCTGTCTGGATGTAATATTATTGCAAAGGGATAATGCCTGAAAATGCTCCAGAAGAATATGAGCAAGCAACTATATTCATTTAAATTGTATAACTGTTTATGCAGGATCCATATACTTGAGAGTGACCTATTAACGAGTTACTTGGATTATGTATTTAATTGTATGTTAGATGTTTAATTCTCTGTACTTTGCTATCCTTTTGGACTTGAGGCACAAAGAAAAATGAGACAGTTATTTTAATGTAATAAATGAAGGCAATGAATAACAAACATGCCGCAGTCTCCTGCTTCCCACTGTTTTCCAAGAACAGAAGTCTGCTGAGAGTAGGACATTTCTGTCTAATTTTCTAATCAGCCACATTTGTGGTTAGTTGAGCCATTTCTATTTGCTACCATTTATTATCATTATCCTTTCCCTTCCATATGAGAGTTTCTGTGGGGGAAGGGTGGGAAGAGATAGAGAGAGAGGTAAGAGGGAGAGAGAGACAGAAAATAGACAATATCATGTTGCAGAAACACTGGCTCTCTGATGTCACAGCTTTAGCTCCAAACAGTTACCATATCCTGAAAATTTTTTTTACTATGTGAGTTGAGTAGAGTAAGGAATTTATCTCAACTGAGAAATAAAAATCTTTACACTGTGACAAGCATGAATGCTTCAAGTGCCCACTGTGTCCAATGCTACTTTGTAAGATTAAGGCAGTGTCATTGACACAAGCTTTTGTGTTTCACAAGTCTAAGGATCACCCTGAAATATGTTTTTAAAATACGCCCTGTAAGATTTAGCCACAGTTAGAACACTTAATGGCATTACTTTTGTGTAAAAAGCTATTAGCTGATACACTTTCCAGTACTGTGTGTACGCATGGACATTTGCAACTTCATAACATTCCAGCTCTTGTAGAAGTTAATATGTTCTGCACAGTCCTTGTACAATTATTTTAGTACTCTGTAGGTAGCAAATATCATAAATAAACAGTTGTGGAAATCTGTTTGGACGTAGCCTGCAATTGAGCCTATTGGACTAAAAGACACTTTTTATTCACATCCTGTTAAATTTCATGTTGATTTTATCTGCAAAGTTATTTATGGGATGAGAAGCTGTCATTACAATGAGCTCACAGAAATGCTCATGCCAGAGGTATGCAGTGGTCATTAGAAACACTTCTGTGGATTTGGGAACCATCCAGTGGGGACTAATAGGTAGCTCACAAAGAGAAAACATTAATACATTTGCCAAGTCAATTGCTTTCTAATGATCGTTCTTCCTGCTCTAAGGACTTATTCCTTGCTTTGCACATGTTACTGATTAGGCTTGGATTATATATTTGTACAAATGTCATGGCCCAGGTGTGTCAAAAAACCCAGGAAGATACTGTCCTTGCAAATGTAGTTTTAAGATTTTTGTAAATGCAGAGAAGTAAAACCAGAATCACTGTAGATAGACGCCTGGAGATGTGAAATCCTCCCTGAGCACAACGGGACACTGAGGCTGTAGCATCAGCCATACCCATACCCATATCAACCTCCTGGTGTGTTGGAGGGTTAGTTCCTATCCAGGCCTAAGATCCCATGGCTGCCTGGGTACTTGTGTAGAGATTCTTGTCTAAGAGATGACCTGATTGTAGCCTGTTTCCATGTGATCTGGTTAAATTATTAGCTCTTAAGAGAAAATAAATGATCTGTTTGTGATCTGAATTTCTAACCAAGGATCAGCATTCCAATGGATTGGGAAAGACTGGAAAAAATATAGGTAGGTAAATCATTTACTCTTTGACTGCTTTTCAAAGAACTCTGAAAAAAATCATACTAACAACCACTGGGTATGTATATAAATGCCACACAAGTCTGATCATAAGGTCTCTGAGGCAGCCATATCATTTTAGGTGGCACTCACCAGGATGCATAACCTGGAGGAGAGACAAGTGGAAATGGGACTTTGAGAGGAGAAGAGTAATGACAAAATTAATAGGCTTTCCTAAAAGAATGTCAGACACAACTGATCCAGCTCAAGTAATACAAACTCATGTTGAAATAAGCACAACACACTTCTGTATACAAATCCTGCAAGGCTACAAGAAAATCTAGCTGTGTAGAGGCAGAACTAAAGAAAATTTAACACAGCTCTTACCTTTAAGGAATGACAGATGTTGAGGGCATAGGACTGAGCAGTCTGAGAGACAAGTGTTGAACAGAAACTGTGTTCAGCTGATTATTGCTGTTGCATCTACAGACACATTACTGTTTTCCTTCCAGCTATTGCTATGCAAACAATTGCACAGTTTATTAAAATTTTCCAAGTCAATCACAATTTACTAGTGCAAATGCTTTCATTTGCATTCCGTTAACTTTCATACAGTTCAATGCAAAACTTTATGATCTGGTAAAAAGCAGCAATTCTCAGGTAGTGTCAGAACTTCAGTCATGGACATCTTAAATGAGCAGTTGTACTCAATATTTATTTATTGTTTTGTTCAGGGGGTGTTCAGTACTTTACCTTGAGCTGAAATTAAGAGAGATACTGTTTTATACCATCTCAATTTCTTAAAACATACAATTGTCAAAAGAGATATCTCTGATAGATCCATAGGCACTTCATGCACAGCACTTCATAATACTGTCAGGAGTCTCACTGGCTCCTCAATGGATCTTGTTTGTAATCCTGTGCACATTACTTCATCCCATGGATGCCTTTCTCTGCTATGATTTTTTTCACCATCATATTTATAATGAAGGTTCTGATACAGGAATGGCTTAATCATGGGGTTCTAATTACTACTGGAAGTCCAGAAATTACTATCACCCTATAGAAAAATCTCTGCATAAGGCACAACTTACTTAGCTGACAAAAGGAACCCCTGGGGAGAGCAAATTAGATTTTAATGTATTTAACTTTTCATAATGTATATTTGAAGAAATACATTACATGTGGCGTTTATTTTAGTTATCTCTGTTATTTTCTAAAGACAGGATGAGGAGGTTGGTTTGTTTTCTAAGTATGACTTCCTCTTTACAGATCTTAACCTTGTAATTCCAGACAAGTAGCTGAAGTATCTTGAAGTTTTGAGCCTTCTATGCGGGGTGAAAAACCAGAAAACATTTGCATAGGTCCTAAGATCCCAAGCAGCCATTTTGATAACATAAAATTTTGCATAATAAATGTCCTCAACTTGTATTCCATAATTGATCCTAACAGTGTATTAGTGTATCTCTACTGTCTGTATAAGAGTGGATCCAACAAAATATTCAGTAAGTATATTGCTTCAGGTACACATAATTCATGAAAGGCATGCAGTTTTATTATAAAGAGAGAAAAGTGTGGCTGGTCTATCATACACTAGGGCAAATTAATCAAAAAATATATTGATGGTCACAGAGAAAGGGAGAATCTCTATTTTTAATCTAGATTTTCCAACTCTGTATTTCCAGTCCTGCTCTAAGGTGCAACGGGTTTCCTAAAGGATGAATGGAAGCTACTTTTTAATCTTAACTATAGACACAGTCACTTCTGCAGTGCTATTGCTTAGCTGTCTAATGTATATCTTTTATCACATACAGGTAGTCATTGTTTATTGTGACCCAGATTTGTGAATTACTGATATGTGAATTACTTCAGCAAAGCTCAGACTTCTGCAACCTGAATGTACTCTGCTAATCAGCCAAAAGAAAGTCACTCTTTGTTCAGATGTTATGAACTTAGGGTTTTTCTCTAGCAGTTCAGGTAACATTAGAGTCTCATAGAGGACATAGAGAATCACAGAATCACAGAATTATCAGAGTTGGATGGGACCTCTAGAGATCATCTACTCCATCTTTCCCACTAAAGCAGGATCCCCTAGAGCACATTACATGGGATTGAATTCAGGCAGTTTTTGAATATCTTCAGGGAAGGACCCTCCAGAACCTTCCTGGTCAGCCTGTTCCAGTGCCTTGTCTCCCTCATAGTAAAAAAGCTTTTTCTTATGTTTAAATGGAACTTCCTGTGTTCCGTCTTATGTCTGTTGGGCATAATACTGATTATGCCAACACCAGGGAGTACTACAGATTGCTAGGAATAGATCTGTTGTGTAACGGTCCCCTCATCTGGTGCCAAGGGCCTGATGACCATATTACTTGTTTTGGGACTTCTTATTTCAGGCTATCTCTGGGCTGGTTCAGCGATTCAATGTGCAGTGATGTCTGGACCATCAGTTCCACTCCCGGAGCATGTAATTGTTTCATTTCATCCATAAGGAATCCAGTTTCAGATGCCCTAGAAACATTGCTAACCAAAAATACAGCAAGGTGGAACAATCAGGAGTCTGACTTCAAGACTCCTACTATGAATTAAAATTATTATCGAAACGCGCTTGTTGGTTTTTTGTTGTATTTCAGGTACTGCAAAAAACACTTAGTTTCATAAAACCCCTGCTGGTAAGAGAAATGCCACAAGAGTCGCTTTAACTCAACCATCCATGCCAGAGAACCAAAATAATCTTCTCTAGTACCAGAGAAGGCAAACTGCTTTCTCTGTTACTTACTTTTTAGTTTTGAAGAAGAAACCAAAAACAAACACACAAAAAAGCATTAAACCAGACTACCAGATTCCCTAGAAGGTCACACCTGCCAGTGTGTATACCTTTAGTGTATCTCAGTAGCATAGTGAATTTCCCAGTAGATCATGAAAAAAACCTATGCTGTAAACATCAAGGTTCCTTCAGATGTTAAAACCAAAAATTGTTGGGGCATTTGTAGAATTACAGACTCCCAACAATAAAGGCAATTTTATGCCTGGCAGGTTAACTATGCAGCACACTAGTGAGCCCCAGAAATGCTGCTCTAATTTTGCTCTCTCTGGTCTATCCCTAAAATTCCAAAGATTTTAAGCTAAACCCACTCCACCCTGACATTCAAGCTGCTTACGCAGGCTGTGTGAGAGTATCCATACCACCTCTGCCTGTGATTCTCATAAATCAAGCAGCACCTGGCAGAGCCATAGCTTTGAGAAAAGTATGAAAGTGAATAAATAGCTTGACGCTGGAGGCCTTAGACAGAAGTCAGGAAACTGGAGCTTTATTTATTTGTCCATCCAAAATTCTCACAACAAAAAGTTCATTTGATTTACTTTCTCCAACTGTACTGGGTTATTCAAAGACACTCTGACAACTGCCCCTTTCCCGAGAACTTCAAGGATGGGTACAATTTGTTAGGCACATGGTGAAAGACATTGTGCAAAGGTGTTATTATAAAGCTAGGACAGTAGCCCTTCTAGCCACTGTGGCTAACCAATAGTTATTTTTGTTGGGATATTTCAATAAGGAGTAAAAATGGTGCTGGACTTGGGTGTCTCTGAAGGAGGTCTAGTTAGAATAGAAACAATACTACTAAATTATAGCAGTGGAAAGCACAAATGAAGTAAAAATGTTGCACCTCTAATGTGGTTAGAACAGCAGAAAAAGTCCTTGCCTCCCACCATGTTCTGAGACTGAGGCTTATGGTAAAAATGTACAAATTTCTTGTCTCTTGGACATACAATGAAACAAACATTTTTTAGCCTTCAGCAAACACCTCCACCCCAAAGCCCACAGTCTCCAGACAGGGTTTTGCAAGCTTTTCTGAAGTTCTCTGCTTTCTCTGCTTCTCTATTCCCCAACTGAGAAGCTTCTTTTCTGCATAATCAGTTGAGCAAAAGAATGTTAAGCAACATCTTTCCACACAGATCATCTGAACTGGCATTATACTTTGACTGTTATTTGTGAAAGCATAGCCTTAGCTCTTTGTTTCAGCTACCTGGAAAGCAAGCTGAGTTCATTATTTCTGGTGAAAGATAAATTCAATTTAGCTTTAACTAGGCCTAAAAAGGGCACACATAAATCATCTATTCAAATAAAAAGAAAGAATTTAATGGATAATCGATGAAAAATAAAGCACTGATATTTATGTAGTCTTTCCTGAAAGTTTTTCATTTTATCAAGATTCAGTTCCTGTTCAAATCACTTTTTGAGTATGATCCATGCCCCACAGTAGTTTTTGTTGCAATTACCAAAGAAGGACCATGCCCATCACAGCCCTGAGAAGAAACTATAGTTTCTGCAAATTTTCCTAGCTGGAAGGTATTCTGTCCCTACACTTCACTATTTTATGACACTTTCTCTCATTACTGGAAAATTCTGCAGCAATACTTCCAATTTTCAGTGGAGAAAAAGCTTAAAAAATAATTTCTAGAAGCCATATCTTACAACCTTAGATTTTGTATTTGTTTCTCTGGAAGTTTTCCAGAAGGGACGTAAGACTTTTTTAGCATATGCACAAATATATGTACTGGACTACATTATGTACATCACAGGCCTGTTTTCTATAAACTATCCAGAAGAAAAGCATAGTGCTTAACAGGCAGTTAAAACTCTATGGTTAGTGTTTCCACTGTCCAAGTAGAGCCTTGCAAATTCAGGGTCTGTCCAACCTCACCATTTTCAGGTCTGTGTTTAAATTTAACTGAAATAAGAATCTCTGCATATTTCACTCACTAGTGCCAATGCCACAGCCTTTTGGTACCTGAATGGATAATTAACAGTTAATATTTGCATGTGGCTACACTCCATCATGCTCTTTCTCAAAAATACCTCAGTATTTTGACAGCTACGTGTTACAGTAAAGATTTTTTAATTTTACCAGTGCATATGGGCCCCCGTCCCTTAAGACAGAGCATCAGCAGCAGTGCAAGCACTTCCTTCACTTCACCAATGGTTCTTGCTGAATGAAAAACTTTTTGGGTTTTGTTTTTTTGTTTTTGTTTTTGTTTTTTTATAAGGTCTTTTATCTAGAAATAGCCAAGTATTTTAGAACCATCCTAGGAAGAGTATCTTTTTTTTAGAATCTCAGGAAAAACTACCTGGTAGTCTGTCTTACTGTTAGTACTTTTGCCTCATTTCTTATAATCTTCTTAAACTCCTGTTTCCCTCAGAAACTCTGAGGTCCTGATGGGATGCTGACTTTGATAGCAGTTGTCTTAGCCAACAAAACTGCTGGTCTCACACTGCCTGATTCAATGTATCACTTTCTTTAAAGATATGTAGAAAAAAATGCATTTCATTATATAAGTGCTCCATCAGAGCCTCTGATTGCTGAGATGAACAGTCTGGTTTTATGCTAGGATGAGTGGCAGGATTTAGCTAAATAGAACCATCATACTACATCTTCACAGTGCTTCTGCTCAGCATTGGATTTATCACACAGCAGAAACAACGTCAAGTACAAGACTGTCAGGTGCATCTAGGAGTAGCCTTGGATCAGACTGTGAATTTTCAAGGACATGTAAAGAAAACAGCTGCAAAGGAAAGGAAATCTGTGAAGTAGATTAGCTGGCTTAGCATGGCGTGCCTAAATACAAACCTTTCTAACATCCACACATCCATCTGTTACTCAGCCATTCCAGCCTGCTACTGACTGTCACACACAAAGCTGGATGGCAGCCAGCTCTATCTAATCATGTGTTATATCATAAACCTTCTCATCCAGTCTTTTCCCATCTCTGCTCTATTTAATCATGCATTATACCATAAACCTTCTCATCAAATCTTTTCCCAACTCTAGTGCTTTATAACATACTGCCACTGCATCTGTGGTGTGAGTGTGTAACAGTCAGCTCTGCAGAGGAAGCCCAGGATGAGTGTCTTGCATAGGTCCATCCAGCCCATCCAGCCCAGCTCAGAACATATCTCTGGAATCTTCTGGTTAACAGGAATGGCCTTTGTTAATGGCAATTAACTTGTAAGTTTCTTAAGCAGGAGATATAAACCTGATTTTAACCTGCCAAATATGGGCCCTGGCAAATAAGTCATGCCAAGTTTGCTTTAGAACCTACAAACTTGTGTGGTCCTCTTAAGACTGGTCACAATGACTGCAAACAAATCAATTGTCTTGACAAGCTATATCTTAACCCAAAAAAGGAGACAAAGATTGCTTGAAATCATCCCAAACCAGCTTGGACCACTCATGGAAATACCAAAGAGCATTTATAGACTCGAGACAATGTTTCCATTTTCCTTATTAAAGAAAACTTTTCTTCCAATGCGCTGCTATGGGAGCCCAGTCTCTGAAGAATGGTCTGAACTTTTTCTTCAAGCTGCATGACTGATGTTGACCCTAGTTATATCAGTGCCATGTACACTAATGGAGACTGATAACAAGGAAGTATTAAAGCAGGGAAATAGTTTGTGGTCATAAAGTGGAAGAAAGCTCATTTGCAGTGAATGTAACATATAACCCACTAGTTACTCTATTACCTTGTATTGGATACAATCTTAACTGGTGGCTCCTGGGAATGTTTTTTAGCTGGTATGGACTCCCTCCCAAATTGTAATAGAATTGTGTGTGCATGTGTATCATTTAATGAGAAATTAAGGAAAAAAACCCACAGAAAAGCATTAGCAAGATAGTACAAGACAAGCATATTTACATATAAGTTGGAAAACAGAAAAAAAGGCATTCTCTTCCCTATGTGTCCCTTTTGGCACACAGCTTGGGTTGCCACACGCCTACCTCTGGTTTCAGAGTGAGCCAGGGAACTACCCCTGTGGGGCTGACATGAAGGTGCAACATGCACAGCTTGTGGTGCCAGATTTGATGTAAGCCTATGCACCATCTGGACTTAGAGGAAGAGGAAAATAAGATCCAGAAAGATTTTACCTATTTATAAAATTTTGATGGGAAATGAGCCTCTGTATCCTCAAGGTAAGAAAGGTAAGAGCCACAATATTGTATCCTTACAATAATAAAAACTTGGATATGTCACTTCACTTTCTAATCAATCAGATGAGTTAAGTCTGCAATCAAAATTAATATGCAGTACTGTATGAGCCTTCTCCAATTCTGGAATCTATAAAAAGCATCTCCATACTATCATCTGTTATAATAATACTACATCTTTTGGAAAAGGGTCTGGGGAACAGAAGGAGAGATGTTTTCCCCCCACACACTTCCTTTCTCTGACCCAGAGACACCAGTGATCCCAGATGTAGAGGAGACCTAGTCCTCTCCAGCACTTTCCTGGGCAGGGAGAGGACTGCCCTGCAGCAGAGGAGGTAATGGGGTTGTGAGGTCTGCCCTGCTGTAGTGAGTGATGTGTAGAGAGTCCTGCCCCTGCTCTGGACCAGGGACAGTGGAGGCTGAGACTTTGCAGGCTGCTTGGGCTCGAATCAGGGCTCTTCTGAAGCAATTGGGTATGATGAAGAGGTAGTATCAGTGGGTCCCCAGGTGAAACAATTATGGTAGAACTGGCATCTGAAATTTTTTCAATAATGCAAAGACTCACATACCATCAAACATAACTTATGCTTCCTTCATTTAGCCCTTCTTCCATTCATTATAGTCACACGAACAAGACACATATTTATGTAATTTATTGCAAAGGACTGCAACACCAGCTGAGCATTAGGAGAGTTATTAGAGTCCATCCAAGTGTCCTCAGAAACAGAAAAAAGTCCTCTGATGGACACTACCCTCCTCCTTAAGAAGTGCCTTTATAAATCTACCCTGAAGATTCATAGATACAATCAGACTGCTAATTAGACCTTTGACAGACACTGAAAGAACTTTTACTGCATATAAAGATTGAATAAGATATTCTCTGTCAAGATTTTTTTGTGTGTGTGTTTGGTTTTGGTTTTTTTTTCTAATATTAATGGACTGGATGAAAGACAGGAAGTTTCTCTAGTCTCATATTTTCTTAAAGGAGATTAGAAAAGAGTTAGTAAAGAGTTGGTTCTGAATTTCCACTTAAAATGTCCCTTGGAATGCATAGCTAATTTCCTGCAGACATGATTCTTAGGCTTTTATGTAGTGTTGCAATAAATCTTTAAAAAATCTGTCCAAATAACTTTCAGGCAGGATTTTTTCCTTCCTTTTCTTTTTGAGTTCTCTTTTTGAATATATGCATCAAAGTCACAGTGAGGAACTTACTGTGCTTCTGCAAGTTAACACGTATAGCTTTGTCTACAGATTTTCTAAAGATTATTACACAAGAAAACCCCCATAACAGCACACAGTAGTGCTGAGTTCACCTGAAAAGGTAGGAAGGTACATACTAGGCAACTGTATTAGATGTCTGGGATGAGAGTGATCTTAGGCATCTCTATTTTCTCCTTGAAATACAAAATAGAGCTATAGTATGGAAACCTCATTAGGCCATCTACACAGCTTTACTGTGCAAATCTCCTGGCAGTGTTATCATGGGATTCGCTAAGCTGGATTCCTGCAAAACATTATAGTCACTTCACTTGGGGCTCAGGGATCATGAAGACTGGAGAATGAGGTATTTCAATGCTGACACTTTCTGTGGCATGCCCTTTACAATTCCCCTTGGTGTTCAAAGTTGTTGCATTAGTGGATATTGCTGTCTATTTATCTTTCAGTAGCTACTTCCCTAATCTAGTTTGTCCTTTTGCTGTGAGATTTGGTGAATAACAGTTCCATGTTTTGATGTTCCATGTACTCTACTTACAGTTGTGTAAAGTCTGATCATATCTCATCCCAGCCTTCTGCTCTGCAGGCTGGAATCCCAGCTGCCTTACTCCCTCTGCTGAAGGCAACTCTTTCATCCCTGAAGCATTTTAGATTGAATTTGCACCTTTGACTTCTCTGTCCCAGTGTCTTGAAGACCAGAGCTGCACAGAATAGTCAAGACAGAGTTGAACATGATTTGGTGCAAAGGCAAAATTATTTCTCCAGTCTTCATGACTTTTTACAACACTTCCCACTTTTAACAACAGTCTTCCTAGCTTCTTAACTGAGCTAGGTAATGTAGCTGTGATACATGAAGCATATAGTACAGGCAGATGATCACCTGGTTTGAAAGTTACCTTTGCTCCAACCTCATGGCAACTCAGCTTCTTCAGGAAGTTTTGGTGTCAAAGCTCATCAAAAGCTCCTTGAAAATCCAAATTTTGGATGTCCAGTCACTGCTCTTTATTCACATGCTTATCAGCATATTCAGAGAGTACCAACAGATGAGGTGATGAGGTTGACTTTTACAGAAACTGTGTTGATTTCTTTCCAACATTTGGTATTATTGACATGCTCCCTGATCCTATTCTCTCTTATAGATGGCTCCATCTTATCAGGGAACGAAGACAGACTAACTGACCTGCAGTTTCCAGGATCTTCCCCACAACCCTGTTTCTAGATAACAAATACGCAAGCAATTTGCCAATCTTCTGGCAGAGTAGTGCTTTGCACATTTGTTTGACATTTCACATTTAATTTCCTTCTGCATTTGTCCAGTCCTATCTACATCTAAAATGACCCATCTGTTACAAAACTATTATATGTAGGCTTCTCCTCAGAGTGTTCAGCAGTTAGTTAGGATTAAAAAAATTCATTGAGCATCTCTGTTATAGCCTTATCAGCCCTGTGTACTTTGTTTTAAACTTCTGTTCATTTGTGGTCTCCCGATTTCCTAGTTGTTTTCGTTTTGTAATCCAAAAGATTTTGCTAACAGTTTCAACATCCTTTGAATAAGCCTCTTCAAATTTTTTTTTTTTTTCACTTTCATAATTTCCTGTTTACATTTGACCAGCCACATTTAACATCCAGTCCTATTTCCTTCATTTGACAAGCCATCCAGTTCTCACACATTGAACTTCTACTTATAGCCTCCCTATCTTTCCCACTGAGGCACTCAGATTTTCAATTTGGGTTTTATTTTTGGACAAGTTTGATTTCCTCTTTAGTTATGACACACCTGACCTGTTAACATAGTGTTAGTAAATCGTGTAGAAATATATACCTACTATAAGAAGAAGCCAAATAGAACAGAAAGAGGAAGATAGAGGAAAGAAGGGAAAGCATTTAGAATGGTAGTATATATCTTGCATACTTTAGAGCTTATGTAGATGTCATACTGCACTATCTAGTGGCAACATATTTATTTCTGAGATCACCGGTCACCCTCTAGAGGACAAGTGTGTCCTTATATAAAAAGAAGTTTAAAAAAAGAACAGATGAGCTTGAAGGCATATTGGTTTTGTTTTCACCTAAACACACTTTACTTTACTTTGTTTACAGTAAATCTATATTGATTTCTGAAGGCTGAAGACCATTTCTTTCTCTTTTGTTAGTGACAGCTCTTCTAATAAACAGGACATAACAGAAAGCAAGCAAAAAACAAACAGACAAACACAAAGAATAAAAAAAAACCCAAACGAATTTATTAGGAAAAAAATATTTCCAATTGTTTTTTATTATAAAAATAAATTATAAATAAATAAATAAATGTATTATTGCCATTATTAAGCAATCCACATATTAGGTATAGTAGAATCAAGCCCTTTTTAGTTCTTCTACAAATGTATTCGATATCTTGAAACTACAATGTAATTTTTTCGTCATTTCTGACAATGTAATTTTTTCTCTCCACACACATTCATTTTTTAACTGTTTACTTTAAATTTTTGACTAGTAGGCATGAAGTAGTCTCTTAAAAGTTCCTTTAAATGAAACTTGCCACAGAAGCTGACCAACTTACCTAGTCACAGCTCACATACTGTGGGTGCTTAAGCCTAGTGAATAACCTATACTTACATACTCCATGAGCCTTTTAAAGATACATCTATAATACATGGTTGTAACCAGTAGTGTTCAGAATTTGATGTTTAATGGTCTCTTGATCTGATTTCCTATCTGCAAAGGTCTTTTGGCCATGTGCCAACTGCTGAAAAATAAAATGTATAATTTATCTGTTGGTTTCCTGAAATGCAGATGTAGTAAGTGTCCAACAAGTAACCAGCTGCTGAAGCTTTCTTGAATGCTTCACTAAGTATTTGCTGCAGTCATTGAAGGCCACTTATATGTTATATTTACATGTCAGAATTTGCTCACTAGGGTGTAAGCAAAAACAGAAAAGAACCAAACTACTTTTGTCAAGCAGCTTTATTTTATGAAAGTAGATGGTTAAAAAAGTGTTTTCCATAGATCAGATGAGGAACTGGCAGAAGTTTAAGTGGCTGTTTTATGACTTGGTTTATCATTTGTTATTTTTAAAATTCTGATAGTGTAATTTACGTTTGCCCAGGCTGTTCTTCTTGCACAGCAGATACCACTGCATGCTGCTGTGTGATGTTCTCTGAGCTCTGCCTTTTCCTGCTGTCCAGACTGGATTCCTATTACAACTCAACAAATGCTAGAGATAAGGTAGTTACTTCAGAATTAAACATGTTCCTCATATGCCCACTCATGAATTCTGTAACATTTCCTTCTATAATTTTATGCTTATAGTTATGATTAATTTCACCTAGCTGTACAGACACATGGTGCACAGACAGATGATACCAGTACCGAACAGGAAAAAAATTGTCATTCAATATCTTATGCTTTATGGACAATTAATAAAAACCTACATGATAAACTGATGACATGATCCCTTGACAAAATACATAGTGGACCTGACAGCCATTTATCTTGCCATTCTTTTATAAACCCCTACCTGGAGATACAGAAACATATAATATCCCCCATTAAGTAAAATAAGGAGAAAAGTACCCTTAAAAGCAGAAAGCCAAGAACTTTGCCCTTTATTGGTGACCTTTAAAGACAGAATTAATAAGTGGTTCTGAAAGAGCAGCACTCAGGTAACCTCATGGATCCTTTCTCTTAAATGTCACTTGAAAAAAAAATCAGAGTATATTTCCAGGTTTGTAAAATAAAGCTATGACTGTAATAATATATTCAGGTTAATATGCTGTTACAGAAATATGAAACCATATTACAAATACTAAATACACATCTAATTCCAGAAAACCTCTATATTTGCTAACTTAGAGGCAACATGTTCTATATATACTTGCCTTGGAGCAAATTTTTCTGTCTTGGAGGTCTTCAACATTACTGAATTTCTTCCTTGAATAAAAATGCTTCTAAGCGTGATTCTCAGGAGGCCAGATTTTAGTAACTGGTTTTAGAGATGATATAAGAGCTGTGTAATTTTTACATTAATATCCTATGCATTCACCTCGATATCCCTGGTGAGTGAGAAAGAGACATTTGGATTTTTATGATACACAGATTGCTCTGCTAAAGACAATTAATAGATGTTTCTCACATACATAACACCCAACAAGTCAGTACTTTTTTTGTCCCTAAATCCTCAAAAAACAGACCCGGATTTGTATTGATTGTTTTTCTACTTCAACACTTTCTCTGAACAAATGCATTTCAACTGAAAAATATCCAATAAGCTCTTTGAAATCCATTATTTGCAGGTTGGATATGTGGTTATAGATGCACCTAATGCTTATCGAGTCCAGTGTAGACTAGAAGTGCTCTTTTAAAATGATTCCTACAGTTTTCTCACTTACTGTGCTTTAGTTCACAGGGCAAATTGTGTTCAGAGTACATGAGGTGGACTGCTTATTTAAGATAAATTAGAAAATGCAGATGCACAGGAGAGGCAGGTTCTACAAATTGCCCAGGAAGTACAGAGCTGTGACATATTCTGGGCACTTTGTCCTTTCCTGGAGTCCCTCAGGTCATACACAAAACTCATCACAGGCAGATGTCATATAAAGGCAAGGGGTGGATGTGTAGGGTAGCTGAAGGGATCTTTCCACTGTTGGGTGGCTGAGTAGGAAAGTAGAACAGTACCTCTACCCCATGTTCTGCAAGTATCAAAGCCACAAATCTTTTAGCCTTGGAGCCATTGCCATTAAAGGAACTTCAGACACCTTGGTAAGGGGTAATGATAAGAAAGGCGTCTCTTTTTTATTTTCTTTTTTTTTTTTCTCTTTTTTTTTTTTTTCTTTTTTTTTTTTTGGCAGGAATATCAGAAAGATCTCTGCTTCAGCTAAGAAGAAAATCCTGCATTATTGGGAAAATTGTTTGCTTGGATCACTTTTGTTTTAAGTGAATAAGTAGCCCCTCAAGTAAAAGATGTGATAAGAGACTAAATTTGGATCTTCAATTGCCGACAGCTGTTAAATAAGTCACAAGTGAAATGACTTTGGCATTGCTAATTCTTGAAAACAGATACAAGCTGAACATTGAACATGCCTGACTTCAGCACCTAATTTTTCATTCCATCTCTGTTTTCTGGGAGTCCTTAAACAGACCAACTTCAATTTTAAATTTATAGGCTCCTGCCAAGAATTGATTGAAAAAATATGGTTTACAAAAATAATCCTCTCTAGGTATACTTTTAACAGTAGAAACTAAGTTTAGAGTGACTATTATACTATGAATTATGTTTTAATAAAGTTCTTTTTAATAGTTTTTTAAACTAAACCACTTATAATATGTAAATAATATTTTCTGCTAAGCTACTTATTATCTGTCACTCTTATTAGATGTAATTTGATGCATTTCTGAGCAGCAACACTTAAGATTTTAGAACCATACAAGATAAAACATAGGTGCTTGGAAAGAAAAGTGTATTTCCATGTACATAGCTTTTTTTGACTTAGATGTCTTGCACTGCCACAAGAGCATGGGCTAGGAGTTTACCACCACCACTGGCTAAAGACCTCTTTCTTGGATATTTTTTTCTTTCCTTTCCTCGTTTCTCTTATTGACCATAAATACTTCAACCACCTGCGAGGCTGAGCAGCTCCTTTTCCTTTAAAAATCCATCTTGACCAAATCTATCCAGTGTGCTCCTGACAGCAGGCAGTTCAGTGGAGAGATGATTTACTTAGGACCTGGGAGATCTCTGTTCTGGTCAGTGCTCTAGCCCAGGTTTCCCAGTATTGTGGTCCCAATGTGAAAAATTAGGACAGTAACCCTTAAAGCAGATCAGGGGACATACAGGCAATAAAGACATTCAAAGACATCTGCTTTTCGAAATTCATCTTAGATTCCTTTACCCAGTGGAGTGCTCATGGTCAGCTGGTAGTCACCAGAAAGAGCAGATAATCCACACTGCAGAAGCCAAGCTTCAGTAAATCAGTGTCTTTGGAAGGTCAAAATATTTTCCAAACTATAAAAAGCATGAATTTTACTGTTGCACAAGAGGTGTTTTTTAGGACAGTGGCACAAACTCAACTAGTGGACTAGCAGTAGTATCCTCTGAGGAAGCACTTTTCCGAACAACTATCTTTGTGACTAACACCTCCAAGAGTGTTTTTACAAAAGGAGATAGATGTGGCCAGATGCCTTTTCTGAGAGAAACCCACTGAGGAGCATGAAGCCTTCTCTCCTTCAGTTGTGCCCACTTGACTCCTTGTCAATGAATCCCTTTCCCTTATCAAACCTGTTTTGGCTTTCAGGGGATTTGACCTTTCTGAATTATACACAGAACTCTTGTGTAACGGCCCTTATATCAGTGTGTTTACCATCTGTTCTCCCTTTTCAAATGCAAACATGTGTTACTGTTTATCCACTATGTGTCACCAGTTTACTGCAACAAATTCAGTCAAGTGGAAATCAGGTCAAGGTGAAATTTATTTCAGGCACTTTTGTTCCACTTCATTTTACAGTTTGCCACACGCTAATCATACGAATCCTGAACAAGGATCAAAAAATAAATAAAATTATACTCTGGCTTCTGACTGACATTTTCAATGGATTGTTTCATTCACCTTTTGGAAAACCTCATACTGTACTTGGCTTCATTGAAAAATGTGGCTGCTGGAAATTTTTAGCAGATTGTTGGATGACATGGAGGTCGAAAGCAGAACCCCTAATGCAAAGCCAAAAAAAGGGATGTGTATTCTTCGTATTTAATGTTATAAAGTGGGGACAGAAGTTCTTTGCTTCCCATCCTTTCCTCAAGTCACAGAGATACTTGTTCTGAAAAGTGCTTCCTCAGAGGATTTGACTGCTAGTCCACTGGTTGAATGTGTTCCACTGTCTTAATGTGAATGTGAGGGACGTAATGCAAAATCCTGCAAAAAATGTCAACACCCACTGTGAAAAAACTTGACACCACCCTAAAGATAATGCAAATTTCCCTCTAGTTCCCTGGAAGTAAATCTGCATTTTCTCTTTGTGTTATTAAACAAAATAAAAAAATATTAGCTTGAATCGTTGTTAATTATAATTCTGTGAGTATGAGGCATAAAGATAGGTGCAGAAGTGATATGACTTCATGGGATGTTAAGAGAGGACAACTGTGGCTGCCTGAGCCCCCATGACTGCTGCCGGTGGGAGGAGATACGGTGGGTGTATTCAGCCCTTTAGCCCTCAGAGAATACTCCAGAACATTGACTTGGATTGTGCAAATTGGCCTTAGCAGTGGAAATTTCATGAACTGCTTTCCCTAGAAAAAAACAATTTTGCAGAAGTAAATACCAGAGCTATTACTGCTCTGCTTGTGCAAAGAATCCCTCTCTCCTTACATAAACATAAATTACTTGTTTCTGTAGACCCTTGAGAAAGTTTAAATCTAGCCAAGCTGTAAGACATTGAAACTTATTCAGTGAGAACACTTTTTCCTTAAAACATGCATTTCTTTCACATGATAATACTTCTCAGTATCAGCATTTCTGCAGCAGTACATTTTTACCAAGGAAAAGAAAAAAGACTCTCACAAAATGTTTTATTTGTTCCCAAATGGAGGAATTTTCTTTTCCCTTATCACCATTTCAGATGTGTTTCATGGAATTTTACTAAGAATCATGTTCTAGTCTGCAGTGCAGGTCAGAGAGTTTTTAGCAGATAACAGTAAATGACATCAACCCAAATAACAGCAAATGGTGCTCTGTGCCCCCAAGAGAACTGCACTTTCCTGTTTCCTCTTCTCCCTCCTTCTCCACAAACAGATTGATCCACAGTAAGATTTAGCAAGAGTCATTTATCTGAGTAACCTCTTGTCACAGGTCAGGTTGGTATAGAAAGCGAATTATGGTTATAGAACATGTTGATAAACTTAGTGGGACAAAATGAAAATTAATTGGAAATATTTATTTTTATTATTTCCTATTATTATTTATATAATATTTATCCATATTGCAGAAAGATTCACAGTTTTGATGGTCTGCACCTGCTCAAATGCAGAATATTTTCACAGAGCTGTGCCCTGCTGGTCAGAGTTGTGACCCATGATATAGATCATATGTTGCCATTTTTTGAGAAACTGATATTAACACACATATAATTAAACATTATGTCACACTGGAGTTATCTTACTTGTGACTAAATATTTACGTTTCGGTAACCTGGAAAAGAATCAGCTAGCATGGAGCTCTCTTTAGCCAGGTAATGTAAAACCCACAACTGAATTGTTGGTCCTGGCCCACAGGAACATGAGAGGGATCTTTAAATGACAGGTCCATTGAAATCCCACCAGTGGGAATGGAGGGTGTATGTTCATACAGGGTTTTTATGGTACTTCCATTTCAATCAACAGAAGTCTTGAGGTTAACTGCTAGTCCCCAAGGACTCCTTGTGCTGTCAGTGGAGATGAGGTCTCCTACACAATGATGCAGAACAAGAGCACACACATCCTCTCTTGATTTCCTAGCAAGACCATCCATATTTCCAAGTAGACACACGGTTTTTTGTGTGATAACAGACCTACTGTCAAGGATCCTCAAACAGAAATACGGGTGCTGCTGGAGCCAACAGAATTTTATTAAAAATTTCAAGGACAGGATTTCTTTGCAAGCTTTTTCTGCTCCATTTTTTGTTCACACATTCCAACCTGTGGGCTGGTCTTCAGAGAAATGTTGCCTGTCACAGTACTATTTTTAGTACCTGTAAGCTGAGAATTTAAATATTTATTTCCTTTCTCTAGGTCTGATACAACTCTTACTAGGTGAGCTGTTAAACATTAAATACATTTTTTTTTATACTTTATCATGTAATTAGAGTTGAATAAGCTTTGACAAAGAGCTCTATTTTGATAACCAGAAATCATCTGAGTGCATGGAAGACTTCCTACAGAACACTGCAATTCCTGTAAATTTCAACAATTTTTTAATACAATAGAGGAAGGGCTCTTAGCACACCACAAGGGAGTTCAGAGAAACTCTGGTAACTGGATTTGATTTCTCCCTTTTTTTTCCCAACACATCACACAGCAGTGTGGATATTTTGGTCATTGCTCTAGATTAGGTTTTTGAGTTGGGATCACACTACTCCTTGAGGCCCTAGAACTATAATAAAGAAACATAAAACAGATCCAATATCAAAGCACAATAAAATATGTATTTCTGTCTTTCCCTTATCTAAACTGGATTTCTAGACTGCCTTCATATTTGGAATAAAGCTGTAAAAAGAAAGAATGCTATTAAATATTTGACCTTTGCAACCTGACAGCAGTCTCACAGCTCAGTACAAAGGCTCCCCTTCCTCTCCACACCCTTGTTTGCATGATGGAGATCAGCATCCCTCAACTCTGATCATGACTCCTACAAACCTCATCTGTCAGCTTCTAACTAGTCCCACAATTTCCTACCTATTAGGTATCTGACAGAAGATTAGGTCTTCTGACAGAAGATCTGCCTTATAATTGTGGTACTGTGGGTAACGCTCAGACCATCTCTCATCCCACCCTTAAATACACAAAGGACTGAAAAATCAGTAAATATTTTCCTCATTAATATGTGTTAAAAAGCAAACAAAAAAACCCCAACAAGAACAAGAACAAAAAAATCCAAAAAAACCAACCAAAAAAAAACCCAGAAAAATTTAACAGATGTCTTAAAATGTTGACATATTTGCAAGAGTTTCTGCACCTCTACTTGATACCTAGTTGATTTTTGCAAAGTGGTTCCAATTACAGCACAATAAAGATTCTTTTGGCTTAGCTCCAGAAAGCTAATATTGCTTCCTTTTGAATGTCAAGAGAAAAACCCAATAATTACATGA
Source organism: Florisuga fusca (assembly GCA_038090715.1). Classification (NCBI taxonomy): domain Eukaryota; kingdom Metazoa; phylum Chordata; class Aves; order Apodiformes; family Trochilidae; genus Florisuga; species Florisuga fusca. The sequence goes on from JAAWXA010000002.1 coordinate 26,044,905, forward strand.
TAATTTATAAGCATGATAGCAAAAAAACAAAAACAAAACAAAAAACCTCAAAAACCCCCGAAACAGTTAAAAGTCCCAAAAGACTGCTTGTATACAACTTCATGTTCTCTTACTCATAAAAGTAATTGGGATTCTACAAAACAGTCCACTGTACAAAAAATATTTTCTCGTTTTAATGAAAAGTTAAAATTATCTATCTCATAGAAATATTTGAAAAATGCCTGTATTACATCCATGGTAATGTGGATAATGATAAAAACTAATAAAGTTTAAGAAATAAATCTCTTACCATAAGTGACTGCCAGAATGACTTAACTTGTGCATTATTTTGTAATTATGATACAGATGATCTTATACAAACCTTGTCATTTATAAGATGACACAATAGTTCAGTTACTTCCAGCAAGGGTTTCAGCATTGGTTATTTCACTGCATACACCCTCATTTATTAAAAATGTGTTCCACTACTGGTTTGGCAGATTATACTTGTATGCCTCATGAACCAAATCAGATTCTATGAAAATGAGCAAAATGCCTAATGGCAGAATTCTGCTTTTTTTCTAAAAAATAATCACAAATTTGGAAAAATTCTTCATCACCCTCTAGCCTGTTTCTCAGTTTTCATCTAACATTTCTGGAATTCTAAAGTGATCTTTTCCTTATTTTAACTTCAATGTTGTGTCATATTACAATTCTGTATGACAGATATAAAATGTTTGCAATTACCAGAGGAAAAAAATGTCAACTGAAAGAAATTATTCTATAGATTATTTTAGCCTATAGATCATCACTAGAAAGATATATTAATTTTAATAACTTTATTGAAAGCCATATCTGGAGGGTCTTGGTAAAATATATTGGCACTGTGATTTGGACATTTTGCATTGAATGTCCTTCATTACTCCTGTTATCTATGCACATCAGCTACAGTTCTCTCATTCACAGATTTCTCCTCCTTTGGACAGGTATTTTCTTTTTCAAATTATCTGTGCAATCAGTCCAAGGAACGTTTTTTCACTTTTCCTGCTACAAAATGAGAAGACATTTTTGCAAACCCTGAGGACATGACCCTGGAACAAGAGTAGAGCCCACTCAATAGAGACCTCCCCATAAGCAGATTTAGTGAGTCCAGTCTCTTCACAAAGTCTGAAGAAACATTGGTCAAAACCAATGGGTTCCTTTTCATGTGCTTCAGTGACCTTTAGCTTGGATGTTTTGCACGTCAGAAAGAATGCAGCAGAGACACTGATCCTCAAATAGGATGTGGAGTTTACCAATGTGGAGCTGGTATCCCCATGCCAGGAAACTCCTCTTTGAGTCTGGGCCAATTGCTTGAAGCATCCAATACAGCTGCAGGACCCCACACAACTCTCAGCAGAGATGCTACCTGGGATCCTGGAGGTGACACTGCTGTGCTGGTGTGCATGGCTGGAGCTGTTCCTGTAGCAGTGTCAGAGCTGTCCTCTTTGTAACTCCTGTGGATACCCTCGTGTGCCTGCACTGTGCTACACGTGCTTTCACAGAGGTGTTCTGATTGCCTCATCTGCACTTAGAGACAGACTTCCACAGCCACAGCATGAGAGTTCATCAGTCTTAATGTATTTCAGCAGCCCAAAGGATAAGTTAACATATGCACAGTGACACAGTACTATTTTGCAAAATAAAGAAATGAGAGAGCTAGATAAAACTAAGTATTGGGGGGGGGAAAAAATATTAGTTGATTTAAACAGCAGCTGTGAACTATTTTTAATTTTTAACAGAACATTCTGTTAAATTTTTCAGAACAAGTTCAACCTACTTGTAAAAGAAAAGAGGAGAAATAAGGAAAACAGAAAACTTCCAGAAGGCCTTTGAGCAGTCCCAGAAACAATAAAAATTAAGAAGAAAGTAATACATTCAAATAAAAAAAATGCTAACCTAATGAGAATGCCTGTAACTATAGAGATAATATACTTTCAAGCAACCTGCTTATAACAAAGTTTCACTCACAGGATTACTTCAAGTATTTAATAACTTACAGTACTGCCAAAGCTCAGACTGAACTTTAGTTATTTTCTCTGTCAAAAACAATTCAGCTGTGCAATGTCAAACCACCAGAAGTGTTCTTTATTGCATCCGTATGAGAAAATTTAACCACATTTAATTTTTGTTGAGTAACAGTTTCCTTTTTGTTAACATGCTATGAAAGTATTCAGAGATCAAAAAGCTGTTACTTAAAACAAAATGTTAGAATGGTTAAAATTAAATAATATTCATTTGTTTAACTGGGGAGACGATGATCAGTCTGTGTGATTGTAAATAACATAGGTTAATGACATAGGAAATTAACTTATGAAATACAGGTGTTCTTGTAAATATTTAAGTATATCCATTAATAATAATCCTCCACCTTTTATGATGTCCCAAAGCCACTCAAACATTATGGTAAGTTGATCATAACATCATCTGAAAAAAATTGTTGCTTAAATTGAAAGGATCATCTGCTTGTATGGTCAGGCCACTTTGTGAAAAGAAATACCTCACCTGGCTTTCAGAATGCACAAGCAAAAGTTGCATGTATGGAACATGAAGTATGAAGTTCTCCTTTTTTTGGCATTATACCTGAACTTTAGCCTTCTATTTTAAGGCTTCTTCTTAAGATGCTTTTGAAAATGTCTCTAGTTTCATGTTTTACGTGGTAGTTAATTTCAAAAGTAAGATATTGCACTAATGCAATGAATTACACCAGAAAAACTTAGCAATTTAAGATTTTTCTTGAAAGATCTTAAAGGCAGATAAAGCCTTCTGAAAATATGACCTACTGTTTAAAAAGCTGTTGAAGTTATACGGTCCTCTCACCTTTTATTATGGTCCTGTTTCACTGTACATTTAAATATTTCTCTGTTCATTTAAAACAGACTATATTTGCTTTGACATATAAAAAAGAATTAGCTTCCACTTGTGCATTCATAATGCCACACTGACAAAACTGTGGGCTGAACTGTGGAAAAATTATATTCAGTGTTGATCCTGACTTTTTTGTTTTTATTTATTCTGTCAACAATTCATGGACAAATGTGTGTACAGTCTGCAGATTCATTTTGGTATTGCAATGGAGAACTCTGGACATTTAACTACAGGATAAAAATGAGGAGAGGAGTTCCACTTTGTTTATGTCTGTAAGTCTACAATGCTTTCTAAGAAAACCATGCCAGCACAGACATACAGACATTTTTTAATACCATTCATATACTTATTAAACACATTTATGCTTTAGTGTCAGCCATTGTCAATTCCATCTGCCTTTGCTTCAGAAATTCCATATATAGTGGATTCTATTTAGCCAACAATAATTACCTCTTTTATTGTACACAGTATTGTACACAATAAAACCTCATGGAGATCGAGGTCTGCAGAGAAAAAAGGAACACAAAGCACCTTTAGAAATTGTAGGCAGAGTGGAAGGACTGCAGAAATAAGGAATGCTAGAGACAGTTCTTACCAAAAGATAAAAAAGAACAGGGAACAGTCTATGTGCTGCCACATGGAAACCATAGGAAGAAGGCATCAAGAAAAAGTTAACAGAAGCATTTACAAGAAACATATGGTTTGTAGGGAAGGCAACACACAGAAGGAATGCAAAAACTGATGAAGAAGCTGTAGCAGCAGATATCACTGAAGTAGTCAGAAAATGCCAAAAGAGAAGATGCTAGCACTGATATGTCTTGGGACAGAAATCCAGTAAAAGACCTGTCAATACCAGGATTTTAGGTAGAAAACCTACCAAAGCTTTTACTACATTCATATAAAGTGAAGCTGACAAATAAGTAAAATTATGTAGACATTTATTATTCAGTAGCTATTCATTAGATTCTGTCACACTTGTGAGAAAACAGATACTCCTCTAACTGAATTCAGTAGAGAAACTCACATTAATTTTAATGTGGGGTGGTTTTTCTCCAGTTAGGTAATAAAAAAATGTCTCTTTCCAGTCCATCTTCTGGAATACATTTATTTTTAAAATATGTTTTTGGAAGACTATTTTAAACATATGGTCAGCCTATTAGCTTTTTTATCTTACTGGGTTATTACCACAGAATTAGCAACACCAGAGGCATATTCTGTATGCAGTACAGACTTCTGCTGAGCCCTAAGGGAATATAATCCAGCAAGGAAGGAAAAATATTCCTCTTTTCTTTTTCCACAGGGTTATTTTCATTTCCTCCTGCCTTCCACTGGAAGACATCAGACCTTCCCAAGAGAGGCCAGCTTCAGAGTCTGAAAGCCAAATGACCTAGAACAGAGAGGCCTGTGGCATTATTATTCTTTTTTTTTTTTTTTTTTGTATCTATTCAACTTCTCCTGCATGTAAAAGCTATGTACAGGAATAAAGGAGAAATGTTTGTTAATTATTCCACCTAATCGCAGGCAGAAGCTCCACTGTGAGATTGTATTTATTTTATTGTACATGAAGACTTGTGCAAATGAACCAATATTAATGCAGGTAGACAGGAAGCAAAGGCAACCAGCAGGTCAAAAGTGCAGTAGACTTGCCATGCCCATCTGCATAGCTTGTCTTCAGCACAGAGACAGAACTGTGCATCACTGGCAAGAAGAGATAAGGAAGCAGCCCTCGAGTATGATTATAAAATAGCCCATCTAAATGTTACAATGAAATTTAAGTGGTTGAAGTAAATGTCTAGAATAGTTACGATTCTCCTCCTTGATACTTTTAAATTCTAGGGTGCCTTATGTTACTCCTAGGCCTCATATCATGGAAGGGGACATTAGCAGTATAATATTACTTGAATAGTACAGTAAATTAAATTATCACAAGGTTTGGGGTTTTTTTACATATGCTGTTATTATCTTTCCAGAAAGCAGATGTTAAAATCAAGAAACTTTAACAAAAGCAATGTTATTGTCATGGACAGAAATACAAATGCTCCATGAGAGCAAGGATTTACCCCATGGTGCTCTGGGATAACAATTCCCTTAACATTTTCTTCATAGACATTAATTCTCGTGCAGCTTCTGCCTTCATAGCTTGCCATGGAGAAGTGGATTTACCTCATGAAAATTAAACTATTTAAAAATTAGCTTTTAGCTAAAGCCACTGTTAACAGAGAGCTTAATTAATGAAGAGCTCTTTACTCCCAAAGGCTTTATTTCATCTAAAGCTAGGAGCCCTAAGCCACTAGTTCCAGGAGCAATGCTGTCTGACTGCTTCCTCCAGTGAGTACTGAGCCAGGACACTTAGATGTGTAGGTTAGGCTTCCTGCCTAACTTCTGAATACCAAAAAAAAAAAGAAAAGAGGTGAAACAAATCACCTAATTTAAATCCATAAATGCAGTTCCATGATATCAAATACCTCTCTGTCTTATTTTATATTAGGCCTCATTTAGCAGACATTAAAGAATGTAACAAGGCATGTGACTTCACTGTGGCTACTCATCCTTACAGCAGATAACAGATTAGTGCTATTTTTAAGGCCTGGGGCTTTGATAAAATTAAATTTTAAAACTACCATTGTTTTTAAGCATCTGTGAAATGGATTAAAAGAATGTTGCTGAGCAAAATATTAGTATTAATTTTGAGTCGAGAGTTATGCTAAACCAAACCTCATGGTCCATTAAACCAGTGTGTAGGTCTCTGCATCCAAGGGTTAGTTGGCCCACAAACATGGGAAACTGCATTGTATAAGGCTGGGAAGTTATGAGGGTAAGCAGTTCATAAGCAACTGTTACCTACAGCACACTACAAGAAATCAGAATATTGGTAAGGTGATAATATTAAATATACAATTTGATTAGTCCTGAAATACTAAAACCAAGGCACCCAAACTAGGTGTATTTTCTGCAAAATTAAATCTGTCAGGAAATACTCAGGTGCTGGTTTCTCCCCCGCTGTTATGTATGGGGGTGTCATTAAAAATTAAGCTTTACAATGACAGTGATATACCTTTATAATATCTCTTTATAATATAGTCCATGAGTATATATAGTTTTTGCACATAAATGTGTCCATAATTATAGAAGAAGTTCACTGCTTCCTTTGTCACAAATACTTGGATTTTTGCTTTCAACCCTCTCAGGTAGCAGCTGCTCATCACTTAAAATGTCTTTTGGCAAGAGAACCCAGAGTGGTCTGAAATTCTCTGTCTGCTATGAGAAGTGTGATCACCTGTTCTAGCCAGACAAACCTGTAATCCCAAAACTGTGAAGGGGGGAGAATCTGGAGATTCAACTGTTCAAGAGTGACTGACACTTCAGTGAAAGAAAAGGAAGATGAGGACTTCTGTAGAAGATGCCTCAGAGAGCCAAAGGAGGCTGCCAGTCTGAGTACCCAGTGCAAGGCAGTGAAGCTCTAAGCTGTGCCACGTTGCTGCTGTTATTGTGTGGGGACAATGTCAGGGGGGACAGATTTGTCTTTGGAAATGGTACTGTGTCTGGCTGTTCATCCCTCCTACCACTGTTTGCTGACCTGGCTGGCTCTGCTTGCCCATTTCCAGCCCTGGGCTAGAACAACACTGCCTTGGCATCCATATGAGTAGTATACCAGAGGTCATAGAGCACACCTTATGCTCTAAGGCACAAGATACCATCTGATCTAGATGCAAGGATGACCTAGGTCAGACGAAAAAGGGTTTCTCCTATCAGTAGTGACATCACATAGTCAAAGCGTGTTGTGGTTTCCTGTGTTCTCATCAGCTTCAGATATCAAGAGATAATACATTTCTCAAAGAGTAGATGTTATCTCCTCAAATACACTTCTGGCTAGCCTGCTAACTCTGAAATGATGGTCAACAGATTGGAATAGGTTTGGGGTTTCAGTCTCAGATACTGTCTTCTCAATTCACATTGTGTAGGTTGCTCACTTCACTGGGTTCTGGACAGATTTCCAGAAAATTCTTCTTTCCTGCCCTGAAAATTTTCTTTGCATTTTCTTTGCACCAAGCCCTTCTTGGAAGTTTATGTGCCAGGCTGAGATGAAGACAGAATTTTCATGTATTCAGCAGGTTACTACCCAGAAGTATATGAATGCAACTGCATCTTCTGTATACTGTTGGGTCCAGTGCCACAATACACCTTAAAGTAATATCCCACTGATATTATTATTTTGATGAGCGGAAATCATGCTATCCTGCCAATGATGGGATTTTAAAAATCCCAGACATTTACACTGGACTCCATGCAGGGAAGTGGCTGAAGTTCAAACTATAAGAGCAAGCCATCCCAAATCAACCCCATGGTGCGATAGAGCTGGCATCCCATTTTGCTGGGGGATCGAGTAGAGAATCTGGAATTTGCCTGACCACATGTCAGACAAACGTCTATGTCTATATCAAATTTTTACTACTTTGAAAATCCAGAAAAGTAAAAGTTAATGTCACTGACCATGGAACCACAGTCTGGTAGACATCAATGTCATTGATGGACCCCATGTTTATAGGAAAACATAGTTTGATCTATAATTCTTAGCTTAGAGCTTGACATAAAGGTGCTTCTTCTAGACAGAACATCTCAGATTTTTCACATTGTTTTAATAGCATTTTTCCACAAAGATTTTTATATGAGCAATCAACAAAAGTTAAATAGTTTTTAGTGAGCTGTAGGAGGCCATTGGCAAAGGAGAGCACAGCTGGAAGCCCAGAGAGCAAGCACAAAGTCTGCATATAAAAGGAGATGGAGTGACTCAGCTGATCTAAATCAGTCTAGCTGACTTTATAGAAGGATTTCAGCTTATAACAGCTGAGGATATATCTCTAATATAAAGAGTTAAAAAGAAAACAAAAATGGGAGTGGGGAAGAAGTGCAACCTTCAGAAATTAGGATAAGGAATCAACAAACTTTACTCCTACAAGTAATGTTTACAACCTTTAGCTTGTGGACTTTGATGGGGTTACTCACTAATCTTTAAATGAACAGATCAAGGCCAGTACATTTTAGATTAACAATATGCATGATGTTTCTACTGGTCGGCCTTCAGACTTATGTGTTTAAATTTGCCCAAAGCTACATAAATGAATGAACTCAGAACATAAAATCTGTTCTCCAGCTAATGCAAATAAGAGAGGTATAGCCACAGATCACATATGAGGACACAAGTGTAAGGAAACAATTAAAGATTTAAGAAACACTTTAAGTATGCAAAACACTAATTCTTCCAGGGACTGTCTTCCAAGGACAACTCAAGGAAGCAAGATCTATTTTCAAAACAAATGTTAGTTCCTTGGCCTGAAGCACAGGAAAACATTAAAGAAAGAGGCAGCCAGTGGATTAGCTCAAATTTTCAGGTTTACAGATTTTTCTGCCAGATAAATCATTACTAGTTGTGACAAGGGTGCAATTTTAAAAAAAGAAATGCCTTGCAATGTAACTTTTTTCCTTTAATTAGCAATGCACTTTTCTGTTTTCTTCAAGAAAAGCAGTTTAAATAAATGTTTAACTTACAGCAGTTCATCAGGTTTGTAAACAACAATGAATTTACTTGAGTAAGACCCAAGAAATCTTACTTTGAAATGTCATTTGGAAAAATTCTGTTTTCTCTTTTCATTAAAGCGACTTCATTAAGTTCCTGACCACACTGATAAGCATCCCAAGTTACTCTAAAAAATCCAACCATGTAAGGGTGCGAAAGCACCAGAGCAAAAAAGGGGAAAAGCCAGAGGAGAAATGTTACACAAATAGGATGTGCTGACGGCATCTGGCTAAGCAGGTCACCAGGAATCTTGCACCTATTTAGTGACAGCCTTTCAGGACAATCAGTGCAGAAGACCAAGTACAGTGAGCAAGTCCTAAAGACAATGGTGGGTAGAACAGAGAGGCTCAGAAAGAAGATAGCCTAAAGCAAGAGATGGATGCCAACCCAAAGGGAACCTAATGGATGTGAGGAAGACTCAGCAGCTGCCATCTTTTATTCCACATCATCAGAAATAGTCCTAAACAGAACACCTGGTTACAGATGTCTTAGTGCCTGCATCCTGAACACACTTACCTGTGTAGACACATCTCAGTGTGGGAGTGACAGTGTGAGTACAAATGGGTAAAATAATTTTTACTTCAGTTTTAATTTTAAATTAAATCATTCTTTCTTCTTATCTGGGCTTCCACTAGCTTGTCCAGGTCTGTGTGACATCTGCCTTGCAAATTGGGTTTGATTCCAGAGCTCTGCTCTGAACAGAGGGGAAGGCTGTGCTGGGGTGCCTCAGCTTTAGCAAATCCTCTCACCACGTGGCGGGACTGCATCTGCTCACACAGTAGGTCTGCATCCTTCCAGGAAGTGTTAGATACATAAATTCAATCCTGATTTACCATACACATGTGTAGTATGGATGGCATTTCTGTCACTGATCTGCAACACCAGCAAGCTCCTGAGGTACAAGACCTTCACCCACACTTTCTGGTAGAAAGCTAGACTGCCACTGCCAGTGTTTCTGAAGTCCTGAGCTGCCCAGCATTCAGACACACAAAGGGCACGTATCTGAAGCTGGATTTGATAATAACAGTCTTTTATCCAAGAGCCAAAGGGCTAAATCACTCACCCATGATGCTGTTCTCCCTGCTCTGCCAGAAAGGCATACCTTCTGAGCAAGCACTGTAGCATCTGAATAGAAATCTTCCTTACACAGTTTTCTAAGTCCCTGCTTTTGAACCTGTGCCATCTTGTAGAAATACCTAAATGATTTCTGACAAAGAGAACGAAATCCAGATTTCCACTTTCGCTATTTCAGTTTTGTGACGTTGAGCATCGTTATAGCAGTCACTTTCGTGAGGCAGCAAATGATTAATTAAAATAAAACAGCCACAACAAGAGAGATGTATTCCTTCCAGTTATTTTCTCTCCCCTCCTCTGCAGTTTTACACACTGATAGAATTATCATCAAGCTTAATGCATTTGCTTGGAAGATGGCAGACTTGAAATTCAGGAAGCAGCAGAAGGAAATTAAGTTGGTAATCTCACATTCACATGAGTATCCAAATCACATGAATTATTGAACGAACGATGGGCAGTGGTAGTACCACTATGGCCACTGTAAATGAAGTAGGTAAATAGGAAAGGCTATGCAATAGTAATACCCCAGCAAAGCAAGGTATTTCCCTCACCCTATATTAAGCAACTACCTTCACGAGAGTTCCCTCCGGTCTATAATAGTCAATTTTTCACTCCAAGTTTACTCCAAATTACTCAGTTCCACTACTTCAGGTGCTAAATCTACCCTAGTAAAGTTTTTACAGATTTTCTTTTCTATTCCTACAGACTATAGACAGGAGAAAAGACTTCTCTATGGAGAGGAGACAATGCACTGCCTAGAAAACTTAGGTCCATGTTTCTACTACACAGCTGATGGCCAAAAACTTACACCTTAATATAGAAAGCCAAGTGTCTTGGGTTAGCGCCGTGGTGTTTTGGAAGCTGAGGGGCCACAGGGGGGTCTCCTGTAAGAAGCTGCTGGAAGCTCCCACAGCTCCAATTTCTGCCCTGCCTATGGCTGAGGCTGAGCAGATATGGAGAAGCTGAATTCACTTCTGTGAGTAACATTTGCAGGGAAGGGGGAAAAAAGGAAGGGGATGAGAGGGGAGGGGGGAAAAGGGGAGAGGAGAGGAGNNGGAGAGGAGAGGAGAGGAGAGGAGAGGAGAGGAGAGGAGAGGCTGGGAAGAAGGGAGGGGTGGGAGAAAAGTTATTAAGATCTGGTTATGTTTTCTTTGTCTCCTGATAGATTAGATTACATTAATTTACTTTTTTTCTTACCAGGTTGAGTCTGTCTGGTTTTGCCTGTTACTGCAAGTGGGAAGTGAAAATCTCCCTATCCTTGTCTCAGTTGATGAGCCTTTCAGTGGATTTTCTTGTCCCTGTCCCACAGTGGGGGTGAGAGGTGAGCATGCAGATGCCCGGTTGGTACATGCTGGGCCTAAATTGTGACACCAAGACAGATCCACCACTGCTGGACTTGCCAGCTGCCCAGTCTAGAGGCTAACAAGTTCAGGCATCACATCATGCTTGTTCAGTTCTGTTTCTACCAAACCTCTAGCTGGTTACTATTGATTGAACAAGATATAGTATTATACTACATAGACATACCAACTTGTTTAGTGCTAGTTTCATGTTTCTGACACAACATTGTATTACTTCAATCTTGATTTACTGAATTATTTCAATCTCAGTGAATTATTTCAATCAACAAGGTTATCCTTGCTGATGTAATCAGGTACCAGACACTGTGGTATTTGGGACTTTTTATAAAATTCATAATCTTCTGAGCAAGAACCCAGATCAAAAGTTTGATCCTGTCATGGGTAATACCTCACTAAATGGCTGAAAAATGGGATTCACCTCCTGCATCATAAGAAATCACCTTCAATCAACATAAGCAATTAGTCCATGCTAGCATAAAATTACAGTAAAAATAAAATATTGAATCCCTTCTCTGGACACAACCGTTTAGGATAAATGCTTAAGATCTAAATTCTCCAGTTACAAAATTCAGAGTGTTCAATTTTTAATCCCTTCAGTTCTACTTATAAATAAACCTTAAAAACACATAGATAATGCAAATTTATAGAATGGCATGGACAAATTCTTAAGTCAAAGAAAACCATGCTGATTTTCCAGTCTCATGAAGGTTTTCTGGGGAAAATGTTTTGTTTTGTTTTAATAAAAGCATACTTCAAGCACTCTCAAGGAAATTGAACATTTTGTTTCACACAGTGATAGTACAATCCAAGGATAAAACTAAGAAAAGTCATAGTTATAGTTTACATAAGTACAGCTTGTGGTCCACAGAAGACCAGAATGATGGCTCTCATGTAAGCTTTTCAGATTTTTACGAATTAAGATGGGCCTGTCTTTCACATAACTCTCTACTGGTGGTCTGGTTATGTGACCACAAATTCATTTTATTCTCTTACCTCATTGCTGTGAGTGCCAAGTAAAACTTGTTTGTAGGTCTTCTGGAATGCATATTACATTTACTGCTGGACTGCATAGTTTTTCAGTAATTAAATAGAACTCTCAAAGCTCACTAAACCTGGCTTTGCAGCCAGAGGGAAAGTGAGTGGATGCAGAAAATCAGAATGGCATGCAGCAGCCCAAGGAAAACTACACAGAACAGGAATGGGGGCAGGGCAAGTGTTAGACATGGAGAGAATATCAGAAAACCAAATAGGAGAGGGATTGATCACAGAGGTCACAGAATTGGCTGAAGATGATGGAGGAACAAGTTCCCCTTGTGTAAGCAGGAGACCAGGGAGATGAGAAACACCTCCTAGATCATCTCAGTAGGTATTCAAAAGGTGCAAGTTCAAAAGAAGTGGAGTAGTGAGAGATTTGTAAGAAAGAAAGAGAAAAGTTTGAGTTTAAAAATTATTAATTGTGACAGAAAGAAAGAAATCTGCTTCAGCTTTCCATTTGCAAGCTTCCAAATGCAACATATTGTATAGAAAAATAAAATTTTCTATTGCCAATGTAATAAAAGATAGTTCCTTCCCAATCTGGCTTTTTTTTTCCACCTTTTTTTTACACCAGAGGTTTGAAAAGTTGCAAGATTGCAAAAAGAAATTACAAAAGTAACACATTAAAGATTATTAATATAATAATGATTATCAATAAAATAAAGTGCAATGTTAAACAAACATTGGGAGCATAAAATGCAAACACACTTTCAGTAAGAAATTTAAATGGTTACTTTGAAACAGTAAAAGTTTTTCTATTTCTTTTTTTTCTTTTTTCCTTTTTTTCTTTTTTTGAGTCATCTATGAACACAGCAATTATAAAATAACCACATGAAGTTGGAAACATTACATTTCTATGATTTAATATGTATTCGTGGACAGAACTGTTGAATCTTTTGGAGTGTATAGCCATCAGTTGCTGCAAAAAGCTCTTTTTGGAGCTCATCAGCAAGAAATTTTTAGATTCAACGGGTGAGATTCAGGTCAGTTTATTTCTGGCATCAAAATCCAAGACACGAGGAGCTGCTCTCCAAGGTTTTCTTTGCAGCTGAAAAATTACTGGATTAAAAATATTAACATGATGGACATTCCTTCTCCTGCACTGCCACCAGTGACAGATGTTTTTGCAGCCAGGCTGTGCAGTGCCATCCAGCTAAGTAAATCCATAATCTTCCTTTCTGTGGTGCCTTCTATTCAATGCCATGTGCAGTTCCAAGTGGTTTTGGAATTCTCACCTAAAGCAGAACACCCTGCTATGGAAAAATAAAAGTTTAATTCAAGCTGGGGCCAGGGAAAGAGAGTAGATAACATAGGACAAGAGCTACATTTAAGTCTCTGTTTAAGACCATGGTTACTGCAGAGTTTAGTGGGAAATTCATATTTGTTTGATAACAGGATTAAAAATTACTGCACAATGTTGGGAAGAGATTGCAGGAAGTTATCTGAATTTCAACAAGGGAGTTTGTGCCTTAACACACCACCAGCTCTAAAACTGGCAAGAAGAAAGTTTTCAGACAGGAGAAGAGGTGATCATCTCAGGTCTCAGACCCAGGTCTGATCACCTCTGCTGCCCACGCTTTCTCAGATGACACTTCTCCCAGTAGGCTCTCAACAAAACACTCTCAAATATAAATTTTAGTACTTCCAACCAACCTCAGGATCTCTGCACGTTAAAACTCAGTTCCCCCTTTTTACATTAGAAAGGGAGACATGGAGATTTAACAAATTGTTTTTTTAATAGCAAAACCAGAAGAACCAGATATAGGTATTTTTTAGGCTTCTGCTACTATAAGAGTGGAACACAGCAGCACAGGTTCTGGTACTTTATGGGCCTGATCTTCTCCGTAAGGGCTGCTGGCTCTTTCCTGCAGCTGGGGTTGTGGGTGCTCACCCTCTCCCAAAACCAGACCTATTTTTTATGCCTGGAACAGAGAGTCCTCCAAATCAAAACCTTATCTCAGCTCTCTGTGTCCTCATCTCCTTTGCTTCTTTGCATTGTCACCACTCAAGAAACAGCTTCTTGCTTTTGTGCTTAAAACCATTTAAACTTAATTGGGCTTTCAGAGGGTGCCTCGACTGTGTGCTGACACTCTGGGCTCAGTTACCTCATGGACATATTGAAACCCAAACAAAAACACAAATCCTAAATGCTTCAATTGCTAAACAAAACCGCTCTCAGAGGAATTCTGAAGATGTTCACAGCCTTTGCAATTTGGGAAGGATGGGCCGCCCATCAGCTTCTCTCAAGTCTGAGTCTCTGGCTTGAACACGTGTGGGCCAGCTGGCTGCCCTTGACAGCAGGAGTTAGTTTTGCATGCACTTTCTATAATTTTGGTTTAGATATTTGTCTGAAGGACATCTTGGCATCTGCAAATAAATATTACATTCATGAAAGCCTGTGTGTACACAGTCTCAGTCGTTTATAGAAGTGCAGGATACTTCTGAATAAAATGCTAAATTTAGACTGAGACTTCTCATTCACAAAAAAAAAAATCTATTCACATTAAAGGGTTTTTTTCTTTTTTTCCAAATAATTTTTAAATATTTCCTTTTTGATTTTAGCAAACCCACATATTTTTTTTCCTTCAGCATAATACCACAGATTATTCATCCAGAACCTGAGGAGGTGATCAGCAAATAGATGTTTATTCAAATTACTTTTCTTCAGCCCAGATGTGTGTTCTGTTAAATAATTTCAAATTTTCTATTGAATAGTAGGGTGTTTAGTGTTCTTTTAACTAACTTCATTGTAACTTTGGGAATAATTAAACACTTGTTCTCTTAATGTGCCATTCTAATGCCAGCCAATAAAAATTAAGAAATAGGTCATTGAATTTACTGGTAGATATGTATAGATAGCTGAGTAAAAAAAACCCAAAAAACCTTCTTTCTTTGAACTGAGCTTGTGTTTTTCATTTCTTTGCTACACTAGAAAGTTTTCTCACAAAAATACTTCCAGTTGATGTGGCTCTATAACTGGATATTATTATGTTATGTGGTTATATTGTTATAACTGGATATCTTAGAGAATGTAAGCATAAATGAGGACAGATTTTGTGAGGAGAAACAGATGTTGGAGCAATAAGGAGAGAAAGGGACCAGAAAGGTGGAAAGAACCTCTATATTATTTATGGAGGGAGCACTCGTTGGAATCAGACTAAGTCAGGAATATTCACACTGCAAAAGCATTGTTTTAAAAAACATGCAAGATGAAATATATGATGTGACATTGAAAATGTTGAAGTCTTAGCTTCTATTATTAGAATATAGCCCAATGGAAAGAAACGTTGCATTTGTGTATGCCAGTAATAAGCTTAAACACATATATGTCTTGAAAAACAGAAAAGAAAGACCTGTGCAATGCATAGCATGGAAAACATCAGCCCTGAAACTGTAATGAGGGAAGAACTTTGTGCAGCCACTATGACCATGTTGTGTTAATGCTACTGTACAATCTTCTCTTCGTCTGCTTGTTGGATCCCCAACACGAGTTCCTCCTTTGGGGTCCCTACACAAGCATGCAAAACAAACAAAATAAAGGTGTTTTTTGGACCTGGAAACAGAAGGTACAGTGCTAAGGGAATTTTGACAGTTTTTTTCATTCTGTTGCAGGTATCACTGGAAATTTTAAGTACTTTATGTGTTTATAAAGTTTCAGATTAATCTAGTCCTTCTAAATCAGTACATAATATGGTTAAATGACACACTTTCTCCTTCCACTAGCTCACACAGATATAATTCAGTAAGTGAATGTCTTCTTTGCACTACTCACAGAAAAGTAAATTAATTAAGAATGTATTGCTGCTTCCATATTTGAAGGCTGAAACTACTGAAGTTATGTAGCACTTCCATCCAAAATTATCATTACAACTAAGCCAAGTGGTACAAACACAGTTTTCTGGAATGTATCATGGAACAAGGGTCTGTCAAGTCTGACTCCGAGAAAAGAAACCATAGTAGAAATTACAAATAATATTCCTCTGCTACTACATGGCTTCTTTTTAAGGACAATTTTTCCTAAATATATATAGATAAAGATATCCCAGCAGCTGATGTGGCATTTCGCTTCTGAACAGCCAAGCCATCTGCATATTAGTGCCCCAGGCAGCAGATGTAATTTCATTAGGCAAAAAAATAATTTGCCTTTGCCATCAATGATAACTGAGAATAATTCTGAAGATAGTAAATAGGCAAGCTGTCCTTTAATGAATGCATTTGTGTGGTGAAGAGGGTAGAATTGAGCTGACAGATGACATGAAAAATACACTGATTCTTTTTGGCTCAGGAAAAACCTCTGGTACCCTGCCTGTTCTTAATTTTCAAGTTCTGAAAGTGGCAAGTAGTGACATTGCATCTTCTGTAAAAACATTCCTTTTATTAAAACTTGGTGGGTTTGGTGTTGAGAGAATAGGTGTGGTGATGCCCACCTCTTCTTACAAGGTGCAGATGCATAGGCCTTGGCACTGCATCGTGCCAGAGTGATGAGTAGTTAAGGGCAGGACCTCCACTTGCTCATTTGTAGCTCCAGTCAAGGAGTGCAATAGGCTTTTCTCTACAGCTCCAAGGTGTTGTTGGCTGGTGGGGTTGTAGCTTGTTCAAATCCCTATGCTCTTATCTTGGAGGAAGTGTGCCAGAACTGTGCTGGACCTGGTTTTCTGGAGTGATGGGGCAGCAAAAAATTCCTTTGCTTTTCCAGTTCTATTCATGTCTGGCAAAGAGAGTCTACAAACTGTCCCATTTCTTCAGGGTTTTTTTTTTACCTTGTTCATCCCAATCAGCCACTGTAATGGGCATCTGTTGTCATATCCTCAGAGGTGATAAACAAAAATTTCCTCCCACTCAAGAAACTGTTCACTTTTCCCATAACACCTCTAGAGTCTAGGGAACTTCTGATTAAAAATAACTCCATATATTAAATCTAAGTTATAAAAGTACAAAGAAAAAAAGACCTGAACACAATTCTCTTAATGTTAGCATCACATAATGATATTATTAAGCACATATTATGAAATTTCAAAATTTTTTCTTCTTCTAGTGTGTAGGCATGATTCTCATCCTTGAAGAAATGCTGCACTGTTTGTAGTTAAGGATGTCAGGCTTTTAGAAAAGCCATTGAATACATGGGAGTTCATTTCTTTCATGTTTCTTTCTTCTTTTATGTCTGTAATAGGAATTTAACTCTTGAGGCAGAAAAGCAGGCATTGCAATGAAGGATGGAATTCCTGAGGGGAAAAAAAGGGTTCTCTCAGTCTGGTTTCACCACCTCTAAGACTTGCCTGTATGTGCATAAAATAGATTGGGATGAAGTACCCATGCTCTGTATCTCTGGCAGTAGGAGAATGGATATTTAGGCCCTTTATTATCTGATATTAGAAAGGAGGCCTACTATAAAGTAGAGTTTCTAATGAAGCCTACAGTAAATATTTGCAATATTCTTCATCTCCCCACAGTTCTGTACAACAAACAAAACTGTACCAACCTGAAGTTTCAAAATAAGATGCAGAAACACTGCTGCAGAAAAAAATTAAATATTGTGTTTACCTAAAATAGCACTGCCAGGGTGAAATTCCCTGTTTTAGATGTGGCACACCTGCATATTAGTCCTTTGCTACCTGAATCATAATATTTTTTCCTAGTGAGTTTAAAAGATGAGTCCATCTGTCAAGACTTGATGCTGTAGTATCTTGAGATCTGGCAACACTGTCATTGTCAACATTTCATAGAGATGCTTCAGACTTTGAAGAAACTGCTCAGCACTTCTGAGAGTCAAACATGGCCATGGTTTTTGACAGCTACACTGAGAACATATGCTAGGAACATATGGCCTTGACGGGTGCCTATTCAGCCATTTTCACTTCCCAGAAATACACAAGATTGGCTCTGAGCTGGTAGAGCAGTGAGTTGCTTGCTTTCTCTTTTATAATGACACAAGGAGACGTCCACACTTTACTGCCTAGTCATATTTGCAGTAGCACCTGGAAGCCCAGATAACACAAGAGCCTTATTCTAGTGCAGGCTGTACAGATAGATGTTGAAAAGGGTAGTCACATAACAATCGAGGTTTGCAAGCCCACAAACTTAGTCTGAAAAATTCTAGATGCACCTCACCACACTGAAGTTAATGAGGTGGCTTACCTAGGCAATGTTGTGAATACGAATGTGAGCGTGACTGACCCCTCTGATAGATATGTAGGTGGAAAAAAATTGTCCTGAATAAATAAGCTAAGAGGCTTTACAGTTAAAAGCTATAGACCAGCCCCTCCTCCAGGCCCTCCCCCTCTTTGAAAAACCCTCATCATTACCTACAATGGAGCACATGGAGCTCTGTTGGAAGAGCATGGTCACCAGCGTGGAGAGTCAATGACTGGTACCTGGCAAAGTAATGCAGTGATGTTGTAACCAGTCATCGGGAATAAATCAGTAAAAGGAAAACAGAAGAGGCAGCATGAAGGCTTTTTATGCTATGTGTTTTGGATACTCTTTCAGTACATCAGATAATGGTATCTTCAGACTACAATATCACCTTTATGGCCTTAAATTCCTTTTAGGCTGAAACTTCATTTAATGCATTTGATTTAATTAACACATCAGTAAATATTAATTTCTTACTGTATTTTCACAAGCCTTCTCAAATACAAGGAATTTACTTGAAAATGTTCACAAGCCAAAAAGTTTTACATCACATTTGCACGAAAGAAGTCTAGAGAAAGCTTCCTTTGTTCATCAAATATGCCTGACTTGAATAAAAAAAAGCATGTTGAGTAATTTAATTTTTTTTTTTTTACCAGGGAAGATGCTAAGTGATTGTGAAATAGTCCATTTATGGATCTTAGTTTTCCTTTAAGAAACCCAATTTAAAGAAGGCTTTGTGTTGATATGAGCTGGAGATTCCTGTGGTGATGTGTGCTGAGGGGATTCTAATTTCATTGGTGTTTGTGTGGATAAAATGCAGAAAACAAAGCTGTGGTTCTTTATTAAATGTTTTCTGGGTATGCAGGTCTCTCTTCTCTCTTTTTCCTCTGGCCAGGCTAAGGAAACCAGGCATGGAGTGAAAGACAGAACCATGACAGTAGTGGCTGGATATCCAAATAAAGGCAGAAAAATTACAGCTGGTCTTAAAAGCTCAAAACAAAGGCAAAACCCCTCAGGTCTACACTAGGGGGGTGAGGAGTGTTGTCTAGCTGTGGTTTGCTGAGCAGGAAGGGCACTCAGTGAACATAAAGTTTATTTGTTTCCAAGGGGAAAGCTACTAAAACAAAAGCACCATTTGGCTACAGAGATTGGAAGACTGCTCCTTCCCACACCCAGTTTACCCGGGTACTTTTGCACATGCACACTCACTTCTGTCCTGGAATATTACTTGAAAAAAGATGATGAAAAAAAAAAAGCCAAAGATATCCCTGTATAGCAAAGTGACAAGTGTTTAATACTCAGATGATTATTCCTTCAAAGTGAAATGAGTGAGATGAATAGCCTTTGGCAAGAAGTTTTGTTGAAAACTATTAGTTTCAATCAAAAGCCATGTAATTCTTGGTATAAAACCAAACAGCACAGTGACCCTACATTTGCAATATGGGAAATTAAAAAAAATACAAACTAACCAACCTATGAATAATCTTCTCTTTTGCCATGTAGTGGATCCCCAGGGAGCCCAGCGTGTTGCTTTTCCTCACTAGCAAGAAGTCCCTTGCACACTTGTTGTATTGGAAGGTCACACAGCACTGCCAGAGCAGGACTAAGCTGTTCTGAGATGTGGCAACCTTTCCATCAGGGACATTTTCAGCAGAGCCCTGTCAGTGACCATAGGGAGCTTAGGTTACTATGCTCTCATTTTGATATGAGGCATGACACCATTCCTGCCTTAACTGCTATGTTCCATGTAGCCTCATACTTGGAAGCTCTCCTGAGTTGTCAGTTTGAAGAAAAATGGAAAGTTTATCAATGATCCAAAAATGCTTTTTGTCAGCCATCTCTGTTTATGTTGGGCTTTTCACTCCTGGGGTTATTTTGAAATATGCTTGCACTGGGATTTGGAGGTTTTTCAGAAGAAAGACCCTGGTTTGTATTTATGTTTAAAATACTTTTTTAAATTTTATTTTTAAGGAAAAAAAATGACATTGTATATTTATCCAAGATGCATTTTACTGTTATATTTTCTGTTCTATATCCTGCTGTGCTATATCTTTTTTTTTAAGTCTTCAGTCTAAAACATATGGTATGGGCCACTGAGGTATTTTATTTGCTCTCCTTTTCCCACCTCCCCTCCCAAGTTATATTGTCTTGAATAAAGATCCCAATTTCAAGGAGATTACAAGACTATATGATATAGCCCCAAACACCCACAGAATTGTTCCGGGTCAGGAGACTTTAAAAACAGTGAAATCAACAATCAAAATAGTTTTCTTAGCAAAAAATAATTCTTTTCAATACCAAGAAAATGTTTATAGCATTTAAAATTGTAATTCAATTTTACCTAAGAGATTATAAATCCCACTTCTCCACCAGTAAGGGATCTGCTTAACCCATGGACTGAAGTGTTAATTATAATTCTCTTAGTAAGTAATTAGTGAGTCAGTGGGCTGTGATTCAATAGACTTGTGGACTTCTCTAGCAACAATATATAAAATACAGCCACTGTAGAGCTTCTGATTCCCTGTGAAACAATTTATCCATTAATAACTTCCACTTACAAATGGATACAAGCTTTAAGACTAATATTCATGAGTTAATTTATCTATCTACTGTAAGTAAAAACTCAAATACAGATCTCAGGCAATCAGAATGATGCAAATAGTCTTAAGAGTCATTGCTAAGCAGCTACAGAAAACTTGTGACTGAACAACATCCCTACTTGAAACAGATTGTTTCAAATTTTTACTTAAAGATTAGAACTTAGTAAATGTCAGGGTTAAATCCATTATAGCTTCTCTAGCATTTCTGGTTCTGCAGAGGAAGTAAATCCCAGGCAAATAAGAAAGAACACAATATCTCTGTGTTTTCCACTTTGCAGCTCCAGTATAGAAGTCATGTGATGATCTTATGGTGTATACAAACTGTGAGGGGTATTTCTCCACTTCAACACATTCTGGAGAAGACACAGTGAAGCACAATTTAGTAAATCTCTGAATAAGGCTCTCTATACTATGGGGAAAAAAAAAAAGGCGACTAAGAAGTAGACTAAAATACTCTTTCTTTCTACATCCTTCCCCACTTGTAGACAGAAAATGGCTTGGCCAGAGCAGTGGGTCAGGGTCAGAGTATGCTTTTATTTTGACACAAAACACCATGGCCCATTTAAGTTTAGGGAAAAGACATTGCATTCAGATGGGCTTTTAGCACAGACCACAGAGAGGCTATTCTGTACTTTAAATTAACAAGGACATGCATTCCAAATTGTGCTCAGAACAGGATCTGGTTTTGGTGGGGAGGAGAGGTTTGTTGCTCCCACAAGGACTTATGAAACATTTTAAAAAACAATACAGCTTTGTCTGAAGAGAGAGCCCTGACAGCCAGTATGCAGAACACAGCTATATGCACAGTATGTTCAAACTGAACCGCCGTTGTATGCTGAGAAACTATGGCAGACTAGTGGATGAAATCCTTATTTGCACAATTGAGCACTTATTGAAGTGGCCTTTCCCATAGTCCTTGGGTTTAACTCCATGCCAGTCATGTTTTCTCCTGTCTTCTATCCTGATGTGAGCATTTTTCACCCTTTAAGTAACAAGGGACCTTGTGTGGGAAAATATTTCCTCATTATGCCTTGCAAAGAAAGGAAGTCTCTGAAAGATTGTCATTCATTGTTCTATGTGTATGTTCTGTTCCAAGGTAGACTCTCAAAATTTTATGAACTGTGGTTTTTGTTTATTCAGGTTGATAAAAAACTTCATAAGGAAACGTGTACAGTATAAAAACCATAAAAGCTTTTCCTAGCTCTTTTAATGAAAGAGAGAGACAATTTAGACAAACCTGAATTAGTTTTACCATATCTCTGCACTACCCTAGGCTTTGAAAACCTGCATCTCTGGTGGTGTTCAAATACATCAGGCTCAAAAAGGCTGGAATGCAGAGTCAGAGCTCTGGGTACAACTGCATGGAAATTTGATTCATGGTTCATATATAGGGACTTACTATGTCAGAAGACATTGGTCTCTCTGTCGGCATTCTCCCAGGAGAGGAAAAACTAAAACTAAAAGATTTCCTCTCTGTACTCTTAAATGAAGACTGAAGGACATGGAGAATCCCTTGTTGTTTGGTTCCAGATTTCATGACTCACTAAGGATAACTTTTTCATTTTGTTTTCCAAACTATCTCACTGTTTACTTCCACTGAATTTGCAGGCAAAATTTCCATTGACTTCAGAGGAAGTCGGATGGCGCCAGTGAGATTCTTATAGTTTAAGAAAGCCATCCACATTTGTCACCATCCTCAAGAATTTTATTTGAAAAGTCCTTTCATATGTTCAAGATATTTTGCTTCTCCTCATATTGTAATTATATGTATTATCTTACTTCACTAATTAAATTCAAATACACTCTTCTTAACCCTGTCATTTATAAACTGTAAAAAAACTGCCCAGAACAAGACTAAAGAAAAAAAAATCCACTGTAAAAAACACTGGTAAGAGTGCAATCTGGCTGTTTGGGTTTTTTTACTGCTGATGTTCAGATAGTGCCTCAGGGATTTCATTTGGGTGGTCAAGTAATTCTGCCTGATGAGTAATAAACAAATAATTCTACACCCAATTCTGTTTCAGTTCTCACTGCTCCTTGTGCAAGTAGTTCCACTTCAGTATTTAGGCATGCAGTTAATCCTAGCTATTTATATGACTAGGTACCACTCCCTGAAATAAAGGGTACATACAGTATTAGGCCATGTGTAAGAAAGTAGAAAATTGCCCAATAAAATGCAAAAAAATCCTATGTTGAAAATATAGGCATTGTATTTGGGATGCACACATGAAACTGAATATGGATTTCAGTTAAAAAAACCCCCCACTTCTCAACATCACATAATGCATTTTTTTCTAAATTTGGAGAGGTTTCATAACATTAACATACCTGGGTTTTTTTGGCAACTGCAACTTTTTTAGTTGATTGATTATCACCCCTACCTTGGCTTTTCACATAGTGAAGCACTAATGTTAACAGGAGCTTTTTTTGGTGCTAAGAATATGTCACTGAACATTAAATGATTTGTATCTCTGTTATCATTTCGTTATTTATTGTTTACTGTTGAATATCTCAAAGACCTGTCAGACAAAATAAATTAATAAATAAATAAATTATTGTGCCTTCCAGGCATTCACTTTAAAAAATTCTGGTGGAAAATCTAGAAATAATGCCTTCATTATCGGTTTTAACTAAGAAACAGAATTTAGCAGCTAAGCTTCTGAACATCTCAACATCAATAACTACTTTCCTCTTCTTTGGAGCAAAATGTATGCTATACTTCAGCAAACAGAATGTGAAATACCACTGCAGTTAAAGTTCAATAAAAACCTGAACAGTTTAGTCAAGGAGTTTTATTTGTTAGTCCTTAGGAGCAAGGTTTTGACCCTTTTATTGAAGTTAATCCATCAGAATTAGCAATGAGGTTTAGTCAGCATCAATGAAAGCTGGAGCAGGCAGCAGAGGCCCCTGGGTCAAAGCACCCAGGAGAAAGTATTGCTTGTGTATTTTTTTACCCTTGCCACTCAGCTGGGTTATAACTGCAGGTTATAAACACAGCCACTCTCGCTTTACATAAATATTTAAGCATCATAAAAAATACTGCATCTGAAGGTTGTTTCCAAACACTTCCCCACTTCATAGTGCACGCAGGTATCTGCTCATATATGCCCACATACACTGGTACACAGAACAGTCTCAAAGGGTCCTGCTTCAAATTTCCTTTTAGATGGAACAACTTTATAGCTATTTGTTCAGTTCAGTTCAGTTCAGTAGAACAGCACCCTAACCTCTGACTTCACAGTCAGCAGAGGGAATTTTGGTTTAGGCAACCGCCTGTCTTGTTGAACTTCAGAGACTACATTTTCCTCTGCATATTCTCAAGCACTTTAAAAATTAAATTTGGAAAACTCATGAAGCTGTGGCTGGCACAGTTTTGGCTCTGCATTGTGAGACTGAGTGCTACGGTCTTGTCTTATTCCCAGAATAAACCTCAAGGACTGCCAAGTATGATTTAAGAGCAAACTACAACAATGTAAAAGAAAATGGAGTAGGAAATGGAGCTGTTAGAGTGAGTCCAGAGGAGTGTTATGAAGAGAGGGCTGGAGCACCTCTCCTATGAAGACAGGCTGAGAGAGCTGGACTTTCTCAGACTGAAGAAAAGAAGGCTCCAGGGAGACCTTGTAGCAGCCTTCCAGTACCTGCAGGGGCCTACAGAGAAGCTGGGGAGGGACTTTTTATAAGGGCAAGTAGTGATAGGATGAGGGGAAGAACAGTTTCAAACTGGAAGAGGGTAGATCTAGATAAGATAGTAGAAAGAAATTCTTTACTGTGAGACTGGTGAGACACTGGCACAGGTTGCCCAGGGAAGCTGTGAATGCCTCATCCCTGGCAGTGTTCAAGGCCAGGTTGGATGGGGCTTTGAGAAGCCTGGTCTAGTGGGAGGTGTCCCTGCCTGTTCAGTGGTGTTGGAAGCAGGTGATATTTATGATCCCTTCTAACCCAAACCACTCTATGATTCTTTTATTGTGCCTTAAGATTTAACTTCCCATCAGAGTAAATCTTTGAATGCTCCTTTATGATTCAGTGCAGAAGCAACTTTGAAAAATATGTTATTCACACTCTTAATAATTTGTAATTATAGCAACACAAATACTAGGAATGACGATTAGAAATTACAATTGTATGTCAAACAGGATAAAGATAATTTCCAGGAAGTATGTGCATTTGAGAACTACTGTAATAACCAACACCTCTGAATTAGCTCTAGAGATGCCATGCTCATCCACAGAAAATGCACATTAAAGAGATAATGAAGATCTTGTTTAATGTTGCAATAAGAAAGGAAGATATATTAAACCAATGACTCTCCACTGTCTCTGGGCAGGCACTGTCTTTCCATAGTACGATTCTCCAGGACTCACTCTGTCATCCAACAAAATGTCCCAGTGGAATGGGGTAGAACACGACTACCAATCTCTGGCACCTGCGAGACATATTACTTGTTTGGGGATCTACCCAATGGCCTGTTCAGCTTTGGTAGTTTAACTCAGCCAGTGTGATTTCTATACAATATTTTAAAAGTTTAAAGCAAAGACTCTGAGCTATCTAGGGGGTTTTTGGTTTGTTTTTTTCCTCCCAAGTATGATCTGGTGATGAGTGTGGCGAAAAGCTTTCCTTCTCTAGTGCTCTGTTTTCTTGCTGAATTCCCTGGGATCAGCAGAAGTTCAGAAAATCTGAAAGCAAGCTTCTGTTATTTAAGCCACTTAAACTGTTGCAACTCTGAACCTTGTTGTCAAAGCACATTAATTCAAATTAGCGTAATAAATTGTATGTTTTGGGATTTGTCCCAGGAGGGCCTTTACAGTATATTTTGCCTGTGGATTCCTCAGATGCTAAGTATTACAGTTTGTTTTCTTGTATAGTCTGTGAACAGAACAGGAATGAGGAGGGTTTGACAAGAAACAGAAGTATGTAGTACAAAACACCAAAATGCTTACATTCGCCCTCACCTCAGCTAAGGATTTTTTCATTCTTTTGCTTTCCTCACCCAGGAAAGGAGAAATCTGGAGTCAGCACCCACTGCCCTTTAACAACCTGTCTACAAGGGTAGCTGTTGCTCCATTTTGGGACAGAGAACAGAAAGATTTTCTTTTTCCCAAATATAAAACATGAACCTCGGTAAAGGCATCAGTACTAGTCCTCTGTGCCACAAGGCTGACTTCCATTTCATTGGTTTCTTTGAAGTCATCTGAGCAGAGGAGAAAAGTGATTTGGGACAGAGTTATGCCTTGTGATGAAACCCTTTTTTCTTCTTTTTTTTAGAACTCTGAAGGCATCCTTGCAAAGTCTGTGAAGCAGTCACACCACTCTTCTGTTCATTTTAGATGGTGCTTCTTCTTTTAAAGATGCTACTAACATCTTGAATGATCTATTCTGATCATCTATTATTTTTCCTTAAGAAAAAGGTTCATGACATTAAATAATTCGAATTTTTATGTCCACATGTATTATACAGTGCTTCTGTCACCTCCAATGGGAGTAGAGCTATTAGATTCATACTGTTCTATAAAAGAAAGGCAATCCAAGGTCTGTACGCAGAAACACAAAGGCATGGCCGTCCTAAAGAAACCATGACATACAAACTAACCAAAACAACATAGTTAAAGGACAGGTACCATGCAGTATTTTAATGTCCTGGAGATTCACTTGGGTGCTGTGGCAACTAAAATATGTGTCCTAATGAAATAAACAACAAAAAGAAACTGGGAGAGATTCACAGACTCTGAACAATCACGGGTAAAATACGTAAGTAGGCACCCAGAAAATCAGGTGCTATATTCTACTGTCCTATTTTAAAAAACAGCAAAAGAACAAGATGTAGAACAACCCTGCTATTTGCTCTGTCCTAGGAAGTATACAATTGTAAAAGATTCATTTGATTGCAAACACAGCTTTTTAAAACAAGACATTATCCTCACATAGAGAATTCCAAAAAGAAAGGTGAAGGAAACAGTTGTTCAGGCACTCAGGTTATCTTTATGCTGATAAGGAAGAAAGCTCTGCCATTCTTCACATAAATAAATAACCATGATGATCTGCTGCCTAAAATTCTGTCAAAATTGTAAATGTTTTATACAAAAATGTTTCAAGGCATCTAAAAAACTAAAATAAATTTTCTTTTATTTCAATGAAACACAAAAACATAATTGAAGACATTAAAATGAAATGAAATGTAGAAGATATTTTGAGGAAGCTGGTCCAACTAGAACATCAAAGAGCCCATTACTGTATCTCAAGTTGAGTTAGCATGCTGTCACTCTAACAGACTGGTTTTAATTTGTTCAAAACACACCATGATTTATATTCCAGTCTTTCTGGCAAACACATTTAGGAGAGTTAATTACCTTTCCTGAAAGGCAGAACAGGTTTTAGTTGACTCAACTGAAGAGAGAGCATCTATATAGATGCTCAATAACTTTGAGGGGACTATTTAAATTGCATAGTCTAATTAAGCACCTCCAACCCAAATCAGAACCTACCACTTCCAGTGTCAAAAAAAAAAAAAAAAAGGCTTTTATTTTTCCCCCAGTCTTACATGTTCCATTCACTGCTTAGTTCTGGAGGAAATTTATGGGATGGAATTTTTGGGATAGACTGAGAGCCACAGTGACCCCACAGGAACAAATACTTGGTGGTAGTTTGCTGCCCCCTCAGCCACACCAATGCCACCCTTCAGGAGAAGAGGTTTTTTTTCTTTGTTTTTATTTTTGGGTTTGGGTTTCTTTTTTTTTAAATGCAGATAATTTCAGTATTTGAGCTTACTAAGTAGCCCCACATGCTGCTGTTCTTGTGTAATGAGAATGAGGCTTCTCAGCAGCTTAAACCAATCTAAACCAGCTTCACCACCATCCTCCCTCCCTTTTTCTTGCCACCTCCACCCTTCTTACGCTGGCGCTGCTGGTTCCCAGTGACTCAGTTCAAAGGGGTTTACAGAAAACTATTAGGGTTTTCTGTAGGGTTTCCTGGGACTTTCAGTGACAGGGGTAGTACAAGAGGGTCAGCAGGAGAGCCAAAGCATAGTATTAAGATGAGACAATGGCTGTGCTGACTCAGATTGGTTTAATTTATCCCAGAAGTGCAACCTGAGGGGATGGTAAACACTAGCACAGGGGATGCAAGGAGCCAGGGCAGAGGGGGGAGCTGGAAACTTCTGAAGCCAGCTTTTCCAGCAATCCCAACGTCTTGAGTTATTTCATCCACAGGGCTAGGACTGGCATAGGTGGAGCCTGTGGCTGCCTACAGTATGGTCTGTCACAGCTGGGTCCCCTGCACATCCCCACGCTGCCTGTTACAGGAAGGAAGCGAGTGAAGGGAGGCAGACGACCATCAGACTTGCCGTCACAGCTAGAGACTGTCCTCTGAAAGAAAACTTCACAGGCCATATTCAGACAGTTTTCAGAATCTTTTCCTCTCTTAATATGGTGGGTTGACCCTGGCTGGACACCAGGTGACCACCATGCCACTCTATCACTCCCCTTCTCAGCTCAGAAAATATATCCAAAGGCTCATGGGCTGAACAAGGACAAGGAGAGACCATTCACTGATTACTGTTACGTGCAAAACTGACTCAACTTTGGAAATCAGTAGGATAATGAGAAATAAAACCAGCTTTTGCAAACACCTCCCCTCCACACCTCCCTTCATACCAGCTTAACAAAGGTGTCACAAGGTGATGAGGACTCACATTGTGGTCAGTTCATCACACTTAATCTCTGCCACTCCTTCTTCCCCTAGGGAGGACTCCTCACATTGTTGCCCTGCTCCAGCGTGGGGTCCCTCCCATGGGAGACAGTCCTTCCCAAACTTCTCCAGTGTGAGTCCTTCCCACAGAATGCAATTCTTCATGAATCACTCTAGCATGAGCCCCTTCCTGGGGGTGCAGTTCTTCAGGAACAGGTTGCTCCAGCATGGGTCCCCAGCAGGGTCACAAGTCCTGCCAGCAAACCTCCTCCAGCATGGGCTGCTCTCTCCATGGACCCACAGGTCCTGCCAGAAGCCTGCTCCAGGGCAGGCTCTCTGTAAGGTCACAGCTTCCTTCAGGTATGCACCTACTCCAGTGCGGTGTTTCCCCAAGGGCTGCAGGTGGATATCTGCTCCACCATTAACCTCTGTGATGCAGGGGGATAGCCTGCCTCACCCTGGTCTTCACCACAGGCTGGAGGGATATCTGCTCTTCCCCTTTCTTCTTCACTGACCTTGGCATCCGCAGAATTGTTGTTTCTCTCACATATTCTCACTCCTCTCAGATGCTTTGGTCATGACTCCCCTCCCTCCCCCCTGCTTTGTAAATATGTTATCACAGAGGGGCTACCACAGTCACTGATGGGCTCAGCCCTGGCCAGTGGCAGGTCTGTCTTTGCAATAGTTGGCACTGACTGTGTCACACATGGAAGAAGATTCTAGCACCTTCTCACAGAAGCTACTCATGCAGCCCTGCTACCAAAACTTTGCCACTCAAACCCGATGCAATTAAGTAACAAACTGAACAGGGCCTGTTTATCACTTTGCCAGTGAGGTTGCCACTTGTCTTTCTACTCTTCCACTCATTGCACCTGCAGTATTAACAGCTAACCCTGTTACTGGGATCCTTCCTTCAAGAGATTCTCACTGGAACCATTTTTGTGCCTTTTCTGACAGAACTGCAGATCAGTATGAATTTTGGGGACCTCCATTCACCCAGTAAAGGGTACTGATACTCAAGCAAAGAAAATGCAATCCAGCCATGTCTGGTCAATGGAGGAGGACCACAGATACCATTTACTGTTAGAACTGATTCACAATGAGGTTTTAAACCCTTTTAAACATCCCTTTTAAAGACAGAGATTACTCCATAGTCTGAATTTATGACTTCAGGGGACAGTGATTTGAGAAGCATTTGGGGACTGTAAGAGATTCTCAGAAGTGTCCTCGGCAACTCATCAGGGACAAAATCAACAACATCATGGAGGAATTCAATTATGTTCCATACAAGTTAATCTAAAAATAAAGGGAAGGAAGAAAGTATGGCACTTACATTAGTTGTTTATTTTGGCAAACATCCTGCCCTATGCAGTTCCATAGCAGCTGCCAGAAAGTTTATGGAAGGTTCAACATTTTTATTTCAATCCTTTTGGCCCATTTCAGAGGACAGTGACCTGTGGGAATTGTTCTGCATGCTTACTCAGAAAAATGTCTGAAATACTGCTATACACTCCAACTGCTCAAATGAGAAGGAAGAATGATTTAACTTCTGGCCATGACCAAACACAGATGACAATAGTTAATGTGGGATTCCCATCTCAGTAGAAATTTACTTCAGCATCTGTGACATTCAACAATGGAAGGAAATAGTGGAAACCAACAGCAGGATTTCCTCTGACCATTCACTTTTATTCTTTCTTCCCTCTAAACCCTTTATTCTTGCCTAGTAAAAAAAATGTATACATCAGAAGCAGCTGGAAGGAATGCAACTTCAGCCCTGAAAACACTTCAATCCATCAGCAAAGAGGTGTGGCAGCTGGTCAGCCTCCTGGCATGCAGGAAGGAAGCCATGGCCCTCACTGAGTCACAAGAAGTGGCCAAGAAGGGAAACATCCATGCTTAGGTTGGGAATGCAACAGGGTCAAGCTCTGGAGGAAAGTTGTATGTAGAAGTTACAATCGTGCAAAGCTGCTCAGTCACCAGTTTCCAGCAAACACCAGTGTTTATTTTTACAGCAAGAAACTGAGATACTGACTCTATCTGCATTGGCAAGTGATGATTTGTAGTAGAAGCATATTTTTAGAGAGAAAAAGTTGTTCCCAAGGACAGAGTTCCTCCACTTTGCTCATTACAGAGAATTTTACTGCAGACTAGTTCTAGCCTGGCCCAATAGATCAGAAGTACTCTGAGTACATAAGGACCCTGGCTGGATGTCATCTGCTTTGAAAGCTCTCCAGTTTGGTCCACTTTATAATGTGGTCTTGGAGCAAACAAACTGCAAAAAAGTGGACATAACAGGAGAATTTTCTCAGAAGTAGACTCGTGATACAAACTAAAGTTATAATGCTGACCATTTTATAGCAGCTGTTTTTCTTTCTTGTGAGATCACCATCCTGATAACAGGCAGAAAGGAGATACGCTGAGCTTGGAAAGGAATTACCAGTGATGATCCTCAGAAGGATGAATCTTATCTCCCCCTCTGGGCTCACATCAGAGGGGTGACTTCTTGTCATGAGTTGTGAGATCACAGCAAATCTACTGCTGAGAATACCTAAGCAGCTACGGCATGACACAAGATCTCCATTACAACCACAAACACCTGTGTGAAAGGACATTTAGTTTAATCACATAATACATCTTCAATGTAAGTCTTTCCTATCTATCACCTCTACAGGCTTTTTGAAGTTTCTGAAGATCTGACATATAAAAAAAATTCACCAGACAGGAACATCGTGTTCAGAGCTGGTGAAAATAAACTCTCTTCCTTTTCTTGTCCAGAGCTTATTCTGATGCATTGTAATAGTACAAGGGCAACCAAAAGCATTTAATTGCACAAAGAAACCAAAGATGCTGGATCAGCCCTTGGTTGGATGCTTGGCTTCCTCTGAGTTAGCAGCAGGGTCCAAAGAATACGCTTTGAAGAGCTAAGAAAGCCTACTGAGAAGAAAAAATATCATATGCATTAGTGTCTTCTACCCACTGTCAAAAAGCAATAAGCTCAAACCTTTGCAATTTCCAGTCATTTATCTTCAGAAGACTACAGGACAAGCAGTGCTTTTTGGAAGAAATCTGAAAAAGTAACATGCTAAAACTTATACTGTGCCCCTCCTGCTGTCACATGCCATACAAGAAAAAAAAAAAAGGGGGGGGGAGGGGAAGAGAAGCTGATCTTACACTCTGACCTGGCTATGTTTGACTTTATGCTCTACAAAACATGTTATAGAAATGTAAGTGTTCTGGTTTGTACATACATACAACAGAGGAAATCTAGAATTATGGCTGAAACTCCAGCCTCAACACATGCAGTGATATTTAAAGAATCCTTTTAAAACATTTGGGATGGTTATATATTTAGTAACATGTGAGTCTAGTTAGCTATAAGAAATCCATCCAAATCTGCATTTCCTAATTTAGAAAGTTCCTAAAGTTGTTGGGTGTTTTTTATTTCATTTTTGTGTAATTTTTTTTTCCCACACAGATAATCAGGTGACTAATCAAAATCAGGGGATTAGCTATTGTTGTCATTTCTTCACCAAAAGCATGTAAAGACACAGATTTAATTTCTTCATGCATCATACACTGGGAAAAGAAAACAAAAAGTGAACTAGGATCAACTGAATTTAGCAGAAAGCCCCATTGGTTTTACTGGAGCTGAGATTTTCCTGTGGTCAAAGAGCAGAATAGGAATAAGACCAGGTATTTCTTTTAATCATCTCTTCCTATCTTCTTGTGCCAATGTCTTGATATTTGGCTTTTTTGCTAGTGTCTAATATGTTTCAACTAATACAAATTTCATTATTATAAAAGGTCTTATTTTAAGAACAGCTATTTATTATCATTATTTTTTAGTAAAAATCCATTTTGCAATGTCTATGAAATTAGACCTTCAGCACTGAATGTTACAAAAGCAATCCTTAAATGACCATTCTCTTTCATTTTAAACAGAATATTTCTTTGCAATGGTACAGTTCTTGGTTTTGATCATTTCCACAACAGAGGACTTTTGAAAGTTTTCAAAGTAGGAATATGTAACAAAACAGCGAACCTATGGGTTCAATATCTATTGAAAGAGAAGTCTTTATACCTTATCAACTCAAATAAAATAGAACATGGTGTTCTTGTGTTGGAAGGAAAGACGAGGGGAAAATTAGCATCCTGGGATTAAAACATGTGTACAAACATAAGCACATTTCACTGTTAATTCATCTTCTAGATTAATAAATGTTATTAATGAAAGCTGTTCTTGCCTATAAATATTCAAAGCCTTCCAGCAGAACTAAATAGTTCATGTATAATTGGATGAAATCTCATTCTATAGCCTCAAAGAAAACCTCCATGGGCACACGTACACACATCACCACCTCTCAAAATGTTTCTAGCTGGCTGATCTCAGAGCAGATCAGTGGATATCCCAAATCTGACATGATTGTACTGAAACTGAACACTGCATGAAAGGGCTTAAAATGAGCAAATGGGAACATGTGGCCCAACTCTCCTCTCACACTCATTTCAGTAGAAATTAAGACTAATACTAGATTAATTTTTTTTGACAAGTTGCATAAGTTGTATGAAGGAATCCAGTTTCTGGGAAAACCAAGGTTTTTGCAAATTTGTGTTTATCCTGACAAAGGATTTCAAACAAGAAAGCATTTTTGGCATTTTGCTCAGAAAACCTTTTTTATTTTGAAACTAAATTTTTTTTAACATAAAAAGGTGTTAAGCAAATCAAGAGTAAACCCAGTCTTTATGGATCACTTCTTTGTCCTTTCTGCAAATGGAGAAATTTTACATCGAGTTGTCAGTTCCATTTCTGTGTTGAAAAAATAACAGAGGCAAACGGATAGTTCAGTATTGTACCCAAGTCCTTTCAACACTGTCCTGATGGTACGAAAGTAAAAATGCACTCTCTTTCCCTGGGACAATTCTGCTTAAACCCTAAAATCACTTAATATTTTCAGATTATTTCATTTTATGGATTAGAAAT
Organism: Florisuga fusca; assembly: GCA_038090715.1. NCBI lineage: Eukaryota > Metazoa > Chordata > Aves > Apodiformes > Trochilidae > Florisuga > Florisuga fusca. The sequence goes on from JAAWXA010000002.1 coordinate 26,078,232, forward strand.
TACCTCCAGGAAAATTGATAAATTGCTTAAAAATTTATTGCATTTAAACAAAGGAAATTACAAGGAGCTTTAGAAAAAATTCATACTCATTAGCCTTGATTAAAGACGAGGGAGTCCCACTTGCAGTAAGAACACTCTTCATTGCTTGAGCAGCTCAAAGCAGTAAGGAAAGGTACAGTCAATTAATTCCTACTTATCTTCTCTTTAATTCACAGGGGTCTTAACAGAAACTCTGAATCTAAACCTAAGTTATATTGATTTTTATGCTTGCAGTAACCTTTCAGTAATGGGGCAATGAATGTTTTGTTGCAAATGGAGCTCAGTGCACTCAGCCAGACTCTCTTGGCCTGAAATTCCTGCTCTGACAGACTACCTAATGTTCCACATCTGGCCAAAAGGGAGTTTAAGTGCCATTCCCTGATCTAACTCCTTTTGAGTTGAAATGACAATTCTTTTTTTGAGAACAGGAGCAGATGTCTCTACTGAATACTGCACTAGCTGTGAGGGCAAATCTTGTGATGGGCCCATCTCTGCAACTACCTTACTACTGCAGGCTGTTTACTCTCTGTTGACAACTTTCAGACTTTTCCAGTCTAAGCCTCGTCTGAATTGGTAAAAAAAACCCCAAATCTTTGGGTGTAACATTGTTTTCCAACTGAGCTTTTGAAAATCTTTATAAGACTATAAAGATTACTAAATCTGAGGCCTAGGATTTTTCCTATTTAGCTTTAACTCCAGCTCTGGTAATAAATAATTTTCACACACTCACATTTTATTTACAGGAATCTCACTGGTGGCCTGGCCCTCTTAGCAGTAGCATTAGTAATTATAATAATAATAGTAACAATAACAATAATTGTATTTGTTGTTGTTGTTGCATGCTCGATTACACATAGCATGCTTAATTACTGCGGAGTTGTTAACATACAGGATTTATATTATTCATACACATATACAGCCACGTTGCCTTGTTCACTTGAGCAGCCTTCAACATTATGACAATCAGTATCACTTGACAGCCAAGATTCCATGATGTGGCCAGAGAGCAGATCCACTGTCCTCTAAAGTCAACAGAAATCTTCCCATTCTTTGAAGGATTACTTCTTGATTTCCTTTGGTCTTCATAAAGTATATGGGACTATATCTTCCATGCTTAGTCTTCCCTGAAAGGCAGACTTCAAAGGGTTAAATAGGCCCATGAAGTGTAGCATGGACTGCTCTCTGTGATGTGTCAAAAGCTGGTAAAATAGCTCGACCCACTGTGACTTAGCTGGTTTTTTTTTTAGCTATTGATGTTAGATAGTTATCCAGATTAGACAAGGAGATACCTTGGATGAGGGAAGGGAGAGAGTAAATGTTCTAGATGGACAGGATAGATTTATGGCATTATTATTTGTTAAATATTTCTTTAGTTTGGGTACAGGAAAAACACTTTAAAATCTTCTCTGTCTTTGATGGAAAAGTTGAAGAGCGACCATAGCTTCGAGATACTGGCTTTCACCGAACAAAATAACTATTGATTATTGTCATCACACAGATTAAGTCACTGGGAAAAAGCAGGAGTGGAGTCATAACAGTGAGTTATGTCTTGCCAGCTCTCATAATGAGAGAAAGAACATCACCAGGCCACCACCTTTAACAAGTTCTCAGACCTCCCCTGCACGCTATGAAGGACCAGGTCATTGTGTTGGAACTGCATATCATTTCCTTCCCAAACCCAAGACAGGAAACAGGAGCACAAGGGAACAAAAGAAGAAAGAGAAGTCCAGAGATAGTTCCATTATAATCACGTGACAATGCAAAATATTTCTCTTCCTCCATAAAAACATCTAAATTAAACTAAGGTATCAGCCTGGACAAGAAGTGGTCTTCAGCCTTACTTGAAGTAGGCCTCTTTTATTCCACATTCAAAGTTTTGTCATACGGCTGGTATATACTTCTCTCCTTTCCTGCCCAGTAAAATACTGAAGTCCCTGAGTATCCAGCCATGATAAAAACACAGAGAGGCTAGTAAGTTACCAAAAACCCCTCCTGATTGTTTCCCTCTCATTTGAAAGGGGATTGAAGTGATTTATTTATAAAAAATATGGTTTTTTTAAAAATTGCTTTTCCTTTTTTTTCCCTGAGCAAAGCATTTGTGCTCATTTTTTCCTGGAAAGATATCCACACAAGTGTAGCAACTGAAGATTAATAAGTCACTGTTACTGCTTAACCAAAGGCACTGGAAGAATGCTTGCACTGCAAGAGTCCATTGACTCCAGTAGGCTTCTTTGTACTGAGGCCTCCAGGGGAAACATAATATGAGACTAAACAGGTTTTCCAGTAATCTCATGTATTCATTCCTGGTGCAATAAGACACAGCAAAGATCACTCATTTCTATCAAGAGCCTTTCCAGATCTCCAAATATATTTTCCCCAGTTAAATCCATATATAAACAGCTTGAGGATACAGTTCAACCATTCCCCCAGAATTAATCATCAAAACACATACAAAAAAAAATTAATTCACATATCACTGAAATAGTTAAATGTTGAAATTGAAAAAGGGTCTTTCCATAACAGGGCTGGAAGTATTAGCTCTGGGCTAATGCATGTAGTAAAGGAAGTTGAAAGAGACTGCAAAGCAAAAGAAAAAGTAGAGCTGAAGTCAATTGCAAATTCCTCTAAACTGCAGTAAGACAAGACCAAGTCCTGGCAGTCTGGATTCTCTACAAAGCCCAGAGGGATTTAAAAATATATAGAATAAAATAAGGAAAAGTAAACCAGTTATTAATACTAGGAATTTAGAAATTACACCTATTAATATTTAAAATAATTTTCCAAGTGTGTATTTTAATTTGTTTCTAGGTTTATTATGCATGTTACTAAGGAAGGATTTATTTTCTTTGTGCAATTGGTTCGTTTTTCTTTCCAGTATACAAGCAACATAAATGTGTTCATATTTGCATTTATCTTTACCATGTGTGCCTGAAGAGAGGGAAGAACCTTACTTACATGTGCAGGAAACAGAAAATGTTCCATTTTCCAAGCTTATATTTGCCTTCAAATCATTGCAATGCCAGATTTTATCAGGAACGTTGTTTTAAAAAAATTAAAGGGAATTTTAGTTCCAGATGGAGTCTACAGTGATGCTACAAAGATAATATAAGGAACAGAAAGTGGAAACAGATGTGTCATTTTTGCAGAGATGGATTACATTAGTGTAAAACTCTCCAAATGTTATGTGAGTTGTGACATCTGCAGCAATATTTTCAGCCCTGGGTAGATCTCTCCTTCTTCCCCTGTGGATTTTCTGATTTTGAGGGTCATTTTGTTTCTTTACAGCTTTGTAGGCTGTAAGGGACCATCTAGCCCAGTCCTCTCACACAGACTGCAGAACTTCCCAAAATTAATTATCAAAACAAGCTTACCTCTAATTGCAGAAGTGGACAACCCATGATTTTACTTGCTCACCATATTAAAGAGTTTTTTGTGGCTCGTCTGAAAAGCATGGACCAGACTTCTCAGAATACCCATTCTCTGAGCCTGCTCACAGGATTGTCATCAGGTCCTCTACTGCATTGCTGTAACTTGTTTTTCTTGGATGCCTGATCTTCCTGTAAGAAAAGAAATTATTTGCTTTCATATTATATCAGTACTCTCTGAGCCCATTTTGTATGGTTTCCTTCACACCCCATCATGGTGTCCTCTGAAAACCCTATCAGAAATAATTTTCATATTGTATTTTGCATCAGTGATGAAAACGTTACCCAGGTCATGGCTAAAAACCACCTGTCTGTTTCTTAGTAACAACTCCCTGAGATGCTTATGATTTGAGACCTCATGCTGAGATTTTAATCTGTGTTATATTATTGATTGTCCCTTTCATGTCTTGACCAGAATTCTAAATGCCAAAGCACTTTGGTGCCCTTGTATTTATTAACCAATCTTATGTCATTTTTAAAAACGTAAGATAATACAAGCTGTTTTGTTTAAACTTATGTCAGTTGATGCTGACACTAGAACATTCCCTTCATTCTTGATGTAAAAGTTCTTCAGCACCTTCCTGCAATGCCCCCAGCTATTGGGGTCATTCTCTTGATCTTTTAAAATATTGCTATGGGATTATTTTTTCCCATCTCTAGATGAAAACAAATACTTAGAGGGAGGATTATCAAGCTATCTGATTTTGTGTGAAAGTGATAGTGTTAATGTGATCTGTTCTATATCTTTCTTAAATACTGGATGCCTAGTGTGAAAATATCTCTTGGCTCTTCCTCTGTATCCAGGACATGGCTACTTACTGAGCAGTTCTGGCCATTTGTGTCAGTACAGACAATTCTACCACCTTCCTTTTAGCAATGGATCAATACAACTGCAGGATTTCTTAAGATACTTTAAAACTTCCCTTCTACACTATAGAAATTACATAGAGTTCTCTCTGTGCTTTTTTTTTTCCACCTTAGCAAGTGATGAATAATTCCTATTTTCTGACTCATACCACAACCAGGTTTACCTTTCCTCCACTTTTATATAAATTTGGATTTTTACTGTTGTGAGTTTTGTGCGTGTGTTTTGCATATCTGCTTCCACTTTCACTTTGAGCCAGGGTTTTGTTTTGTTTGGGTGGTATTTTTTTTATTTTTAACCAATATGGCCTTCTTCCTCAATTGTGGCTTTTGGAGAGTTTGGTAAAATATTCCTAAGCAGCTCCCAATTATCTATTCACATTTTTCTGTTTAAATTCTGTCTCCCAAATGATTTAGCTCTTAATTGTTTTCAGCTTTGAGAAACTGTTATTTAAAAGCACTAAGAGAGTGGGTGTGAAATTTTTATTACAATTTTTCCTAGTTTGAACACAGCTTTGTACTTGTGTCCCTAATGTAATAGGTATAATAGCTAAGCATTTCAAATTTCCCTGTCACCTACCAAAGTGAAGTGCAGTAGCAGGCTCGATCTTCCAGAAACATTTTCAGAATTAAGAATTGGGTAAAAAGAAAATCCTCCAACTTTTGTAACTTTGAAAGGAGGTGTTTAAAGCACTAATCATCTTGGTCTGTCCTGTCTCCTGGTGCTGCAGTATTCTTCCAAGAAGAGGAAAATTTGATTTAGAATTTGTTACCAGATAAGTAGAAAAATCTACTTCCTGCAAGACTGGTCAGATCTCTTCAAGATACACTCATCTGCCATTCCTCTGACATTTTCCTCAAGTATCTTGACTTCTGCTTAATCAATTTTCTTGACTTTTGCTGGACCCTTAGTGAAGGGGCAGGCTGGTTTTCCATGGAACAAGTGATCTCTGTAGGGAACTGGGGGTAATGGGGTTTGAGAAAGCAACAATATATCATCTTCTATATTCAAAAGCCATAAAGTTTACATATGAAAAAGACAACAAAAAGGTTGAATTTTCAAATGCACTAAGTGCTTGACTGCATCTGATCAGCAGGTTAATAGTCAAGTTTGTCAGCCTGTGTCACCAGGCTGAGTTGACAGATGCTTCAGTTTGCTCAGAAAAAATCACAGCTGGATGACAGGGGTTTTGTGTAGAATTCATCTAGTCCCAAATTTTAAATCAATTTAGTGGCAACATGAGGAAAAATTAAAAACACTGAAAAATAATAACATCCTTCTTTGTGCCTGTAGTCAAAGTTAAATACATTTGAAACTGATAGTCACTGCTGACCTGCTGGAACAAGCATAGAAATTTCTCCCAAGTGTTGCATAATTTAATTATGAGCTTTGTTTAATGATTCAGAGCACACTTCAGATCATTTTTCCAGTGAGCTCCTTAGCTAAATAATCACTGTTCTCTTCTTAACAGGATTAAAAGATATGCAGTAACGCACATAAACTACAAGAGAATTAGTTGAAGTAGCCACTTCAAGAGATCCAGCGTGGAATAGGCAGAAGTAATTTGGATGCCAAGATCAATTTCCTTATTATGCCAAGGGATCTGGTGCTTCTGAAACTAATGCTACTGAACTGAAATATTGTGAGAATGATACTGACAAATAGTTGAAATAAGTTAGTTGGAAAAAGTGAGGGATGGTCACTTGTGGGAGACGTGCCAAAACAAGGAGCCCTCAGTTTTAGTGACATATCAAAAGTGTTTCCAGACAAATTTTAGGTATGAGGTTTGGATCCCTCTTTTGACATTATCAACTGCATAATCAACAGTGCTGGTCTGTTTTCTCCATGCCTGGTCAGTAATGATGCTCAGGAGGGAACCTGGGCAGTTGGGGGAGGGACACAGCTTGTTATACAGTGTAGGCACACAGATATTCATTCTCTAGTGACAAATACATTGACACACCAACCACTTTTCAGAATGTTCCAAGTCAAGAACTATTTCAAGAATAAGAGCAGACTTATTCTGGTCAACCACTTCCATTTTGTCTCCCAGAAGAAAGACAAGAAATCTTTCAAAGAAATAAATTTTTCAAATTTCGCTTCTCATGAAAAGAAATGAATGATTTACACAGGTAAGCAGAAAAGTTAAAATGATTGATTTTTTCAGCTTGATGACTGACTTGAAGGGAAAAAAACAGTGGGGAGTGGTTAGAAATCAAAATACTCTTTTGCATGAAAGAATAAAGAGAAAAAAAACTTTTAAAGCAATGTGACTGAAAGAGAAGTTGATCTCAAGTGGCTGAGAATGCCTTTTTGCCAACCGTCACTGGTAGCTGTTGCACCAGGTATGCTCAGGGGCTGGGTCAGATTTCTAGCTCTCCCTCTCTTACATGTGTACCAAAAGTGCATCTTACCTCTCACTGGAAATATTACCTGCCATGCATTCATCTAAACCTTTGCAGGTAAATGAAGCAAATTACCAGTTCTGCATAGACAGATGTGTAAAGAAAGACCCAGTAAAATCATGCACTATTCTCCCAGGCTTCTGCTGGATTTCCACATACCAGCTGTCCACTGGAGCTCCAACTTAGGCTGAGCCTCTCAACTACTAAGGCCAAACTGAAAACAGAAGGAAGATTCAAAGAAATGGTAGTGGAAAAGAAAAACAAACAAACAAACAAACAAACAGAATTTTAAAAAAAAACCACACACACCCCCCAAAAAAAACCCCAGAGCAACAGGAGACCCTTCAACAATAACAATTTAGAAGTGAAAAAAACCCCAAAATTTTTCTTGAATTAAAAACTTCTGTTTAGAAAATGCTTTTATGAGGGAGCAAAAATGACATTGTGAAACTATTTTTATTACCTTTAAAGGTTACAAGTGTTTTCTTCGATTTTTAAAATTTTGCAAATAAATAGCCTTGTCAAAGTATTAAGATTTTTCTGCTGAGGCAGAAGAAAATACTTAGCTCCACTAAAGTGGTTGGCAAAACTGTTATGGCCACTTCCATAGAGGAATGCCATCCATGATTTTACAAAAGGCAAAAGCAAAACATTTCCATACTTATCATACCACCAAAACTTGAAAATTTATAACAGAAGGGGAAAAAAATACAACAGATTAAATTAGGAGCTCCTGATGGATTCTGTCAGATTTCCTTCTATTCAGCTTTGACTGTGGTGTGATTCTGAAGCTGGTGTGGATGGAGTAATAATGATTAGAAGAAAATACAGAGCACATGCCCTTCTCATTTCATACTCATTTGTGTATTGTTATATGAGTCAGTTGGCTCCCAAACAAATTAGGCAGTGGGAGAGATTTAAGAGAAGCAGGAACTCATCTGAATGGAAGCAGTTTTCCAGAATAGAGAGAAAAATGTATTTTATTTACCAAAACTCAGCTGCTTCAAAGTGGCAGAAAATGTCTGCGAGAAAAAAAAAAACATCTATGGTGAATATAGTCAAGAGATTGAAGCTTTGCAATTGAAAAAAAGCCTCCCCTCTAAATGAGTAAGACATATAGGAGATCTCTTTCCTCCTCTGGTAATGGGCACAGACAGCAATGCAGTGTCAGAGCTGCCCCTTCTCTATGCCAGTGACAGCAGTGATGCTGATGATGAAAATGAGATTTCCTGGGGTGTACATAATGTCTGAAAAACAAATAGGAAAGGACAGTGTCAATGAGGTTTTTAATAATCAGAGAAATGCTGAGGAGGTTGTCAGGGAAATGGGACTTGTAGGGACACAGGCTGCATTGAAGACTGAAGGTGATGTCTTGAAATTCTGGAGTCACAGGTTCAGTGAATGCAAAACTCACTAAAGGGACCAAATAATTTCCACATCAGGAAGAATTACGTCAAAAATCGCTGTCCCAGATAAACCTGCTATGATGATTTAAAAGCAAATCTTCTCATTGCTTGCAAATGGTGATGTAAATGAAGCTTAAAATCACCATGAGAAAGAAGCTTCTGAAATTATAGGATGCTTGATATGGCAGCATGTTAACTTTTGACAGGAGTCATAAGATTTCTCACAAAGCTGAATAATTCAAAATTAATTTCAGAGTTCAACAGAGGTATGCCAATTCTGATATGTCAATGGCACGACTGTAGAAAAACTCCCTATGCACCCAGGGATAAAAGTGGGTGAGGGTCTTCCAGTGATCCAACACAATTTAATAACATATCTGTAGCTGACCTTGGTCAGAATAAATACATTAATCATTCTTCTTTACCTAAGAACAGGAGCAAAGCTACGACTAAAATAAAATTTCTGAGATGGCAGTTAGGAACACTAGCAACCCAAAAGAGAATTAGGCTGGATGAAAAACTTACATCCCAGTTTCCAAGAGCTAAAATCTAAAAGCTAAAATCAGCTTCTTTTCTCTCCACTCATTTTCCTCTGCTGAAAAGTGACAGTGATTGATGTCTTCTCCCGCCCAAAGTATGCTGCGGTTATTGCTCCTTATGGTTAGAATTAAGCTAACAGCCCAGCTCAAACACTCACCCGTTTAGATGAAGTATTTATTAGCCCCAAATCCCTCTGTTCTTACACCACCTCAAAGTTCTTCTGTACGTCACTGAGGAACACAAAGGGAAGGACTCTGGTGTTCTGTCGGAGGCTCCAGCACCAAACCCTCTAACAAGGCAAGCAGGCATGGAACTGCTCCGAAGGTCCAGATGTTTAAACCATATGAGGAAGCAGAAGAAAATAAAGAGCAGCTGAGTTACAAAGGAGGGAAGGATACAATGTTTGTCTATGGTTAAACTACTGTAAACTTTGAAATCTGTATTATGGAATCCATTAGAAAACCCATAACTTTGATTTTAAAGCAATAGTCATAAGATTCTTACTTTGCCATTATTTATGGCATAATAAGAAGGTAACTTACTAGAATCCCACAAACTAAAGAGATGGATTTCATTAAAACTGTCCTGATGAAAAATAAAATTGAAGGGAAAAGGAAACAACAATTTTTATTTGATGCCAATTTATTTTCATAGTGCTTTGCACAGCAGAAACCTAAGAAGATGAAAAGACAGGGAAACCTTTTCCTTTTCTTCCATAGCTTAGTGGAGCTTTTTAATGGTATTTGAAGGGCGGAAATGACCTACTTCCAGTTGCTTCTATATTGGGAATCTGGCTACATATCCAAGACTCGCCTGAAGAATCAAAGCAATGTACAAATTCAGATCAGGATTGATTTGTCAACACATTGGTTAAATAGAAAATTTGTTGCTAAGAATGGGCTGTAAAACTGAGTACTTGAAAGTCTGCCCTGGTAGGGTCCTTCAGGGACATACCTCAGATGCTTGCCTTGCCTCCTTCCCTGTTCCCTTCTGCTCACCCTTCCTCTCACCACCCTCATGGCTGTCCTGGAGAAGCAGAAATCACAAGACCATTATAGTTCTGTGCCCCTCTTGAAGGTTGGCTTTTTGCTCTAAAGGGCCCACAAACCAAGCCTGTGGAAAGAGGAACCAGGACTGCCATGGGCAGGGATCTCTCCCGCTGATGGGCTTAAAAGAGCCCCAGGAGTTCACCCACTCACCCCTTTCCCTAAACTGCTCCTGCCAGAGTGGTTTCTCACAGGACAGAGCTCTTATAGGAAAACCACCATCACCACAGCACAGAGGCTGTCCTATCTTACAGATTCAACTTCAAAATGAGCATTGGATGAAGTCTTCTAGACTGGCAGAAGCCCAGAGATCCTCCCTCCTTTCTGGTAAACTAGCACCACGCCAATGCCTGGCCAAGGTATGCACCAAAAAGGCTACTCTTCTCTCCCTCCTCCACAAGGATATTACACAGTGGTTTATGCTCTTGTTGTGGAGATGGATGGTATGTCTGTCATCTAGCATCATCTCTGGGATCCCCAGAGTGCAGGTGGGAGAAGAATGAATGTCCAGTGTTTGCACATGACTCTGTTTCATAGAGGCATAGGAGGTCACAGGCTCTCCTGCACTGTTAACTCCACCTTTGTGTTACAATTAAGGGCATGGAATAACCTATAGTTAGTTTTACAGCAAATAGAAGGGCTTCTGACCCCAAATTCCATCTCTCTACTTTCCAGCTCAAATGACTGCTTCCCCCCTCCTAGTTCTGTGTTGCCACTTTCCTGACCCTTAGATCATGCTTCTGTCATGCTACAGCTTCCCCAGGCATGTTTGAGCTTGCTTTCTTCCAGACCACACTCACCACCTCCCAAGGCAAAGAAGCAGAGCTGGCTGCAGCCTTCCATGCAAATACTCATCCAGCCTCAGGTCAGAGGTGCTTAAGCTCTTCTGGCTTACTGGGAGCAACTCCTCTGTTTTATTCTAAGTCATGTTTAGATATTTGAACTACAGATTATATCACAAGCTCATTAGTAACCTGTATAACTCAAGTTTTCTTCTCTGCTGCCTGCCAATGCACTTCTGGCATCCTGTTCCCAAGTATGATCCTTTTAATTTCATTTCAATACATAAATCCCCTTTGGAGAGTGGAGCCCTCATGCTCATCCACTTTTCCAGTACTACATTCCAGTTCTCACCCACATCAGCAACATCTCCCAAATCTGTGTCACCCAGTCAATACCTAACTGCCTCTTTACACATTGTGCTGAGATCTACAGCCCAGTGGAAGCTGAAGTCTGCAAACTAACCACATCTCACTGAATACCTGCAAAATTAAATGTTTCTCTTTGCAGCTTTTTGTTGTGAAGTTGAATCCACCGGGGTGCACATATGCTTCTCAGATGTACCCTCTGCACACACAGAGTTGAAGTATTAAAAGAGTAGGCTTTAAAACTCCTCAATCATTTTGACAATTTCACACTCTCAGCTATTAAACTACTGTCCTGAGCAGCTGAATTTCTTTGGGATGACATGTTCTCAGACAGACTGTAGATTCCACTTATGAAGAAACTGATGCTTCTATTCCTTATTCCTATTCTAATGCTTTAAACTGTTGATGATGATTTAGTAGGAGTCAGATAATCATTGCAAGAAAATTAAAGCCATTGAAGTTCTTTTCACTCATTTGTTTTTAAATTTACAGACTTTTTGACCATCACTGCCTTACAGTGACACCTTCTGGAAAAAAGCTACAAGATGGGAAAATCCGCTCCATAGAGGAAAGTGTGTGGGATGAGCATGAATCAGCACAGATCAGCTTTGGAGAACTCATTCCTGGCAGACTTCCAGTGTTAAAGTACCACACAGTACTATTATAGCCATCCTATGGCTTCAGCCTTTTGGAAGAGAATGGACCTATTGATAAGTAATTGATCTGATCATATTTACTTTCTTCCATAAAAGAGTACTCAAAGGTAGGATGGCAGCTGTATCATGCTCTGCTTAACATTTCAGAGGTAAAAGAAAAAGAAAACCAGAATAATGTACATTTGCTGGATAAAATTTCCTGCTGTTTCAAATACTCTCTAAAAACATTGTTGTATTTTGAGAGGGACACTTGTGTTAATACCAGAAGTCTTTAAGGAAGAATAGTAGTCAGTGTGCACAGACTTCTAGCTTGATCAGGCAGGCAACACAACAGGAAAAAAAACCTCAGAATTGACTAGAGGAGAATGGCAAATGATGTGAAAACACATTTTTCATTTCTAGAGAGCAGTTCAGCTGCTGAAAATTTCATCTGCTGCTCCTTGAGTGTTTAATTCAGAAAGGAGTTATGTCAGCATCCTCGGTAGTTTCTGGGGCCGCTCACAGTCCCCTGTCCCAAAAGTGGCTCTGCTGTGTCTCACTAGGCTTACAAATGAGAAGGGCTCAAATGTTGGTTGCCATTTAAGAAAATGCAGGTTTTTACAAGTAACATCTGGGGCTGACCACATTTAGTTCCTTAGCAGGCTGAAGAATTGTTTGTGCAGGAATGGCGTAGGAGTCGAGAGAGTTTACTACAAAAAGCTGATATCTAACTGAAAGCAGAGCCCTAGGCCCCCACAATGAGTACAACAGGGTGATTTTCCAAATTCTCAGCTATGGACGTCATGAGTAGGAACTCCAAAATGTCTCAACATCCTTACCCACGTTGTTGCTGATGACCCCAGTGCCAGGAGTCTCCATCCATTTGTGTAACAGTGCTTGCTGTAAATTTCCAGCTCATTAATAGACGTAAGCATGAAATCAACACAGCCATAGTGATTTAAACCAGATGAGGGTCTGACCTTTAGTTTGGACACCGGATCATGTGGGAAACAAATCAAAACAAAGCATTAGTCAGGTGAGCTTGGCTGTACACAAAGGAATGAAACTTACGCCCAAGCCCACTGGGCTGGCACTGACTTGAGCCAAAACACAACACACTGAGTGCTGCTGCCACCAAGTCCTCACCACAGGCAGATGGGGTGGCAAGCTGGCACCACAGGGTAGAAAACCCTGGGCAGATCTGCCATCTGTGCAGATTGGTTGTGCCACCACCTGACGTGGTGGTAACATCCCAAATTTCCAATCTCCAGGGCAGTTCAGACTGCACTATTGGCCCTTCTGGTCCCAATGTGGAACTAGTACATGACCAAAAACCTTCATTCAGTCTCAAGAAACTGAAAATCTTCCCAGTGCTTCCAGCAGGAGAGGACTTCAGCTTTCAAGAGTCTGCTAGATACACAATAGATCTTCTTACCAATGATGATCAGAGCATTTATTAACTTATTTCCAAAAGTTTCCTTTATCCTCTGTGTTTTGGTAGCTCACTTTTCTGATTCCATCCAAAAGAGAACTCTACCAGTCCCCCTAAAAAAATTGTGCTTGCTTCACAAAAAGGAGTTGGAGAGACTTTGTTAAGACAAGAGAGACTGGAGACTGGAGAGACTTTCCAGAAGACAACAAGAGAAAAATCCTAAGGGCAAAAAAAGAGGTTTCATATACTGACAGGTTTAGTCTAAAACACATGACACTTACAGATTTGTTATATGCATTCCTTAGAACTGATTTAGTTAAGTCCTCCAACCCCACCCAGCAAATGAGGTCTTCAGGTGACAAACCCCCAGCAGATGGAGCTTTCAGAAATACCAAATTGTGTCTGATTTTCAGTAAAGCAAAAAGTGGGAAAGCCTGATTTTATTTCTGTATAAATCTAATCTCATTACATCTGCATTGTTATTCTCAAGGCTCTGCCCTCTTGTACCAACTCACTGTGAGGGAGGTGACAAGGCTGGGTGTAACAGGTGTGTTATGGAGAGTGTGAGGTGGAACAAGGAACAGTATGTGCTCATTTGAACATAGGAGCAGAAAGGGAAAGAAGCAGAAGTAGCAGGAATGATCTGAGACTAGTGAAGAGAAACTAGCACAGTGATTTAAAGGAAAGGGCCTTAGAGCTGGAATGCAAGCAGAAGGCTATCTTAGAATTAGTTTCTTTCATAAAACATGATAATCGGATTTGTCAGTAAGCTCAGGCCATTTTTTGAAGACTTGCAATAGTGCCCTTTCTGAGACTCTAGAAACGCCACGGCAGTGGAAGATTAGAGAAACTGAAAGAAAAAAGGGCTTTTGCAAAGAACAGATTCTGACAGTGACGATGAGGCTTTCTTTTTTCCTTGAGATCTGCTGAGCTTCAAGCAAAAAACATTCAAGCTACAAGAGGTCTACACAGTTTTCACTGGCAACTATGAGAGCCACATGGCTATAACAAGAAGTTTATTTCTGCCTAGATATAAACCACTGGTCCTGAACCCCCAGCGTTAGAAAGAGAGGGAGACTAAGACACAAAGAGAAAGAGAGAGAATATGTTTATTTGCAAGAGGACAAAATATGCTGGCTGTTGTTACTCAGCAAAGGACCAGGAGTTCTCTGTACTTTATATATAGTTATGAGAAACTGCCCCTCATAAAATATTTGAATGCAAGTTTCTTTTCAATTCAAGAAACCTTCAAAAAGGACCCTTCTACTGTACTAGTAATCTATATTAATTTTCTACAACAATAACAGAAGTCAGTTTACCAGTTGGTGGTTTCCTTTATTATAAAGCTTGAAATGGAAACTGTGGCCTTGATGAAAACTGTAAAATTCCAGTAAAAGGGATTACTCATCCTTTTGTGTGCCCCAGTTCCACATATCAAATAACAAGCAGTGACACCCTCAGCTACCAAGTGGAAGCAAACATACTTCAAAAAGGGGAAAAAAGCCACACAGAGGATGAGTAACATTTGACATTTTGATGTCCGGAATTTCTGTAAATGTCTCTCTCCCAGAGGAGAAATATCTTCCAAAATATTTAGTTCATTGTGGTATTTCCCTTTGATAGAGCACTTTGAAATCAGGAGGGAGGGGGGGCTCGAGGGGAGAAATACCCTTAATGAAAACATCTTAATATTTAATTAACTCCTTGCAATCTGGGACAGTTTAAAGCATTTAAAATCGAGATTAGTGCAGCAGAGGGAAAAGGGGAATGGATTTCCACCTAAAAGATTCCTGACAGTTGTGAACGACCTCCCTGCCTGCTCTCTCCCTATCTAATAGTGCCTGAGAGAGTTAATTTCATCCTCAAGAGGAGAATTTCCTCGAACAAGAAGCTATTAATCATCCAAATACCATATGCCTAATCACTTTGGTTATGATGGAATATGACAACCTATAGAAATGGATTAATATTTCCATCCTAAAGCCCAACATCCCCAGGGGAAAGCCTGTACGTTCATTTCCTGCACATGTTGGTGTCACAGTACATTGAGCCACAGCCTGATGCATTCTGCCACTTGTGCAATCCCTAGCAAGGCAAATGGATGGAAAAGTTGGCCTAAATAAGTTTCTGAGTTAACTGTCTGTTGTTATTGAGGAAAACCTGCAACTTCCATAAGATTTTAGCATACTTATCGGAGCTTAAACAGATTTCTAGTGCAAACATACTGCCAAGCATGTTGTAGAACAGAGTTTTAGTATGATGATCTGTGGTCAAATTACAGGACAATAAAAAGACGTTTTTAAAATGTAGTTAAAAATTTCATCAGTTGGCTCAAAATGAAATCAACTGTAGCAAACCCAAGCCTTGTGAATGCTTAATGCTTTTGTTATTCTGACTTCATGCCATGGATCAGAAATAAAAATCCCAACATAATACCTGACTAACATGAGTTAAATCCTCACAAATACTGGTAACTACATAGCTCTGGAAACATTCTCAGTTATATCTCTCTGTCTTGCAAGAAAACTATGCTCCATCCACAGCAATCTCCCTCTTTAGCTTGATGAGGGGCCTGGTCTGCTCCCAGAAGCTGAACCCTGGATGCCTTCTCTTGAAAGTATTGGTAAAAAAGCCAGAATAGAAGAGCTCTAAACTCCAGGATACGCATGGCCCATTTCAAAGTGGATGACTGAACTTCAGAGAGTGGTACCTCCTGTGATGTTAGTATACAGCCATAAAGGGATATTAAGAAATCCAGACATCCCACCCTGACCAACTAGCCCAACAGAGCATTGCACAGGTCAGGAAGGGACTAAACCCCTCATAAAAACTGTCTGGTCTGTTTCTCCAGGGCACCCACAGCCATGGCAGTAAGTTTGCACCTCAAAATGCTTTGTTCTAGATAATGGCCACAGGATGGAGACAATATTGTCCTTGTAGCTGATATAGACATCAGTTGCACTGCATTTCTAGGAGGAAGGATTAAAATGTATTTTGCTTTTTGAGATGAAAGGGAGAATCCATACTACATAACAAAGTAATTCTTTGCAAATTCCATAAAAACATTTTGGGGGCATCAGGTTGAAATCCTCAATACCTCACTGTTTGGTTTTCACGGGCTTAAGTCATGTATTTGATATCATCTCTTTCCAAAGAAACAATAAGCTAAATTATGAAAATTAGGTATCCTTCACTGCATTCGCCCACAGATCATGTCAGGCAGTGCCTGTAGATAAAAAGACAGCTCAGAGAGGCTGGTCAAGGTATTTTATTCAACAGTAGGAAAAGGCTGTTTTCTCCAGGCTCACAGTAATTACAGCAGAGAGGGGAGAGAGAACACACATGTGCTGCACAAAGCTCAGCAAATCCAAGAGGGGCTGCAAGCAGAGCTGGCAGTGATGCCAGCCAAAAATCCCAAACACCCTCAAAGTTCTCCTTTTAAGCTACAGCTGGCTGCCAACTGTTCAACCGTTGCAGAGAAGAGGAGGAGGAACAAGGGAAACTTTATAATTTAACAGTATATAACTTCAGTTGGAATAATTTCAGGGATAAATACAGGAAGTAAGAAAATACATGAAACATATTGCCCTTGTCCTCTATTTTTAAAGGAAAAATTAAATGGCCACTGACAAATACCAGGTTTCTGTACCAACTGAAAGGCTAACAATAACAGGACACCACAGACTATACTGTTTGCTAGGCAGGACAAGGACCAGACTTTAAGTGCCCTACAAAAATCCAGAGGACACTCTTCAAAGTCCACCAAATACAAACGCACAAACCCTGAAGTTTTGACATTTAAAGAAAGCAAAAGCATATGACTAAGGACACCTGAATCAGAGACTGATTACCAAATGTGACACAAGACCCATTGGTACACTGCCTTATCATCCTCTGACAAGAAGATGCATCACCCATTAAGCTAAATTAAGAAACACAGAGGAAAAGTGGCTTCTAGAAAAGAATTTCCAGTAAAGCCACACTGGCTTGAGTAGCAAAGACCTTGTAGTCTGACGAAGACCAGACCCACCACAGAATAAAAATTTTTATCAGAGCTTCATGGTTCCCCAGGCAGCCTGCTAAAGGAGACCAATAGGTATGCCACAGAATAGAAAACCCGGAGCAGCATGTTGCTGCTTTTCTAAACATACTGATGTGGGAGATTTAAACTCATATGCTGATAATTTCCTCATTAGAACAGCACTATTGCACTATTTGCAGACGAAGTTACTGCTCAACATGTGCACCATGTCCCTAATCTGGCCCTTAATAGGAACATACACACTCCACCAGATGGAATGCGTTAGATATTAAATATGAAAGTTGTTTTTGTTTTTAGAAGTCTATGTAACTTCACACACACACACAAAAATATCCCATAGACTATATATTAATCATGTTTACTGATGTCTGGAGAGTATTAGTACACTTTGAAGAAAGTCTACTGTGCCAAGCCTCTGTCAGCTGAAGGTATAAATTTTCTTCTTTGCTCCTTGTGTAACTTTTTCTTTCTCTCAACATCACCCAGTGAAGTGAGGTTAGAATGGAACTAGATGTGCTTTCATATTATCCTCCAAGGGCTTATTAGATATGTAAATGGATGACTTCACTTGGAAGACAAGTGTTCTGGTACCCAAGCCATCTTTTCCACCCATCAAACTTTTCATACGGGCATCTTTTTTGAATATTTCTGTAACAGAATGAAAAATTTTCAGAAGTATAACTCTACCCTTAGCACATCTTTAGATAGCCAAGCTTCAAACCTAGGGCTGCAAATTACCTTCCTAAAGCAACAATTATAAATAAAGCATCTGAGATATGGTCTCCCCCTACATTGTGAGGCACAGTAATAACACATCTTCACCTGAATAGATGTTTTGCATCAGAATATGAAAAACTACAAGTTGCAGTTGAAAAAAGCCTGGCTTCTGGAACATAATGAAAAAACATGCTGATAAAACTGGAGCACAGTCATTCATGAGGAAGCATTTCCTTCCTTAAGACACAATGCCATCTAGCAGTGGCAAAGGGGTTATCTTTCAGCCATCAGCCAGTTTAGGTCTTCAAGGACACAGCATCAGCATGGACATGGCATCAGCCTGCCAGCTAATGGCCAATATTCCCAGCATCTTTCTGCAAAGTGGGAATACCTCTTGGAAGTCTCTTGGCAAAAGTAACTGAGAATTCTTAGAAATGTTATATATGAAAGCACTTACTGGATGTCAACAGTATAAGCACTGCACTTAATAAGAGTAGCTAAGTAAAGTCAGTCTAAACTATAGGTTTCCAATATTAACACCATTTACAGCAGAGGAAACTAGTAAATTCAGTACTACAAAATACATAATCCTGTTCCTTCACTTAGAAAGAAGCAAACACAACACAGAAAATTGTAAGGCACACAGAAATCTCAGCTGCAGCTACCATACAAGTTGAAGTTATGGAAGCAAGATAGATTTTCTTTGCAATCACACCAACATAAGTTATTATTTGTGGTTATGCATTGTTATTATCTACATCCATCTGCAATGTTTTTGAACATAACATTCTGATTTTGACCCTCTGAACTGTACTGAAGCAAGATTCTTACAGTAGCCTGAAATCAGTGATTTTTGATCAGCATATTTTTCATAGCAAAGAATTACTTCAGTCACTAGTTGCCGTTTGAATAAAGTTGTTTAACATCAAAGACAGCTATCTCAGTTGGAAAGGACAACAATCAAATGGCCTTGATGAAGAAGTCTGTTTTGGCAGAGTTTTCTCTGCCTTCCAAAAAAACCACCAAAAAAACAACACCAGCCAAGCTTCAGCTAATCAACAAAAATGTTGAAGTACACAGAAAGCTAAAGTGCCTCTGAAGCAAAATAGCAAAACTGGCAAAACACACAAAAGTATTTCAAACATATTTACAGTTAACTTTATATATTTGCTTATTTATTTTGGTGTGAAGAGGTATTTCTTTGCAGAGCTAGTGGTAAAAGTCAACTTGCAAGAAGTCTTGCTGAGTGACCTTTCTTCTTCAGGATGGACCCAGACCACCAAGCAGAGGAAAGAAGAGCCACCCCTCTGGATGAGGCAGTGGGGTTTGTACTTGCCACACAATGTCTTCTCTACACAGCCACGGGGGGAAACTGCTCAAACACTACTTTTCTCAACTGCTAATAGGTTGGGAATGTATAACAGACAAGAATGGAGCATAATTGGGGCAGTTAGGACAGGGATGTGATTGCCTCCTCAGTCCCAGGAAACTATCATTAATTCAACAACACCTGGAAAGGCATTGGTTTGACTTACCAATGGGCAAGTAAATGTTTTTTATCTGACTGTGTAGCCAAACAAATAAGGCCTTTCTGAGCACCTGATGTGTGATACCTTGCCAAGACCTGTGCTGGCTCTCAGAAAGAACATATTTTAAAGGTACTTTTCTCCATTACCTTGGAGGTGCCTGTGGTGTGCCTGTAAACATTGTGCCAAAATATTACCCCAGCCTTGGATCCTCACCAGTTTCTACTTTGCTTTTTTCCACCATTTTCTGGGGTGAAGAGCCTGATTGTTACATTCTTACTATAACTGTTAAATTATTAAAGAACAATGGTATATTATTTTTTTAAAATTCTGAATAAATCTTAAGACTTTCCATCTCACTGTCTTCCTACTATAACCTAATGGCACACATTGAGGGGAAAAAAGCTCCACGAGGAGCACACCCATAAAATATATCAGTAGGTCAGACTATTCAGCGTTACACAATTGTGTTGTGAAAGGCCCTGCTGTCAAAACAAGGGAGTTATTGACATGGGAGTATTAATAAGGTAACAACAAGCCACCTGAACTCACCTGAATTCCCACTTTTTAAATTTACACCAGACACTTAAGCTAGTAGCAGCACAATTTAGTGCAGTAAACAGAACAGCTTCTTGGAAAAACACACCTACCAGCATGCTTGTTGCTGCATCAACACAATCTTTCTCTCCCTATTCTTAGCAGAACCCAGTTCAGATAGAGATAAAAGATCAGAGATCCTTTTGAAGGCTTTAGAATTTGTTTCTACTTTGAACAGGTCACTTATCACTGCTATGACTCAATTCAGAGGTCCTTATCTCATGCAGCTGAAATGGCCACTCTCCTGGGCTGGGAAAGGATGTTACTTAAAGGCTCCATTAGTCACCAAAGTGTTTTTCTCTTAAATGTGCAAGTTTTTGACCTTGAAGGTCAGGAAAAGACCATGAATCTGTTGTTGGTTGGTTTTCCTGGACTCGCATCTAAGTGGCCAATGTTCTCCTAATTGCATTTCCTTTCTACAACAGCTTGCCACAGCCCCACACAAGAAAGGGTTCATCCAGCCTGGAAGTGCTTTTTGAGGCACTCAGGACAGACTAACCAGAAGGATCCATTCAGAGCAGGGGACAGAAAAAAGAATAAAATACACAAGAATAAAATACAATTAGGTATCCAACAACAGGGCCCAGTCACCATGTGCCAGGCCAGAGGTGAGGTTGCATTTACACTCAGCTCCAGGCAGGGAGTTTCCAGCGTATGAAAAATGGTATAAGGAAAAGGAATGACAGAAATTTCTATCAAAATCAACCAAAACTGCAAGAAAAAAAAAAAAAGATTTTTCTTTTTTCTAAATAATTCAAACAAAGGGAGTGAAACTACAAAGAAAAAGAATTGTCTTTAAGAATCTCTCTTCTCACAAAAGTCAAATAAATCAAAGCAGGAAGCAAGCAGTGTGATGCATCAAGGTTATTGATGGTAAGCGTTATTTCCAGTAACTATTTTGATCTAAAATGTGTGTTTCAGATGGCCTAAATAAAAGGAAAAAAATAAATAAAAAAAATTACATAAAACACTTCTGACAAATTCAAAGAGAAGCAATCTGGTTTGGTTTTTTTTCTTGCTTCGCCTCCCATGTTTCTTGAAATGCTTCTTTTTTTGTGTGTGCATATTTCAAAGCAAATACCTTCAAAAATCTGTTTGTATTCACTAAGTTGTGATACACAAGGAAAGCAAAACACTGAGTATCCTGTATGTATTTTCTGCAGGTATTTAAGACCCAATGCTTTACAGTGCACATCTCTGTGCAAAGTCATACTGTTGGGCTACAATGGAAAAACTCAGTTTCTGTTTACCAGCTGAGCATATCATTAGTAGACAAGACAATGCCTGAAATCACTCAGGATTTCATCATGTTAAAAGCAGTTCCGCAATGAACAGACAGCAGTTCTCCCCAAACATTTTGGAGATGACAGATACAACATATGGATTAATATTTCAAATCAAAACCTGATATTTCAGAGTTCCTTCAAAAAAAAAAAAAAAAACACAGAAAAAGAAAAAGAAAACAAAAAAATCCAGCTGTACTTTATTTCCTGTTGTCATCTCCTTAGGCCCTGACAGGGAAAATGTCACTCAGGAACCACATTAAATGCACACACTACCCCTATGTGCACACTTGAGCATAAAACAAGTTTATACAGACACAAAATGGGAAGCATTTCAAAGCGGTCATTAAAAAGAACTCACACAGCTTTTATGAGGAATAACATATTTTTTAAAAAAAGAGGCTGTGATATGATGCATATCACCTTGGTGCAAGACTTTGCCAAATAGCAAGCCTTTTAACAGTAGCATAAATACAGTCTGTTATTTAAAGTCCAAGAATTTCAGGCTTGAAATCCAAGGAAAACATATTTATTTCTTACAGCTACTCTTTTTACACTTTATAGTATAGCTGTAGAGGCTGTAAATTAATTTGGTAGAGGGTTGTAGAAATTTGCTAATTCTTCCTTATTCACTAGGTGGCACGATTAGTCCATCAGACTTAGGCTAATGAATTTAAAGTAGTTTCTCCCATAGCTGCTGCACACAACAGTCTGAAAAGAAATGTTATGTTTTTAAGCCTTTCATAAGGGCTCTTCTGGGTTTTAACTTGACATGTTTTTCCATCTTGAGCAGGAGAGCAATTTTTCAAAAAGCCTGTAGATATTAAAGCCACAAAATGCAGAATGTACATATGTCACTTTATAGTTATACCATTCAGAACGGAGCTTTAACCACATAAAGCAAAGGATCCAGCACAGGGGGTGGGAAGGAACAACTAAAGTGTGTCTTAAGCTTCACATTAAGTGATTATACTTTGAAGAAAATATTTGAAGAAGGGAAAAAAAAACAACTCTGAGGCAGCAGAAAATATTATCCGTCTCTAAATGTTCCATTGTGGAGCCTGAGTTATATTCAGTAATACATCATTTTTTTTCTGTTTGTAGTCATGTGGTTATTGATTACTAAACTAAACTCAAAGCATTGGCCCATGTAGTAGAGATTTGCTGACCTTTATTGAGAAAAGCATGTGAAAATGAGGGAAACTTAAGTTAGAACTTGACTTTCCTCAATCTGAAGTGTTCATAATGCAGGACCCAACACCCAGTACCGGGGCTCAGACACTTAACAGGGAGGGCAGGCAGACATGCCAGCCCAAGGGTTTCCCACTAAAATGTGCAGGAAAACTGAGCATGCAGTAAAACACTCTGAAAGCTAGTTTGAGCTCTAAGATTGTTTTGAGCAGTAAGTCAACAATTGATTAGGAGAAAGGTGGAAAGAAAAAGTTGATTTTACTTTGATGGCAAAGGAAGACAGCAGCCCCTGCTGCTTGCCTGTCCTGTTTCTCCAGTACATCTGGTGGGTTCCTTTTCCTGGAGACCCCTGCAGCTTGTCCACAGGCTGTGGACATGGTGGGTACAGCCAGGAGCTGGTTTGTCCCTAAGACGAGCCCAAAGAGAAGGAAAAGGCAAGAAAAGCCAAAATAAAAAATAGTTGTAGCACTGTTCAGTCCAAGTGAAGACACGGTGGTTGCCTGTTAAAGAGCAGTGCCTGCTCCTTTTAAGAATCATCTCCTAGATGGAAAAGTCACAGACAGGTTCTGCTATAGAGCATCTTTCCACTTCCACAGAAGAAAGGGGCTGTACACATGAGGAATAGTTTTCCAGTGGTCTGTGGTCTAGTTACCAAGTAGAGCTAATGCCAGAGTCTGCTGTAGGTGAGATCTGAAGAGGAGAGGCCGGAGTGTCAGGGCAGATCTGACAGGTATCTTGTACCTAGGGAAGAGGTGCATGAGTTCTTGCAAGAGCTTATGAAGGCCACAATTCATGTCTAACTGGTGTGTCACAGAAAAAAAAGGTCCATTCACACAGTGTCCCAGACCTCCCACAGGACAAACTCCAGCCTTGCTCAGAGAGTAAATCACACACCAGGTTTCCAAATGACCAAGAGGCCTTGAGGATTATGTTTTCAAAGACACTTAGCAGTTTGGCTGCTTCTGAAAATCTGGATCTCAGGTGATGAAAAAGATGATATAAACCTGACTGTTAGAAGGTGTCAGAGTCATAAATATTAGAGGCTAAAATCCCTGTTAAATCACCCTTTCCTTGTTATATGTAGTTCTGGACGATTTTTTAAAAAAACATGTGTCAATATTCTCAGGAACGGGTGCTTCCGAATAATTCCTGAGGTCCTTTAAAAGTATTTCTTTGAATGTTTTTCTCCTTCCAGTTTGTCACTTACTCACATATCACAAGTTTAGAAAAAGTCACAGAGCACCACTGTGCTCAGAACCAGCTCCCTGAATAGTCCCTCTGCAGCTGTAACGCAGCAGGAAATCCAAGCTGCTTGGATGTGTTAATTAGTTGGCAGCTCTCCTCAAATTTTCAGCAGCAATGCTTAGTGTTATAGGCCTGTCTGCAGGCATACACTTTGATTTCACTGTTTCACCAAGAAAACCCTGTGAAAGAAAGAAGCAGTGCCAAGTTTCATAGGAGTTAATGCATCACTTTGCAAGCTCTTCATGGTGGAGGGTCTGAAGTCTTACTTTTGGTGTTATAACTGAGACAGCTACAGAATGCTGGTGATGACCACCTCCAGATGAGTCACTTGGCTCAGACCAGTTCCCAGCAGATAAATAATGTCAGATATATCTATCTTTCAGCTATTTGATCCAGTCTTGGAAAGAAACCCTCATCCTGCTGAAGCTGCACATAAGCAGCTGTAGCGAAGTGAGTGAAGCTTGGGGTTACCCCTGCAACAGAGACCCTGAAGCCACAGTGCCACTGGTGGTCCCTGTCACACAAACTACCACAGAGCTGTAATAGTCTCTGACACAGCACTCAAACCATTAAACAAGGAAACTTTCCAGCTTTTCTTCTGTTTGGTGCTGTGTCAGGGCCTCATTGCATCATCTCAGCCAAATCCATAATCACCTAAAACTGTAAGATGGCAATTTTTGTTTAGTTTAGTTTTTTATTTCAAAGTAGTACCAGCAATGAGCATTAGCAACTATCTTCATTTGCTTATTTGATACATTTACTGCATTAGTTTAAACACATTTGAGAGTATCATGCTCAACCATCTCAACACTGTGGGACTTTTCCAACAGCTCATTGCCCCTACAGCTTCCACATGTTCTGTGCACTGTAGGAGCTTATCTATGTTTTCAGAAAAAAATTCAGACAAAACCAGACTCACCTCTGAGGACAGGAAGGGACCAGTTTCCAAAAGCTTGGGATTTGCCTTTTTCTCCATTCCATCAATAAGCAGTAAGTAATTAGAACCCTCAGTATTATTTCTTCCTCTGTTTTCTGGACTCCATCAATAAAGTGCATACCAAAAAGGTTTCTTTCATAAGTCGGTTTTCTTCTGCATCTTTTCCTTATTGCAGGCAAACACTATAAGAGAACTTAAATTAATTTTTTGCTGTAGACACAGGCTTAGTTCCCTTGAGATGATGTATTACAATCTACAAGAATATATAATTATATTTATTGGTGCAAAATAAATGGATGAAGTAAAATAAAATACAATGCTCTAACATATTCAGAGGTAAACAGAGTCTACCTAGAATTGTTTGGACAATACAGCATTTACTCGCTTCTCACATACTTGGAATAAGTGGGTTTATCCTCAGTTTGGATGTGTGTCTATACAACTTCCGTATAACCTGTCTGCTTTTTCTTTATGGTTGAAAAAAAGGTCAGAGAAACAACAGACTTCATAAATAATTTTGCATTAAGATGGCACAGCAAAAGTGGATGGCAGGAAACAGCTGACAGTAAGAATGAAAGAATTTATGTTTTCATGCAAATTGTGCAAAAAGGTGCAAAGTGCCAAACATGTTGCTTAACTTCATTATTTCCCAGGGGACAGAGCCCAGTCACAGCCTGAAGCAGCACAAAAGGAGGATAGCAAACCCATGCATGTAGCCAAGGCAGAGGCACCCACCCAGGCAGAAGACCTGCAAGGGACTTTCCACCCACAGTGGTTCCAGCCAGGCAGCTTTGAAAAGTATTCTCTTGAAAATTATTAGGGATGTAGTTTGTTTATGAAATACAGTGTCATAAGGTCTGTAGCCTCACTTTCTTCAGACTGACTGCTAAATAAACACCAGCTGTTAAATATGTGTCTTTAAAGAGTATCTTCAGTGGGAGAGTAAACGTGGTATTGCTTACTCCATTGGAAAAATACAGGACTACCTGATCAGAGAAGTGATTCAATTCTGCTATTGTAGCTTCTGCTTTTTAAGGAAATCACCTTTGGTTTGGAGTTCAGTAGGACTGCAACTGTTTACCCTTAAAGCCATACATTGAATATTGAGATATTATCACAGTGCTTAAACAAATATTTGCTAAGCGTTTTCAAGCATTAAATGGAGAAACTAAAATGAAATTCTGAAAAAAAAGTGTTACTGGTAAACCTCCACGTTGTTCACCATTGTATTATCCAAGGGACAATTTAAAGAGATCCAACATGAAATATTTGTTCTTTCTTATCCCCACAGGAGTATCTGAGGCACTACAATCCTTTTCATTTTTTAAGGTGGAAATGACAGCTCTAACTGGTTGTACTTCCCACACCTATAGATTCTTACCATCTTTAAACTGTTCATGCATGCTCCTCTGTATTCTAGGCTTTCTAGGGGGGGAAGCAGAGTTGACTAAAGGCCATGAACACCCCCACTGTGAATGCAGCAGGTTCCCTTTGCCTCCATCCCTAGAATATCATGGACTTGTCATGGGAACTCAGTTTGTGACCAGCCATGCAGCTGACTAGCACACAGCTGGAAGAGAAGATATTAATATCTAACATTGCCTTATATCTGTTTAAAAAATAAATTAAATTAAGCCCTCAATTGCAGTGCATCCCACTGAAGTCAGTTTCCAAGATCTATCCAGAAGGTGGCAATCTTGTTTCACATTTGTGCCATTTCCAGGCAGACTCCTGACTATGGGACTATGACCTGTGGCCTGCAGAATAAAGAAAAAAGAATTTTATTTTAAACTGGCAGCTACAGGCGTGTTATAGGCACAAAATAAAAAAAGAGGGAAAATCCCCCTTATCTCTAAAGGTAAAAATCTTAAAATTGAGCATTTTGACTGAAAATAATATAATTTTAAAACTGTTGTCCTTGGTAGATGGAATTACTTTGCAAATGTCCTTTCCTTATAACAACTTCTTAGCATTAAGAAACTGATCAGAGGCCTATTTTTACAGACACAATTTTGTTAGTGGAATTATGTGCAAAAGAAAGCTTTCGTTTCTTTACTGGAGGTGTGATTTGCCTGCCTCACAAGATGAGCACATCACCCCGAGCTCCATCAAGGATCACCCGTGGCACATTCAGTCCCGTTGTGCTTTGACAGGAGAAGGATTATGCCAAGGCTTGGAGTGGATGACCTCCCCTATTGGAGTGAGATAGCTGTCCCTGATACTTTAAGCAGCCATATTTTAAAGGAAATAAGAGCACGCAAAAGTAAAATATTTTAATTCTTTGAGGTGTCGTTTATTCAAGCCATGCTGTGGCTGCTGAACCACAGAGGTTCACATCCCCTCTGGCCCTGAAAACGCTCCATTAATTGTTGACCTGCAGAGGACATGGTCGTGTTAGTGTCTGCAAGAGCATCAATCTTTCCCATCCCCTGTGCCTGGCTGTTGCTCAGGGCATCAGTACAGCACAGTAACTCTAATGGGCAGAAAGGAAGAATGAAGACAATGGATTATATGTTCCAAAGCACAGCAATCATTATGTTGTGCACAGACATTTGCAGTCAGCTTAATGAAGTGAGAGTGAAGGCCCCAAGACCAAAGGGTGTGGAAACATTCAATCTCCTGCAGACATGTAAGAGTAGCAACAAACCAACTCAACATAAGGCAAAAATAAATCACTGAGATAAGAGGAAATTTCTACAGGAGACTGAAAAATATTGCAACATCTGGAGAAAAAAAAAATAGTTGAATATGTGTTTTGGATGCTTTGTAGGAAAAATATCTGCAAAAGACTGTCTTGTCTTTAAGCACTGAACATTGAGACCCAGGATGTTTCCTGGGGATTAATAACTACAAGGAGAGTTAATGACCCAGAGAAAAGCTGAGGGTCATTAAAACCAGTCAGTCATCAGCTCATTGGGAAATGCCC
Organism: Florisuga fusca; assembly: GCA_038090715.1. Taxonomy (NCBI): domain Eukaryota; kingdom Metazoa; phylum Chordata; class Aves; order Apodiformes; family Trochilidae; genus Florisuga; species Florisuga fusca. The sequence goes on from JAAWXA010000002.1 coordinate 26,105,637, forward strand.
TATGCTGAAGTTTGTTACGGTTGCTGCTAACACCCTTCCTTCTTGATAAATAGAAGAAAAGGAAAAAAAGTGGCAGTGTAAATTCTTCCTGCATAGACAGAAAGCCCTGCAGCCATCCATGCCTCTGTGAGGGGAAATGTTGGGGGGCATCTTCATTGTGTTAAGCTCTAAAAAAAAAAAAAAAAATTAAAAAAAATTCACCCTTTGAATTTAAATTACGCAACACAGACAAATAATGTCTCAATGTCTCACTTAATAAACAAGGTGGCACTTTAACAATAATGAGGGACAGAAGCTGTCTCCTTTCTCCCTGTTAGGAAAGTCACAGGCTATGAGGGAGGAATGGTGAAAAATTTCTGCCAGTTTTCTGTGTCCTTGAAAATGAATGCAGCACAATTCTAACTATAGAGGAGGTAGAAATAGGCTACATAAATGTTTCTAGACCTGAAAACAGCTCCTCTCTTCCTTATTTTTCCTTTTCAAGCCCCTGCCTCATTCCCACTTCAAAGAACTCCCTGTGTTTAGGTGTGCTGCCCATCAGCCCATGTGTGAGGGATCAAAGGGACTCTCAAAGCCCGGGTCACCCCCACTGGCTCCATCTCACCTCAGGATTACAGAACATGTGTGAAACCGGGACCTGCCAGGGCACAACAGGCACAGCACAGGCTGGGGCACCTCCAGGAATACATCCAGCCCCCAGCAGAGCCTTAGGAAAAGCAGCAAGAAGGAAGAGTAAAATCATGATCTCAAATTTATGGTGGCAGTGTACATTGCTTGCAAAAAATTGTGTATTCATTGCTTTCTTCTCAGTTGCCTTAACTCTGAAGTGTGGAGGTCTATGAGAGGAAAAGTGACATAACAGAGTGAATGAGAGAGAACACCCCAAGTGAAGCACCAGGCAAATGTCTGCAAAATCAAGTATTTAATCTATAAAATGAGGTATGTGTTGTTATTAAGGCATTTTGCCAGCTTGCAGATTGGGATACTCTCAGAATCTGCACATTTCAAACATGAAAATTAGTATTGTTATATCCTATTTCAGTGCCCTTAGATTCAGTATAGTTGGTTCTGGAAAGCCTCAGGCATCTTTCAGTAAATGCTAGATATCCCTTAGGTTAAGCATTACTTATTTAAGAGGTTCATTATATAAAATATTAACTTTATTAATAAGTGCACTTAGAGTTACGAATAGCACTTTTAGCTGAACAAGGACAGAACAGGTTTTTGTCTTAAGGCACAAAAATATTGTCAGCTACTTGAACTGTCCGATTTGGCAATGAACATCTGGGAGAAACTTGCTTATCTGAACATTTCATTTGTCTGAGAGTTTGGCAGCAACAAGGGGAAGTACAAGACAGGCAGCAACTACAGTCACATATTTCCTACCTTCGTGATACGCCATGACACTGCTGCAGGACCCAGTAGCCAAAAGCAAAGCCATGGTTGTTCTGGAAAAGGCTTTCTTTCAGGGAAATCAGCATGTGTGTTTAAGTTAAGGTAGATGTCTATAAAAACTTAGGGCAGCAAGGTTTCCTTTAACAAGTAGATCTTGTAGTGAAGCCTGCCTAATCTAAAAATGCATTCTTATAAATCCTGAACAGCCAGAGGCAAGGCAGATGTTTAACAAGAGAGCTTGGAGAAACAGAAGTTATCAGGTAGAGCCATCAAAAGACCTCAAATAGCATTTTTAATTTTCAGAGATACAGAAAGATCCAAGTGGGCATAGATGGTCGTAGGAGGCACTACATGACTGAGGTTCTCATTGTTGTTAAGGCAGGTAGTAGGGCAAGAACAAACAGGGACTGCCCAGGCCCTCTCCTTCAGCAGCAGCCATGTCAAATAATTTTCAGAGAATCCCAGAACTATTTAGGTTTTAAAAGATCCTTAAGATAATTGAGTCAAACCATTAACATGCCACTGCCAAGCCCACCACTAAACCATGTTCTTAAGCAGCACATCTATGTGCCTTTTAAATATCTCTTGGGATGATGACTCCACTGCTTCCCTAGACAACCTGTTCTAGGGCCTGACAACACTTTCTGTGAAGTACATTTATCCTAATATGCAATCTAAAACTCCCCTGGGATTGGGAGGGGAATGACCTTGAGGCCATTTCTTCTTATCACTTGTTATTTGGGAAAAGAGACCAACACCCACCTGGCTACCAACCTCTTTTCACATAGCTTTAGAGAGCAATTAGGTCCTCCTTTTCTCCGACTAAACAACCTCAGTTCCCTCAGCTGCTCCTCAGAGGACTTGTTCTTTAAGCTCTCACCAGCTTCATTGCTCTTCTTTTGCTGCATGGTAGAAGGTCTGCTGCATTCTTCCCCCACCGTGCCAGGGTGGGCAGTGGGACTATGTAAGAAGTTGTTCATCTCAGACACGAGCATTCATATACCCACTACCCATTATGGTATCTATGCAGTAGGGACCTTCTTTTACAGAGAGGCAATTCATTTAAAAGTCTCATTTTACTGATTTATTTGGGTGAACTATTCAGAGATGATAAAATAAATCTCTGTTCTGTACAGAATCTTGCTGCACTTCCAACTGGGAAACCTTACTTCTCTTGACTGAACATTTGGCTCCACTCGAGAGAAGAGTTCCACCAAATTTCTCTTCCTCCCCATCCCTCACAGGAAAAGGATGCACCACTTCTCCTTGCAGACTTTGTTTGAATGTTACTCATGACTTTTCAAGATGTGCTGGGGCTGAAATACACGAAGACTTATTTTTAAGTAGTCCTACTTTTGAGCCAAGTACTTCAATCTTTCATTTAGGAAAATAAAAGTTCACTAGGAGACAGAAGGCTCTTGGGAAGTTCAATCCAGGCTGCTCTCACAAGCTGGAGATATATCTCCCCAGTGTTTACTTCCCTTCGAAGCTTCATTTTATTTTCTCTGTCTCAGCGTGGCCATCTTGGGCAGCAGCATCCTTCATCACAGGGAAAGGAAGAGAAATTCTGCAGCCTCCACAGATGAGCTCTCACATGCTGGAGTTTTACCTGACCTTTCTGTCATGAGAAGACAGATGAGGAAGATTATTTGCCATATCATCCCTGTTTTAAAAGAGCAGGGTTCAATGTAAGGGTTAAAATAAACCTGGGAAAAGTGAGGCAAGGGAAAAGGAAGACTTCCAGCATATCAGAAATCTCTTCAAAAATTTTATACAAACTTTTCACTCTATGAATTTAGTAGGAAATCTGTCAAAACATGGCCTTACTGTCCACACATTTTCTGACTCAAAATAGTGGCAATCAGAATGAAACACAGCAAATAAAAGTAAATAAACAAACAAAAAATAAACATCCAATTTATTAGTTCTCTGGCAAACCTGCAAGACTAGGAGAGAGGACAAAGAATATATGGAAATTCAAAACAAAGATGGAAAACAGAAAAGCCTCCAGTTTCACTGGCGTAACCTTGCCAAGTATCAGAGACTACATGGAAAGCCAATGTCAGCAAAATAAACCTTTAGCAACCAAAAAGTCCATGAAGTCTGAAAACAGCTACTTCCAGAAATCAGAAAATTATAACAGCCTAATTTAAAAATATGGTCTTTGTGACAGCTCTCTGGAAAGGTAAGTTCACTCTTGCCAAGGCCAGAGAAAAAAAGAATCCTGCTCTGTATGACAGTGATAGCCTTGACATGCCTTAAGCTTCAAGTTTTAAGCAATAACCGGATGTGGCAAGAGTGATGTTTCTAAAAATTCTTCAGTCATCATGTGCAAGCAGAGTCTTACTAAATATCAAAACCTAAAGACTGAGATGGTTTTTTTTCTTCTCAAATATTTACTCTACATCCATGAAATACATGCAGAGTGAGGGTAACATTTTAATGAATGTCTGTTCTTTTGCCCATTAGGAGTTTTTACAGATACATGGAGGCAAGAAACTAACAGAGTGGGGTGACAGAGAATAATCTGCTGAAGCTCAGTTGGCTATCAGGCCATCCTTAATACAAACAGGCAATTGTTTAGGGTTGGGGAAAATAAGAAGGAGTTTCTGGAGCTTCCTTACATGGTCCCCATGAGATGGCAGGGCTGAGCACAGATCTTTGCCCTTTCCACCTGCAAGATCTTGTGCCTGATGCCTGCTCTGCCAACAACATCTGCAACCACGGACTGTGTTGACGAAAATTGCTTCTAAATTAAGTGTTTTTCAAATTTTCCCCAAGAAGCCACAAACTAAATAGATTTCTTTGTGCAGTTCCTCAGTGTCATGGTTTTGGCTGGGATCAAGCTAATTTTCTTCTTTAGCACCCATTTTCTTAAATATGTTTTAGATCTAAATTATTATTCAGAGACAACTGTTAACATATTCACTCTCAGGAACAATTTATAGAAAGAAAAAGAAGAAGTATCAATTAACAGGTAATTATTAGTATACAGGGCTTTTCATATTAAAACATCAAAACTTGAAAACAACAGTCATATTCTTGCAACAATAAAAGCAAATTATTAATAGCAGTGTTGAGTTTTGCAAGACAAGTAGGTTATAAGGATGGAAATACCCTGAGCTAACCCATTTCAGTCAAATTAACAGTCTATTTAATAATTTGTACCGTCACATACAAACACTGAGATTTTTAGAAATTCTCAGAGCTGACAGGAGACAAGAAACACTTGCTCAGAAAGAACAGTGCTGGGCAATTATTCTTTTTCTTGACCTGGAACACTGAGATCCTCTACAAAGAGAAGCTCTGGAGATAACACTGGCATCTGTATCGTGCAAATTCATAATCTTCCGGTCTGTCTGTTAATTTTGCCAGACATCCATGCCTCTTATTTTTGAAGATAGCTGTTCTAGAGAGAAAGGATTAAGCTATCACAGCCTGAGGTCCAAGAAATTTAAATCGCTACTTCATTGAATGTCACTTTGGGACTGCCTTAAACTTTTCTGGGGCACGGGGGTGGGATGCTGGATTTCTCAAGCCCTGCTGCTTTTTTCTGTGCTTGCACATGGGAAGGAAGGATAATGCAGCCCTTACACGTGATACACTCGCAGTGCAACTACCAGGCGCCCTACCCTTCTGCAAATACCATTAGGAACTTTTCTGTTCAAAAAAACAAGCTTAAATCAACATTAGCACCGTAATTACTGCAAAGCTGCTGAATGGGTCACTCTGTTACCTAAAGTCCATTATAATCCCAAAACAACATAGTTAGGATGGGAAAGACTTTTTAAAGGTATTTGAACTATGCATATTCCATTTCAGATTCAGGGAATCAAGTTACCAGCCTGTAAGTGAGATAAGGCAGGGAGAGAGGAGCAAGGCCCCGGGCGGCTGTTCAGCTCAGTCCCTGGGCAGGGCAAAGCCCCAGGTCACACCAGCTGCAACTTGTGCACTGCAGCCCCGGACAGCTGGGAGGAGAAAAGCCCAGTCACAAATTAAATTAAGAGGTGTAATATGCTGTGAGAAGAAAAACAAATTGAGATTGTGAAAACAGGTGCCAACTGACATTTACTCAATACTCAGTCACACTTTCCTTTCTCTATATGTGATTAGCAGCTAAGCTGAATTAGGATAGATTTCATGCTTCGGTGACCTTCCAGAATCCCCCTATGGAAAAAGAAAAACACCTGTAGCTCGAAGAGGTTTTTTTTTCTGTGAGGGTAAACGTGCCCAACTACGGTAGAGCTGGGTTGGCCAGACTGATAACACTAAAATGTGGGTATGTTGAGTACCTGCTATCAGATTAATTTTTTTTTTTTTTTTTAATTTTGTAATTAGTCCAGCTAGTAGTGCTGAAGACAGGGCTTTAAAGCAGCACTACACTGGCAAACTAATGGCTTTAGTTATCTGCATCACTGAAGGCTATATTAATAGTTGCCTGAAGAATAAGCTAAAAGAGGTGGGGACTGTCCTGGAGCTTCTGAAATGAAGTGCAGTATATGGTTTCCTCAAGAGGGGATGAAACAGTACTGGTACTGATTTCTTCACTCCTGTGAGTGAAGACAGGACTCAGGGAAGTGGTAGGAAGCTGAATCAGGGGAGGTTTAGGTTAGGTATTGAGAAAAGGTTTTTCACCCAGAGAGCAGCTGGGCAGTGGAACAAGCTCCCCAGGGAAGTGGTCACAGCACCCAGGCTGCCTGAGTTCAAGAAGAGTTTGGATGATGCTGTCAGGCACATGGTGTGATTCTGGGGGTGCCCTATACAGGGGCAGGAGTTGGACTGGATGATCCTGATGGGTCCCTTCCAACTTGGCAGATTCTATGATTCTATACTATGCAGTGAACCCAGTTGTTTCCCACAGCGACTTAGGCTGTTTCTGTGCCTCTGAGCTTGTATCAGCTCCTTTTGGGGGTCCTTGAAAGAGAGGGTTTAGCTGGGAGGATGCAGGAGATAACCTCAATGTCACTACACCAGACTATTCCTCCACAGGAGCTATAGCTGGTCATACCTCATGTTAGGACACAAAACTCTTCTTCCCGTGCCTGGGCAGCCTCTCCTGCTTGAGCATGGAGGCTCCTTTGGGCTCAGTACTGAGCCCAGCAGCTCTTGGCTGGAGGGCTCACAGGAAGTTTTCTCAAGGCTTCATCTGGTTCCATCCAGGCTCCACATAAACTAGTCCTCCTCTGAGCTTCTCTCCTAGCAGGAAAGCTACTGCAGATTTTCAGCGAATTGACCTGCCAACAAACTGGTCATTTGTTTTGAGCACATTCATATGCCAAGGAGGTCTCTGACATGAATGAAACCTTCTGGCAGGGGAATGTTAAGTGCCAGGTCTAACAGCTAAATCCAAGACAACTTTCTTGTACATTCCCAGCCCCAATAACTGCAGAGCAGTCTTGTTTGAAACACAAGGATGTGCAGGTCTATTGAGTAGAGTCTGTCACCACAGAGTAGGAATTTCTGGTTTTATCCAAGCCACCAGAATTTTCAGGAAAATTTGTTTTGGTGCTGCATACAACCAGTTCTGTAAGGATATACCCATCCTGACTATGCTTGGCTGCAGTAAATACTCAGCCTGTCCTGGGGGCCCAGAAACACTCCTGTCCCCCCCAAACCTAACTGCAAACCGCAAACCACTCTCAAACACCCCCAAACATGCTACAATGAAGGATCCCAAATGCTACAGGGGAAAACGTTTCAAGCTACATCTTCCACTCTTTTTTAAGCTCACGGACTTTATGTGATAACATGAAATTTTGGGTCTCTGTCAAACACAGCAGCGTTGAATTAACATTTTTTTCTCAAAACCCTCCCCAGCTGAACAGATGATGGCAAGCGTGTACCATAAGACGACTTGATGAAAATGTCAGGGGCCTTAGAAATAGTTCACATTCTCTGGCCTTCAGTTTCATGATCATTATCATAATAAAATGTTTTTGCTTATTCCTTGCACACCTGCTGTGTGTCAGTTTTCCCCCACTGCAGCTCCCTTCCTGCATGGACTGCTCATACTGACATACACAATCACTTTCTTTATACCAAGCAGATCTTAAGCAATATTGGCCCATCACATGCTGATAAAAACCACAGCACATAAAATGCTTTGTAAAGAGAGAGGAATGTAGACCGGGAATGTGGTTCAGGGTTAGATTAAATGAGAACAGAGTTCTGGAACCTGCTGTCATTAAGTTTTGGATCAAAATTCACAGAAGTTTCTGAATTATTTGTTTTCATCTCATATGACCAACTATCCTTGTAAAAAATTCAGCAGCAAATCAAGCCAAGAGGTGGACTCCTTGAATTTTGAAGCCATAAACCATAACCAAAACACTCCACAGGGAACGGGAAGGATGGATGGAAAGGGTATAGATCCAAGAACTCCACTGCCTGACTTCTTTTTAACCTCTATAATTCAAAGGTGTGTGTGTGGGGGGGTGTTTCACATTTGGCATCTCAGCTCCTCTACCCCTTCTTTCTAATTGCTCAGTAACCTCCTTTCCAGTCCACAAGTACCTTATCACAAGTGTCATTCAGTGTGCATTTGCAGCATGCAACCTCCTTCAAAATGAATTTTAGAAGCACACTAGCCTGGCTGGGGGATTCCAATCCAAGGAATAAAAATTGGATAAATACTGACTTTATAATTGAAACAGATCACGTTTTAAACAGTGTTTTATCTGGTTTAAATCTAATTGGAACTGGGTCAGATTTTTCGTAAGTTTAGTTAGTTTAACAAAAACCAGCCTGTCATTCCTATCCTGAGTAAACAATAACTGCTGCAGCAAAACCTACAAAGCACAAACACAACCAGAAATGTCTGGTTTGCTTCAAACACATAAAAAAAATAATAGCAGATTTTTTTTTTAACTTGACATACACTAAGCAAATGTTGGAAAACTCAGGTAGTTATCCCTGCAAGATTCTCTTCCTAGGTGTTGTGAATTGAAATGACCTAAAAGATTGCAGGAGGCTATTAGTATTAAGCAAAGGAATTTATCTTGCATGTGGAATTGTTAATAGTAAAGAGAAGTTTTATTTAAATTAAATTATTCCAGGCCCACAAGAGAGAGGCCCAGACATAAAATTCCTAAATGCAATTTCTTCCTCAATTAACTTAAGAAAATGCCACCACGGAGAATGCAAAGCATACATAGTTGAATAAGGCTCACAGAGAACTTAATTAATTTAGCACTTGTTATCAGCTTATGTTAGCCATGAGTTCATCCTGTGTCCTTACCTGCATTTATACTGAAACAGCATTTTTAACAGCTTGGGTATTTCCATGTTCTAAAGATCCACAATTCCATATTTCAAGAGCAACTTCATGGAAAACGTTCCAAATATCGGAAAATACTCAGTGTCACTGAAAAAGACATGGAAATGTATACCAGTCTTTTTTAGCCACTTCTGATGTAAGAGCTAGTAGCAAATATGCTGAGATTTTAAAAACACTTAAGAAAGCAATCACCCAAAAAGGTCTTTCAAACAGACATGAACATTGTCCTATTTATTTTTAAATGAAAAACATAAAAAACCATAAAATTGTTTGCCCATATTCAATTTTTAAATCTCAAAGTTCCTCAAAACAGGACAAAAGGATCTGTTTGTACTTAATTCTTTGCATTGCAACATACATGTAAAAATATGTATTTTTTAAATATGAATTATAAAAGACTGAATTTTGTAAGAGGTGGTAAAGAGAGTTATTTTGGAACTCCTTGTTTTACTTTTCCTTGGAAACAGGAATATGAGACTTGCTGATTGGAAAAAAAAAAAAAAAGTTAATGAAAAGAACCCCTGTAGTTACCTCAGGCAATTTTTTTTTTAAAACACAAAGACAACTATTATCTGTCTGATTTACCAAAATAAATGTAACTCATTTTTTTGTGTGGACAACAAAAGCAGTTTATAAAGACTATGCAGTTTATTTGGAGAGTAATTCTGTGGCAACACAGCTTATGGGAAAAGAAGATAACCTCTTGTGAAATAGTATTTCTCTGATGTCAAATGCTTAATGTGAAATGTTTGTCCCAGAACACACCCACGTAAAACATTAGAGATGCACACAAGTAAAATAATTACTAGACCAGGAAAAAAACTGAGAAGAGCCTGCAGTTTAATTATTTACAATCTAATTGGAGTAAACAGTGTTAAAGCTTGAAGAGTTGAAGCGAGAAGGGAAGCTGATGGATTTTTTTTAAGCCTCCAAAGTAATTCTGAAGTTGAAGGTTAATTCTAACCCATCTTAATTTTTCTTCTACAGTGCTTTCTCTTCAGTTTATTAAATTCTCTAAGTTAATGAAAACACTAAGAATATTGTACTTCACATGCTGTTACTAAGTAAGTACAAAGATGGGTCTGAAGAAACTGGTTATGGGGGTTTGGTTCAGTAAACTACCACTTGACTCAGCATAAAGTAAATCATCAGCACAATAGCTTTCCACTAAAATAATTTTAAACTTTAAAAGGTAGTTTCCTATAGATTAATTCTAGGCCACAATACTAGAAGAAAAGTATTACGGTGGCCACAAAAGTGCACATTTTTATTATATGCATTGGTGGAATTCAGGCGAAGGATTTCTTCTCAAAATGGATTGCTGGAGTTGTAACTGTCATTTCGGGACTAGAGGAAATGTCCTGAAGTGGCACTAGGAGATGTTTAGGCTGGATTTTAGGAAGAATTTCTTTACTGAAAGAGTAGTCGTGCACTGGAATGGGCTGCCCAGGGTGATGCAGTCAGCATCCCTGGAAGAGTAGACGTGGCAGGTGGTGCAGTCAGCATCCCTGGAAGAGTAGACGTGGCACTTCAGGATATGCTCTAGCGGGCATGGTGATTTTTTTTTCTGGGTTAACAGTTGGACTCTGATCTAAGAAGTCTTTGGTTTATTTATAAAGAAGACTACTCAATATCCTCATTATCCATGAATTTTACTCCTGTCCCTAATACTGTCAAGCCAAAAGAGCCCACCATAGACAAAGAGCTGGCTACTGAATGTTACTACACGTCACGTGGCTCAGGACTACACACTCTCTAAGGATTACATCTTTGGTAACATCAGTAAAATTGGAAAAAATAAGTAAGACAGAATCTAAAGCAGTGAAATAGCACAGATGTTTATATGTGGAATAACTTTGGGTAATTCAGTAAATTCTTTCACTGGTGAGAGCCTGTGTCTCGATTCTAAATACCACTTGTCACCCAAACCCACAGTTGCAGGCTGCATTTATCTTATTAGCAGAATAAATGGGCTACAGCACATTTAAAGACATTTAGCACAACTGTTAACTGGCAGCCTCAGTAGCACTTGGAACTTACAGATAAGAAAAACAGGAAAACCTTGGGCTATGTTACTGCTACATGGCACTGCACAAAGTCAGCAAAATTTGTGAGTTCCCAATTCCATGACACTCCAGGTTCTCTTTGAACTGATATGATTACCCAAGACAACAGAATATTGAATTAACCATCTATTCATTTTGTCCTCAAAGAACATCTCATTTTTTACATTAGGTCTTGTTTGTTTGCAAAAAAGATGTTGGGATTGCTGGCAAGGCAGTGATTTAAATGAACAAACATAATAAAAAGTTGAGCAGGTAAGATGAAAAAACAATTCTTTTTAAACAGACTACAAAGGAATATTTTGCACAAAGTCCTTGAAAACAAAAAAAGGAGAACTTTGTCTTAGACAATCTAAGTCTAATAACCAAAAAATAAGATACAAGCTACAATAACTGTAGCTTGGTAACATGCCATGACTTGCGCATAGAAATTTTTGTACATGCCACGGTACTGGGGAAAATAAATTTTGAAAAATTAAGAATTTTTTTAAAGTAACAATTTCTTTTAAATTTTAGCTAATCAGTGCATGGAACAACCAGGTAACTCACACAACCATCTTCCATATTCTAAATAAAGAAGAACGTCCCCAGTTCTGGCAATTTTATCAGAAAATCTTGCCTAAAACTCCAGTAAGCTGGTAGCTGAAAATTCCCTAATCAGCTCTCGACTTGAATCAGAATTAGTTTGGTTTTGGATCTTAGGCTGAGAAAATTCATAACAGAGACTCAGACTCCCTGGGACTGGCTTTGAAACTCTTATGGAAAGAAAGGGACAGCCTGATTTTGAAACCTACATTCCCTACTCCCCATAAGTATCTCTTGTTTGCCAACCAATTCAATATAATCTAGTTTCATACTTAAGCCCACCCTCAAAATTAATTTATACAAAATGTCAAACAAGAATTCCAGTTAGCCTTCCTAAAGCAGGTATGAAAATAATTTAACTGACACATGCACATTACCCCAGCCCAACCCTAACATGCCCCAGTAATGCAAGAGAGACATGGCATGGGAAAAAGTTATTTGAGACACTTAAATACAAAAGTATTCAAACATATTGCTGTATGCATGGCAGGGAAATTGCAGTGCACAGATGTTTCAAAGTGTAAAATAAAGCTTGATTTCTTCAGAAATACTAAAAAAAATGAACTCATTGCTTCAATTATATAATTAGCTTTCTTTTGGAATATAAACCATTATATTTGTGGTTAAATAAATCATTGCAGAATGATGCTGTTTATTGAAATTTCGAGAAGCTTTAACAATCCTCATATATCCATTAGAGATCAAAACAAATGCAAGCCAGGTAATGTAATAGACTGGAGAGTTAAATAAGCCACAGGCACGTAATTACTCTCACTTAGCAAATGGCAGGTATTTTGAATTTCTAAAAATGTTTATGGCTGAATCTCTTTCCATGAAATTATCCAAGGATAACAACCTCAACAAATAAGAACTTGTAATCAGCTAGTGAAATTCCTGAGATGTGTCTATATCCTGTAGCAAAAGTGTGTAATTTAGTGAAAGTGCTAAACACTCTACCCTAGGGTCAAAGAACCAACAGCTCTGTAGCTCAGGACATCTTTTTGATGAATGTGAAACAGCTGGAATAAATATATCAAGGGTAACAATTGTGCTCCCATGGTAGATCCAGCTGCTGCACAAATAAACCCGGGGGAGAAAAAGTGAGAGTAAAAAGAATTCAACAATATAGAAAAACCTCCCACACCATACACCACCACAGCTTTTGCATGTATCCCTTTAAAATATAATTCATTCCACAAATACTGGTTGAAAATGAACGCAGAGATGCGTTTGTTAAAAACAAATCCAGTTCATAAAGTCTTTAAAAATCAAGGAATGACTGATGTTTTAAATAGCACTTAAGTATTATTTTCTTAGTGATTTATTTCCAGACTTGAGGAACATGTATACCTGATAATGAGAAAGTTACTTTAATAATAAACAGTTAAAGAGTCATCATAATCCTGTTAATACTTTATTAGTGTAATTTTTTTTTAGCTTTCTATTGGACAGAACATAAATGCAAACTCCAAAAAAAAAAAAAATTCAGAGTCCTCTGCCATTGAGTAGAAGTGGCCATGGCAGCCTGCTTCATGTTCATTCTTTGTTACGGGAACAAGAGAGAGGAGAGGGAGGGCTGGGAAAAAGCATCAATAGAACAATTAGGCACACAGCTGACACTTCTGTACAATGATATGCACAAGTAATTTATAACAGCTATAGTCATGAGATGTGCTCTTCAGATTTGTCCCTTGTAATATATGAGCTTTGCTCAGATGAGCAAGGATCATTGAGAACAAGGGAATTAACGAAGGATTAACAAGTAAGACTTTTAAAACAAGTCCTTAAATAAACTAATGCAACAACAGAATGCAAAACTGTTCAGCTGAGAAGACATTTTTAACCTAGACTTCAAAACATTAAAAATTCATTTATTTTACAGTTATTCAAATACACATGCATTAAATGAAAATATTGCACAAAATTAAAATTTAGATTGTGGAATTCGTATCTTATTTTGGTACACATTCTGGTAGCACTTAAATTTACTTTTTAGTTCTAGCAAACACCAGCAGCACAAGCTTGAGGATGAACCAAATAAAAAACTCAATTTCTATTTTTCTCTTAAAAATAATTAAGGCTAAAACAAGTGCATTTGTTGACAATGGCACAATTTTCAGCGGCCAGTCACAGCACCCAAAGGCCAGAAGATACACCCAGACACCTAAGTGCTGTATATTAACATTCAGTTCTGGAGACTTTTTAGAATAGGCTGCACGGGTTGACAGGGCAGGTATTTTAAGTCATCAACAGGAAAACCATTTAAATAAAGATACATACAAACGCTTTTTAACAAAAAGTATTATTTTCTGATGGTTTTTGCCAGTCAACAGGCACCACTGAATTAGGAAGCCACATTCTGTAATTAAATACAGAAGACAAAATTGCAGTACATATATACATATGCACACAAAATATAAGTGTGTATAGGTATATATATATTTTTAATAAATTCATGAAGTAAATTGACTGTTAAATGTGGTGTATTATGTTCAGTTCACATTGCTAGAGATATTATTTTATTTTAGTACAGAAATGTACCAGATAATTAAAAAAAAACTAATCCCAAATTTGCAAATGATCATTATTATCTTGAAATTTTTCATGGTACCTACAGATAGATAAAAGGTTCCACAGGTCTGACAAAACAGTATTTGAACTTCCCACTTTCATACTGAGAAACAAATTCAGTGATTTAAAAGACATAAATGAGATTTGCTAGGATCAATGATATATTTACTATATCACCAAGAACAACTGCTGAACTATCTTTCATCAGTCAGATGCCAAGCATGCTTGAGCACCCTGACATCAGAGGAAGATACAAGCATGTAAACAATAGGAGCTGGCTATGTTGATTACTTCACACAGACTCGAGAATTTTGTTAAATTCAACAGCACTTAAATCATCACGGCTTCTACAGAACCTGCAGAGAGGAGGGGGGAAGGGTTCTTACATATTTACCAACTTGTCTTCCTAGGGGTTATAAAAGAAAGGGATTTCATTTACAGTATTTAGTTCTGCAATAAAGAAAAACCAAGTGCACTTGAGCCCATGCATACTGTATGAGAATGTTAACAGTACAATATGATCATCATTAAATAGTATGATAAAAGGCTACATTGCATTAATAGAGTCCATGAGAAAAAATGATCTATATAGAGGCTTCAGTCAATTTGAATAGGTCCTCTGAGAGCCTTCTGTCTTCTCTTAAAACCCTTTCATAAACGGTCTATGTTCCTCCCTCACGTAAAAGGATCATTTGTTCCCATTAATACACAAATTACTATAAGGATCCTCGATAATAGCTGCATCTTAAACTGTGTTTATTGTTCAGAAAATAATGGACTCTATACAATTACTTTCTGTTCACCTGGATAGTGGTGTTTAAACAGTTGGGGACTATGAAAAAGAAAGCACAAACTGAAATATGCTGTGGCCAAACAGGGCTACTCAGTTGTTACTTTTTTTTTTTAATTGAAAATAAATTCTTCAATGAAATTAAACAGATGTGGGGCCTTGATGTCAAATTTTTATTAAAATTTTACACTATGCAAAAAATAAAAAAAATATTTAAAAAAATATTGTTGTTTTATCTCCTTTTTATTTTCATATATACAATGAGATGCGTTCTGGAATTTCCAAGTGTTTGCATATGACTAATGAAATCCTTTACCAGTGAGGAACCAACTGATTCTTAATATTTTTTCAAATGAGGCTTACACACTTAAAAGATAAGGAATCTTTCAATTTTGTTAGACATAGTCTTTTACACCAAAAAAAAATTCAGATTTTAATGGGGAGTTGTGTGTAAACTGTGTTTTAGTGCAATTTCCTCATCTCCTAACATGTTTTCTGTCCTCTTTGAAACATGTACCCCCTTCCTCCTACACCTATCAACTTGACATATGTTCAAATACATCAGATGAACATAAATATGATGCCCTCTCTCCACTGAAATTATATGCAATATGTATGCCAGATGCTATAAGAGCAGAATATGGCCCTTAAAGCTACAGAATAATCAGAATAAAGGGTTTCTTTCTACTGCACCTCTGCCTTTACTAAAACTCCCCTTCAGATCTAATGTTAGTTTATTTTTCAAAACATGAAAGGTGAAGTAAGTGTGGCATAAAAGCCACATTACTTCAAGTTTCCTTTAATAAACGTACTTTATGCTGGGGCTGTAGGTATTTCTCCCCTCTCCCATGAACCTGCTGTTCTTCAGAGACTGCTTTTCCTGTTAGCTCAGCCTTTACAGGAATGTTAAGAGAGCCCTACAGAGCCTCAACACTCGTAACATAGAACAATTCCACCTGATTCTCACACATCTCCCAGTGCCAAAACATCTTTTTCTTCCATTGTATCACGATAGTTGTGCTTTACTTGAACAGTCTGGCACTTTTCATTGCTGCCAAAACATTGACTCAGGAACAGAAGGAATCAGCATTCTGATACATTGGGCCAGTATTCTTCTCAATGTTGCATGAAGACGCACCAAATCATTTAAGACACACAAACCCTCCTGGTAGTGGTTGATTTACAACTGAAGATGAGAAGATCCACAGGTCTTACAGATGCATTAATAACCTAATATGTGACACTAGAGGACTGGTGCAGAAATAACAGCATGTGAGTTTGAAGCCCCAGAGAATCTGCCCAAGTAATTAGTCCTGGACAAACATACACCAGCAAAATAGGTTTGAAGTGTCACCTTTTCTGCAAGGAAGGCGCTTGAGTAGAATGTAGTCTCTGCTTATACCTCTGCATCTGCTTTGACTGTGAATGCAGTTTGTTGAAGAGCTCATGGAACTTATTTTGTGGAAATAAGGTTTCTAGGAATCTCTCCAGAAACACATACACCATTCTCTTATTCAGTTGAGTGTGCTGGAACATTTCAAAGACACGAAGAATGCCTTTCCGTGTTGTCTCAGCGCCTATGATGTGCTTCAGTTCATCTGCCAAATCAAAGTTACAGAGAGGTTTAAGCAGATAGAATTTCTGAAAATTACTTCATTTTTGCACTATATATATATATCTACATATACCTATATATATCTATATAAAACTGATATTTTATGTGAAATCACGGTATATTGAAATACAGGTATTTCATGCCCTAAGCTGAAATCCTCTAATGAAACAAAACACTGGGTTGGGTAGAGATGCAAAGTCACAGTACATGTGAAACTGTTCAGTGCTTTAATAATCTAAAAATTTTTATTTAAATACATTTCATATATAAATTTTTCTTTTTAACATTTCAATTATTAGCAAGAATACCAACATTAATTACAGTAGCAACATATGGTAAGGAATATTATTAGACTTTAACCCCAGACTCACCTGGCATTACCTCCAGCAGTTTGGTCTTTGCTGCCACTCTTGTTCTCATCCTAATAGCTTTGTCCCTCCGTGGAGCAGCTTCTGCTAAAATGCCGTTGGGCCAAAAAGCATCTCTGTAACAAAAGCAAATCTGTCAAAATACATTAAAATTTTATCAAGTGAAAGGCTCTTTTTAAACCTTCAAAGCTACCTCATAAAATAAATACAAGAAAGTAATTTGCACACAAGCAAGAAAGAAATCAAAAGCAAGAAGTGCAGCATACTCAACCTACTAGAAGCTGCCATTTATATTTTTTAGTACAAGAACAGATGGAAAAAAAATTTAAGAAAATAGTGCACACCAAAAACATTCAAATACCACATAATTGTTACATAAAATATACCAAAGATTTGCTTTTACCAATCATTCTCTATTGCCAGTAAGAGACTCTAGGTCTAGGTCTCCTAATTGCTTCATTAGATCTCTGACAGTAGTTAACCTATCAATAAGCCAAAGCTGAGATGAAATATCTGTTGGTATAAAGCCCAATGCAAAAGATGTGTCTCTCTAAAAAAGTATTTTGCCTTAGTAAATTACATTCTTTTTCTGAGTAAAAAGCACATATTCCGACTTTGTTTAATTAAAATAACAGGGCATCTATAAAGTATGACCTTTTGGCTAAGACTATCCTGCTTTATATCTTTCAGCCCATTAAAAAAAAAAAAAAAAAAAAGGCATGTAGGAGTGTGGCTCTCATTCAGCAGCACTGCAGAAGCCATTAAGGATGTAAGACTTAAGGAAACAGAATGACAGAGCCTTTGATACTTTTATGCTGAGACTTCAGCTCCATTGTACCTGCTCACATATTAGTTTAGAGACAGGAATTTTTTTAGTAATAATTGCTTGCATTTTAAGGCAAGGCCTGCACATGCCTTCATTAAGGTAAACAAAACAATTCATCCAGTAATATGAAATTCTTAAGTACACTTATACTCCAGGTCTTCTATACTGGTTAACAAAGAACTTTTTAATGCAGAAGAGAAAACTCAAATATTCTTTATATGACAACTACTTTCCCTCACCTAACACATATAAAAAGCAGTGTAGGCTCCAACTGGAGTCCTATACAGTAATAATTTCCTCTCTTAAGAAATATGAAGGTTACACAGACATTAGACATCTATTGGCAAATACTCCATATTTAACATCTAGGATAAAAGACATACCTGAAGCGTTTCACTGCATCTGCTACTTGCTCAGGAGATGTCATCCAATCAACATGATCCACTATTTTTCTAAAATCAAAGCAACAAGTCTCATTTAATTTTTAAAAGATAAACCAAATCTGTATATTGTTTCAGAGAGCACCCTGATGCAAAACAAGTGTAATTTCAGCTTTCTCCAATGCCATAAGTAGGTTCTATAAAACTGCATACTGGGAAAGTGAATTCTGATTCTCAAGATAAAATCTAAACTCACTGAACACTCCTAAAACTGAAGCCTTTTCCTATTTGAGAAAAAGTGCAATGGCCAGGCAGGCTGTAAAATTTATGTTGTATCCCCCATCAGCGTTAGATAAATGTTCTGCTCTTCTTCATTAGGCACCCTTCAAGTTCTGCTTCTGAACACAAAGGACATACTTAAAATCTCAAATTACCATACTTATGTATGAATTTACTTCATAATCATTAACATGAGATGCAGATTGATCATAAACTTTGACTGTTATTTGTCAACACACACACATAGCTCAACGTCCAATAAGTTTATAGAAATTATATACACATCTGTATATCACCATAATCCCAGGATTATTTCCCTAAACATAATTTGAATTTCCTAAGAAATAGAAAACTATAATTTATCTGCAGACTGCCATTAAACCCCAAGAATCTTCTACGACATGGTATTAGTGCTGAATCAGAGGGAGCCGCGTGTATCTGGAATAGCTCCAAATGTAGAAGCAAAATAATTCTGTACATGTCTGCAGTAAGAAAGCAGCAGCCTGTGCACAAACTCAGCTACTTACACTACAATCTCAAACTAGCAAGAAGTATTCAGAGCTGTTCAACAGGCAAGCATGTTTTTGGAAGCACAGGTCTCAAGTGAGGAATGTCCCAATAAAGTAACAGGAAACTACTTATCACCTGCCAGAAATTGAACTTTTCAGTCATGGCACTAATCCAGAGTGACAGTTTAATGCCAGTCTTGTTTCTAGAAATTTTTTTGTTCTGTATTTTCATGTACATGTCAGAATCAAATTATTAGAAAGGAAAGCTTAAAACCCACAGATTCCTTAAAACCCGTAAGAATCCTAAGATTTCTTACCCTAAGCTGAGGATAAGAAACATTACTTATTCAGTACTAGTAATATGCTTTGCATTTGTATGAAAAATGAAAAGTATGTAAATTACAGAAAATATGGAGGACTATGGGTAAAACAAACCCTTTAAGTCCTTTCCCTTCCCTCTCCCTCTACCTTTAAAGTATAAGAGCGAAAAATGAACATAGTAACTTGGTACAGTTAAACATAATTTGATAAAGCCAGTGTATCATTTGTGCCAAAGACATAAAACCAGAAATAGTGCAAAAAGTAATAAATAGCATTAACAACTAGAAGTATAGTGTAAAACAACAAGAAAAAAGGAGACTGAGTTAGTCACAGACGTGAATTTTTTTGATACGTCAAAGCTCTTTTGGAAATTTTCTGGCATGTTAGTTACCAGAATTTGTGTTTCAGTAATATTTTGTGTTTATTTTCATTCTACACATTCATGGTTTATTGATCCTCCTCAAACGGGAATGCATGCAGATCTTATCAACAATAATTTAGTAACACCACAGAGGATTTGCAGACACAGTCTACATCATCTGACTCACATGATCGCTCTATCTAAGAAAAGCAGTACCTATTAATTGTGTCACCATATGTTGCTCTAATAAGTTGCTGAAGCAGATTTTTTATATTTCTTCTTAACCACTGATTTCTTTCCTTTAAATCAAAAACTTCATCCATAAGGAGGAGCATTACCCTCAACGGAATATTGTCATCCACCTGATCAAGAAAGCAAAAGTATTAGCACTAAATTTTTATTTCTGTTCAAGAAAGCTACAGTTCTAGTAGCTACTTCACATGTCAAATGCTTCAGTATAAGCAGAAAAATGACAAACACTGCTCTGTATTTTACTTTAGTACGGGTTATTCCATAAATAACATCACTAACAGCAAAGATTTAATATCAAAGGTAAACTAGGATTAGACAAGTTGAATTTTTAAAATAAGACTCAAAAAGAAGTGCTATTTCACCCAAGTTAATACAACTAAACATGTCCTAAGGAACGAGCTCATCTCTGGCTTCTTTCTTTTGCAGCTCTGCTGCCAACTTCATTAACATCAGAAATCTGGTTTCCTTCGGCATCTTTTTCTTGTGGATACATTGCACCAAACTCAGAACCTCTTTAAAACTATGACACTTCACTGCAATGAACTGCCTTTTATTTAGATATTGTTCTAAGATGAATGGATATTAAGTACTTTTACACTTGTAGATTAAGGAAAGCATAATGATTTTACTATTTAAGAGAAGATGTTACCAAGACTGGCTTACAAAAAAAGAACTTTTATGAAAATTCTAAAACAGAGGATTCATAACTGTAAAAGTTTGGGGAGATGGATGGCATGCACTTACAGGAACTAACCACACTTTTTCCAATATTGAATCAGTTATGTGAACATTTTTGTTGGACCACAACAAGCATTTCTATGTACACAACTGAACACAGTGGATTCATAAACCTCAGTCTTTGCCTCACTTTTACAGTGCTGCTTCTCCACATGAAATTCAGAATGGGTTGAATGACTAAGTTGTGAATAATGCATCTTAAAAGAGCAGCTGAGAGGTTTTAAAATATCGAAGATTGGCTTTTCAGAAACATTTGGTACGTTAACTTAGAAGCTATCAAGAATTGTAGCTTCTATTAATTTTACATTTGCAGAGAAACTGCTAATACACTTGAATGGTATGTTGTTTTGCCCATGTGAAACAGAAGCCTCTGAATATCGAAGATATATATTTCTAATTACAAATTTATGGATCCAGTACAACATTTACAAGATGAACAAGCCTTCACTATTTGAACAGAAATACATCAAGCAACCCATGGTAGCAGTTATGCACAGGAAGACAAACTGGAATGCTTTGATGTGACCAAAAAACTCAAAATGTGAGTGGAAGAACAGGTGCAGATTTATAACCATAGCAAATTGCATATAATCAGTGGTAATCTTATGGCCTTTCTGTCCTACTTAGAGATAAAAGTTTTTTCCCAGTGGCTTTCATATATCTGATCAACGTTTCAATCAAAACAATAGCAAAATACCATAGCTTATAATATCAAGAGCTTAAACTTCACTTTCAAGTTTCTAATATTACCGCTTCAAGCATTTTAGGTTTCTAGATACTAAAAGTTTATTATTTAGGGACAAGTTCTGAAGGGTGGTTTTTGTTGTTTTGTGGCTTTCTGTTGTTGTTGTTTTCCTAAAACCATGCCAAACACTAATTGTGATCCACTTAATTAATGCCCCTGAAAAATGGTCACAGCAGAAATCAGAATCCATAAAATGCTCATGGAAATGATGCTAGCAGTCTAGTACCATGCTATCTCTGAACAAACAGAATTGGAGAAGGAAAACACCTCCAAACAAACCCTTTCCCACAAAACACAGAAACAGTAGCACGTATGCTCTACGTTATTCCACTGTTGTGCAAAACATTTTAGTGCTAACAAAGATGATAATTTTAGTAGGAAGCCAATAAAGCTGCTTTCTAAGAAGTGAAGAACTGTTTCTAAGTCCCTGGTATAACATCAGGAAACAATAAATACGTGGTTTAGCATAAAATAAGTAAGTTGTTAATTTGGTTTTATAAGGAGTCAACTTTGAAAGGACTAATGTCAGACTCACATTGTCATCAATGGGTGCTGCAACACGGCAGTGGTCAGGATCTGAATACGTTTTCTGCATCAAAGGAGGCACCTAAAATGAAAAAAATGGTGTTTATGTAAGAAAAACCACTTCAGAGTACCAGTAAAACGGATCAATTTTCAAAACCAATTTGTCTATGACCAAACATTTAGTCAAAAGTTAGTAGCATACTATTGCAGATAAATGCACAGTAGTCCTTTCTCATCCAACAAATCAATCTTGTACATATTCTCCTATAGCTATCTAAGTCATCAACACCTTTAAAACAATCCACATGTATTTTCTCAAGTGCCTAATGATTCAATTCAAAAACACCTCAAAATTCATACAGGACTAATATCTTCTCTTGACCTCGAATCTCACCTAATCATGGATTTCTGCCATGGACCTAACTGTGGATATGCTGTTAGGTAACAGCAGGGAAGTTACAAGCAAAGCCCAGAGGCAGTGATTTCATCTCCCCAGTAATTAAACAAACCCAAACAAAACCAACCAACCAACCAAATAAACCCTGCACACTGCAGATTTATTATTCCCTTTCATGGTTTAAGGGTTAACTCATCTCAGTTGTTGTTCTACATCTGCCACATATAACTGCTTTGGTAACACAAAATGGAAAAATCCCTGATGACAGACCTTACAGCTACACACAGAAAGAGAAGGGCAAGGAAAAGGAATGCGAGATTGACATCTTAGGAATATTACTACTTTTGCAGGACTTCTAGATTATATAACATTCCATGCTACCATTTCCCACCTCTATGGTATTACACATTAGGAATATAAGAGATGAGGAAAGATGGCAGGAAATATAGAAAGAAATTTTAATTAAAAAAGGTGTCCGCAAGGAAAAAGCAGAAAAGAGGCTAAGTTTCAAAACACGTTTTTTTTCTAATGAAAGCAGCAGATGCAGCAAACTAGCTTTATAAGAATGGTTGGTAAAATAATAAGCAAAACCAATGGCTTGTTCTTCTCAAGTGGCTGCACCAAACTAAGTGAAGGGTTGCAAGTCTGTAGATGCCATCTTAAAATATGCTATTTACTAGCAAAGAGAACTTCATGTCTGTAATATAATGACTGCTGGACCTTATTACAAGGGTGTATGTATAAACCAGATTGCCCTCCTGTCTAATGACTTGACTCTCCATTATAGTATACAACGTAAGCTTAAATGGCTTTATGGCTAATTTTACTAATTCACTAGTATGTATTAACTACCAATATTTTCTTACCTTGAAAAATGATTGCTTTATGTCTTGTCCCAATCTCTCTGACATTTTACCCATGTTGTCTGACATTTTAGTCATTCCCTCTGCCAGGCTGTCAGGGAGAGCCTTGACTGCATTTGACATATTTCTCATAGAGTTACGCAGTGGGTTTACAAATGTGTCCATCTGAAGGGGAAGATGTTTAACCAGAATGTATAATCTATGAGGACACCAGTCTATTAATACACTATGAGAAGTATCACATTGTTCCAGAGAATAATACAAAGAAAAAGTCAAATTGTTTATTACAGAATGCAGAATAAAGTTTTGGCTTCACTTTCTTTTATATTTATCATTCCTTCCAGCCCAACTATAGCTATTTACATCTTGCAACTGTTCTTTTTGCCTGAGTCGTTTCCATTTCCCATCCCTCAGCTTTTCTTAGTTTGAATTTATTTTCCTTTTGTTCTCCATTCAATGCCATTTCTCCCTTCCAAGTTTCCTCCTTCCAGATGTTTCACTTCTGCTTTCAAGTCTTCATCTTTAAAACATGTCACCTCTAAACAGCACTGGAGTAATATGCTTTAATATCATGGCAAGTATAATTAAAACCAAAGTAGTTCCATAGAAAATGTTACAATTTTCCTGTGAGTATATGTTCTGAATTCAGTCCAAACTGAGGCAGCACAAATACTAGCGGGATGCCCTCAAAAAGTTAAGTTTATGAAGAACCTGATAAGCTAGAAATCAAATCTTACTCAGTCATTACATAAACCTCAATAAATATTTAACTGTTTCACTGTTAAATACTTAAGGAATAGAGGCAGTACAACAACTTGAAGTGACAATACAGTTGCAGATACTTTTTATAGCAAAATCACTAAAAGTATAAAACCAGCTATATTTGCAAAGCAGATGCCCACAGAATCTGGTCAACTAAACAAATAATCTCTTATCTGAAGAGTTCTGGTGGGCTGACAAAAACAATGCTGATCCCCAAATCTGACCAATGGCTCTGAATGGTTACAACAACTAAATATGTAACATCTGCTTTTGAAGGGAAATGCATTTCATCTTTTGGGCTGAAGAGTACAGAGCACGGTAACAGCAGCAAACACAGAGTAAAGAACTGAAAAAAGAAATCAGAAGGAATGAGACTGTGAAAAATAATCACAGATGTCTGACAGAAAATAACTTAAAACAAACACTTTTAATGCAGTCTTGGTGTGCACACTATGTCTAATATAAAAATTTTATTTCCTAGTCATACAAATACATTTACCTGTCACAAAAATGGTAAATTTTTAGTTCTGTTTGTCATCAGATATTTTGTCACTCACAAAGTACTAAAGCAACTCACTTTCAAGTTGTTTTCAAAGTGCTATATAGCCACTTAATATCAGTTCAACATCTCTGTTTAATGCACTCACTGCACTACTGAATGCTCTAAGGTTCCCTCAACAGTGCAAAACATTCTTACCTTCCGTGCAAAATCTCCCTTCCCTTTGTTGTAGGCTTTATTCTCCAGGAAGTCATATACATAATGGGCTAAAGCTGGAGAAGCTTTTATCATTTCAGGATTTAGCAAGAGCTGAATAAAACAATTTTTAAAAGGTGGTTTTTAAATAAATAATAAAAAGAGTCATACACTTCAGTTTATTTAGAGTTTACCATGCACCATTTAAACAGCTACATCTTGCAATGTATTCTCATTGACTTTCTAAATTTTATTACAATGTCACACTATTTTCAATATGGAAACAACATGCTTCTGAGTACTTCCCATAGCTAGCATGTTTACTGTAGCATTTAACAAAAAAAAAAAGATAAGCATTCATGATCACTCAAACTGATACTGAAGCTCCAAGAAAAAAACTATAAAGCTGTGACTGAAAAAAAAAATGCTGCTAAAATTGGGCCCGTATCTTGCATAAAGGAGAAAAAAAAATAGCACTCTAAACAGAACAATCAGATTCCATATTGTTTTATTCATCATCATTATTTGTTAATGTGTCCATTGAGTTGGTCAACGTATTTCAATACTAAATGACCCAAATGTCCCTACAAAGAAAAAAAAATAAATTCCTCTAGTTGGGCTGACACAGGACTTATCTGAATGAAGAAGTTGTGTGGTTTGCTATGTCACAGGAGTAGGTGCCATGACAACCCTTATGCCAAGCACATGAGAAAGTAACCACAAACATGAGTGTAATGGAAGAAAGCTAAGTGGCACAGAGCTCAAAATAAACACAGCTGGGAACCTCATCTGCTCCAAGGAGCTGACAGAACCAGATTAAAATAAACAAAACAGCAAAGAAAAACTGAAATTATTAGATAATATGAACTTCTAATATACTAATGATGATTGTATACCACCTGCAACACAGCTTTTTGCCATTTAAAAAACCAACCAAACAAAAAACCCCGAAAAACCACCACAACAAAAAAGTGTGCTAGCAAAGTTTCCCCTTAGAAAAAAATTCCAACCTAGAACACAATCAAAAAACCTAACATCTTACCTGCAAATATGCATTTAGATCTTTTTTCCTCTTTTCCAAAAATTCTCTGTCCATATTGTTAAATGTCTTTTTACCAGGAAGTTTCAGTATATTTGCTAGGTTCTCAAACTAGAAAAAAAGAGACTTTTGTTCCATTTTCAAGAGTTTACCATGTACACTCAAAAATAACAAGGATCATTATATTCACCTATTCTTATCTAACATAAAACACATGACAAAAATATTCCTGCATCAAGCTCAGAATCTTTGGAGAAGCCAAAGTGAAAGGTAGGCTGTCAAGAACAAATGCATGAAATTCTCACGGGACTGTTGAGGGCAGAACTTAATTTTTGAAAAACACCTAATAGTCACTTTTGAAATACAGACCAGTATACGGCGCAAATTATGCCTGTCATCACACTTGCTCAGAAAGTTTTAGGCTCAAAACTTTATCATTATTTTTTGTGCAGAAGTTACTAGGGCTATGAGAGTACATCAAGAGATGTAGGAGGTATTTCTAAAACACCTTCCCCTTCCTCTCCTTGTCAAACCTACTAAGAAATTATTTGAATTTTAATCTCTGGAGAGGATAGCAGAACCCACTTTACCCAAAGGTTACCATGCCATGCTTGGTATGCCACCACTTTTCCCAAAAGGTTAATGACAGTGATTGGCACTGGTAACTTGTCTTCCATTGTCCCAATTTTACAGAAACAACTGGTGTTCCAGTGAAGCAGTGGGGGAAAGAAGAGGCTCAAACCGTTAATAAGGTTGAACATATCTGCAACTGCACATAAAAATTAAAAATTACATGAATAAAACTCACAAAATCAGGATTATCCGTATACACAGAATGCAGATTACATGTAAATAATAAGTAATATCCTGAACAGGGCAAAGAAAGAAAGGTATAGTTATCTAGGCTTCATTATACAACCTGGAAAGAGGTTGCATCCTTTCTCTCTAGGAAAGACCATAAAAATACAGATTTAATGAGAGACTGAGTCCCTGCAAGATGTCTTTTTGCAAAGGCTTTATTAAATGCCAGAACTTTACAAAGCTCATATAATGTTTATAGCCTGAAGAAGCACCAAAGATTAACTCTTTCCAGCTTTACAAATCCCATTCCTTGCAAGTAGGTCAAATTGAAAAAAATGAGCAGAAAATGACATAGCTATTGTTTGGATTACTTGTACCTAAAATAGAAGCAATGTAAGAAAAACAAACAAAAAAACCAAACCTGCCTCTATTTTAAATGTAGATATCTACTTCAAGTTATA
Organism: Florisuga fusca; assembly: GCA_038090715.1. Lineage (NCBI taxonomy): Eukaryota > Metazoa > Chordata > Aves > Apodiformes > Trochilidae > Florisuga > Florisuga fusca. Next base: position 26,132,253 of record JAAWXA010000002.1, read on the forward strand.
TTTATAACATTAATGACTAAAGAAACTGGTAGGAATCTACTCAGTACTTTAAGGAAAAAAGCTCATACAGATACCATATTTCAATACCATTTTGGATCAAGTACCTATTTTCTCTGAAAAACAATAATCCCTGCCCTCCCAATTAATTTTAAATAAAAGATTCTAATCTTTATCCTAACACATCAATACAAGTATCTCAGAAAAGCACACACATAGGGTGTTCAGTGTATCAGTTAAATTTCTGTAACCATAAAGTAGGTAAGAATGTCTATTTTATTGTCAAAATGAAGCATAAGTATTAGGAGTTTCCAAGCTGCTACAAAGCACAGGAACTTCTTTACTTATTGCAATCTGTTCAAGGACAGTTTCCACTTTCTGTAATTTCAAAGAACTCAGATTTTGAAACAAGAAATTTCTGGGCATTCATATTTTATAAATTTTTGCTTCTGCTATTTTTTTTTCTAGTCATTTAGTGGTAAGTTAATTCTAAATGACTGCTCTTTATCAGCAGAATGTTAACTCAGTACAAGGTCAGGAAACCCATACCTGTTTTCAACAGGGCAGGGATTCTTCAGAGCAGTGAACAAATAATTTTGAAGAGGATTAATAAATTTGTAATACCAGTTTTTGTAACAGCACACTAAGATAATCAGAGATTCAAACCGAAGTCAGACATTGTTTATAATCAATACAAATAATCAATACAATGCTCTTTTTAATAAAGCCTTCTCAATTTTTACTACTGCTGCAACTTTACAATGCTAACCTACCTGCACACAATTTGTTCTCTATGCCTCACTATTATATAAAAGAGTAAAGGGATGTAATCCAACACTTTTGACTAGTTCAAAGGTTATGCAGTCAAACTGGTACCCTCCAAAGGCTTGGTTTAAAAGCATTTCAGCTTCCTCTTTTAAAAGCACTGTATTTTTGACACTGTTTCATGTCAGCAGGTCCTACTTCATCCAGCTGGTGAATTACAGTCTCTATTTTTTCTTGTCTTTTTAGAAGGGTTAAGAGTCTGAGAATACAAGTACAGCAATAAACGGCAGAGTGTCTATCACTGAACTGCCAACAGGTGTCCCTTTTGAGACTCCACTGATCCTTTACATTTCACTTAAAACCTAAATACCTATTTCCTGAGCTCAGTCTTTATTTCTTAATCTCCGTGACAAACAAATGAAATACACTACTGTTCAAGACCAATAGCACTTCCATACAAACGTTTTAAAGTAAATTTAAGCCAAGCAGGGAGAAAAGCTTTTGAAGTTTCTTTTTGTTAGAGCAGTTATATAGCCACCCTGTACTAAACTATATAAACGTGCACTTGTAAACTGCTCACTACAAATAATGTATGATAGAAAAGGCAAAAAATTACACTTTAAGGGAAAATAAGATGCAGAGTTACAGCACCATGTTAACTCACTTTGAGAACGTCAATACTCATATTGCCATAACAGCAAAAGCACCCTTTAAAAGAAGCCTTAGAAGACTTTTATGACTTTAAGTACCTGCTCAGTGATCCTCATGTGAAAGTCATGGAAGTCGCTGTAGCGCCGATATGTCTTCCATGTCTCTTCACTGTTGGGGTTTCGCCGATGGACTGTGATAGCGTACAGTGCATACGTCTTGCCGTGGTCATTGCACACTCCTGCCACAGCATATGGGTCATAGTCAGCATAGACTAGTCGTTTAAAAAACAAAATAAAAAAGGAACAAACAGAAAGAAGGAAGACGAAAGGACACAAACATGAAGTGAAGAAATGTCTGGAATGACAGAGTTGAGAGAACAAAAATGGACATGCAAGCAGAAGAGTAAGCCATCCTTCTACCCAAAGCACTTTGTGATACCCTCCAGGAACTTAATACATAATCTTAAATGGATTAAGCAGCCATAAAGTTAAAGTTTCACTGACATGCAAAACATAAAGAAAGAATAGAAAAGGTTTCAACATTTAATAACAGTAATACATATTTTTTAAAAAATTTTAATCTAAAGAACTCAAGATAGGGGTGGAAAGACAACTGTGAAACCAAAAGAAATTACAATCTTCAAACTACTCCAGTCATATTGCAAAAATCTTGTCTACCAAAAAAAATCTGTAAATAGAGACAGTGCTAGCAAGCTATGAGAAAAACTGAAGTTTTGTTATTAACATGAGCAATTATTAACCATAAAATAATAAATACAACACCCCCCTTCTATTTAAGTCAACAGGAACTCTACACATGTCCATGTGTATGTAACCCCTATGTCTGTTTATACATATATATATAATGTATTCTGTGTGCATACATACATACACACACACATTTTATGGAGAACCCAATCAATAAATGAAAAACACCACCACGGATGTCAAACAATTTCCTTGTCTCAATTGAGTGAAGTCTTCCTGGACATTATACCATCACAGACTTCACAGGGTATAGAGTTTGTTTCAAACATTTTTATTTAAACTGTAGAATAACCTAGAATTAATATTGTTTACACTGCACACTGTTTAACATGTCGTACCCCTAAGTACTGAACCAATAGGCAGTAACTTATAAAGTAATAGGAGTGCTTATACACAGTCAAGGGCTTTTCTGCTTCTCACATCACGTCACCAGCCAGGGCAGAGCCAGGATGGTTGTCTCCAACCAGCCAAAGGGATATTCCACACCATATGAAATCATGCTCAGCATATAAAGCTGGAGGAAGGAGGAGGAAGGGCGGGACATTCGTACTGATGACATTTGTCTTCCCAAATAACCAACACGTGGTGGGATGGAGCCTTGGTGATGGCTGAACATCTGCCTGCTGATGGGGAGTAGTCAGTGAACTCCTTGCTTTGCTTTGCTAGAATGAGTGGGTTTTGCTTTACCTATTAAACTGTCTTTATCTCAAACCATAAATTTTCTCACTTTTAACTCTTCCAATTCTCTTCCCTGCTGTAAGGGGACTGAGCAAGCGGCCGTGTGGTATTTAGTTGCCAGCTGGAGTTAACTCATAACAAAAAGATAATCAAAAGGCTATCAGTGTAAAGACTTAAGACACTACCTTAAATTACCTTAAATCAATAAGGAAGCACAAAATATAGGGGAAAACATTATAGTGAGAGAAGTAGTCAAAATTAAGCATCATAGGACTAGAAAAAAAGATGTCTTTCAAAATTTTTTCTTTAAATAATTGTTAAAATAAATGCTATTCAGTATTACATTTAATGAATTATTTTCCAGATAAAAGAAAAATAATAATACTGTAAAAAAATAGTATTTTAAGTATAGATATTTAGTCTGCGGTCTACAGCACCCATTCTGTAACAATTTCCAACACAAGGACTTCATGGGAAACATGCATTTGAATGTTTTATGACACTAAAAAAAAATGAAAGTATTAAGATTTCAAGGGCTTGTAATATTGAAAATTCAAAATAAATGGTAGAAATCAAGTAAGCAGACATCATAACACTTACCAGTATCTGAGATGTATGCATGGATTTGAATTGTCTCATCTGCAGGGACATTGGAAAGGTCATCTAAGGACTGCAGGGTTGGGGAGAGAGCGAAGAAAGAAGAAATTATATTAACAAGGTATTTTTGCAAAATAACTTTTTTGTAATAACTTTCCAAAATAATTTTGATCGTCTCTTCCAAATAATCTTAAAATGCATTCTTACAATGAAAGTATGAACTGCAGGTGACATATTTTATAATGTAAACTTTAGGAAACACACAACTGCTGTGGCAAAAGACTATACAGCAACGATCACTACAAGTAAATGAAATGGTTAAACTTGAACAGGTAACAGAAAGTTTGTATTGAGTATGACCTAATATCTTGACATTAGGTATATTCACAGAACAATAATTAACTAACAAGGAAAAGGATCACACCACAACCCAATCTTATTTAATACACTGTCATTAGCTGAAAGTACAGAAATTCCCTGACCTTTGAAGTAACATTTCCAAATTCTGTTTTTCTTCATGCAACTGACTAGCACAAGGGAGATAAACTATGTGTACAGAAAGCTACTCTTGACATGGAATTCAGCCAGGAAAAACTAATCTAGTCTTCAAACACCTGTAAAAGCACTGAAAACCCTGAATGGCCTTGAACAGTAAGGGCTGCAGAAAGCAGAAGTTCTTTTTGTTACACATTTCTGCTAGAATATCCTTCACAGTTTATAAAAATAGTAAGTATCACGTTATGTAAATATACTTTTCACAATACCAGCTAAAATCAAGACTTGGAAGAGGTCCATGCAAATATCTCTTTGTCTTGCAACAGTGCTTGATAAAGGCTTTAAGACCCTTTTAGCTTAGTTTGGAAAGGCCATATGAAACTAAGCAGCAGACAAACACTAGCCTGAAGAGCCAATGCAATGACAAGTCCCCATCCACAAAAGATTCCTTTGGTGTGTCAATATTCTTAGAAAGAGTACTTAGAGACACCTGAAGTATCTTTTTAAGATATTTTTGATGCAAATTTATTAAAAATATGGTTAAATTAAGTTTCCTTTCTGTATCTAACAGGAGTTTGTGTAAACTGCATAAACAGGAAACCTCTTTTCTTTGCATTTCAAAATGTAAATAAGAGAGGAAAAACAGCCCCAGCTTTAAAGAAAACAAACAAAAAGCAAAAAAGAAAACCCCAAACAAAAAACCCCAAACCATCCAAATAAAAAACAAACAAAAAAACACCCCAACACAACAACAAAAAACCACCTCCACACCAATCATGTTTACTTCTAGGTTAAATGTATTCATTTACAACGATGAACTAACCAGTGTGCTGAACTCTAAGGGTCTACAGCATCTTACAAGAAGGAATAAGAAGGGTCTATGAATCACATAGGATATTGCATGCTGGTTGCAAACTTTTATAAACTGTTTTCACCTGTTGTTACCTTACTATAACTTTGTCTATTTAAAAAATCAGGGATAAGAAAGTACTCTTTGCGTAACTATAGATTATTACCCTTTGCATGAGAAAAAAAATGCAAAATTTCATTAAATACAGTGGAAAGCACAAGAGGGACAGTTTTATCTTAGAGATAACTGATTCCTTATACGTGGTTTCAATTTGATTCAGTATTTTTTTCAGAAATTAAAACTGCAGTGAAGCAAAAACTATATCTTGCATAACTATTTTATAGCACTTCCCCTACTGTTGGAGAGAAAAATTATAATAATTAAAAAAAAAAAATACAAGCACTTACCAGATTTATACTGCTAGTAGGGGACCCATTAAAAGATTCTGAGAGCAGTGCAGAAGAAGGAAAAAAACAGGTTAGAAAATATTGTCCAATGTAGATACACCCACAAGAAATAAAAATGCAAAGACAAAACATTATGGATAATAATGGACAGCTATGGCATTGGGCAAAATGTTTCTTTCAACATGTAAGTATTTCAAGTTTCCAATACGGACACATAAGGGAAAATGTGTGTAGGTCTATACTGCTATAGATACAAAATAAATACTTCAGAGAGCATTCCTCTTTAAGCTCGTATCACCACATGCAGTTGCTTCATTAAGGAGTCAGTCTAATGGTTAAACAAACTTCACTAAACTTGCATGAGAAGAATTATTTTGCTTTAAATAGCCATATCACCCACAATTTCAATTTATATTTCCAGAAGAAATATTTTCAGAAGAATAAAGTCAAGTATTAGAACAACCCAATATGAAGAACGCCAAATATTTTTTAATAAAATGAGAACTGAAGAGTCAGGTATTTATTTTAGTAAAATAGTTATTACCAAGATTTGACAGAAAATTTCCATGAGATTGTTATAAAGTTACTAAATAAATAAAAAAAAAACCTATTTGACTCCTAAAACAACATATAAAAAAAGCACGAGGAGGAAACATCAATTTAAAAAGTAAACCTAGTACAGGAACTTTCTAATTTCTCAGAAACTGTGCGGAAATTTTTATTTTCTTTTTAAAGCAAAAAAAAGAATGCTCCTAGGAAATCCCCTTTACAGATTATACAGCTCACCTCCTTCACCATCATCTGATCCTCTGAAACTAGGATCCTTCAGCATATCCAGCTCAGCTAACATCCGCACATACAACACGTTCTGTTTGAACGACGGGTAGAATCTTTCATCTCGGAGCATCAATTCATACACCTTATTGAAATAAAAATGCCAACCTTAGCAATAGTTATGTTTTTATTTCATCAGACAAGATGTCATATATTCTAGGAGATTGTGCATTCTAATCTGTGTCTCTGTTTCCCCTAAAACCCTAAGGCAAATTTGTGGAATTTCTATTCAGGCTTACTCTTAACAAAAAGGTTAATGAGAACTAATTGTGCTAGAACTATACCAGAGTCAAAGAAAGTATCTAACCAGTGAGATATACATCTATAGGAAGGGAAATAGGACATTAAATGAAAAACGTTTCCTTCCTCTCAGTCTTTACCCATTTTACAATAGGTTCTGTCTCCGCTGTCCTTCTTTGCTGATAAACTTAAAAGAAGTGCAAACACTACTAGTCTTACATGTGGGTCTCAAGCACAACAGTGTGATTCTAACTATGTTCTACAGCTCATATTGCTAATTTTTAGCATGAATGAGAACATGAAGTCAATGACCTAAAATAAAACCTCTAAGACTGAGTATATAATTTACTGCCAGAATACTAATAATGCATTTTAAAAAATAAAAATTAAAAATTTTTTTTTAGATATTTATGTGTTAGACTTGAGTGATCATGCAGGTAGTTAAAACACTTATATCTTCACTACTTGCTGCTTCTGAGTGACACTCTGCACAGGCTTGCAGAAACAGCACAGTTAAATGAAATTCTGGAAAGAGATAGGGAATGTAATATGGTAACATCCTTACATCCACCTTTGAAAAAGAGAGCTAAAGCCAGAGCCAAATTGTAACACTATTCGCGCAGGCACAATTTCTTAGATTGGTGCATAAAGAGAAATAATACCCCATAATTCCAAATTAATGATTAATTTAACATTGAACACCTACCCTTTCTCTGGCTATTGCTTTGAAAACCAAGGGCTATGTATGGCTGTGCAGAAGTCGGCAATTTAGACTATGATTCCTGAAGAATAGGAAAATGTCGAAACAAGTTTCAGGTTTCAGATATTTTGAGTTCCTTCCTCCTTTTTCAGTGGCTACAGTGGCACTTAATACTCTACAGCTTTAACAGTTCTTATGAAATACCAGATGAAAAGAGTATACCTTTCTCTGGATGTCATCAAAAATTTCAGGTGTTGGATCCTCGTGGTTCAGTGTTTCTGCCAGTTTTGCTACTAAGTTGTCATCAATATTAACTCTTGGAGATGCCTGTTGTAGAGATATAAATCAGCATATGTATTTTTGCAGCATAAAAATAAGAAAGCTTCCATTTTCACAAATAAAATCCAGTACAATTCTAAAATTCTTTATGCAAACTAAATTTCTTCTTGATGAGTATTTTCTAGCTCTCAATCCATCTACAGATTTATACACAAACAGGAGTCAGACCCCTTCTCTTTCAAAATGAAGTTTAGAATTTATATTAAAACTTAAAAGCATCGGGATTAAATATAAAGAATTGCCTCAAAACCAATTTTTTTTAAGAAATATCTGAACCAGATTCACTCAGACTTAAAAATAGATGGTTTTGAATTTTTGAAAGGCAAAAGGACAGCACACACAAAGGCACAGAATTTCTTATTCTGTCTTCATATTTTCTTAGTTGCTCTTTATTCTAGAAAGTCAGCTTCAGAGGAACACAGAAGCAGATGCAGTTGAGAGGATAGTACCACTGTGAGTCTTTTTACATGGAAAGGAGAAAAAAATTAAAGAGAGCACTTTCTTACTGCTTGACAAGGAGAGAAACACAAGTAATAGCTTAAAAGTCACCCTGTGAATTTGTGCTACATCACATCCTTTTCATATTAATGTAGCCATAACCACCAAAGAAGCATCTGCATAAAGAATAAATTTTTAAAAACTCCAAACAACGCAGAAATAAAATATTTCTACCTTTTCTGATAAATATTGCTCATAAACTCCAAATGCAGCTGCTCTTAATAGACCTTTGGTTTGATTAGTCTGATGTTTTCCATCTTTCTGCTTGCTTTGAAGTACCTCCAGCTGTTGCTGTGCCGTAACCCTGTATCCTTCCACTGTCATCCAGAAAAACAGATGTGCTTGGCCACCAGTCTGCTGCATGTAATCTACAGGAAACAGCCACCACACAACCACAGTTATTGTGCATCCCAGAATATGAATTCTCTGTTAACTACATATGGAACTCCAGAAACTGGGTACACATCTGGAATATTTGCCATCTAAAGTCAAAAAATAAGAAGTACTAGACACACAGTAGTGATATGCACTAAACAAAATTGAGAGTAAGTAAGAACCAAGCACTGAATCCTAAAATGCACATGTAAAAAGTTAATACACCATTCCCTGTGTGGAGGTAACAGGCTTGAAAGACAATGCTACAAGCTGAGATGAAGTTCAAACTGAAATTCTAACAAATCATGTCCAGCTACTGCATTGAAAGGACTATCACCACCACCAAAACTGATTGACACTCTTAGTAATGGCCATGAGCAGTCCAATGAGATTCAAAGAGAATCAAATATTAGAATGTATTAAAAATTAATTACACAAGTTGAATTCACCTGTTTCTGGACAATAAGTTAAATCTAAAATAGTGCATAAATTATTGCTGTATTTTAGCTTCTCAAATAGACAACCTTCAGTAGCTTTTTAATCTTAAAAACTTAAATCTAACATCTACAGTGATTAGTTCCATTAGTTTCAGTGAGACCAGTAAAAATAACACTAGCAACTGTGCTAAGTTTCAGAATATTTCAATTTATAAACCTCTACACAATTCTTGCAATAATTCTGTGCTAATCAGAAAAAACATACAAAGTGACAGACCGAGGAACACTACAAAAACAATCTTACAGAGAGATCAGTATTGAATTAAGCTTAATACAAGCTTTTGGAAGTAATGAGTTTGGTGTTCTGAAAAGCTAATTACAGACTGATTTGCAAAAAAGGGTTTTGGTTCCCTCCAGCAAGGGATTTACACATAGTTAGCTCTCAGTAGACACCTATATTTAGCGATTTCAAGTGCACAGTCCTGTATGTTAACATATTCTCTATAGATAAAAGAGATCAGATAAATTAGTACTTACCCATAAAAAATTGTAGTGCAACATTGTCTACCAGAATATGGTCCAGAGGGACTGTGCAAAGTTTTCCAAAGTCTGCTGCCAGTTTCACAGTATCTATTTTCTGTAAGACACAGTTCAGTGTGTTCATAGGCTTCATTTTTTTAAATTAGCATTTAAAATTTCTGTGTAACACAAAGCAGATGTAATAAAAAATAAATAACATTACAGATAATAAAACAGCCTCTCAATGGTTATTTTCACAACAACTAGTAAGTAAAGATCTAGACCACAAGGTCATGTTCTCACAATTATTTGCCTTCAACATCAATAGCTTCTCCTATGGGAAACTGTTTTGTAACACTGCCATTCATGTAATACTATACAGATCAAATTAACCCGAAATCCCTCACCAGCAGTGACAGTAGCATGAAAATGAATTAAGAAGATGAACTAATTTCAGAATTTGATGGGCTGCAGGTGACCAAAACTTAAATTCATTTCTGCCCAACTTTTGTTAATATGACATTTCTTGGTATTACAGCAATGTGTCTGGGTCGAGCTGTAGGATACTTAAACCATTTTAACATTCAAAGATCACGTTATCCAAAAAAAAAAATCTAAAACTGTGAACCTTGAGAAATTCTCTCCATATGTAAACTGCAAATACAAGCCTAACTCCAGTTGTGTAACGTATTCCTGTCACTGCAGACTACAATTTGTGTTTCAAAATGCAAGAATCAAAAAGCTGGATCAAACTAGTAAGTAATTTGCAGCTTCACTCTTTTGGAAAGGAAAAAATTCAAAACTACTTACTTTTCCTGACTGCAATCTCTGAATTCTGGAGTCACATACTTTGATAACATACAATAAACTGTTTATTTGATTTTTTATAGTGTTGATATCTAAAAGCAAAACAAAGAGGATTAAGCAATGCAAATGAGTAAATAAGCTCTTGCTCTGAAATGCTCTAAAAATATCATACAAAAAGTGCTCTGCAGCCTAAAACACACATCAGTTTTCAAGACTTTTTTTTGTTGTTTTTTTTTTAAACACCTTACTGATAGAAGTCAACATGAAGAAATACTTTTCTTTGTCAGATTAACTGCCAATTGACTATCCACCACGAGCTAAAGTTTTAGTAAAATAAAGAACCACTAGTCGGGGAAGTTTTGATTCAGTGGAACTATACATACCTGACCAATTAATCTATATTTAAAGTATATATATTAAAAATACATATATACGTATACATTTTATATATATATATGTATATATATAAAAAATACGTAAAATCAGGTTCTAACACTTCACATAAAATTTGTTTTTTAAATTATAAAGTATTGTATATTATGCTCTAGCAGAGTTTTTCTTTCTGAATTTCTGGAATATTCTTCAGAGATCATGCTGCCAAATGCATTTAATATTTGTGTAACAGTATAACACTAACCATCTCCTGCTGTATCTAGAGATCGAAGATATTGCAGTTCTTCACTTGCTTTATCTTTCACTGCTTCCAACTCTCCTATATTATCACTTAATTTAATAATATTCATAAAGGCCTCATAGTTACAGTTGGAATCACGAATCTGAAAAAGAAATTTTATGGTGTGAATAATGCAAAACACATAAAAGCCCATGACACGATTTTTCATTAAATGAATTACTTTGATACAGCTCTGCAAAGTGGCATTTTGAAAACACACTGATGCTTCTAAACCTTCCAATTCATACTGAAATTTGACATGGATCATGCAAGAGAAAGCATGCACAGCCAATGCCTATTACACAACATCCTTTTTGTTATCAAAAATTCTAAAGACACATAGAAAGTGGATCAGCTTCCTTAATTAAGACCTTGTCCAAAAACCAATCAACTCTCTTCAGCTATTACCCATCTCATTAGCTAAGTAGGCAGTCACAGTAGCTAAGTAGACAGTTTTGCCACAGTCCCCTGCAAGTTTACATGGTCTTAATGCAATGTGTTCTTCAGACAAAGAATTACAAAAAGAATTAAGATGTTCTACAAGGTAACTAGAGAAGGAAAAAAATCCTAATTCAGATACCCTTTAGATACTATTTAGCTACTTCAATACACACTATTTTCATAGCATTGGCATAAGGTGAACCTGCTCTGAGGACTCAAAGGAACCTGTGAGAGTGAAGGAAGGGTTCTGTGCTGCTGAGGTCAGTGGAAACTGTTGTGAATGCAGCACAGAGATCAGGGGAAGGCTGGCAGCTTTACACCATGTGCATGCAGGTGCAGAGGGTTGAGCTGTGGTGCTGTCTTTACCATCTGAAGCTGAAAAAAGTCACTTCAACCTGCATCTTATATAAATGCTCACTTTGATACGGAAATGTAATGCTTGGTTTGTACTCCAGAAGTGCACTGACATGAATTGCATGGAGCAAAGATAATGAAGACTAGATTGACCTTTGATCAAAGTTAATGGAAAATCTTCCTTGAAACATGCTTTTATAAGTAATAGCATAAGCAACAATTCCAAACATTTTATAAAAATGTGAATTTCACAGTGAAGAGAGACTAAATTCTGATATTTTACATTGGAACTTTATATTTTATTGCAAGAGAATTAGTATCGAACAGTGGTGTGTCTAGAAATGTGGAATTAAACTTCTCATTTTCAGAATTGATTTTTTTCACTGATTTTATGTCAACAGTTCCTAAAGGAGCCAGAAAATGTTTCACTTGTCTCTACTTCTGACCTTAATTTCTGTTACTATCTTCATTTCATAAGACTTGTATTAAATTTTTGAAAGCATTTATTCTTCCTTATCTTTCCCTCAGCACATTTACTTACTCATCTCAGAAAGCAATTATGAAAATTAGTATTTGGGCCATCAAGATCGTAACAGAATTCTGAGGTTTTCATAAAGTTTTCTATTTCTGGATGCAGCCAGGGGCAGTGCTCAGTAAATAATGAACGAGGCCAAGTTACAAATAAAGAACATGCGTAGGAGGAAAGAGGAAACAAAAACTGAAAGGCTTGGTCCATATAAGCAGCAGTATTATTTCTTACTAAAATCAGGCTCCTGTAGAAAAGCAGTGTGCAAAGTTTTACATGAAATGGAGACAGATGAAGTGAAAGAAAATTTGTACATTGAATTATTGAATTTTATCATACGTATTTCTACTCTGAAATCTAAAGGGTGTTTGCATCGCAGTACTTAAATGCACAGTGTAAAACTAAAAGATATTAATAAAAGGAGAAAGAACTCTTTGAAAGGCAAAAATAAACTTGATTCATGACCTGTAAGGGATCATAATCTATAAGAGCAAGTTTTAAATTGCCTTCCAAAAAATTTAGTAACATTAATTAAAGTGTGACTATTCTATTTATCTTAATTTTTACTATATGTTACTACTTTAAAAAGTTTGGAGCATTTTTTGGTTGCAGGGGCATTAGAAAGGTGTCAAAGTAAAGGCTTTGTTTCTTCCAATTCCCATAAATTATTAAGGATTACCACAAGTATCCCTAAAACAATCACCCTGAGATTCCTTAGCATTAACAACAAAACAAAACAATCTTACTATTCATTCTGGAGGCCTCTGAAGTTTTAAAGGACACATAAAAAAGAGACCAGGAAAAAAAAAAATTAAAAAATCTTCCAAGGTTACTGCTATACTTTCTTAAGAGCCAAGGAAAAGAGGAGTCCACTTCAAACAATGTCATGCATCTGTCCCCAGTCAGGCAATTTTTGCCAAACAACCACAACACACAGTACAGATAATGCAGTGTCATATATATGTGTAGAGATGTAAACGCTATATGTGTATACACAGAGACGTAGAGTATTTTACATATACACACATATGATATTGTATTTACATTATATAAATTTAATAAGGCATCCAGAAGTTCACTATCTCTACCAATATATCAATTGGTAACTTTTCTACCAGATATCTATCTGCCGTGATACAGGAAATACAAATAAAATATGAACATTTTCTGTAAATATAACTTATTTTAAACATTGCCTATCTTACCATCCATATGACATACTGATTAATATAATCAGGATCACTGAGCTGGTTTATTAATGGAAGAAGAATTCCTCGGGAGAGGATTTCCTGAAGAACAAAATATAAATTATTGTATACATTTAGTCATGAAGATAACAGAACAGCAACTATTTAAAAGTCACTGTGTAGAAGCTAAATAAAAGGACAATTACAGAAAATACTCAATAGTCATTAGCATATTACCTTCCAATTAACATTAAAAGATGTTAATATTTAAAGAAAAACAACTTCTATTTTATCATGCTTTTCTAATGCTGCTAGAGGTAAAAGAAACTTTAAAAACATTTCACACAAGCTGTTCTCTGCTCTTAAATACTTACCAAGACTGTACAGCATTTTAAATAATCTAAAACTAAATGAGATAAATTGTACAAAATAAAAAGTGCAGTTCAGATCTAGAATATTTTATAACATTAAACCAAATACTTGGATATGGCTTCTACAGTCTGCACTTACCCTGACAAAGTATCGCATGATCTTGTTCTGGAAGTCTCCAGGAGGTAGCAATATATACAGTAAAACCTCACACAGATCCCTTAGGAATCCTAAGGGGGGGGAGAACCAAAACCTTCAGCACAATCTTTGCATTATGCTTTTTCACATATTATCTGATATCATAAAAATCAACAGCTAAATCCTTAAAATCAAATTCAAATATACAGTCATATATATTCTTGTAGTCCAAGCATCACAGTAACACCTTTCAGACTGAATATGAGCAGCACCAATGTAAACTTGAGACACATCTAGAGTCTCAAAACCAAGAGAGGATAAATTCTAAGAACCAAAAAAGTAACTGCAATTAATCCAATTTTCTAATTCCAATTTCCCTTATTTAACATATACATGTTTTTTTTTCCCTCCTTCATTATTTACCTAAAAAAAGATAAATTGATTTTTTAAATTAAGAATATGGAATAATAATCATCACCATCATCACCACAACAGCAGTAAGGAAGGCAGATCTAACAAAAAGCAGTAAGAATCTGCAAAGCCATCTCCTGCCTTCCAGAAAACATCCATCTCAAAATTCTACCACCGAAAAGAGGAGTAGATACATATGTACATACTTCATTATAATGACAATATTAATATAGACAAAGTAGAGGAAATATACATGTATAGCAGATAATCACAGTTTGAAAATGACAAATGGCATACTATGATTTCAGTGTATTTCATACTGTAAGCACAATTGTTAGTATTTTAATTTAGTCTGTGATATTAATATAATTTCAGAATACTGAGACCTTCTTCATCTTTGGGAGAAGTGCAGACTAGATCATGACAGACTTCTTTTTCCATTTCAACTTCAACCTCAAAAAATGTATCTACAAGTTCCTCAGCTTGGTCTACATAAAAAAAGAAAAAGAAACATACTTTTCTGTAAAGGTTAGAAACTTGACATTAAGGCTGAATTATAAAATAAAGCTAACTATGTTTTACACATTACAATATCTCCCTATTCAGACTCAAAAAAAAATATTTCAATCATTATATTACCTTTCATCTGATCACCTTTCTCTGCTATTCTTTGCTGAGCTTTTCTAAAAATTCGAAGATGAGTGCCAAAGTCATCAACAAGTTGTGTAGTGAAATAAGGCTGCCAGTCTGTTTCCTTTGACCTATGAAAAGGACACCCAAGAAAATCAATTCTTTTATCCTGAACACAAAGAACAGTAATGCATTTCTACTTCTCCTTCCTCCCTGCCAAGAGCCACATTGGTAGTAAACATGGAAAAGCAAATAAATAAATCAGTCTCCTAATTGCCTATCCACTGAAAACAAATCAAGCACTGTAACATACTGCTCTAGCACAACATTTATGTCTTTTTTTACTTTAAGGTCAGCATTAGTATCTGGAATAGGATTTTGATTCATGACACTATCAAATATCTGTGAAAAATACTGATTTTTTAATATATATATATATATGTATATATATATATAGTTTACAACCTAAAACTAAAAATACTACACGGGTCTTTTTCAGGTGTACCTTCTACAATTTTGGAAAGCACCAAAACAAAACCTAAACATAGTTATTTCAGTATACACAAGTGAGAAAACACACATTTCACTCAAAGCTACAAGTGAGCTCATATTATCATCAATTCCACAGGTTATATGAGAGGCAATTAGTGTGAATCTCTGTCAATGCACACAGGTTAGCATCAGAAAATAGACAGCTAGATTTGCATAAAACTGTGGTGGTATGAAAAAGCTGCAGAGATATTCTTATGGTGTCCATGCATTAATAGATGAACTGAAAAGGCACTTGTGGGTTGTAGGTTTAATCAAGCTAGATGTCAGTGATGGCTTTTCCTCTGCACTAAGTATTCCACTACCTGAATTTTCTCAGATAGAGACAGATAGGTAGCTCAGAATCCTTCTAAAACGCTTTCTTATATGTGTCTGTTCCCTCACCTGCTCTTTTTTCCCCTCGAAGAGGAAAGGGATTCCCAGAAAGGGATAAGGAACTGTGGAAGAGAGAGAAGCCTACTGCAAATCTAGATGCAGAAATACGAAGCAGAACTGTCTCAAAGGGCAGTCAACCAAAACCATCTATAATTCAGATCCACCATCTGCACAATCAACAAACCATAAAAAGACACTAGGTGGCAGCCTTACATCATTCCCCCATAAACACAATTCGATGCGGGGGAAAAAAAAAAAATAAAAAAAAAATTGTAACAACCCACTGCTTTCAGTCTATCCATAAGCTCACAGGGTACCTGAAAGCAAAGATGATGCTACTAATCTAAGACCACTACTTGTATCAAGCTACAGTAAAAAATATACTGGACCATTTCCTCTTAATAATAATGACTGCTGCAGACCTGTGAAACCAATTTCATTTGTACAGAACTGCACAGAATTAGTGGCTACTTTTGAAGAGCTATAGTACTGCATAAAAAAAAAAAATACTATAACCTTGACATGCTTTGACACAAACCCAATACTTGACACTGTTCAATGAAGTAACTTTGCCAAACCCACAAAAACACTGAAGTTGGGTAGCCAGGTCCATTTCATATAAGCACAGGATTGCTTGCTGTAACATACAGATTATTTACCTTATTATTCACTATTTCCAACACTGTTTCCTATGATTTCCATTATTTCATAATCAGTAAGATATTATAATGATTTTTTCCTACCTCCATATTTAGCTCTCCATCTTTGACTGCTCTTGTGAGCAAAGCACACTGATCTACCTTTTCAAATCAACGGAGGGAGGATATAAAACCACCTCAAAATTGCTTAGAAATTTTTATATTTAGGTGACCCTTTCTCTAAGAGGAAAATAGGCAAATAAAGAGAAAATCAGCAGACTAGGATGAACACCTGAAACCATTACTTAAATAAGAAGTAGATGGGTACAAAGGCATTTGGTACCAGGCCTGAGAAATCAGCTATACTAAAGAAGAGAAACAATTTCCCAGACAATTTTCTCCCCTGACTTCATGCTACTTGCTTACAACAGGAGAGAAAAAAACCAGGACAATTAAAAGGCTGTCCATTTATTCTGAACCAACCCTATTTTAAAAAAAGATTTACATACACAACATACAATTTTGTTCCCTAGAATACCATTCCTTTCAAAATATTCATTGTTCTTACGTATTGAAGAGCAATACCTCTTTTTCAAGTTACCTGAGCAGATACATACATTTGAATGAAAGGCTTTTAAGACAGACCTATCTTAGGAATAGCCCTGTTTGTATGAAACAGACCTGCTTATAAAAAGGTGATGACTCATTAAACTCTATGCTTATGTTACAGAAGAAAAACAATTTGGTGATTTCAGACATAAATCTAACTTTTGCAAGAGACCACAAATACAAACATCATCTCTATTCATTCCTTAAGGGATCAGAGAAAGACTGTAGTTCTTGCTTTACAATCTTGAAATTTTAGGTGCTCTTTCTGTAACATGTAATGAACTATGTCAACAGATAAACCTCATTATGTCTCTCCCATCATACAACCCAGAGAGGTATTTTCCACTTGCTCAGACAGTGTACTGATGTAAATACAAAGAATCTTACCTGGCAGAAAACTGAACAAGTGCATACTGAAGAGCTTGCCTGATTTCCAGAAGAAATGATTCATCATCACTTAGTGTGTAATACCAATACTGCACATAATCTCTCAGGGAAAACTGGATTACCTGAAATTGGAAAGAAAAAAAAACCAAAGATGAACTAATAAACAAAACATAAGCAGCTTTTTGAGCCCAGTAATGCAACAGAAGTCATTTTGAAAGGTTAACATAGTGAACCATGCCCCTTTACCATTATGAAACTGTGAATGAAACAACAATTCACACACCGAAACCTCTTTTTCACGGAATGTCTTTGGTTGGAAGAGACCAAGATCATCCAGTCCAACCTTTTACCAACACTGTTAGCTCACCTCTAACTATATCCCTAAGAACCAGGTCCACACACCATTCATATTGGCTTATGTGCATTCATCAATGCAATGCTGAGAAGCTACAATATAAAAAAAACCACTCAAATTTACCAAATATCCTGAGTCCTCCCTCAAAGTTTTTTCACTTACCACTCCCAGGTATTAAAATATTTCTCAACTTTTATTTGTCTCTGAACTATTTTGATATCACATAGTCATTATCTGCAAAAATAAAAATAGATAATAGTACTGGTTAGAACTTACCTGCTGCAAAGGCTCATCAATGATGTTTGCACCCGTTAGTCTTCTGTCAATCTTAATAGGTCTGGCTTCACGTTTCATTTCTTCTATGCACTTAAGAGAGATTAGGAAATGTAACTTGGCAAGTTTTAGCTGTAATTAAATATCACTCTACTGCACAGAATATACATATACTTCCAGTAATGACTTTATACAACGTTTTCCCTATTATTGTCATTTTTAGAGTAAGGAAGATTTAACCATAAAATCATAGAATGATTTGGGTTGGAAGGGACCATTAACAGTCATTTAGTCCAATGCCCCCTGCAGAAGGCAGGGACATCTTCAACTCGATTAGGTTGCTCAGAGCCCCATCCAACCTGGCCTTGAATGTTTCCAGGGATGAGGCATTCACAACCTCTCCAGGCAACAACCTCATCTCGTTTTTTCACCATACAGTAATTAATGCTGGAACTAACCTGAAAAACTAACTTCTTGCTTACTGTAAAGGAGCAAGTTTGCTAAAAAATAGATCAGAAGGAAATAAAACTGAAATAATTATAAAAAGTGGGGTAGGGGGACACTACAGCAGCACAAGTTTGTCTGTGGGGAAGATCTGAGTTCCATACTTGATTATAAACTTCCTGTTGCAACCTCAGGTAGGTAGCTATTCAGTTTTATTTCTGTCCCCTCTCAGTTTCTTTGTCCATCTGAGTTCATGCTATATGCCAGAAGAGAAATAATGATTTTGAACCATCACTATTTGATAACAAGTCTTTAAAAAGTGAATGAAGACAGAGTAAAAAAAATATTTTATAGAAGGACTCAGAGCAGTTAACTCCATCTCTCCAGAGTAGACTTTTGTTAGGTGACAGTGAAAAAATCCACCCTCTATCATTGCTTCTCTGAGAGGACTAACAGTGTCTTTCTACAGACTTCAGATGAAATGTGTAATAAACCCCTTTATTTTTTCTAGAAATAACATAAAAGCCTACACCATTTTTAAAAGCACATTATTTTATTCCCTCTCTAGAGAAAAAATTATGACTGTACTGGAAACAGAAGAACTGCCAAAAACTATAAATGAAAAAATTATAAACCATATGTCCAGTGTTTCCACTCTATGTGACTCTCCCTAAGTATTTTTCATTCAAACCAGTTAACAGGGAATGGCAAATATGTAAGGCCAGAAAACATTCTTCCTCTTACTTAACCAACTCTATCACAACGCAAAAATATTTCATTGCAAAAATCCATATAATGTTTACCTTTTAAGACAAGGGAAGAGTTCAATGCTCCTTTATTATGAATAAAGTTGACTCATTCAAACAGCACATCAACAATATACTAATGAATGGCAATTTATTTTTGTCTTGACGGTGTGAAAAATACAAAAAAAATTAAGAATGAAACAACCAAATATTTTTATTAATCACAGCATAGTTTAGATTGCCAAACAAAATTTATTAAGAGAGTTTTGAAGTTTGAGGACTGCATGCATAAGACCTCATTTGGAAAGCATTGAAAAAAAAAAAAGCATCTGAAAAAAAAAACCAGCAGCCACAAGAAAAAAAAGTCTAATCCTGTTTTTTAAACTTCCTGTGTGTCAGTAAATGAAAACCAAAAAAAAGCAGGAAGGTATATAATCTTCAAATTTACATAACTATTTCTCCTTAATGTGAGGTGTTTGTTATGTATTTGTTAATGGGCAGCAACCAAGGAACCTAACTGGCACCAAATCCTGTGCTGTAACTTAAGAGTCTCCTCATTATTTTCATCCACAATTTTTGTGCACTGAGCCTATAACTGATTTTTCTAAAAGGAAGCATTTGAACATACATCTTAGCCTAAAATATCCCCAAATAATTAAAATAATCCCCAAATAATTAAAAAAAAAGACCAAAACAACAACAAAAAAAAGGCAGACCCTCAAAACAACTGATAGAACTCTGACTGTCTTGGGGGAAAAGAGCTTCTTCTGAAGAACTTGTATCATCAGATTACTTCCCAAAATACAGTACCACAAATTTCATACTGAGGTGAATTCCATTTGTACTTGGTTCATGGAAGATGTTTAACCTATACACTAGCCATCTGAAAGAATATTCATCATTCTAGACCAATTGGGGCCACAATGGCTTTAAACATGAAAACGATATCACGTTGAAACGATTACTTCCCAATAAAGACAAATGAGCAGAAATTTAATACAGAAAATGGCAAATAGGAATCCCAAGCAAACCACATATTTGGTTTCTGATTAGGACTCATCCCTTCTTGTATTGCTACTGAAGAGCTCAGTTAAACTAGCTCATGCTATTTTCATACAATGGCAAAAAAAGAAATTGGAAACACTATTGTAAAAGACAAACATTTTAGTTGGAGAACAACTTCGAACAGAATTGTATATGCCAGATCAAATTAATAAATTAATACTATAAAACTTAAAATTCAGAGACTAGTTAATGCAGGTCAGTTGTGGAAAGTGACGTGTCAATAATCTACATGAAAATCAGAAGTCAAACTACTGAATTTGCAAGGACTACACAAAAAAACCCTCACATCATTTTATAAAGTAACCAGAGCATCATAGGAAGTGAGCTCAAAAAAGTAACATTACCATAGAAAGTTTCAGTCATGCAGAAGAAATTTAAAAGACTAGAAAACTTCTTGTAAATCAAAACATTCCACAATCCATATTATCTAAATATTTAAGTCTATCTAGCACCAAGAACTAGATGAGAAACCTCATCTAAAATGAGGTTTCATGAATGGAACAGAATTATTAGCTGATTAATGACTTATCCTTTTTCAGCCTTAAACTTTTTATTTTAATTTGGACCCATGACATCAGTTTATGGGTTAGAATACACTTAATTTTCAGATTTATCTCAAAAGATTCAAAGACACAAGTGAAAAAGCCACTTAACAACTGAGCTATGAACCCTTTCTGTGTTTAGAAAACACACTACGAAATCACAAAATAAACTTCTTTGTGCTAGTCAGAGTTAAACACATACCCCTTTTCACAGACAATATTAACTGTAGTAACCTGACAGCTAAGAAAGGGCAAGCTCTTTCTGTCAGACAGCTGTGAGATAAAACACACCTAGTAATCTTTGGGTTAAAGTGTCTTCTCTGTTGTGATGAATGCAAATGGTTTAGGTCAAGATACACCTAAACTTCTGAGCTGTCAAGATGTATTAGTTCATAAACCAGGAATTCCTATAAATTCTACCTCTTGACTATTAAGAGTTTATTCTGTACTGAACAGATAGAATTTTATCCAATTGGGAACCCTGAATTTAGTTAGATCCATCAAAATGTGTCTGTTAAGAGTTCAGAAAACAAAAGTAAAAATCTGAAAAGGGGATCCCACTGCTGCCAAGGTCATCCGAAAGTAACAACTTCCACATCCCTGAAGTACTGTAAATCTAAACTTTATTACATCTTAATCTTTTTGATTAGGCAACTTTCTCACTACAAACAATCATAAGACTCAAAACTGGAGAGACTACAGATCCAGTGATGAAAGACTCCAGAATAGTCATGACAATCTCCCAAGAAAAAGCAAGGAGGAGATACTACTCCTGACAAAAAAGAACACCACAAACAAACAAGAAACCAGCATAATAGACACAAGTAGTAGAAAGTAATGGTTTAGCAGCTCTCTCACAGATAATATTAACCTCTTACTCATTTCTCATAACGAAGCCAGAAACAATATCTGAAACAAACTTTCCATAAATGCTTAAAAAGGTTCTATTTCAAAAAGGAAAAAAAGTTGCAAATCACTTGCACATGGATGACTCAAAACATAAAAGCAGGCTCTTTTACCTTGGGAAACAGGTAAAATTCTTAGGTTAAAATTAAGTATTCATGTCATTCTAATTTTCAGAGTTATAAAATTTGATGTAAAAATTAAGACCAGTAAGCTCTCCTTACCTTAGGGATCCCAACTGATGTACAAGGAAGAAATGAATGTTCACACTGTTCAAGGTATTTTTCTGAGTTGTTTTTTCCAAATAAGAGAGTAACCACAAAACCCCTAAAATGGGAAAAGACCAGACAGAATCGTCATCATTTCCCCCTCTTAAAAAAAAATCTCACAGCACATTATAAAGACAGTACATGACAACTCTGTTTACTCTCCTAGCACAGTGCTCTTTCACAGTACAGAGTGCCACTCAAAGTAACTGAGCCAGTATGACATTTCCCTCTCCTGTAAAGTCTTGATATATTCTTACCACGTAGCAGATCTATACAGCACAGTCTATGCTACACAGTGTGCTACACAAGAAGAACCTGTGATGGCATCTTACCTACACTCACAAGTATTAGTACACAGAAAGGGGGGCTGATATATAAGCTGCTCTGGTTGTATTTATGCAGAGATTCTTTTACTTTGCCACTATGAAGAAACAAAGTATCTAGAGACATATTTAGGCCACTGCACTGTGACAAAAGCCACAAAAGCACAAACAAGGAAGAAACTGATGTAGAAAGTGTAGTAACTAAGTATTGGCTGCATATGCTCAAAAAATAACTTTTTCAACTGGGTATTTATTTTAAGCTGCATCAGAAAAAAATAAACCAAACAAACAGAAATCCAAAACTAAAACACTACTCCCGTCAGGCTGCGTAAGAATAGAGTAAATGAAAAAGTGTAAAGCATAACATAGGTCAAACAAGGTACTGGGTATTTGGGGGGGTGTCTCATTTTTGGGAGAGCTGAGTCTTTTGGGACTTTTGTTGTTTTGTTTTTATAAGACCTATATAAATGCACTCCTGAACCATTAATAATTTTAGATCATAAATTCATTACATTCTTCCCTCACAATTCTACAATGCTATTTAAATTATGACTTAAAAGTTAAGCAGTACAGCAGTTAATTTTATTACTGTTCTCTACATGATATAATGTAGGCATAAGGGAAAAAGCAATCATTACAAGTTCAGCCTTGCCACAACAGCAATAACTTATTTACAGCTTATGACACTAGGGCACAAAAACACATAAACATAAAATTGGTTTTACTAAGCAACAAATGAAAACATAAAGAATGTGCCCATTATATCAAAATCAAACTATGCAGCCTTTGAAAATTCAAGTATTAAAAAAAAAAAAAAGACAAGACAAAGTTATTGCTGATCCAACCAGCCTTGGGATGGCAAAACATGCATAGCTTTTTAAGCTAATTTCAAAGCGTTCAATTTAAAGGGCAGCTGACCAACATTTGTGACCACAGAAATTCACAAAGTTATTCCAGGCTTGAGACACGCTGAAATGATACATTCTATTAATACAGATCACCATTTATATATGACACTCTTACTTATATGATTAGAATAAAATTCTTAATGAAAGTAAAATATGGCATCTGAAGATTTTAATTCTCAAACTGGGAACCATTCTTTTTCAGTCCTCCAGAGGCTCGTTCATTCAGTAGCAAGGAGGTGGTCACCTTTACTTGAAAAAGTCCAGGATGAAAAAAAAAAAAACAAACAAAACAGCACTACACAAAATTATTATTGGTAACTTGATATTGCATAAGAAAATTTCACTTGATACTGAGTCTCTCACAGCCATCTTTATCTGCCAAACATGCACACTTCATACATATGAGGATTAAAAAAAAAAAAAGTCTAACTGTTCTTCTGCTCCAGATGCTTCCAGACAGCTTTATAATCACAACAGTAAGATAATTCAGTTCAGGGACAAAAATTCACTTACAAAAATATCAATATTAGTTTTATTATACTGAAAGTTAATGATTTTGGCTTGGGGGTGGAGGTTTTTTGCTGCCTTCATTTTAATTATTAAAAAGTTTGGGTTTTCTTATTTTATTTTGTACCACTTTTCTATTAGAAAATTCAGTCTTCCTTAAAGAAAACAGTATACGTGAAAAGGTGGCTTTTTGGCCTATAATCAGTTTTAACTTCAAATATGTACCAGTAATTCAAGAGGAAGAAGGTAAGAAAGAGAAATAACTAGCTACAGGTTATACATCTCTTTTCTCTCAAATGTTATGACATTACTAAAGTTAGACTGATTAAAAATTACTAACATGCTACCAAAATAGCATTATCTAATAATAGCATTATTATTTAATATATGCTAATTTTCTTAGACTTTTAGTATTTTCATTTTTAAGCTAGAAATGCTGGGAGCTTCTGCCTCTGTAGCATAAGTTAATACATGCAATATTTTAATTTAAAATCCTGCATGCATTAGAGAGGTATAAATTGCCTGATCATCCAGTGTAAATACCCATCTAATTCATCAAGAGGATATTCAATGCAGTAAATTAAGAAAAAAATTTAGTCTTTTCTCTAAATAGAGCAAAAAAAGAAAAAGATTGTATTTATTTTTTGTTTTAACAAAGGTTATTGGAAGACCAGCTTTTCACAAGGAGAGATCGATGACAGAACAAAGGTGACAGATAGACAATTCAAGTCCACAGATTTAATATTTTCCAAACACATCTGAAAACTAGCAGCCTTAGCTGAATTCTTGTGAAAGTCAAAAAGCACCTTTAGAATGGTTCCCGATGTGGTCAGCAGTCATTTGGTCATGAACAGAAGATGCCAGTCACATGACTATGAATGTGATTAAGTATAAATATTTATATTTTATGACACAGCAGATTTCTTTAAATGGCCAAGTAACTGGCAGTCCAAAAAAATTCTTAGAACAGTGGAAGCCTATGACTTTTTGCACATCAGCTCCAGATAAGCCTATGGTAAGTATTAAGGAAAATACTGTAATCATGAAACAAAATTAGATGTTTATTTCCTTAATTTATATACATAGTTATGCTATATAATTGCTAATTATAAGTGAAAAAGTAGTTTAATTAGTTTCTGTTTGTTTCGAAGAGAAACAGAACCAAGTACTTTGCACAACTTCATGAGAATCAATTAAAAAAGGAAAAGCAAGGAAGAATAATGGAAACATAAACCTATTGGACCCAGCTAGCACTCATAGATCTGAATGCTAAAATTTGAAGTAGTTGTGTCACTTCAAAAAAGATGAACAGTGTGAAAAAGGGCCAGATCACAGCCTTAGCCAAGAAGAATTGTATGTTCAAGTAAGGAAGTAATGACATTCTACTGGAAGGCCTGAAACTTTGTATGTATCTACCTAGGTAAACAAATAAAAAAAGATGAGATAAAAATTCTGCTTTAACAGACACCCTGCCACAAGATTAATTTATTCCTAAAATGATAAATGTTAATTGACTAGTTAAAAAAAATGAACCAAAGCAGCAAAAGAATCACAGGAAAGAGATATTAGAGCTGACTTGAGAATGAGTGAGCTCAGGCACCAGAGCCAGTCATGGAGGTAAAATGTAGCTGACTTCAGATATACTGGAGTATGTCTACTTTGACTGTGAGCTTTGAAAAGCCAAGCAACTGACATGAAGCAGTAAGAAGGGATAAGGTTTTAGGAAATCAAAATAATGTTTCCACAGTATTTTTCATACTGCTGAAGTGATAATACAAAATAGTAAATGGATGAACTCTTGCCCCTTGAACAAACTCTTTGCCTTTTGCCCTGGATAAGCAACCAGTAAAACATACCAATTTTTATTTTAACTAAATCCTCACTTTAGTAGACCAGCTCTTCTGATTTCTCAGAGACAGAATTCTAAGTTTAATATAGTTGAAACCCATAGCAGCTCTAGTTCCAGCTACTACCATTTTTTGATGGCACACGAAGAAATATACACACATTCTGAACTGTATCCAATAAGGTTAAAAGTTTTCACAGGGAATAAAAGAAAACTTACAACTAGCCCAAACATCTCATTAGAAGTCAAGCAGATGTTGGAAAGCCTAGAAATGTTACTGTCCTGCAAATTAGTCTTAGGAAGACTATTGCCAGAAGACATTTAGACTTAGTATTAAAAGTTACAATGGTTACAATGTAGAAACCATCATATGCAATGTAATAATAGTGCAAAAGACTATAAAAAACATTACCTGCTTGCTCCCTTCTCATCTATAGATAAAACTATGAAATGTCTACAGCTGCTAAACTTATCTACTTGGTCAAGATGTAGCAAGATGCATCATTACAGCCATACACAGAGTTTCCTCATAAATGGAGTACCTTAGGTTGGAAAATCAGACTGTGATAAGGAGAGGGGACATAATGCCATAGTAAGAACATGGGAAAGAAAGTAACATGGTAATAGCATGAGCTGAAGTTAACACTGGCTTTGTGTGAGTACTTGTCCTCCCATTGTAGACAGAAACTGTTGTGAGGGGTTTTTTTGTTGTTTTGGGGCAGTTTTGTTTGTTTCCTTTTTGTTTTGGTTTGGTTTAAAATCAGATATTCTTTTTTCCCAAAGGTTACTTAAGCACTATTCAACAGCAGAGAAACTTCGCTCATAAAGAGTTGCTCAGACATGAAAATATTAATTACAAGTAAGTCACTTTAGATTTTCAGAGCCAACTGCTTGTGTACATATTAAAACTTTACTTTCATAAGAAATTTATTATTTATTATTAATTTACACAAAACATTAAGCAGCATACTTACCCACCCACAAAGCAGAGGATATAAAATGCAAAGTAAAATACAGCGAAGGGTCCAAAAGTTACTAGAAAAAGCACAAGGCCAAGACTTCCCCATCCCCATATGGAAAGACTGGTCTGTAAGCAAGAACACATGGAAAAAGAGTAATTAAAAAGATGCTCATACAGCTTTAAGTCTCTGAAGTAGTATTTGTAGTCTCCGTGAAGCTTGGTTTATTTTAACTAGAAATGAAATGCTTTACTTCATGAAATAAAAAGTATGTTTTAAAAACATGTTGCTATCAAGTTCTGTTGTTGGCTAGCAGTCCAGATTAGCCAACAGTACAGAATTCTTCTTCCAAATATTACTACTCAAGATCACTGAACCATTAAGGCTTGCAAAGACCTCTAAGCTCATCAAGTCCAACCACCAACCCAACACCAGCAGCCAACTAAACCATGTCCTCAAGTGCTACACACACGTTTTCTGAATGCCTCCAGTGACTCTACCACCTCCCCAGGCAGCCTCCTCCAATGCCTGACCATTCTTTCAGTATAGAAATTTTTTTCCTAATATCCATATCACGTCTCTCACTTCAGATGCAACTATCACCCTTTAAAGCATCCTTTTTAAAACATCTTTACTCTCATTTTGTGCACTTTCGTTTGCTTTAGATCCCTTACACCCCCTCTGAAATTCTCCACTGCTTCCCAGAGAAATGTAGACTTTGTACAGAACAGGGAGAAATGAATACAACTTCATCTTACACAACTAAACATGTCATTTTCCCCGGCTACGCCACATTACTTCTTCACTACATCAAAGAAGTTGCAAAACCAAAAAAGGCATCCTTTTCTCCAGTCAAATCACACGAGTCAGCAGGTGCACTAAATATTTAGTGGACGTTTATTTTTACTCTTCCCTTCAAATAAAATAGAGAGAAAATTAGGAAACTGATCACTACCTCTAATGACTTTTACCAAGGAAATTAAGGGAATTCAAAAAATATTGGATATATCTAAATAGAGCTATGTTTTCAAATCAGGAAATTTCATGTATGTGTCTGTGTATACATATATATATATGAAGATCCCAGAGGAACATTTTCTTCAGGCAGGCATCCTCACCTTTCTAGAAGAGTCATCTCACTTTCTAGAGTCTTATCAGGCAGGTCTGATACTTTGGCAGTGAGGGGAGGTGGAAACAAGAGTAGTTTGAAAAGCCTGTAGTGCAGCCAAACTCAACCACAAGAGCACCTGTGGGGCTGGTGGGATTTTGGCACTGATGTCTTGCATAAAACTGCAGGCAAAACTTCACCTACACTGGCAGACTCACCAGGAATATGAATAAACAGCACAATTCAGGTTATTGTACCAAAACAGGTTACAAAGTAAGTGCATTCATATACACATATGTATATGTGTATATATATGTATATCTATCTAGATATATCTATGTATATCTAGATAGACAGACGTGTTATGTACCTATACCTACATGTATGGAGGGTAATCAAAAAAGCAATGTAGTGAAAACCTGCCTGAACTGAGCTACAGTAGTTTTAGACCTTCACAATACTGCAATGCAGTCAACAAAGTTTATATAAATTTAATTCAATCTAGTCTCTAGTTCAATATGGAAACAGGTTTCAGCCAAGTCCCAAGCGTGTGAATTCAATGATGGCAAGTATTTATAGGCCACCAAAACTGTTCCAGTTCCCAGGTTCTCAACTTTTCTTTTTTTGTTGTCTAATTTACACCTTTCCTAACAGTGATCAAATGGCACCCTGACGAGAACTCAGACAACTGCTATGTCAACAAGTAACAAGAAAGTATATTTAAATAAACTCGTCTTGCAGTTTGACATTTATAAAACAAGCAGAGATTGAACACCATATTTGCAGAGAGCCCTTTTTTAGCTTTTAATTTGAAGAACAAGGGAAGCTTACCTACAGATCACATTTGTCTAAAGGGAACAATTAAATTTCATCTGTCTTAGGCACTGGGCTAAAAAAATCAACTTGCTAATGAAAAAGTCTTTAAAAATTCATGAAAAATAATATAAAAAAACTGTCCAATAGATGTAAATTGTAATTATCAAAATAAGTTGGTACTTCCTATTTTCTTATAAATTTAATGGAAAATTAAGATGAAATTCTATTTTCTTTCTCTTTAAAGATGCTTAGCAAGAGATGGAGAAGCTTTACTGGCTTTTTTCTTAGTATTTAAGGCTGGAAAAAATTACACTTGTCTACATATTTATGTGCTCAAATAAAGAACTGCAATTAAAAAACTGGATTGTAAGCAATTCTCTTTAAGCTGAAAAAGTGCTGTATTAGATGACAGCTAAAATGCTGGAGATTGGTGGTACAAAAAATAAAAAAACTTGGCCACACCTCAGTATTTTCTTGACTCACTAAGTAAATGCAGTAGACAAACTGGTTGGGGGCTGTGGAGAAGAGAGGCAAGGAGGATACCAACCTAAAAAAACCTGGAAAATACAATGATTACCTGAGACATGACCTCTCATTCATCTACATTTCAACACATAAAGAAGACTGCTTATATATATATACCCTCAGAAACATATTTTAACACTGCTGCAGAGCACTATAAGCAACAGGAAGATATGCACACAAAAGATAATATTCAATCCTTGTCTGCTTTTGTTAAAAAAGAAATCAAACCGATTTATGGAATTTTCAAACAAGTTTAAGTTCTAAATATGGGATAAACACTCCAAATGATGTAACAAAATTTAGTTACACAAGACAGTAGGATGCATATTCAGATTTAGATGAATGAATAATAATGAAAGTTCTCTAATAGACAAAAATAGTGACCTTTTGTCCTACACTCTCGTTTTGTAATTTAGCATATGGCTTCTGAGATCCAAATCTCATTTGGTATTTTAATAGGATTTCTTAAAACTTGCACAACTAGGTACACTGTAATAAGTACGACAGATACTGGTTCAATTCTTATATACTTTAGATGAGTGGTTCTTAGTCTTATGGATTTTGAGACATCCAAAGGGATCCAGTCACTCGCATGGTTCCATTTAGGTTGACTGTAAATAAAACTGCCTGTAACTTCACACTTCTTAAAGGGACTTCAGCAGTGTAACTCCCATTAAAAAAATGAGAACTTTAAACAAAGATCCTTTAACACGTCAAAGTCAGCTATTAAAAGCAAAAAGAGTTCAAACATGACACAAATATGACTACGCATCTGGTCAGCATGGAAACAGATCAACTACGTAAATACAAATCCCACTTTTTACAACTTACTTCCAAATAAGCTTTATTTATAATGTCAGCTTTTTAGAAGATTCACAGATTCACTGAAGCTCTGCCTAGATTTACTAAAGTTAACTTGAGAGTGAATGCTTGTCACTCTTGACAGAAAGAGCAAGCCAGACTTCTGAGAGATGGTACAATGCTGGCATTTAAGTAGCAGCTATCCAGACCTTATGAAAGAAGCTGACATGCCCTGTGCTGGAAGGGCAAACTCCCAAGGCTAAATTGCCATACTGTCTGAACACAGGCACACAGGCAGCTCTTCCACTCCTGAAGTTCTATCCCCTTTTCCTTACCATCACTACAAATACTGAGTTAGCCCCACCAGCACCATTTCTTATCTTTCATGTCTACAGCCTCAAAAAAAGATTTCTGCAGTGTATTAGTGAGGTCATACAAGCAAAGGGCTAACGTAGCATCATATTCACAGTCATTTTCTTCACGTGATATGGAACTGCTTTAGTGAACTAAACTGTGATTGAACCAAAAGGCTGTCTGTAAGCCCAAACAGAGCACTGAAGAGCCTCATCAGGTAGAAAAGACACATCAAGGTGAATATTCACATGAGCTTGATTCAGCTGTTACAGCTAACAAATCTATCACCTCTCAGTGACACCTACTTGGATTTTTTTGGCTAGGCATTGAATTTTTCCCACTGAATGTTTTTTTCCACAGTATACAGTCAACTACTAAAAGTAACAAATAAAGAACTTGCTTTCTTGTACACATCTCCTTTTCCTTTCTTTGGCTTCTGTTTTCTAATAAATGCAGCCTTTTGATGATCCCTGTTGCACATGGTTAGGGCTGGTAGTGCTGAGCTAAGACTGTGCAGCACTACACGACCATTCACATACAAAGCTTATGTAAATCCACAAGATTCACTGCTTATAAACTGTGTGCTAAGGCCAGTCAATCTCAAAACAACAGTTTAAGAGAAGAAAAAAAATCCTATAATTCAGTATGCGTAGTTATGCATAACAGTTTCCAAATTATGAATTAGCTGGAGAGTTTTGCAGGCAAATCAATGGCAGAGTGGCACAGACCTAACCACAGAACACTTCCATGTACCAACCACAACAGCAATGAGTTAATTCCAGTAACAAACTATGTCTTAACACAAAGTAGCTGCCATAGGTTTCTTATTTGCTTAATCCCTCTGACAAGCTTTCACAGCCCTGCCTCGATCCCATCTTTAAGCAAAATCCACAGCAGTGATACAGCTTTCCCTAATATGATTCACTAAGTAAAGGTTTGTTGTTTGGATACAAACTGGTGCTGTCAATTATTTTAACTGCTGCCAGAAAGATTCATAAGTGTTTCCAGTTTACTGCAAAAACACTGCTATGTCCAGCCAACAGGCAGACCTTTTCTTCCTACATCCTCTCTGCCACCAAACAGTGGGTCCATGTGTTCCTACTCAAAAGGCTCTTAATGCCACTGGCCTCCCACTCCAGCCAGGAGGGACTCAAGGCACTCAGCTTTCTTCATGATTTCCCCACTCGCTCAGAGTAACCGTGGTTTCAAGTTTGGAGCCGGGGGAGGAGCAGAAAAAAAAAATATCCACACAGGAAGGATGGGCTCTGGAATCATCCATTTGTCAATCTCAAAGCTTAAGCAAAATACTGATTAAGTCTTACAGATGTCCCATCCAAAAGCCCCAAACCACTTCTGAAAATTGCCATTTATGGTTTTTTTTTCAACTTGAATGGTTGCAATAGAATAACCTGACTGTTAAAAGAACAGGATCATTAAAAAAAACAAACAAACAACAAAACCCATAAAAAATCCCAAACACCACAACGTGCTTCTTTGCCTACAATTCTTTTACTGTGTATATTTAACTATGTTTGTCCATTAATATTCTTAAAAGGGCAGCAGCTAACCTGTCACTAACAAGGCATTCGTAAACAAAACTGTTTCTTGCCATTTGGGGCAACATTTTTGTTTGGTTGGTTTTTTTTTTTAAGTATGATGTTCTGCCAAACATATTTAATGAAACCTCTGGGCTCATATTTAAAAAAAAATTTCAAGGATTGCATATACAGTTGATGTCAAGTTTAATTTTGTTAATTCTACACATCTGCCTTTTGACTCCCATTTTTAAATGGAACATGTTCATGCATAAACCTTTCTGTAATGAAGGTGAGTGTCATTTTTGTCAGGTGATTAAAAACATTATTTTAGGATACAGATTACTGTCTCTTCACTAGGATGACAAGTAAAATTGGAAAGCTGAATCAACCAGAGTGCCAATTTCATCTGCAGATTAATTGTTATGTTACTCAACTAGGAGAAATATTTAACAATTGTGAAATAAGCCATTAACATCTTTGTAGTAACACCCTCCTATCTGCCAAAGTTACAGAAATCAAGTAAAAGACATGTCAAGCAGGGTTTTGAAAAGAGGTCTGCATATCACTGTTTCCAACCTCTTCCTTCTTATCTTTTTGCCTTTGTCCTTCCTTAGCCCCAAAACACAAAGTAAAACAAAATCCTAAGCTCCATTCCTACTCCCAAACAAGCAGAAGTAAGTGTAGGTGCATTTTTTTTTTTTTTTTTTTTTTTTTTTTTTTTTTTTTTTTTTTTTGAAATTTCTGTAGGCTATTTTTATTCTGATTTTCTAAGTTCAAATCTATTTTTCCATAGCAAGCCTTAAATATTGAAGCATACAGTAATTGTCTTTGCAATAAAAAAATTTACACATATAATGCTAAGAACTAAGAAGTTAGGCCAATGAAGTTTCTTAGAATCACAGAATGGTTTGGATAAGAAAGGACCTTAAAGCTCATCTAGTTCCAACCCCCCTGCATGAGCAGGGACACCTCCCACTACACCAGGTTGCTCCAAGCCCCATCCAACCTGGCCTTGAACACTTCCAGGGATGAGGCATCCACCTTAGGCAACCTGTGTCAGTGTTTCACCGCCCTCACAACAAAGAATTTCTTCCTAATGTCTAACCTAAATCTACTCTCAGTTTAAAATCATCACCCCTTCTCCTGTCACTACATGTCCTTGTAAAAAGTCTCTCCCCAGCTTTCCTGTAGGCCCCCTCTAAGTACAGAAAGTCCACTATAAGGTCTCCTGGGAGCCTTCCCTTCTTCAGGCTGAACAAGTCCAACAGCCTGTCCTCATGAGAGAGGTGCACCAGCCCTCTGATCAGCTTCGGGGCCCTCTGAACTTGCTCCAACTCACTCTTCTGAATAAACGCAGTATTCCTGCTGATCCCTCCTTGGTAAAGAGGCTGGAAACACTCCTCTGCTATGCAGAGTCCATCAGTACCCTCTCTACCTCACTTCCTCTTCACTCAACGCACACTTTGTATGGCAAATGGCTTAACTGGTTAACAGCTGGATTAATTCAAGTGGAATCACAGCTATTTAGTGTGCCTTTTCCAGCTGCTTCTCAGACTGCACAAGACAGAAAAGTTTTCGGGATCATTTTCCCCTACTCTCTTGCACTGTTATATAAAGTGGTCTAACAAAGATCTTAGGGAGAGGCAATAATCTTTCAGCTATTTTCTAAAACCACAATTACTGCACTGTTTTGAAAATTCATGGAGTTCATCTTTAGAAGTGCAAACCTTTAATTGAAAATACATGCTAAGATTTTCTTCAAGTACATAACATTAAAGTACAGTATATAACTAAAAAGTTTAAAAGCTGCTGTGCATGTTAGTTCAATTTCACTGTTTGTCCAGAGAAACAAATTTCTTTACTAAAATAAAACCTGTTTGCTATAGTCAGAGTATTACTATTAAATAAAAATAGCAAAATTATGTTCTGTATTTTGATACAATTGGTTGATTCAATAGGTGATCCAAATAGGGCACAGCTTTTTGCTTGACAGGATCATCTAAGGTGATCCAAAGTAAGAAATAAAATAATCCCTTTAAGTCTAGCTTGAATTCAAGCCAACAAGATAATCAGGACTGTTCTATGCACAGCCTCTGGATAAAAAGATTACATCTATTCCAAGTTTTGCCAGTGCAAAACACTGCAGAAGAGCAGAGAGGAGGAATATCCCTGAACCTTCATCAAAAAAAGAAAGGAAGAAAAAAAAAAAACCAACAGAAACAAAAAACCCTATTCTAAATGGCTAAAAATAATGGTCATATGTTAGTTAGTCAACAAAATGTTATTGCAAACTTCATTTGTGATGGCTACTCAAGCAGAATTTTAAACTTTCTACGTTCTTGCCTAAAACTGCAGCAAAGACTTAAAAGTTCCTTACACCAATGGCTTCTTTCTTTCACTGGGTAAAGAAATTCGATCCCACTAAATAAATTTAAACAATCAGCAACTTTGCTTCTAGAACAATTTCTACCAGATAAAATGGCCAATATTTGTCTTGGCAGAAATGCATTACACCAGTCACTCTGTGGAAGTCACACCTAGGAGGCTGTATCTACATTCTCCATCAAATTACAAACTTGTGGACAGAGCTCAGGGATACTACAGAAACAGTGGCAAAAGACATTTTTTAAAATGCCTTAACAGCCATACTTCCGATGGTAGAAATGTCCTCAGTTTTCAGGTCATGTTCCACGGTAGTGCTAACTTCAACTGAGCATCTTTTCTCTGAAGCAACTCCACAATTGCTATAATTAACTTTAAAAACAAACAAACAAATACATACTGATAAAGCATATACTTTAGGAAATCGCAAACTTCAAACAGTAACAGCCCCACAGAAGTAGAAAGTGAAGCTACTTAGTTTTTCCAAGCACACAACTCTCAAAGTAATTAAGGTATAAGATAAAATTCCATAAAATCATGAAGATTTGAGAACACCACACGGCAGCAAGACATTGTGCTTTTTTTTTCTTTTTCTTATACAACATGTGAAGCAGTCAACAATACCTTCAAATATTATACCAAAAAATAATAAATTTTTTGTTACCACTTAATAACTTGCTGAGAAAGATCTACAAACATATTATGCTCAAAATCCTCAAAACTAGTAGACAGA
Source organism: Florisuga fusca (assembly GCA_038090715.1). NCBI lineage: Eukaryota > Metazoa > Chordata > Aves > Apodiformes > Trochilidae > Florisuga > Florisuga fusca. The sequence goes on from JAAWXA010000002.1 coordinate 26,166,893, forward strand.
CAAATCATACTTTTCAGTGATGTATCTGCAAGATGTATACAATAATCTGTGCTGAGAATTAAACTCAGAATAAATATAGATATATTTCATAAATATATATATATGAAATATATACATATATATATTACCCATACACATAAAATCCAGGCTCAGAAAACTCCACTGAGTTTCTCAGCTGTAATGCCAAATGGTGGCATGACTACAGGCAGCACCGCAAATGGTACTTTTGAATCCAGAAAACCAAAGCTTAACAGAAGGCCAATATAAATGATTTCTCAAATTATACTGGCAGCATCAGATCTGCAAGAAGGAAGATCCAGGCCAGGAAGAAAGGAAAATACATGCCAATCAGCACCACCTCAGTTCCTAAGATGGTTGAGAGCAACCAAAATGTGTTTACCAAGTAAAAATCAACCCAATTGCTTCCTACAATGAGGTCACTGATACCAAGGATAAGGAGGAGGGCTTACATGTTGCTCACCTTGCCTTTAACAGGGCCTTTGACACAATATCCTACAGTCTTCTTGTCACAAAGCCAGTGAGGTATGGGCTGGATATGTAAATAATAAGGTAAGTAAAAAATTGGCTGGATTGCTGGACACAGACCATGTGTCCAACACATGACCAGTGTTGCAAAGTTCAGCAGGCAGCCAGTAACTTGGTGGGAACCTTCAAGAATCAATACAGGGACTAATATGCTGTTTATTATCTTCATTAACAACCTAGGTGATGGGACAGAGTGCATTGTCAGTAGGTCTGCATAGAATACTCAAACACAGGTGAGTTCTCAACACACTGCAGAGTAGAGGGATACCAACAGGCTAGAGAAATGGCTTGACAGAAACCTCATTAAGTTCAAGAAAAAAAACAGTATAGGACTGCATCTGGGGTAGAATAACCCTGGGTCACAATGCAGTCTGGGAGTCAACTCACTGGAAACAGCTCTGCTGTAAGGGAACCAGGGGTACTGGTGGGCAATGAGATGAACCTGAGATGGCAGTGGGCCCTGTAGCAAAGACAGCCAATAGCATCCTACCCTGTATCAACAAAAATGTCACCAGCAGGTCCAAAGTGATCCTTCATCTCTATTTGGACATGTAAGACTACTCCTTGGAGTCCTGGGTCCCGTTTAGGTCTCCCCATTACAATACAAAGCCATCTGAAAACTAATGTACACTATCTAATTCCACCACAGTGGATTTGGTGCCAAAGCAAAATACATCCATGTATTGAAGCCTCATATTGGCAATACTGGCCATCAAGGGAACACTAGATGTAACAAGTTTATCAGTGCTCACAATTAAAATTCTGACCACCCCTTTATGTGACTGGGAATTAATGCAACTTTTTCAAATATTCTCTCTCTCCTCTATGTTCTGGTGCTCACCTTTAACTTCAAAAATAAGTGAAAGCAGTAGCTGCCTACACACCTACCACCAACACAATATTTACTGCCTAGAAACCGGAATCTGAAGAAATAGCTACCATTATATTAATTGATTTTACTGCCTCGGAGAGTTGGTTTGGTTTTTTAATTCCAAATCCTTAGTCAGTGCCACCAATATGAATCTAGTTTGGACGACCCCTGCACTGAATCTAATTTCACTTCTCAAATATTTACTGGTAATTGTCCTATATTTTTTAAAAGTATGTAGTGTTTTTTAGATAGAATCATAATTAACAAACTACAAAATTAAATGGTGCAAAACCAGAGGAACCTCAAAGATCAGGGTATGCAACACAAAGAAGCATTTTTCACAAGCCAAATATGAAATAGTTCCATAGTTGCCAAAACAGTGCATTTTCAAGATGAAATTTCTCCAGTGACAGGATAACAGCAACTGCCCTCTGAAGATGATGATGTTACTCCCCTGATTCCTCCTTCAGCTTAAACTTGTTGCATTCAAGTGCCGTAAGTTTTCACCGCTTACAAAATCCAGAAATTCTGATAGAAACCCTATTTCACTACAATTCCAGAGACTACTGTCTCTGAGAGTACACCTGAACTCCTACAAGGCCAAATTTCCTATGAAGAACACTTACTGGATGAAGACAAAATAGCCATAAAAAGAGATATGGCACTTAATGATGAAAACCCTTACAAAGCTAGAGTAAGCCTCAAAGCTTCCATTTTCTAACAACTCCTGGCTTGGACAGAATATCATCCAGTTGCATGAAATAAAGCAAGAGAAAGAGATTGGTTCAGTGTCTCTGAATGTCTAAAAAGACTGTAACTTCTTTAATGCGTAGCTGATGCCTTACTCTTGGCAGAACAGACAGTGCCAACAAAAAAAGCAGCATTTTAAGGGTATTGCAAAAAAACGCTTTTACTTAAGAGGATAAAAAAAAAAAAAAACAAACCCTGTTTAAATGTTACTGTATTTTTCCAGTGGAATAAAGGTAATGGATTTATTAATAAAAACATTCCCACTCTTCACCCTTCGTGTTTTTAATATCCCTTTTCCCAACTCCTCCTTAAGTCCTTATTCCTTGTCTGCTTCATCTACTTGCTTCCTAGAGACCTTGGGTTTACCACCCCTTTTGGGAAGGCATGGTTAATTTATGCATCTCTTTCATGGTCCTCTGTGCTCTTTTGCCTTTTCCTGAGCACTCTTACAGAGAAAGCCATGCTGCCTGCTGCCTCCACAACCCATACAAAACTTCACAGGTATTATTCAAGAGATCTGCTGCAGGACATTGCTGAGAGGGGCTGCAGTGTGTAGCTCTGAAGCAAACAGGTAAGTGCAATTAGAGTGAAGCCTCCTACAGCCTCTGGTCCATCATCTCTGTACCTCTGGCCTCCCTATGGAAGCCAAGAGCCTGTCGAGTCCCTAGATAGCATTGAGTAGTCTTCCTCCCTTCCTCACAAATAAACTGGGCACACAGTTACTGTGCCAACTACTCCCTGGATATCTCCCAGGTGCATATACTACCTCCAGACCACTGTGACACTAAAAAGGGAAAGCAGGCATGAACATCTGCAATTAGAGTTTAGATAGAGGGACAGTTTTATCAACTCAGTGGAACATTTCACTCTCAAACATCAGGGCATGGAATGTTTCCAACAATTTTCAATTAATTTGGAAGAGGAGTGGGGAAAGAAAACCACAGAAATGCTGCATCAACTCTTGCCACTAATACTTGAAGATTATAGACTGAAACTAATTATAGATGAAACTAACTAAGCCATTTGAGTATCCAGCTCTCAGGGCAAGCTTACAGGAGATATCTAAAAACCTCAATCACTGCCACTTGACTCAGGAACATCAAGTACGAAAAAGAAGCCCAAGCAAGGTGGAGTTAGCTAATTTTAGCACTACCTGCTTCCCTCACACCAGACCATGCAGCTGTCTATGTAGCAATTTCTCCAGCCAAGGTTGGTTCATCAAGATGAAACAATTGCTAATGCAGTTGCTACTTAGCTGCTAGATGTCACACCAGCTTTCTTCTGGTCAGAAGGAGAAACTCTCTTTAGCAGCAGCCCAAGCGAGATTCAGTTAAGTCCATTCAGTGAAATGGCACTTTCAGTGTCTTAAAATCCTTTATGCATGCAGGGTAACTAAAGCAAACTATATGGCCAACCCGGTTAAAGCAAGAAGAAAACAAAGGAAGAGTATGTATATATACATAAGGAAGAAAAATAAAGAGGAAGTAAACACAAATAGACAGAACAGAAGCACACAGGCAGCAAGGTGGAAGCCTTGGTAGACTAACCTAGGTATACTACTACACAAAGTAGCAACCCAGTTACTGTAATCAATGCAAACAGAAACATGCTTCGCAACAATGAATCAAAATTAGGTAAACATCTAGAAATTCCGACAGAAAAATAAAATTATTTTACCAATACACTTGTTTGTTTTCTATTTGAAATTATTTTTCTGTTTCAATAAAGCACAATTAAAAGAAACAGTAATGGGAAAGTGCAGATCATCCTTAATTGAAATTCAGTAAAAGAAAATAGCCAATAAAGTAATGAAAGTGCTTGGAAACTTTCATAAAACAGGAAGTTGGCCTTTGGCCTCACTGTTGCCAACTCCATCTTCTCAAGAATTTTTTACGAAGTTGTAGTAGGGTAACTGCCCATTTAAAGACACGGGACTAGTACTATGTAAAGCCCAGACCTTAAAACCAATGTAAAGAAATAAGTAAAGACTTATTTTCAAAGTTCTGCTCAGACATGCACATCTCATGCTCTCATGAAGGATGAAAGAGAGAATGCCACATTATATAGGCATGAGGGCACAAGGCAAGGCACTATTACTAAATGCTTATACAAGCATAGTGAGATTAAGTTATGTTTAATACAACTACTGCAGAGTAATCAATTTAGAAAAGTGTTCATCATGAAACTGAACACTGAAGTAAGAGCAAAAATTTAAAATAGAACTTTATTGTCCTAGTCTAGAGTTATAAAGTGTCATCTCTTTAAAACAATTCACACAAAACAATTTGTTTTCCACAAGAATTTAAAAAGTTATATCTAAGCAACTAAGTAACTGTAAGATGTAACTCCCATTTCATTGGATTTAACATCAGATTAAACCTGTACCCAAGACACTAAATCACAAAATTTAAGATTCCCATAGTACATGATTTCACTTTACAAAGTCAATGACATTTCAATTTTTTAAATCAGAAATACTAGTTTGAGTATATAAACTATAAAAAAGTATTTTTAAAGTATGTTAAAAGAGGATAGCTACCTCAATCAAGCAGTTTTCACAACAAATTAAGCCATCCATTGGTAACAAATACATCCAGATATACTGGGAAAAAAAAAAAAAAAAAAAGAGAGAAAAAAAGGCACAGCAAAATACAGATGTGATTTCAAACACAAATAGCTATTCCAGTAGATAAGGAATACATACCACAATTACTGATCCTATTATTTTCAAGATATAAAAAAATCATTATATATGCTCCAGAAAATAAAGAATACAATGTTATAAAATGCTACAGCATTTAGGAAAACTGAAAATAAACAAAATTTTGAGTTATTAAAAAGGATACAGAATGCAAATGTTTAAGTGAAGAGGTAGCCAGGTCTTACACAGAAGAAAGGGCCCAAGACTCATCCTCAGCCTGCACTAGCAGTTGTACCAGCAGCACAGCAATGAGCAAGGCTTCATTATGGCTCCAAGTCAACCTGTTCCAAGATCATTTTGATGATGATCAAAACTTTAAAGCAATCACTCTTTCTACAGTTACACACACTGGATACTTATTTCTTAAAGGATGTACACTAGCAGATTTTTAACTCATCCACACAGTCTGGAATGCCAACTGCTGAATACAGGAGGACTGAGAGCATCAGGCATGTTCCTTCCCACTGCTTTCAGTACCGATTAAGAGCTCTGAGACACTACCCGAAGTCTGAGGCACTGTTTCATAATCAGTTGGTTAGCTGGAGCAAGAATTTCAGAGCAAACTTCTAGAGTATTTTCTACTTGACTTTGTCTCTAAGCACCAACGGGAAGAGTGGAAATTCAGAGCACCCTACAGGATACATAGTAATTCAAACTTCCTGCTCAAATTCATTGCCGTACATCACAAGATACAGCCAAACCTCCACTGCCTCAGAGGCATCAGACTGCTTAATAAAGTAATTTCTTAGAATTGAAAAGACATACTGAAGAACAGGAATTCATGTACTTAAGATAGTGGTATTTATGAAATAACAGCATTCTGACACAAACAGATTAAAACAGAACTGGGATCATCTCACTCCTGCCATAACCATGGGATTAAGGATAGAAAGGCAGAAGAACAGAAATAAAATTTAAAAAAAAAAAAAAAAATCACATTGCAACAAAAGCAAAAACTGCATTGACACAGTTAATGCTCTTCAAAGTCAGCCCTCAAATTCATGAACATTCTTGGAAAGAAAATGTGTAGAAATCATCTTCCTATCCAGAACTCCAACTGCTATGAGACTGAATTAAGCATTTTAGAAACCAATGTTCTAGAGAACAGGTACTGAGAACTTCTAATTAGGCCATATTACCCCTCACTTCAATAAACACAGCATGACTTCCACCTGTGAAATAAAAAGCAGTTCTCAATTTATAATATTCCCGATTATCAAAAATTCTTCTAAACCTTGCCAAGGCAGAGAAAGGAGATCATGCGACACATCTGATGCATGAAGGGATGTACCAGAAAGTAAGCAAGCAGAGATGAGTTTATCACCTTCTGATGGGAAGGTTCAAATCAAGTTGGTCCTGCACTTAGTGTCTAAGAAAATACACAGAGCAGAGCAGTAAGACTCAAAAAGTTTAAGGGTCACTGGTAAAATAGCTTCAAATTAAACTACTGGATTAATCGCTATGGACAAACTTCAATTCTGTTCTGGGAAATCCCTGGGTTTTTAGAGAACTCCACTTGAACAAAACTATTTAAAAATCTGTGTGGCTTTTTAAATGTTTGTAAAATGCAAATGGTAAAATACAAGAATAAATTTGAGTCATGCTGTTTTTACTACAACATTGAGATCTTATCCCTTTCCATACAGCAAACGGAAAGCAAATCCAACACTGTAACTTCTTCAGAAATCCACCTCCCCTCTGAGGATTTTACAAGTACCTTTGCTTCAGTGCAAGAATAAATTTTTAACAGATATCTCAAACTCTGACAAGACAGGGTTTGGCCTCTTTTTCCAAAAGAAATGGCAGGTATAAAAGGAGTTCCCTATCATCTGAGCTTCCTCACATTAAAAACAAATGCCTGTTTCACCTCATATCTATAATCACAATGTTAGAATAATCACTTTAAGGTGTAAACCTACAGAAGTTCCAGAAAGAGGGCTAGAGCACTCTAGTTGAAACATTCAGTTTACCTCATTAAGCAGTGCCTCATTTTTTCAATTCAGAAATCACATAAAACTTACTGTTGGAGGAAAGAGAACAAGCAATTAAACCCAAGATCACAATGCCTTGTACTGCCTGAAGTTTCTCTCTCGTGTAACTGCAACTGCCAGTAGCAATTGATTTTTGTATTATTCCAGCCTCAGTACTCTCAGCCAAGCAATGGTAAAAAGTGCTAATGGAACTTCAAAATATTAATTCTTTAAGTGTTGCCAATAAGTCACATACAACATCAATGGTTTCTTGTTTCTCACAATAGCAGCTCTCCTAGTGCTAGTTCAAGTGCTTTGTCATCTTTGTAAGGGTGGGGAGAAAGGGACAAACATGTTTTAAACAGAGATAATTCCCTAGAGTGATACTAGACAGAGGAAAACAACATTTGGAGCTCTTTCAGCTACCTAACCAGAGAACCTTTCATTATTTTTAGTTCAATAAAGACATTTACACTTTTCCTCTTTCACACACTTTTTGGGAATATTCCAGACTGACATTTTATAGTTGTTGCAGAACTCTGCATTCAGCCTCAGCAATTTAGTCAACAACTGTATACTCCAAGAATAGTCCTGAGAGTTTAAACACTAGCTTTTATTAATAGCCAGCAAAATATTTAAAAGCAAATACTAGGAACACATGACATCCATCTTTGTAAAAGGCTAATTTTTCTAATTTTTCCATTCCTTACATAGTTTTAACTGAAACTCCACAGAATATGGAATTATTAAAAGAGCTGTGATAGCAACAGTAAGGGACATAAAGAACACCAGAGGTAGTGTAGACTTCATTTATAGAATATACCAAAGGAGAAAGAAAAGCTTTTTATGTCTCCAAGGGCTTGCAACTGATCGTCCAGCTAGCTCTCATCTGACAAAACACTGGCACTAAGGCAAAGCTCCAGCATACAAGTTCCACAAAAGAAGACAAAACTAATTTCTTTCCACACCCTGGCTAATTGTCTACACACTTCATGCTGTCCCTACCAGCAAAACATAGTTTAGTCACATGAGGCATTAACAGTAATCCTCCACAGCCATGTACCAAGGAACAGAAAAAATGAACAATGCTATAGTATACCAAGCAGTTAACTGTGTCCTGCATCTTTCAGAGTTAGACTAACATATACATTACAATGTGCTACTGTGTCAGTAAGGCTAACTCATTACTATTAAAAAGCAATTTAAAAAAACCTACTGAATCAAACTTGATTCCTAAGGATCAGGCTAATTTGCGTAGCTTTGCTCAAAACCAGTTCTGAATGGCTAGTAGCTACTGAAGTTTAGCAAAAAATGTTTTTACATATCTCTTATAAAACAAAAACTAGATTGTGTAATGGAAAGGAAATCCTACATGTAGTTAGTGAATTATTCAGTTGCAATAACAAGAAATATTAACATGCCAGAGCTCATTTTGCATGGTCAGATACGGACAAAATCTTCCTACTTTGCCCAATTTCAAAAACCTCAACTGTCACTAATACTGCGCCAAAGTATTCCTGCCAAGCTGAGAATGAAGTTGTCAAAAATTTAGGTGCTGATAAATTTAGAAGGAAGACCTCAGCATCTCAAAGCAGTTTAATGAACAACTGGAGGGGGAAAAAAAATTGGAAAAGAAATCTGCTCCTCAGACTTTCTAAAGTACCTTTGGAAGCGTTGCAAACATAGAAAGCACAGGACGTCAATTTGAAAGACATTCTAAAGCTTCTTGTAAACTAAGTCTCATCAAAATCCCATTTAATGTTTGATCCCATCAGAATTTAAGACACTATTGATCAGCAAGAGTTAGAGTTGTAAAATACCCACTGCCTTGCTGTGGTCAGGGCAGTACAACTGCTACCACACAAGAGTTTAGAATGGTGAAGACAGCTGACTGCAAATACGAGAAAAGGACCTTTGCAACCTGTGTCCACCATGGCCTCGTCAGACAAAAAAGTGTTGAAACAGTCACATGGGAACAGGCAGCTCTGGGTCTTGAAATGCAAAGCAGACATCTGATGAAGGAGAAAAGGGGAACAAGTGAAAAGACACAAAAAGGCCAACCCAACAGACTAGGGAAATGATCACAGCAGCAGGACTCTGAACTCATGCAGGCAGAATGTATTCAACGTGACAGCAGAAATGAGTTCTGATGACCAAGATGAAACACTGGGGAAGTGTTTGCTAAATAGGTAAAAAAGTGTATGTGCTTGGCATTCAAACAACACAATTTCTGTTGCAACCAAAATAAGACAACCTGCAGTAAGAGCCAAATAAAAAGCACAACCAGTATTTTCCTGACAGGAAGTGCGATCTTCCCCTGAAATTACTGATTACAAGGTCCTAATTCTAACTGCATCCACACAAAACTGGACTGAATCTGCTGGGGTCAGCATATATGGATATAGTCAAAGGATATAGGAAACTGATCTTGAGAAACCGTAAGTTATGTTTTAACTGCATGATAACAATACATGTAGAACCAGAGTCTACCTCTCCTTTGTGCTCTAAATATATTTAAGAAAAATGCTGTCTACATAGTTAAACAATTACAGTGCAAGGAATGTTTCTAAATTTTTAATGGCTAAAAAAAAAAAAACAAAACTGAGAGTGACCTTGGGTATGCCAGACAGTAGCAAACTACTCAGGTTCACAAATATGCAGCAGATCTTTTTATCTCAGTTTACTGTATGTTCTTAAATAAAGGAGTTATTTTGAGAGAGGAGAAAAAAAACAACAACCAGACTTACTGGCTGTCTAGTGGTCCTCTTCCTCAAAGTTATTAAGATAAGCTTAGGTAGCCCACAGACATGCAATTTTCACTATTGCCCTACTATAATGTCTACCTCAATTTTCACATATAAAGAAAAAAAAAAGAGAGAGACAGATATAGTTGTTTATAGAATACTACACGTATCGGTAGTCTTGAAGCAACCTGCATCTTCCTGCAGAGTGTGGAAAGTGTTAATGGGTGTGACTGCATGCAATTTTCACAAGGTGTTTTAGCTACCCAGTCATCATTGGCACACTCAAAAAAGCATGCTGAAAAGGACTCCCTACAGTTCACATGTCAGGGGGGTCCTCTGACAGCCAGGAGCCCTCCACAACTGCTTTTAGGCTGGCAAGTAAAGCCTGCAACTCTGCCAGATGCCCCAAAATTTAAAGTCACCTCCTTGCCAGACACCAAGCCTGGAATACTTCACCCTGAAACATTTTATCTACGAGTATTTTATGTACAGGAACTAGAAATAAAGGACACCAGAACACAGTCCTTCATACACCAAGACCAGTATCATAACTGTTTATCACATGCATGTGAACTAGGTTTAACTTTGCAAATCTAATAGAGGAAGTGTCACCCATGCTGCTGCATCAGAGATATTACAAAAAGATGTTAAATTCCAAGACAATAAAGTGTCTTGGACAGATGCACACATCCATCAAACAGAACAAACAGTCCAGTATGAAGCACTGACCCAGAATGTTCTATACCACCCTTAAAATAATAGCAATTACTGTGGTTAATGCTTACTCATTGCACTCACCAACACTATTTAATGCAGACTGTTAACCCTGATCACTCACCAAATACCCTTCACACAAAAACAGGTCACATATTTTTACAGGTTTAACTCAATTGTCAAATTCTACCCTCACAGGGAAATCCAAGAGCTCATGGCAGTCCGGAACCACTTGCCTAATCACCTGAAACTTTTAACTGATGCAAATTGAAAGCTTAAGGATACTTTTTGACCTGTCATTCAAGAAAGCAAAGATAATTCGTTCAGGTGTCAGAAATCAAGCCTTGACCTTTCAGGATGCTTAAGATTTAAGAGAATTCAGTTTTGGACAAATAACCTTCACGGCAGGATGAAATGACAAGTTATAAAACACGCATCACAAATAACACAGTCATCATGCTGGAAAAACATCTGTATGCCAGACACTCTTGCTGACATATTTAAAATAGAAAAGCATATATTTAAAATAGAAAGCTGAGTATGGGGGATAGTCTCATTTCCAGCAACCTTCTAGAAAACAACCGCAGATCTTCCCTTTGAGAGCACCTCCGGACACAGTAGCCATTTCTTGCCCACACTGGTCCTGAAATACCTGCTTGCCTCACAGCTTACATGTCCTGATGCTTTGGGACAGAAATCCCTACCCAGGGAGATGCCAACCGCGGCAGCTGACTTCTACCAATTACTCACAACCAAAAACTCCTGCAACAGCAAAACTATTCGGTTTAAGCTGTTTAAAAAGAAAGCCAACACGGAGCCTTCACGAAGCTACCGCAGAGAAGGAGGCCAGAGGAGCTGAAGTCGGAACCGGCGTTGGGGGCTCGGGCGGGGACATCTCTCCGGCGAGGCCTAAGGCCGAGGCAGGCCTCCCTCCTCACCACAAGTGCTCTCCCAGAAACGGGGCCGGTCCTCC
>JAAWXA010000002.1:26178333-26217446 GCA_038090715.1 Florisuga fusca
AGGGTGGGCCCGCCCCGGCACACCGGCAGGCCGGGCTCCTCCGCGGCGCTGACGGTCCCTCTTCGCGTCCCAACCTGCCAGCCCCTGGCAGGGAAAAAACGCGCAGCCTGGGAGGAGGGAAGGGTCCGATCTCTGGGAGGAGGGAAGGGTGATAAGAGGGGCCCGGCGCTGGTCTGGGCGAGCTAGCCGGCGCTTGTCGTCCCCGCCAAAGGGGAGGCTGCCTGCTACCTCGGCAGGTCGGAGGCCCCCGGCGGAGGGCAGAACGCTCTCTCCGCCGCGGGTGGAGACGCGCAGCCGCCCGCTAGGGCGAACGGAGAGCCGCTCCCTCCCTCACGCACCCCGCCGGCCGCGGCGGCAGGGCTCTTACCTCTGCTAACATTATTACCCCGCTGCGCTGCGGCGCCTCGGCGGCTCTAGCCCCGCAGCATGGTGAAGCCTGACGGCCGCACGAAAAGCTCCCCCCAACCTTGCGGGGAGGGGAGGCGAGGCGAACGCCGCCAGCCCCCTGCCTCCTCCCTCAGCGGCCGCCCGCTGCCCCCAGCCCCACGGCCGCCCTCGCAGCTCGGTCCGGAGAGGCCGCCATCTTGGGACAGCTACGTGCACCGCCGCCGCTCCCCTCCCGGCGCGCCCGCCCATTGGGTCTGCGGGGCGCGGGGCCCTCCCTGCCGGGGCCGGATCTCTCGGCTCCCTGCTCCGCCCAACCGCGGCTCCGATCGTCGGTGTTTGCTTGCGCTGGTGCTTACCTGGGCCAGCGGAGCCATAGCCAGGAAAGGTGGCCGGCTCTAGGGTCCGGCCCCAGGTCAGCGGTGTGGCGGATGGGGAGGTGACGGGGCCCCGCGGTCTGGTATGGCCCGGAGGGTCAGTGCCGAAGCCTGAGCCAGTCCGCGGTGCAGCTGCTCTGAAACGCTGCGCAGCCCGCAAGGGAGAAGTTGAGGGCAGCAGAACTGGGTTTTATTGCTGCTCTGTCTCCCTTGAGACGCCAGTGTGCCTTGTCACAGAGTTCTTCGGTGCCAAGCAGCTGCCTTGAGGAATATTTTCTTAAATTGCCGAACGAGCAACATGCCTGTGGTCCACCAGTAACATGTGCAGCACTGCTTATCATTCCCTGCTCTAGATCTTGGGAAGGAGATACCTATAAACCTGTTGCCTACGCTGTTTCTAAGTAATGGCGAAGTTGGGGAACTGAAACGCATCTCAGAACAGAAGCTGTGTCAGCCCCAGGCCCGCCAGCCCTGCTCAGCAGGCGAGGTGCTACACGGAAAGATTCCTATCTGAAACTTGTTGGTTTTAACACACTTCTGTGGGTTTTTGCTTGCTTTTTAAGTAGACTTCAAAGTCATAAAGTTAACGAGGTACATTCGGGCAGTAGGAAAAAAGATGGGCCTTTTTTTTGCATCCCGAACAACACAAAATTCACACTGAAGTAGTAGTAACAGTTAATAGTGAAGCTGGAGGAAAAGCAACACTACTATTATAACACGAAGAAAACCAGCCTTTTTCACTTACAGCGTTTTTTCCACCCATGTAAAAGCGAAGCCCCTTTTGTTGCAGAGGCACTAAGTCTATTGGCAGCTCTTAAAACTGGTGGGGTTTGTAGAAGTTCTCTTAACTTTCCCAAGGATTGTTAAATACTTAGTACTTCAAGGTTGCCCACTTCTTGGTTTTGTTTGTGTTGCTGAGTTTTGATTTTACTCACACAACTGATTTTCCCTTGTTGGAGACCCAGCTGTGAGTTATATGAATCAAAAAAAGCAGACCCTCAATATTCAGAATAGTTTATTATTAGTATTTTGAAGTATCTAATAAGCTTTGTACTTCAGAGTTTTTATCTTTTAATGTTTCATTAAGAGCGTTACTCTTTCCTTCAAGCTCATCCCTCAGAGAAAATCCAAATCTCACAGCACACACAACTCTATATTAAACAATAGGTTTAACAATAGCAGACCATGCAGTGGTCTTTCACAGGATATTTCACTGTCTTGATAAATTAAAAATTGTTCAAAAACGTTAAGCAATGGAAGTTGTGAAATACTAATTCCATTGTATTGCTTTGGTCCACTGACATTTATTTACAGCTTTCTGAAGATGCTTGTTTGGGAGGCAGTCATATATACACACAGCTTTAGTTCTCTGTGGCTTTCATCACAGTTCAGTTCAGTCAAATAATGTCCTGTGCTCAGGTCTGTGGTAGAGGTAACCCTGACAGGGTCCATAATATAGCAGAATGATCAGTAAATCATTAGTTGTGTAATTACAGGAAAAAATCAACACATACTTAGCTATTTAGGAAATAGAATCAACATATCTACTGTTTGCCATGTCACTTGTATATTCCATGTCATAAATACATTTTCTGGGCAAGGCACAGCATCATGAACTGATAAGATAAATTACCCAGCTTATAAAATGTAAGGGGTAAGCAAGAGGTAGAAGTCTCATACTTATGAATAAATATACATGATAGTAGTTGAATCAAGCTGATAGTCTAGAAAAATAAGCTGTCTTTTAGCACCATATTTCTTTACCTTGTATGACACACCTGGTAAGGTTTTCAAAAGGACCTTAGTGCAGAACTGTATACATCTTAAGTAGGCCAGATGTAAAAGAAGAGCAAATCTTACACAAGTCTCACAGCAAGCTGAAGTCTCGGTTAATACATTGTACTTGAATTTGAATTTTCCTCTGCTTCTGCTTGGTACTTGGCAGTCCAACATCATACTAGTCTGGGAAGAACCTTCCATCCTTGTATGGCTGGAATAAACTTTCCAATACCTCTACTGAGAAAGGTTCTCTGGTTTTACACCTGTCAGCATATCCCTAGTATTTTTGTAAAATTGTTTATTAATGCTATAATACCTTAAGTTTTGGCTAATAGCATCTGAACTTCAAAAGGGAAAAGGGGTGTCATTTTGACAGTAGGAATGAGGAAGGACAGAACTATACAAAGGCAGCAGTGTAAAGGAGAGGTGAGAAGCAGCAGCAGCTTGGAAAGAGGATGATACAAGGGGCTTCTTGAAAAACTAGGGTACTGGGAGTAGCATGAAGGTGGGAGAGAAAAGAAAGCTGCTAATCACTGAAAACAGTTACGTTGCCTGTTCCAGTCCTTGGAATAAACAGAAACAGTGTCGTTTTTTTTGTTTGTTTGGGGGTTTTTTGGTGGTGTGTTTGGTTTTTTTTTTTGGAGGTGGGGGGGAAGGAGGGTGTTTCTAAGCAATGCTTCAGCTGGGATTGGAAGTTGTCTGCCAGTGGCAGACCAGCAGCACTTGAGCATTTGTTTCCCTGAACCCATCTTCAAATGACAACAAAGCTCTCAGACTTGATGAGTTATCCATGAGAGTCATATTCTTTACGTTTTATCCCTGTGCATTTGTTACCTGAACAGCTGGGTGCTGGCAGTGCAATGAGCTCATGTACTTCATGGAAGCCCTGCAGCCACATCGGCACCTGGATCAGCACCTGGATCAGTACCTGGATCAGTACCAGGCTCATCCAGGCAGAGCAGCATGCTCGTTATTTTTTTTTTTTTTGCCACATCCACAACCCTGCAACCACTTTGCAAAGAACTGTGTGAGGGCAAGTATATGTGTCTGTAGTCAAACAAAAATCTGGCAGAAAGTGTTTGCACCCAGTCCTTAAAATACTCAGAGATTAATATCTAACAAGAAGGACTACCTTCATACTGATGGCTGCAAATACCTTCCTATTTATAAGACAGCTCCTATTTGTTGCCAAATGTCTGAGTGTTCTTTAGTTATTACAGTTTTCACTGACTACAAGATAAGGAAGTTGTCTGATGGCCTCAATCCACATTCTGGAATCCTCCTGGAGACACTGGAAGCTGTAGTGGGGAGAAGGACGAGGGGTATCTATTGAAATTATGGGTGACCACAGCATTAAAATCTGAAATAGAGCAGGAGGCGATAGGGATAGCTCTGACATGCTCTCTGTCCAGAAGTTTATAAAGTTTTTTACTAAAGTAAAGCATAGCGAGCACACTAAGTTGGGACACAAGCTCAGAGACAAAAATATAGTTGTGAGGGGGCAGATGCAGCACAGGTAAGATTTAGCAGTAAAAGAGCAACTGTGCCAACTTGCAGCAAAGTACAGAAGAGTGCAAGTTATTTTCCAGCGCTGAAAGGAGGGCAGCCCCACAACCTAAATAACTGCTAGCTCACCAGCTTATGAAAAATTTAATCTATGACCTAATTGCCATCAAGATAGCCTCTGAAACAACAGTAATCTGCACTTGGAAGGCAGAAAGATGTGTTCTCTCGGTGTAAAGAAGACAAATGAGGACTGAGGAAAGAGGAAACAACAGTCAGGGCTGGGGGAGGGACACACTGGGCAAACAACAATTTTGCTTTACTAAGCACTTTCATTAGAATGGCTACTGACTGGACTGTTTCTAATATCATCAACAAGACTAAACTTTTGTGTCTTTCTTTACAACCTAGAAAAGATCTATTATAAAATTATTTCTGTACACTATAAATTAGCTCTGATTCTCCATAACCAATTCACATAAACCAAATTTTGACTTCTATTTTCTTGGGTTTAGTTGTTTGTAACTCAGGGTGGCTGTATGGCTGGAGTTTGCAGAAGGTTGTTTGGTTTGGTGAGGAGGTCTGAAAAATGTGTAGTCTGAATGAATTCATGTGTTCAGTCTCACTGTTTAAAAGCAGTTCTCTGTCTTTATGTCTGAATTCTATTGCATTTCAAATGACCCCAAAAGTCTGCATAGCAACATGATTGAAAGGGGAACTCGATGTGTCTTCTCTGTGTGGAACTTGAATATTCTGTTATTTCAGGATGTTGTTCTAAGTTCTTTGGTATGAACTGCCTGATCAAGTTTTGCTTCTGATCAGGATCACAACTCCATAATATCCAATTAAAGACCTCCTTCACTTCCTGATTTCTCAGTATTCACATGAGATGCAGCACAGACAGAAAATGCAAGTGTATGTGAAAGGACTGCTCTAGACAACGTGGTGTAAAGGTTGGGCAATAGATAAATAATTACTGAAGAAGCATCAGGTTTATAGTGCCTGCTTCATACTTTGCAATAAAGATGCAATATCTGCCCATTGTTCATATTCTTAAAATTGTTTATTGAAGGCTGCAATTTCTTTCAATGCTTTTGCTAGTTTACATTTCTTCACTGTAGTGAACCTTCTGCCACTCAAACAGCTTTCTCCAGCGAGGACAGACACTGTTTGCTTTAGGGACTCAGTCCTAGTTGTCTAAGCAATTGTTAGAATAAAGATAAACTGTTTTTCTTAATACAGGGAAAACTGTCTCAAAATAATAATAGTGCCTCTTTCAGAAGTCTATAATGACATGACTAGAGTAATCCTCAGAATTGTAACATAGATGTTAGTCATCAGCTGCTTAGCTTCTGGCTTTGGAATTTTTGTGAAAATAATGCACACAAACAGAAGCTTCCTATGTAATTTGCACACTGCTTCTCCAGAGGGGAGAAAGATAGGATAAAAAATTCTGCTGAAGAGTCACTTTAATGCTAAAAATTCATTTGGAAGCAACCAATGCAATTCTTTATCTGAATGATACACTAACTTGAAGGCAAAACTGGTAACTGGAATGCTTATTCTGCAGTACGAATGATCCCATTCTCTCCTTCCAAGTGGGTCAGGAGTCATGAGTATGTTTCTCTGTGGTTTGAAGATATTTTTGGTGTTCTCCAAAACATTTGCTGTTGCCCAAGCTTGATGTGAAGACAGCAACTGCCTGCTGCAAAAGCATTTGAATGTTTTCACTTCTGAGATTTGAACTCCTGAATGTGTCTGGCAGGTAGAGCAGCCAAAGCAATGGGCCCACAGGTCTGAGAAGTACCTCCTTTTGGTATCTTCTCAATCATACACATGGCCATTTTTAGAACATGTTGCAAACAATTTGTATACATGAGACCCAGTTGACTCTTCTGATAAGAAGAATTTGTTTGCTTCATTATATCATGTTTATCTTCCCAGGCAATTAGATACATGTGACAAACAGATGAAGTGTGGGCCTGAATCATCAGGTTATGTGCTGCCTTCATCGTGATTACAGTGATACTGATACTGTGATAAGGTGTTACAGTGATACTGAATTTTGCTAGTGGCTTAGGACCAAAATGAAGCTATTCAGTGGCATGGAGAATACAAAACGGGATATACTCAAAACATTTTGGTGGAAAATACCCACTTAAAAAGACAGATAGATAAAGAAAGACAAGCAGGAAGGAAAGCTATTCATTATGCATTAAAAAATTTAGCTCCCTTTTCCATACTTGTATTCTGAAAAATTAGGATTGATGGTGTCCTCTTTACATAAACCCAGATGAAGATGTAGTTCTCAGAAGCGTGAGGAATCTGATGTACTCTACTGCAGTTAACATGATACGTTAGGTTCTTTAGTTAAGAAATATATTTAAAAAACAAAATATGAGCAGAGGATAAATACTTTTGTAGTTTAATGCATTGTCATGGGGAAGGCCAGGGGAATAAGAAGTGATTCTAAAACTTTTTTGTTTGTTTTTTTGTTTTTAAATTATGTTTTCCACTGATTCCTTTAAGAAAGAAGCTAAATATTGTAAATTATAATAAATTTCACTGCTGGTTTTATTTTCTCTGTGGGTGAAGAAGTTTATTGGTATTGTATATGCTCTCAGAGCCAGAGCTCTCACTGCTTGGACATTTGAGGTCATTTCATTTTTCTGTTTGTTTGTTTTGCTGCCCGCTTACCGTAGTTTGTTCATAACAAAAACTGATGAAAAAAAAACCAACCAAAAAACAACCTACAAAATGTAGAAATATAATTTAATAATTGAAAAGAGCCATGGGAAATCCAAATTCCTGAAGTGGACTGCCATTTGGAGTGCATTGGGAATGGGACAACAGTTATTGCTTGTTCGAATGAACATATTTCCCCTGGTTTTATTCAAAACAGACCCAGAATAATCTCCCCTCTGTACTTACAAGTCAGTTGCTATTCCTCTGAAGGAGGGTTAAAAACCAGTCCAGTGTCAACTCCAAATTGTTTTTCATGTAGTACAAGGACTACCAGGTGCCTCCTCCACCAGAAAAACCTGTTCCTTAGACACTCCTCTTCCTCATAGTTAGGCACATAGTCAGAGAGGACATTAGGAAGAATCTTTAACTGGGTGGATTTTATATACAAAATATATCCTTGGCCAAAGAATTTGATACTTTTAATGATTTCTGTGGTTTGATTGGGTTGTCAATTAGATCCTGGGGTTTTTTTTTCTCAAGATTTTTTAATGTTACTTTGTGAAAAAAAAAATTATTCTGATTGTAACACTCCACCTACAAGGTAAGAGACCTTCTGCAAAACCACTGCAAGCCATTTAGGATTAAATTAAGGATCATTAAACTCTTAATTTCAACTCCTACTCATGTGATGCCAGTACTCTCCTTACCCTTAAAGCACAAGAGCTTCTTATCTATCCACCTTTGACACCTAGACAGGGAGGTGTGAGGTGGAACAGAACTTTTCTGTGTGGGTTCTTCCTTCACTTTACCAGGAGGACTAATTGCCACTTGTTCATTCTCATAATTTACATCCAGTTCCCAGAGGACAGACAGGCTTCTCCGCAGTTTATTGTGGAAGAAGTGGAATGTTTGCCCCAGCTGCTGACATGGGGATATCAGCAACACATCTAAGGTCATGAAGGATCAGCAAAGGCATACTCTTGGGTAGGCTTTTGCAGAGTGACTCAAACACCTGAGTATTAATTCTTGCAGCAAAGTAGGATGGTGAAATTCTCCATATAAAATCCCATAATACCCTGGTAATTCCTGTTCTGTCTTGAAATAGTCCCACTTAAAAAAGGATCTGGAAGCCTAAAATGCATTTTTCTTCTTTCCCTTCTTCCAGGTAATCAGTGGATTTAACAGGTTTGTTTATGCCTAATGCTACAAGCAGTACTGATGCTGCAGTCAAATTATATCCTCACAGTAAACCAACAATTTAGTCACATAGATTTGGAAACACTGAATATAAACATCACTTGACCCAGACTACTCTGGAGTCAAAGTTGATACTGCAAAGTTGCAGACTAAGCTAAATTCTCTAAAGCAGCTATGCATAGGACTCTGCAATACAGTTTTGAGCTGTAATTCAGATTTGCTAAGTCATCATACTGATAAGAGATTTTGGATTTATGCAAATTGATCAGCAGTCTTTCATAAACCTGTACTTGCTGGATTCCCAGAGGGATCACCATGTCACCTTTGATATATTAAATAACTGACAGAAATACCCTGATTTACTCTAAATTCACCACTGCTTTAGAGGTGAAAAAGGAGAAAAGATGAGTTCTGTCCAACTCAGACTACTTTTAACATTGTTACTTTGAATTTTTATTCATCTATTAAACCAAACACTTGCCAGTTAAGAAAGGCAGTAGCTACATCAAGTTCTTCCTTAATACAAGATGAAATAAAACACTTATTTCATATCTTCCAGTGTTTCCAGAGTTAAAACCCAAAGACCAGCTAGTTTCCTAATTTAAGCTCGAAATTATCTGGCAACTGTGACAAAGAGCAAGGCTGAGAGATTTTCTAGCTACAAAACATAAATCGACTGCACTAGATCTTTCTTACACCTTTCTGTAGCAGTCCAATAAATACAGAGTTAGGAAATATGTAAGGGGAAAGAGAAAACCAAGCTATAAAAATACATTCATTGTGCAATTTTAAGATTATTTTTTGAAAAAAACACAGTCCTATCTGCATCCAACTGTGGAAAATAAACATCTGCCCTGCAAAGTCTGCTAGTACACCCTTTCATCCATCTGTACTCTTTCTGCTTACTCAGTGTAATTTTTCTTTTGTCCCTCACCCTGCAATATCTGGACTTGGTGTTTACTTAGTTCTGTTCCTCCTTTTTCATGCTGGGAATATGCTTTCCTCTTCCTTTCTGCTCCTAGGCCCCTAGTGTGGCAACATCTCCACATTCCTTACAGAAATACCTTTTTCATGCCTGATCGTGAGTATGAGCTGATGTTTTCTGCTTTGCACTTGGGGATGGGATGGTCCCAGGGAGCAGGCAAGCTGTTTGGTTTCACTTCACCCATCTTCTGCACCTCCATCAAGCCAAAGAGCTTATGTCTCTGAGAGGAGAAGTGCTCTGAGCTGAGGCTGATGGCAGCTACCAGAAGCACATCTGGATCTAATATACCAGTTATTCTCAGTAGTGGGGAAAGGAACTGTCTGCTCTGTAACTTTAAACTGTATAGCTTTTCAGTAAATATGAAATAGCTTTAGGCATATCGACTGTACCTTGCAGTTCAACATTACAGCAGGTCCTGTGGCTGGTTTTGTTGTTTCACCTAAAGCCACTGTCTGGGGAGTCATGTGTCTGAGCCATATGATGATGAAAGACTGCTCCAGGCAAGCGAGTTTTCGTCCTTCCTCTTGACACAGAATTGCTTACGTATGTGAATCTTAAAGCATTAGAAAACCCAGGAAGTACAGAAGATGCATTTCTGTTTCCTGATACATATATTCCTTGATTCCAAACCCTCATTCTATACCCAAAAATAATTCTAAAGAGCCAGAGCTTTGTTTCCCAAGGACATGGATTTCTGGGATAATAAGGAAAAATACCTTTCTTCTCTTACCTTAGGTAACAGAAACTGTTAGTAGCTGTGAGTAGAATCTCCTTATTTCATTGGGATGTGCACAGCTTGGATTGGACTTGTTACGCAAAAACTGTCATAGTTTTGTAAACTCCTTAATTCTTTATACTATGTCCAGAGAAAGTTTAGTGTGGAAAGAATTACGATGAACTGGAATGAATTTAGAATTAATTGTATTACTGTATTGAAGCTAGAGAAAGCAAAGTTACATCTATTTCCACAGCACATTTTCTTTTTTTTCTCCTTTGTAGTTATCATTCTCATAATGTATGTAAAGCACACAGCTGCTGATTAAAAGATTGCAAAAGGGATATGGAAAAAAAATCTTTTTAAACATATGGAGTGAAATTGAGTGGCACTTTGTGATTTGTTTTCCAATTAGGAATGACATTTAATTTTCAGAGTTGAGCTATTTTTTTGATAATGTTTTGTTGGTTCAGGTGCATACTTTCATTACCAACTGTGATTTTCAGGATTTTAGGCACAGGGTAGGCTCCCTTGTATATTTTCCAATAGTCTCACTTTGATGTGTAAGACTATACTTACTGTTGCAAGTGACAAAACCTCCAAATTGTTTATGCCTCCAGTTTTTATGTATCTCTATGTTATTAAATAAGCTGTAGGTTTTAGCTTTTCAACAATTTCAGAAGTATTTGGGTTAGGCCTTTCTACCTAAGAACAAGGGAAAACACAGCTTATTATGCAGATCAACAGTTGTCCTAAGGTCAGTTTTGAGGTACTTAGGCATTTGTATTGATTTGAAAGGTTTCCTGTAAAAATCCAATGGTCAAACTAGAAAAATGGAGTGTCTTCATAGTAAATATTTGTAAGTTGTTTAGTTCAAAATGACAACTGTTACAAGAGAAACACTTTTTAAATATATTTTTCAGTACCCCAGGTATGTGAAAGGCTTAATAGAAATAAGTCAACCTACATCTCTGCTACACACTTGCAAGTAAGAGGCCAGCAGTGATGGCTTCACATTAACCTGTCACAAATGGAATGTCTTCCTCTGCACCCAGTTGCTCACTCCCATCATCTTCCTTGTGCTGGTACAAGCACTGAGGTTTTCAAATGAGTGCAGTCAGGCAAGTTCAGGAGCACATTTGGCAGCAGCATTTAATCAGCAGGATTTAATCACATTAAACTGACTGTATAATCATGACCTGATTCTGCAAAACTGTACGTTCAAGTTTTGCATCTTAAAAGACTTCACATTTTAATCACATTATAACTTACATGATACTATGCACAAAGCAGGAGACCTGTGGAAAAGAAATGTATTTCTACTTCAGTCTGATATAGCTGACAGTAGTACTGAAGGAAAACTGTGGTGAGGGAATTAGTAGGTTGGATATGTGTTTTTTATATAATATCAAAAATAGGTGTGCCACAAAAAAGAGGAAGGACTGTGAACCAGATTATTTCCTGTTTTGCTTTCAGAAAATTGTTTACTTTTGTATGTTTGCATCTCTTTAAAATGCTTTAAACAAACTGCCTGGTCTAAATCAAAACATTAGTTATGATTCCATGAGTTTTTCTGTGTTGTTCAGGACTGAGACTTTTCTCTCTCACATGCTATGTCATATTAGTGTTTATTACAGACCACCGTGACATTACTTGACAAATAGGGAATCCTTCATTACACTAGGACTTACACATAGTTAATGTGTCTTGCTGGGACTATAAAAATATTCTTTTTTTCCTATATAAACTTAATGCTGAATGTCAATTTTGTTTCTCCTAAGTGGTAGGGAAAATTTCCAAACCAAATAGTCAGCTGTTCTTTATGTATCTGCTGTTGTATAGCATGCATGTTACTGCTGAAGGATTTGTTTCAAGTTGTATTTTCAGAGTGATTTTTAATAAGATAACAAAATTTGCATATGTGGGCACATATGTATGTCTGTGACTGTGCATGCATACACACATGCATATTTGTCTCTGTCTGTTTTCCATTAATACCTTTGAACCCTGCGGCTAATTCCAACCAAATTAACTTGGGAACAGATTTCTAAAAATAAGTATGTTCCTACAAGGCTTGGAAAATGGCCAAGTAAAACAAGGAAATCTTATCAGTGTTTTGATTAAAGGAAAGGTTGTAGTGTAAGAACATACATTCTAAGACACTAGAGAACCTACCTTGACGACACCTTGTATAAACAGCTCAGATGGAGAAAAGAGTCTTTCTTGGCCTGTGCCATAACTGCCTGGTAATGATAGAAAAGAAAAAACAATACCCAAAACCCTGCACTTACAAAAGTCATTGTTTGTAGGCCAGTGTCATGATTTGGCTCGTGATTCTGAATGTCCTAGTATTGTCCTTGTATATTAATAGTGTGTCTTAACTGGACAAAGAAGTCAAAGGGGACATGCAGAACACCCGTAGCAACCTCAGTACTAGTTACATACTACTTTTAGATTTTTTGTTTGTTTGTTTGATGTAACCTAATAAAGGCACATTCCATTTGGCACAGGATAATCCACTATAAAAAATTTATTGTAGGTTGCAATTTGGTCTTTCCTGGTTATTCTATATATGTAAATATATTCAAAATGTTTAATGAAGAACTAAGGTTTCTTTCTCTTAATTTAATATGGAAACTGAGAGGAAATAGAAACATAGATTCATTGAATGGCTAGGGTTGGAAGGGCCCTTAAGGATCATCTCGTTCCAGACACCTTCAACTAGACCAGGTTGCTCAAGGCCCCATACTACATGGCCTTGAACACTTCCAGGGAGGGAGCAGCCACAACTTCCTTGGGCAACCTGTGCCAGTGTCTCACTACCCTCAAATGAAAGAATTTCTTTCTACTGTCTAACCTAAATCTTCCTTCTTCAAGTTTTAAAAACATTTTCCCTTATCCTCTCACTACATGCCCATGTAAAAACCCCTAACACATCTTTCAAAGCTTGGCCCCCTTCAGGCATTGGAAGGTTGCTATAAGGTCACCTCAAAGCCTCCTTTTCTCCAGGCTGAACAAACCCAAGTTCTTCAGCCTGTCTTCATAGGGAAGGTGCTTCATCCCTCTGATCATTTTAGTGGCTCTCCTCTGGGCACATTCCAGGAGCTCCTTCTCATGATGGAGGTTCCAGAACTGGACACAGTACTCCAGATGGGGTCTCACAAGAGCAGAGTAGGGGGAGGAACCCCCTCCCTTGACAGGCTGTCTATACTTCTTTTGGTGCAGCCAGGACCCAGTTGGCTCCCTAGGCTGCAAGCACACACTGACAGCTCATTTTAAGCTTTTGGTCCAACACCACCCCCAAGGTGCTGTCCTCAGGGCTGTCCACAATTCTTTCTCCTCCCAACCTGCATTCGAGCATGGGATTGCCTTGACCCAGGTGCAGAACCTTGCACTTGGCCTTGTTGAACTTCATGCAGTTTGCATGAATCCACTTCTCAAGCCTGTCAAGATCTCTCTGAATGCCCTCCCTTCCCTCCAGTGGGTTGATTTCAGCCCACAGTTTGGTGTTGTCAGCAAACTTGCTGAGGGTTTCAATTTCACTGTCCGTGTTGCCAGCAAAGATGTTAAACCAACCCTCGAGAAACCACCACTCATCAGGCATCTCGGGATGCTGAGCCACTGATCACAACTCTTTGGGTACAACCACCCATCCAGTTCTTTATCCCACAAGTGGTCGATCCATCAAATCCATATCATTCCAGTTTAGAGATCAGAATGTCAGGTGGGATAGTGTTGAATGATTTCCACAGGTCCAGGTAAATGAGGCAGGTTTATTGTTACTCTTAATTGACAGCATTTGATCTGGCAATAGATTTTTCATTTTCTAGAGGCTAAGAAATGATGAATATTTATTTCTTCTAAAATGATATGGAGTAGATTTTGGGAAATAATAATCATCCCTGCATGAACTAGTGCTATAAAGGCAAACAGCAGTCAAAAATAAGTGGATTGTATATATCCACTGTATATATTTTCATATAGTGGTGTATATCTATAATAAGAATTCAGAAGCTTTTATGGAGTTTATGATCTTTAGTGGAGCTTTTAGGGAATGCTGGTATTAGTAAAATATTTTACTTATAGAAAATCCTGAGGACCACTGAAGATACATAAACCAGAGTCTAATTAAAATTTTTAAGTATCCGTGAATGCATTCCATAATAAAACATATTTTTAGCCAAGCTGTTTCATAACTAAATATATGTTTACTTAAATCTCAAAGCTGAAATACACAATGCAGAAAAGTTATTTTATTAAATAATCAGCTTCTTGTTATTTCAGTTAAGGTATGAGATTTAAAATAAAATGGTAATACTTGGTCCACAAGACCTAGTATTACAAAACTTAGCATTTTTGATGCTTCTAAGTTAAAAAATACTTTCAAGCCCTAATTATCACAGAATCACAGAGTCACTGGAGTTGGGTGGGACCTCTAGAAATCATCTAGTCGAACCCCCCAGCTGAAGTTGGATTGCACATTACACATGATTGCATCCAGGGAGGTTTTGAATGTCTCCACAGAAGGAGAATCCACAACCTCCGTGGGCAGCCTGTTCCAGTGCTTTGTTGCCCTCACAGTACATACTTTTTTCCTCGTGTTTAAATTGAACTTCCTGTGTTCCAGTTCGTGCCCATTGCCCCTTGTCCTATTGCTGGGCACTACTGAAAATAGTCTGTATGATAAGGAGAAAACTAAGTGGCCTTAAAAACTGGAAAATAAAGTTTGGTTTTGTCTGGATTTATGACCTAATCCTGCATAAACACTGGCAATAATCCCCTGATTGGGATTTCCCTGTGTCCACATGGCACACCCACTGCAGAGCTCTGGTATTCTGACCTTTTCTGTAGCAATATCTCCAATGTCCATCATGATCTGCAAATATAACCCAAATACCCCAGCACTCAGCATGTCCTAAATCAATCTTATTTCACCTGCTGGTTGTACAAGACAAAGCACCTGGTGTGATGAGCTCAGTTTAGCATGTATCCATGTATGCCAGCAGCTGGGCCACTGTATGTCAGCCAAGCACTTCTGTTAAATAGGATGCAATATGTCTGCATTCTTCATGTCTTTTTTTTATTGAACATCAGTAGCAGATCTCTTCTCTCCCTAGGTTTTTGGGTGATTTTGCTGACCTTGAGGCTGTATTACTGTGAAACCTCAGTGCTTTTGTTGTCACTGGCACTACTAGATTCCAAGTTAGCACAAGGTGAACTTGGAGGAGCAGAACTATTTCATAACCCTGATTTTCTAAGCACACAAAAGAGCCAAATGCAAGTTTTAAAAAAATCACATTATCTTCTATCTTCCACATTTTTTTTATAGGGTTACAATGTAAAAACACGAGCAATTATGATATAAGTAATTCTGAGCGTGTTCATTTTGAAGCCCATGCACTTCAGCACAGTGCATTGGCTTCCAAAGTGATATTGTGTTAATTATATGATTCGGAGCAACTACAAAAGTGGAAAACCAACAAATGCTGAAGAAGAATTAGCCTCTGAATCAGTATGTCTAACATGAAGTCAGAGCATATTCCCAGGATATGTACTCAGGGATGACCCTGTAATGTATGGCCCCAAGGGTATAATGCACCAGGCCTGCCATTTCCACAGTAGTTTTGTGGTCCCTGGATTTTGACTGCATGGTGTCACTGATGAGTATTTTGAGTGTGAGGCTCATTCTACATTGTGTCTGTCAATCCAATTATAATTATATTTATTCATGAAAATCTGTAGTAGCTTCTGATGCTCTCTCAAGCTTCTAACATTAGTGCAGGAGTACCTTAAGATTCATTATTTTGCCAACTTTATAACAATCTGTCAGAATTTTCTCCTAATCATATGATATTCTTTTTCTTTCCATATAAGCCCCAGGAGACCTAATTTAGTGCATTATGTCTTCCACATTGATAGCTCTACCTTTATTCTCGGATGAACAACTGACTAAAAAATAAAAATAAAACACTCTAGAATTAAATGAGGAGGCTAGTGCTAGTTTTATAAAATCACAAAACTATTTAAATAAAGTCAGAAAGTTTATCTAATACAGTTGCTATCTGTTAAACAGACAACAATGCCAGAAAGCATACTTATAAAATTCATGACAAAATGTTTTCAAGAATGACCATCTTTTGTTCATCACCAGAATTGCTTGGTGCACTAAAAATTCTATTCTCTTCTGCCATGCCAACCATAACTAATGGAAGTAGGTGAGTATTTTCTCCTCAGACTTTGTCCCAGCTGGTGCTGTTAATGTTTATAAACATGTACCTACATTCAGTTATCTTTTTAGGATACCTGAGAGGATGTCAGAGGTGGTATGGTTGTTTAATTTTATCAGCTGAGCCGTTCAAAGCAATATTTTTGTGTTGGTTCTGTCTTTTGTTTGTTTGGTTTTTTTGTTGTTGTTGTTGTTTGGTTTTAGTTTTTTGTTTCCCCTAGTAGATTAACTGTAATCATATGATCAGAGGAGCTCTTTTGGTAAATGAAGAGAGATGGCTGATGTCAGGGACCCAGCTGCATGAAGAGGTTGCAATTTCTGTGAGAGGCCTTACCTGGGACCTTCACCCACACTGTCACTGCCATTGGCCTGGGACCTCTGGTTAAGCTTTGGCCCAGGGCATCAATCACTGAGCTCTGATGTAAATGTACACGTTTTCAGCCCTGTTTGTTCGAGTGTGGTTTTGTTTAGGTTTTGTGGTTTAAACTTGGAGTTGCTACTTTGCCTGATGATGGCAAAGTTGGTGGGACCTGCTGCCACCACTGCCCCTGCTCTACTTCCCTTGCTTTGGTGTGGTGGGACTGTGATCTCTCACGAGGTTCTGCCCATGGTGTGCTCATCTTTAGCTTCCCTTTCTTTGTGTGACAGCCCTGCTCTTCCGACTTCTGACTCGAGCTGCTGGCTACCTTAACTTCCTGGCTTGGATTTTCTTTCATTTCTTCAAAAGAAAGTCCATCTATAAAAGGAGAGGTGTTCATCTTACAATTCGTTGTACAATTTTAAAATGGGAAGAGGGACATGCTCCCGAGTTTGAAACAGTATTGGGAGATCTTTGCTAATCTGAAAAGTTGTTGTTACATACATCTTAACAGACTTTGCCAGTTACTTTTCTTTCCTGTCTGTAACTGTCATTTTTTAATCTAAGTGTCAGCTTCATATAGTCTGAGCATTGTATTAAGCCTGTTGCATAATGTACTGTTTCTGAACTGAAGTTCCCTTTGGTCTGCTGAGTTTTATTAGGGTTAATTATACCAGCAAAGAACAACTTGACATAACTTTGTCTTTTATTTGAAACCAAAGTCTGACTGTAATAGATGTAGAACTGTGCCCAAAGTGTCATTTTCCCTTGCATGTTATCAACGTATTTCTTCTGAAGCCCTCTTGTTTGACGCCTCAGAACACAGCAAATAAAACAAGTTTTCTGTCTGGGAAGTCTGCAACTAATTTGTTGCATGAGCTAAGTTTTTAGAGTAGCATGTCAGAAAATGGGTGAAGGAGGAAAGCAGTCTGACTAAAATAAGCAAGATGATGTTTTGCTAGGAGAGTCAAAGGTATAGAATACTTCCTTGTATTTCAGAAGGTCTTGGGTGGTTTATCACTCATCTGACAGATGATGTTGGTTTTACACTGGGGCTATGAATTGTCATGCTGCTCTGTTTATCATGTGTAATTCTGCAAGAAGTATTTGAAAACCTAGTGAAATGCTTTGTTTTGAAGCGTGCTAGAAAGTAAGATGAATTTTCAGCAGAGCTGGTCAGATGGTGAAACCTAATTACCTATTCCAAGAGTAGAGCTCTGCTTCTTGCAGAAGTGCTTTGTAGGTGCCAAAGGTACTGTGACTTAGCAAAACGAATTCCAGTGAATGAGGGATCATTTCAGCATGAAACCTAAAGGTTACAAGACCTTTCCTGGAAGGAAGGCTTTCTTGAGTAGGAGCTGAGAACTGTGGCTGCACACCCAAGAAGTACAAGGTAGTTTACACACCACTTCTCCACTGATAAATGTAACTCCAGAAAAATGCTTTCGTTTTGTTTGCATTGTGACAGCTCCAGACAGCAAGTCTGAACCTATGAAATGCCAGACAAGGGCAGGAAAACAGTTGCTCTTTCTAAAACATCTGGTTGAAATTATTAATAAGGGCTCTTTCCAAAAGTGGTGTCCCATCCTGCTACACATGCTGGTTCTGTGGCCCCGGCTAGGACCCAGTGGTGAAGCTGGCCCGGGCTGGCAGTGCCCGAGTGAGGCTGTGGAGTGGGCAACAGGGCTGTGACTCAGCCCAATCCTTCCTGTCCTCTTTTACCCCAATTGTCTCAGGAATGCTTTATCAAGATTGTTTATTAACCTTGTTTTCTTTTTGTTCAGAAAATACATTTTTTACTGGACAAAACCAACAGCTATTAACTGGTAACATTTTACTGATCAATGCTTGAAGAAACAGGACTTGATTTAGCTTGTGAAATTTAGATGTAAGGAGTTTTTTTCTTCACGCAAGTACTTTATCCAAACTCATCCTGCATCTCTATCAGTGTTTGCTGTATGAATAAAAAGACTAGAATTTCTGAAGAAGGAATCTAAGACACTGGGTACATTTCATACGTGTTTGGTCACTGTGTGTTCTCCACTGTGAACTTATCTTTATTTCTTTGTCTGTGTCAACAGAAATAAGAGTAGGCCATTAACTGCTGCTTTTAGATAAGCTCTGCAATTTGACTTCCAGACTGCTCTATGAAGGGTTTCTGCATATTCAGAGTGAAGGAGCATCTCTCCTGAGTGCAGCACAATCTCCAGAGTCACTGGTGTGATTTCCCTGGTCCTATTAGAAGTTGGCAAAGCGTGTGCTTGTGGATAAACTCAACTGCAGCAAAGCAGATAGTGTTTGGCAGGCAGACACATGGATACTTCACTTCTTCTTTAGTCTCCTAGGATGAGACTGAGGTTCAAAATTCCAGAATGTGGAGGTCATAGGTTGTATTTGTTCACATTAGAACTGGGCCATCAAGGTTTTATTTTTATGCCTCTTATTTCTTATCTTGCAAGTATTCAGGTTGCTCATTAAACAAAGGCTGCCTGGGCTACTGATGGACTTAGAATCCAGCCTTTGCATAGATTTTAAAAAAAATAAGCTGAAAACCTAGATTTTAAATGAACTCAGTTGTCTGTAGAAAACTAGTATGTTTTTCCATGATGCTTTTTAGTACTTTGACAGTTGTCCATCATTGAACTTAAGTACAGAAGTGCACAAGTATTTGAAGAAACTTGTCTGTAAATACTGTCGATGGAAACAGTTCTGCAGCTGAGGACTTTATGATCTGCTTATAGGGAAGAGTCATGCAATTATGGATAGTCCAGGTATCCTTTAATAATAATTTATTACTGTGTAACTATAGCTTGATTTAAAAATTACTTGACATAAGGTATACTGCACAGTTTCTATCAGTACTTCACTAGTTGCTACTTGAACTGCAGGAACAGGTTAAATCTAACAACTTTTAATGAACTTTGTGCAAACTTTTTTTCTACTTCAGTGTTTTTGACGTGGCAAGTCTTCACAAACTGTGATCCTGGTATAGCAACAAGAACAGCATGGCTTCTACAAATGCTTCTGAAGTGCTGGTGACAGACAATGCTGCACAACAGCTATGTAATGGGAAGTAGCACGGTTGTAACGTGTCAGCTACTGTTTGAAATAAAATTTACTGGTGGATTTGAGGCTTACTGTAAGCTACTACAGAGGAGAGAGACATTGTGCTTCCAGCATATAGTGACAATACAGTGAATATGCACAAAGAACCTTTTTTCAAGTATTTAATAGCTACTGCTATACAACTACAGGAACAAACCTCCTGTGCTTTAATTCCTGCTTTTGGGAGATGGAGTATATAATTTTGGTCAGGATGATAGACAGGCATTAAGGAGAGCAGCACAGGCAGTCAAACAGAATTCAGCATTCTTTCAGGAGAAGCCAAAGGAAAAAGAAATTCTGATGTATTTGAGAAAGGGATTATATTATCCTGTCTACATATCCTATACCTAGTGGCAATTTAGAGAAAAACTGCTAGATGCTTCTGAAATACAAACATGAAAACTTCTGAATGCATATATGTCACTGAATTTTTTCAAAGGAAGAATAAATGTATTCTAGAGCAAAACATTCAACTTATATATTTTTATACATGGAAAAGTTATTTTCACTGACATGAAAGTTTCTTGCATTTCACACTGGATGGCGGACAATCAGGCAGAATTTCAAAGACAGTAACTTTGAATATTTTCATTCTGGAATATTCATTTAGAGTGGTAGATTCCAGAAGAACTTAAGTATTGCCACTGAAGCTAAGAAAACCTTGAACCCTTCTTTTTGAGTGAGATGTGCAAGCCTGCTGCTTTACCATATGATTACTTACTCAGATGTGTTTTTTGAGAAAGAAAGACAAACATTGAGAAAATGCAAAAAGGTAAAATTTACTGAATAGGAGAGAATTACATAATTGTTTTGGATCCTTTCTATCTGAACATATATCTTGTATACTGGACAAGTTTATTGATGGAATAGTTATTAAAATTAATATGGTATATTATCTTTACCAATAAGATAGGTCAACCCCTCAAAGCTAAGGTTTCTTCACTATAATTCCAACAACTCTGTCTCTGCACAGCACTAATCATTTCTATGTCAATTAACACCTTAGACTTCCACCTTTTTCAAGAGTCAGATATATTTAACTTAAATGGTCATTCCTTCCATTATTCCATTAAACAGGAGTACATGCTGATAAGATGCCCCCGAGCTTTCTCTTCTCCAGGTTAAGCAGTGACACTTCTCTGTTTCTCATATATAAGTTATTCCAGTCCCTTCATTTCTGTGGCCCTTCACTGGACCTGCTCCAGAGTGTCCATGTCTCTCCTTTAGTGGGCAGCTTTATCCCCAGAACTGGATAGCAAATGTATCTGCCTCACCAGTGCAGAGCAGAGGGTAAGGATCACCTCCCTCAGCACTCCTGAGTGCACCCCATCAGCTGTGGATGTGTGCCCATTTTGCTTAAGTGTTCACTAACCTGTTCCTCTGTGGATAATCAGTCCTCATTACTCTAGACTTTTCCACTGGCCTTGGAGAGATCAGGGATTTCTGTGAGTAAGTGAATAAGAAATTTAGGACCTTGGCCTTTTTCATGTCAATGTCACCTTCAGTACTGAACCTCTGGGGTAGGTATTCACAGGACTCTGGGCAGTGACCACCTGCAGGATTCACTGCTGTCCTCTACTGTCACTACTGCTGTAATGCAGAGATTACTTTTCCGTGGGAACAACACATGATTTCATAGAATCACAGAATCGTAGAACAGTTTGGGTTGGAAGGGACCTATCATCTAGTTCCAAGGCCCCTGCATGGGCAGGGACACCCCCCACTATATCAGGTTGCTCAAAGCCCCGTCCAACCTGGCCTTGAACTCTTCCGGGGAGTGGGTATCCACAGCCCTCCTGGGCAACCTGTGACAGTGTCACACCATCCTCACAGTAAAGAATTCCTTCCTCATATCCAACTTAAATCTCCCCTCTTTTAGCTTAAAGCCATTGTCCCTTGTCCTATCACTACATGCTCTTTTGAAAAGTCCTTCTCCAGCTTTCCTGTAGGGCTCAGTCAAGTACTAGAATGCTGCTACAAGGTCTCTCTGGAGCCTCCTCTTCTCCAGGCTGAAGCACCCCAACTCTCTCAGCTGTTTTCATAGGAGAGGTGCTCCAGACTTCTGACCATCTTTGTGGCCTTCCTCTGGACTTGCTCCAAGAGCTCCATGTCCTTCTCATGATGGAGGCTCCAAATCTGGACACAGTACTCTGGGTGGGGTCTCATGAGAGCAGAGCACAGAGGGAGAATTACCTCCCTTGACCTGTTGGCCAGTCTTCTTTTGATGCAGCCAAGGATATGGTTGGCTCTCTGGGCTGCAAGTGCACATTGCTGGTTCATGTTGAGCTTCTCATCAACCATCATCCCAAAGCCCTTCAATAATGCCCAAGCTCCTTCAGGGCTGTTTTCAATCCATTCTCCACCCAGCCTGTATATGTGTTTGGGATTGCCCAGACCCAGGTGCAGAACCTTGCACTTGGCATTGTTGAACTCCATGCAGTTTGCACTAGCCCACTTCTCAAGCCTGTCAAGGTCTCTCCGGATGGCCTCCCTTCCCTTCAGCATGTTGACCGCATCATATGGTTCAATATCATCAGCAAACTTGCTCAGGGTGCACTCAGTTCCACTGTCCATGTCACTGACAAAGATGTTAAACAGCACTGGTCTGAGTACCACCCCTTGAGGAACACCACTCAAGGCTGGTGTCCATTTTGACATCAAGCTGTTGATGTCAGCATTGAATTTCTCAGGATTTTCAAGTTACTTGTTACACAGGGACTGGTGGGGTGGCATTAAGTTCCCAGTATCTGACCCTAAAGTGCTTTGTGTTAGCAAAACAGTGGTGTTGATAGCACAGCAGTGCAAGCAGAGCATCGAGGCAGTCTCTTCAACCCCACCCTGCCAAAAGGCCAGCAGGCTGAGGATGGGCAAGTAGTTGGGAGGGGACATAAAAAGGACAGCTGTCCCAAACTGACCAAAGGGATTTCTTCCATATTATATGACATCATGCTCAGAAGTAAAAGCAGGGAGGAGGAAGGAGGCCACAGAATGGAGCACATGTTATTTAGCTCTTTTTCTTATGAAGCAACTGCTGTGCATACTGAGACCCTGCTTCCCAGGAACTGCAGATAGGAAGTGAAGAATAAATCTTCTCTTTTTGCCTTTCTTCTATGTGCAGCCTTTGGTCCTTTCATTAAACTGTCTTTATCTTGACCTATGAGTTTTGAATCTTTTCTTTATCTCTCCTGGTGAAGTGAGGTGAAGTGAGAGTAGCTTGGTGGGCACCCAGCAAGCAGCTAAGGTCATCTCACCACACTAATTTAATACGATTAATAATACTTTAGCTCAAATACAATGTGAAAATAAATTCAGAATTCTTACAGCCAATATGGAGAATAGTAGATACTTGTTAACTTTAAAATGTGCCTATAGTGAAACAACTCCGCTACTGAATTTTTAGAGACTTGCTAATACATATGCAGTCCCAGTGGACTGAAAGTAACTCTCAAGAAAAAAAATACAGCACCTTGTTTTCAGGAATGCTTGCCCAGTCATTAATAGGGTGAGATTAACATATGCTAGTAATAATCTCTATTGCTTAGTGATTTTTAATTAGATTGATACCTATCAAGAAATTCAGCACACCACCAGATTTAATTTGTAATCTATGACAGGTCTATGCTCACTTTACCAGTGTTCAAAGACTATGCTCACTAGTGGTACCTGGGTCCTGACTATTGTAATACTAAAGCTGTCTATCCTCACTACAAATCTAACCAACATTAACATTAAGAATTTAACTCTAGATGGCAGTTTATTCCTTTTTTTTTTTTTAATGGAAGCTGAGCAGCTGCATATTGATCAGCAAGCTATTGTAAATGCAGCATTATAAAAGCTGAAAGAGACAGCAAACCAAGCAGTTACAAAAGGTATTTTGATTTTTTTTTTTTTAGTATACTTTAGTGTATTTCTTCCTATAGCTGGGTCTTAGAGCATATGACTCAAATTTTACTTTCCTAGAGGTTAGTCTTTTCTATAAATCTGAGATGGCTGGGAAGGGCCTGATGCCGACTTCTCAAATCCTCTGTCAGTTCTTTTTTTTCACTAAATTTGGGGTCAAACCATGAGTATCTACTGTCTGTCTTATTTCTGCTATTGCTACTTCAAGTCCTTGGTGCAGGCAGCTGCTCCTGAGCAGCCTTCCTTGTGTTTGCAGCCCCTTGCTGGGCTGTTCACTGTTTCAGAGTCACCTTTTGTTTTGGCTTTCCTTAAGTCATTTGCAACAACATTGTGAGTTCACAGCAAACTGGTTTGTTTGGTTACAGTTGCTGAACTCTTTGTAAAAGTGCTTCCTTTTTAAGACATAGGAATTATAAACAATTAATTTAGGGTGAATTAGGAATCCCTAAGTAATGGTGTGGTAACAATGATTGGGAACCAGATCCGGGCAGTGCAGTTCTGGAGGGGACCTGACCAAGTCGCTGACATCTTGAAGCACAAATTTATAAAAATAAATAAAAATTGGAGCAATTATGAGTGGTCCAATATATAGGCACTCTGATGAAAAGCTATTTGCAGACTTCTCTGTTGCTAGAATTGGAAAATATAATGAGCTTTCAGCAACATTTTTAGCTCTTTGCCTTTTGCAGTAGTGAACATTTGTCATGTAGCAGGCAGAGTCCTCACAGCCCATGCACACCCATCTTGACAATGATATCATTAGATAGGCAACACTACTACACTGGCATAGTAAAAAAAGAAAAAAAAAAAAAGCTGTACTCTAGTATATTTTAGAGGTCAGGTTTACTGCAGATATAACTAATTGCATTTCATATGTGAGGAGGCAATCTGTCTGGGCTATGTTATTGAAATAAGTCTTGTCCTAAGCAAAATATATTCCCTGCTGGGCTCCACAACTCTCCACACAGATTGCCATGCTCAGCTTATTTCCATAGAGGTTTGTGACCAAAGGTTTGGTTTCAGATGGGCCTGGCAAGGTGAAAACACACCAGTGGATTAATGGCTATAGCAAGGACCTTTTCACATGAAATGGAAAATCATAGGACCATAATAGCATAATTCAGTCTGGAAAGGAAGAGTCCCAGAGGCTTCTAGTCCCACCTCCTACTCAAAGCAGGGTCAATTGGGAATCAGGCCAGGTTACTTTGCTCTCTGCTGAGAGGTTCATTTTGCAGACTGGTGACTCATGTTGGTTCACCAAAGGAAATAACCTAAATATATCTGAGGAAAAATAAGAAATGTATGGAGCTCAGAAAGAAGAACGATTAAGGAAGTCAAGAAGCAGAATTAAAAGAAAATGTTCAAAATTGGGTTGAGGAGTATTAACTTGGTATACTTTGGAAGTAGAAACCAAAGAAGGAATTAAAAATTTCAAGAGAGAAACTGTGAGTAAATTTTAAAATTTTGGGTTTAATTGATTCAATGGCATAGAAACCCGTCCTTCTGTAATTGATGCAAGTGACAAAACATTCAGTGGCTTCAGCTGTGGACAGACTGGTGTAGGTAACTTTCAGCACCTTCAGCTAAGGTTGGAACGAATGTGTGTGTCTTCTACCTAATCCATAGACAATGTATATAACATGTTGTTTGGTTTAGAGTTGACTGGGAGAAGTCCCCAGCTTAAACTGTAATATTATTTTCTTGCTTGTCTTAAACTGCTTGTGGGACAGTAATTCAGACTTAATATACTTTGGATGGTACTCAGTATTGCTAAAATTAGCTCAATATTCAAAAGCTAAATATTGCTTTCAAAATCAGCTAAACATTTAGGGGTTAGTGGAGAGTCTAAGGAACTGTGTCCCTGTCTGCATTGCAGCTTATCCAATCCTGTTACATAACATGGGATTTGCTGATAAGACTGACAGTTCCTGATTTTTAATTTAAATAGCTTTGTGAAGATAATTTCAGTTTTAGAGATGCTGTATCTATTGTTTCATGTTCATAGAAATCCAACCCCAAACTCTTTCCGAATTGAGATGAGTGTGATGGCTAAGGAATATAATAGATTGCTCTAAGAGAATATGGGAAGTAGTTCTTCCTAGTAGTAGCATCTTACGTGGTTTCCATTTGACAGGTCAGAAACTCTCTGGATAAACACTGAAATCTTTGCATCTCAGACATGAAAACTAAGTTCTTTAAATAAAGTCAGGAAAATTTTTATTAAATACACTTCTACAGCAATATGTGTTTTAAGTATTAGTCTACTTGAGAAAGACATTAGATTGTATCCAATCTAGGTGGATGAGAGAGATATAGGCCTCAAAGTGACACATTGGGTACCTAAAATCTAACCTGATTCCCAGTGTTTCTGCAACTCTTGATTAGATGCATGCAGCCACTGAAGTCCCGACAGTGGGGGTTTGTTAACTAAATCCCAATGGGTTTGTAAAGTTTGCTTTATTCTCCCAAACACCACCTAAGAAATCGACTTCAGATTTTTACGGAATATTCCCACATACTATCTTCTTTTTCTGAAGGCTGTCACCCCCACAGCAGATGGGGACCGTGCTTGGCTTCCCTGTGTGACACTGCTGACTCTGGCAGTTCAAGCAGCAGAGCCCCATGTGCACGTGTTGCACTCTGATACTTCCACTGTGGGGGCAGAGTGGCAGGACACAAGGCTGTAAGAGACACCTGGAGAAACAGTGATGTCTCTGTTTTCACAGCCATTCGCTAAGCAAAACTGTCACTGTTTAAATTATAGCTGTGAATGCTTAAATCTTTCCCTATTCTGTATAAGCACATATCAGGTCTTAAGAATTCATGTAACTGGCCTTGGTCTCAAACAGGACAACTAAGTGAAAAGACATCCTTCAAGAGGTGAGGTTCTTCCATCAGTTTTGCCCAAAACAAGATATAACAAACCTGAACCAAGCTTTTCTATCTTTTTTCCTCACTTAAGGGAAGGCAACATATACAATCTACTTTTATCATTGACTCCTTTTGTGGAATCATTAATTATTTCAAAATCCCCATCCTATTACAACCGATGGAAATACCAGATGTTGCAAGTGATAAGTGTGGCCATGGAAGCCTGCTCTCATGCCTACTGAGCACTAAGAGCACCATGGGCTCTCTTAATGGTGTCATTAAAAGTTGGCAGTTTGGTTCCAATACTTTTAAAAGCTTTCCATATGGTACAGCTCTCTCCTGAGGCTCAGTTACTGCTCCTTATTTGTTCTCTTATTTTTCTTGTGAAAATATCAAAATCCTGAACTCATAGGGTCCTGGATCAAAAGGGCTTTGTTACCAGGGTTTCTTCTGTATCTTTTGCCAGATCCAGAAATTCAGTTAACTCCCTTCGGTGATGCCTTCTTACATGTGTATATTTGCTGTCACCTATTTTTTTCCTCAAAGACATATTGTGAAAAAGACTATGGGCCAGATTAGTCTGTCAAGTG
Organism: Florisuga fusca; assembly: GCA_038090715.1. Taxonomy (NCBI): domain Eukaryota; kingdom Metazoa; phylum Chordata; class Aves; order Apodiformes; family Trochilidae; genus Florisuga; species Florisuga fusca. Next base: position 26,205,009 of record JAAWXA010000002.1, read on the forward strand.
CAAGCTCAAGGTACCTCTTCAGTGTTGGCAGGTGTGTGTCTATATGGGAATGTCCTAGAAACTTCATCCCCATAGCAACAGCATGATGGTAAACCAAGCTTTAGCATGGACTATATTTCTCTGCAATTATCTTCATAGACCAGTCAAGGGGCTCAGAGCTGGTTTAATTTAATGAATGCACTCTCATATGAAAGCACTTTAAGTTACAGGTCACAACTACCCTAAAGGATTAATATTCATTATAATTATTTTATTGTTTTATCACTACTATGACTCCTCAAAGCAATGTGAAATGCTACTGATTCCAGTACTGGAGTTGCAATATTTCTGTTGCTACCTGAAGAACAAAGTGATAGTTTTGGGTTTTTTTAAAGGCTAGCTAGGAAAGGCACAAATCTCTATGGAAAAATTAATTCTTTTTAAAATAACTTGTGTGGGTATTTTTATACACTTGTATGATTTAAACTGCCTTGCTTTTCCCATACATCTTATATTCTGTTAACATGGGAACTCTCTGACTTCACATTACTATATAAGTACACGTTAGGCACTTGTCATTAATACCCAGAAATAAATAGTCAGTAAGGTAAACTCAGCTCAAATCTCCCTCTTTCTCCCCAGATACTTAGCATATTTACTATAGCTGCCACTGTACCTTTTCCCATGCTCCAGACTTCCTCCAGAGATGCATAGCCTTGGATTGATTTCCAGATGTGCTGATAAGAAGTCTCATTCTTTGAGCAGACTCCTTTTCCATGGCTCTGAATGAAATACAGAAAATTCAGTCTTTATTCCAAAAGAACTACTGAAGTGTATAGTTTGAGACAGCTTTCTCTTCTCTCTGGTTCTAAACTTCAGGATAGAAACACTACGCTAAGAAACAGTTATCTTCTGTCCTGATCTCTGCTTTAGCATCAGGCTATCCATTGCAGGTCAGATAAAAATGTAGCTGTTGTTATGCTTACAGAAAAGCAAAAGTGGATTTCCAAAAGAGAAAAGTCTGGGCTGGGAATTGGGCAACAGGAATATATAATAAACAGAGGTAACTAAGAAAAAATGTCAGAGCTAATTCATGTGTTAATTATCAACAGTTTTTTTTTTTTTTTTTTTTTTTTTTTTTTAAATTTTCTGGAATTATACGTTCATTAGGTTCTCAAGCATTTCAAAAACTGCTCATTAATCATCAGCACCCAAATCTCTTTGAAATCTGTAGTAGTTGGGTACTTAGGCCTTTCTGAAAATTTCATCCTTAAATTGACATCTCAAAGTTTTAAAAGAAAGCTATTACGCTGAAATAGAGAAAAAATTTTAACAGTGCACCTGGCAGTGTTAAAATGAGGAATAGAGACAACCTTGAGATGTGATTTAATCAATCTGTCTGAGCAGAGCAGGAATATTATGCCAAGTCTCCTGCAGTCTCTATTGCTGTTAATTGAGTCCAGTGTGATGTTTGGCTTTTTCATAGCAGCATGAAACTGCTAACTCATCCTCACCTTCTAACAGCATATATTTCTTAGCTTATTTATTTTCACTTTTGTAATGGTTTTTGGGGGTTTTATTGTTTTGTTTGTTTGGGGTTTTTTTTCCCCTAGGTTTCCCTGCTTATTTCTCAATATAATTTTGAGTTCTACCCTTCTCCTCCAGTATATTTTATGTTTCCTTCCAGGTTCATCCTAACTTCAGGTATTATAACTACTCTCAGTTCCACCCACTGAGCTGGGAAAGACATGGATCATAGCATGAGAGAGACCACCTGTGTATCTGCTACATCCCTTCATCTTGCCAGTGAACCAGTGAAAATACACTTTTAGGTATTTTACCCAAAGAGTTTGAATCAGCTTTTGGCAGTTCCATCATGGGATCATGTTTCCCTTATAAGGGGAAACATAAAGGTTCCCTATAAAAGTATGCTGGACACTGTGATGACCTCATTGCACCATGATTTAGGAACCATTTTCCTATAAGAGGAAAGTCAGGGCCAAAAATGTATTTTTGTTGTACAAACCTGTTGTCAAGATTTATTTATTTATTTATTTATTTATTTATTTATTTTAGATACAGTTCTGGGTCTTAAAGACATGCTTCTTCCCTTTAATTCATAATTATTCTGAACAGTGAGGTTAATTTAACAGCTCTAGAGTTTATCAACCCTTTTTCATAATTTTTTTAAAACATAAGAGTTACAGATATATTTTTCCCCATATTCCAGTAATTACTATAGTCTAGAGGTCTTTCTAAATGCACTTGTTAACAACTTTGAGGTTGTGTCCTAAGGATTTTGAAATTTTTGATTTCAGCATTTTCATCTAACTGAACACAGACAGAAACCTTAATATTCTTATTAATTAGTCTTTACTGTTTTTAATTACATATGGAATAATCACCCTTTTAATTGTCTTCTCTGTTAAAAAAAAGTGGAAATAAAAAAAAAAAAAGAAGGTAGTAATTCCATTAACCTATTAGGAAATCTAAAATAACCTGTAAAATGCATAGTCCTTAACTATGAATGTGAATAACAGGTTGCCTGTATCACACCAGTAGTTATATTTCTGTAAAGCTACTTGTGTGTTAGATTCCTTCATGGTGTTATTATCATTTTTAAAAATTTGTAAAATTTTCAGTCCAATTATTTGAGTTTGTTTCACTTCAGAATGCAATTTGACTTACTTCTGGGAAAAAGACTTGCAATAATAGTTTTAAAACTATAGTGTTGTTATATTCATGTGGAAAAAGCATCCTGTTACCCAGCTCCTTTTAATACTTATTTAAAAAGCCACAAACACTGGACTGCTAACTTACTTCTCACTGCATCACTTATTCATGTGTGTGAAATACAATCTGTAGCCACATCTAATGGCTTGTGGAAAATAAGCATTGAATTACTGGACAGTGTTGCTACATTAGTGTAGTGTTCATTTCAGAACATGTTTTACTTTATGTAAACTTGCATATCCTGAGCTATTTTGTTCATGGAGCTGAACATCGCAGAAGAAGCCTTATGAGAAAACAGCAATGAACAGCACCATTTAGGCAAATGGTTAATTTTCTCTTTATTTTGTCAAGTCACAATTCATTGTCCTTCTTGATGGTGCAAAACTAATTGGCTCTTATCACAGTTGCAATACCTCCAAAGGCAGATAAAATTAATGCAAAGCAAACATCCCCATGATCAGAGACCAACTGATTAAAAGGAAACCAGAGTCAACTTCATTCAAGTCTGAAACCAACAACAGGCACTCTCAGAATCATAAAACAAGAAGTTCTCCAGGTTATCAGCTACCGATCCAGTTCATTATTATATAACCTTTACTTTCACCTTGGGTCATCCTTAATACATCTGCTCTGCAGTGATTAATATGACTGATCAAAATAAACTACGGAAGAGCAGTGCTGTATTGCATGACTAATTATCCTTTCAGGTTACTTGTTTACAGCTTAAAAATATTGCTACAGAATCTGAATGGATCAAAGCATGACCGCTGAGGAGTCAGGATCATACTTTTCCTTTTTTAGTTTTAAAATTAAAATGCCAGTGACTTTATTTAATCTCAGTCTGTACAAGAGAGTGCAGAAACATTCTTGGAAAATGAGACATTTCAGGCCAAAGGCAGTATGTTATATTTAATCAAAAGTTTGTTAGTTTTATGTGAAGCAAGTAAAATTCTAGAAAAGATGAAGGAAGACTTATATTTACATGGCATTTGTATTTGAAGACTTGACAGTTACTCTATGCAAGATAGTTGATTTGGGGGCATATGATTTTTAATTAAACTGAACGGCTTAGACTCTTTTATGGGGAAAAATGTCTAATTGGTGCTAAAACCCACACAGAAGTAGGAAACGTTGAGAAATCCTTGTGATCCACAAGCTCATTCAGTGACATCAAGTAGACAAATACACAAAAGAATGCTGTAAAGAGTAAGAAAGTCAATTATTCCCCATGCACGCTGGTGATTGTAGAAGAACCCTGAAGCTTAAACTGTGAGAGAGGGCATTTACTTGAGTGTGTATGTAACTGGGGAGGGGAAAGAGCTGCTCTTCAGATTGTTCCTGGAGAAGACAAAGCCAAACTCTTTCTCACTATCTTCATCACAGAGGATCCAAACAAGTCATGTTCATTCTCCAGCAAAGAATACCCTGAAGATGACAGGCTTAAATAGATCTATCTATAATTAGTATTTTTAATTATATTTAATACATGGGATATTAAATACCACAAAGAGAATGTATCAGGGCATTGATATGGGAGCCTGAGTGAATCCAAAACATTCTACAAAGTGGAAACTGGCAGCCTTCATTCTCTATCTGGAGAAACAGAGAGAGAGGCAGAAGCTAGAGGATGAAGAAGTTACTTGAGCAACATAGTAGAAGATCCATATGCAGCCTTCCAAAGCAACAGTATGTAATTATTGTAGGTGGCACTGTTAATTTTGCATGCAATTCTTCATTTCCAGTCCTTCAAGCCACAATTTGAGTCTCTCAATTTCTTAAAAAAAGAAAGAATGAAAAAGATGTAAATTTTTACATTGTTTTACCAACAGCCCTTTCTATTTTCATGTAGCATGGTGGGTGGGTTATGTTGCCGTCAGTAAAATAATTGTGCTCTGTCTCATCAAAGGCAGACGGTATATAAAAGGGGTACAGGCAACCTGAAAGGAACTAAATGTAGATGTCATCCCTCTTGTAGATGACACTGAGTCACTGAACTACCTCAGCCCTTTTGCAAAGTAGCAGAGGAAAGTTTAAATGAGAAAAGTTCACTCTTGGGGTAAGGATTACTGAGTACTAGAATAGATGCCACGGGAGGTTGTGTAATTGCCATCTTTAGGGGTTTCAGAGCAACACTAAAGCAAAAGCTCTCTCAAGGATAACAGGGAACAGCTGATCTATTTTGCTGTGATACATACATTACTTTCTAAAATCCAGCACCCATTGCATTTTACAGAAAAGAAACCGAATACCAATTAATATTGTTGACACACGATACCAAATTTTCACTTCCAGTTTATTGTATTTCACATGAAAATCTGAGCCTGTGATAAAGATGAAGAACTGCACTCTGCTATCCATTACTCTGTTTTTCAAAGAAATAGTTTCACCTTAGAGATAATTGCAAATAGAACTCAAAACACATTTGTCGCCAGTGTAGTTGTATAGTAATTTTTTTATAGTCACAAAGTACCATCCTCCCTGTACTTAACAGTAAAAAACCACAGCTGCATTCCCTGTAGTTGAATGGGTAAACAGATGGTGAAACTGTTATCAAACAAATCATCCTGTAATGAGGGCACAAATGTGGGGCAAACATATTTAAGAAACTTAGACATTTCAGATAAACTTCTTCCAGTTCAAATGCAATTTCTTACTTGTTAATCCATTATTGGCCCATTCTGAACCTGAAAATGTTACTGGTGGCCTTTCTGGGTATTTCCCAGTTCTTTTGCTCCTCTGCAGCATGTTCGTGGGGATTAGAGAACACATGTCTCTGTCTCCCTTTCCATCAGCAGCAGCTTTTTTATCTCCCGTGAAGAAGCTTTCCTGCAAGGATGTTTCACTGTGGCCTCTGACAAGCAGGAAACCAGATCTTCCCATGGACCTCCTCACAGGTAGCTGATGCCAGGCCCTCTGTGCTCTTCCAATTAGCATGCTGCCACCATTGCACTTAAAGTTTGTATCATAGCAACACAAGAGAATGCTACAGCCAGATAATACAGCGGTGTTTGGTTACAATGAACAACTGGAGAACTCCGGAATTGACTCTTATGTTTAAATGATCTTTATATACAAATTCACATAGCAAATTTCTGGCGTCAGGTAAAAAAATAACAGTACTCTAGCATTAAGCTAGATCCTAGATGAGCAAAATAACCTCTGTCTGTTTTAAAATGTGTGACTGTATCACCCGCCCTTCAATCATGCAAGGAGAAACAAGTTCCACAATGTTATTGTGATGAGGGCAGGTCAGCTGGTTATTTTTAGCTGGAGCTGGCACATTTAGCAAACTCCCACAAGAGGAAACATTCTTTACCTGCAGCTGATTAGCATTCAGAGTTGCACAGCTCCATCCATTTAAGTGTCAAAATAGCTACTTTAGTCTTATTTTTACAAGCAACTGCTTGCTTTTCAGTATTCAGACAAAGTGCACTCAGAAGAAATGGCATAACATATTTCTGATCTCAAAAGCTAAACGCAAATACTGCTTACTAAAGACCCTTACATTTGAGTAATAAGCACATAAACATTAGCACAGCTACCCTCTGTTATCAATGGTTGTAGCCCTTAAAACTCTCCTGGAGTAGGGAAAGGAATTTTAGCTGTATGTTTTTTCAAAGTTCCTTTTAAATTTTTCATATCTAAATATTTAAAATTTTGATGGAAGCTCCCATTCAAGATCAGTCCCCTTTATTTAGCTCTAGTTAGGGTGATAGTTAGGATGATATTTAAGGATAGGCACCATCTCTCCTAATTGTGCTCCATAACCTGGCTGCAGAGGTTCACACATCAAAGAGTTCATCTTTCTCCCTGCCTAGCTAATCAGACACAGTTACCCCAAGGAAAATACTAAATTAGAATCTGGAAGGGTCTGGAAGTATGATCTGTAGTTTAATATTATTTGCATACCTTATCAGGTATACCTTGAATCATATCAGTGAATGCTCTCAAAAGGAACTTTCCTAAAACTCCTGCTTGCTGTCACCTCCTTATTTAGTCCTACTGCAGGCTGAAATTCTGTCTGCATTAGTAGATATGTACAAGGAATCATAAAAATTTAAAGACATTGGGAAAAGTTTAATTACTATACTGCCTGGGTGTGACAATTTATTAGAAAGGAAAACTTCAGTCAAATTTTTAAATTGTTAATTGTTTACCACTGAATAGCAGAACTTGCTTTCCTTTGCTTCAAAAGAAAGGCAACATAGTCAGAATTTGTAAAATATCCTGCTTTTTGACTGTCAGTTTTCTTTGTAGGTACTCATTAATAGTATCTATGACCATAAGTTCTTGAAACCTGCAATCAAAGGGGTTCTGCTATTCACTTTGCAGTTGCTGAAGGTGTTGAACATTGCATTTATCAGACTTCTTGAGGTTCCAATATGCTGGTTTTGATTCCTATCTATTTTAAAGGTATTCTGAAATCTTCAGCTTTTTTTTCTGTCCCTTTCCCTGTCAAGAACTCCTATCCTTTCTCCCAGAATCCCAGTCCAGTATTCTTTTTCCCCTTGCCAAGGTTTCTGCCTTCTGTGTTCTGCCTTCTGGTTTTTTTCTTTTTTTCTTACACTCACTCCTGCAGAAAGTACTTCCATTCGCTCCTATTATGCTGTCATTTCTCTTTTCCAACTTCTCTCTGCCATAATATTTTTTTCAGGTCATTCAGGATGCTAATGTTTAAAAACTGCAGATTAATACAGAGACAATGAAACTATTATTTCTCTGGAAGGTGTTAGTAGCTGGCAAAACCTAAGACATCCATCTGTATCCAGTTTCAAAGGCACTTACAGCTGCTTAGAGCTGCTAGAGCTGACCACAATGTCACCATTTACACTGATCCTATATTTCTCGTATTTTCTCCTCCAGCTTCCACTGACCCCTGCCCAAAAGCGGGTCAGGCAAGCAGGAGGAGATCTGGAGCTGGGGCTGCTTTCCATGCAGTCCTACTTCTGTGTTCCTGCTGCAGCCATCACAGATGAAAAAGTATCTGTTCTAATACCATCGCTCTCCAAAGAGCAGGTTATTGTTTAATATTGTGAACATTCCTGTGAATAAAATCTGATTGCTGGATGGCTTTTGGTAAATAAACACAGAAGCATTAATGCTGCCAGACTGAATTAAAGCAATACTGCTGGGGAGTATTTGCTCTGGGAGCAGTGACTTTTAGTGCTTAGTACTTCAGGAAAGCAATTAAGGCATAAACTTTTAGGCTTGGTAAGAGTTTGTGTAACATCAGGGGAGTTAATAGGTTATGAATTATCTGCAGTCCCAACTACATAAACTGTTAATGCCCAAGAGATAGGTTTCATTTCCCTTATCCAAAATGTTCTTTCTGCTTTCATGCCAACTGGGCTCCCATCATGGAATGGGAGCATAGCAGCAACATCTCCATCATGCAGCAACATTTATGGTTGTATTAGGATGACTGTATGCACCAGTCTAACACTGCATAATGTTTATTCAGAGTAAAAAATGGCAAATGCCGGCATAATATTCCCCCTTTTTCAGCTTGGTTCCTGTTGTGATATTCAGCAGAGTGCCTATCAAAACCTTCTTGACATTTAGAAATTTTCAGTAGTGTCAGTAGCCTGGTAGTCATCCTTATGATTTCTGTGAAATTGTTATTAGTTTCCTTGAGCTAATAATTCTTCTTTTAATCTGTAAAGTTCCAACTTCTGTCACTGGAGAAATACTGAAAAGGAAAAAGGAACATAAAAAATTCCTTAAGTCTGACTTGCAACCTCTAATGAGAAAAGAAAAAAAAAAATCTGTCATCTCATTCAGAAGAAAAAACGCTATTTTTTTTAAAGTGAAATAAATGCTTTCCCTAAACATGATCGCAGTTGACAAAATGCTGGATGTTTAGGTGGCAATTATAGCTCTTTCAGAGACTGTCAAATCTTGTCACAACACATGTTATAAATGAGGACAGATTTAGACATCCTTTCTGACAGTTATGTGTAGGATGTGGATGGTTGGCAGTTAAATTTCAAATGCAGGGAAATTTTCCTTCCAATAGATCTTTGCTTGTTTATTAAGAGGGAGTTACCGTGCACTGAATCTTGTATCTACCATGTGCAGCTTTTCATCCTTACAGCTTTTGACATTTCACTTTAACTTTCTTTGTGACAGCCATCTGAACATTGTTTAAGGTAAAAAGTAACCTATGGTGCTCTGGAGATGTATGAAATTTTGAAAGCTCTTGGTGTTTTCATACTGAGATTAGAGTAGGAAATGTGTCATATTATACCTAGATGGGTAGATAGCAAGAAATCAAATAACAGAGACTGCAAGAATGCTGGTTGAAGGGAGCAGCTTCATAATGCACACAGAAAATGGGATAAAGCACGAGCCCACACTCATCATGTGAGATGCATAAAATGTTGATGAAGTATTAGTAATAATGTGCATCACAAGGAGCAATTCATGTGATGATAAACAGCTTGTGTGTCCTTAAAAGCCAAACCGGACATGGATTTCAATGGGAAGAAGAGGAATCATGCTACCATGGGGCAAGAGTCCTGGCTGGGTCTGAGCTTTTTTGAAAGCTCTGAGGGTGAGAATGCTGGAGAAGCCTCAATAGCATATTTTGGTTGCAGCATAAGCCTTTTTGACTGCAACAGCCTCAGCCTGCTAACCAGCACTGATAGTGACAAGCCTTCTCGATAAAGACTTGGGAAAGGGAGAGGAAACATCTCCCAGTTAGCTGATGTCCAGCATACATTTTCTGTCACTAGCTGAGGGGAGGGGTTACCACTCCTTTAGCCCCTGCTCCAAATTTTAATAATCCCTTCAAGCTCTTGGAAGCATTTCCTCCTGGAAGAGACTGGTAAGAGGGAAAAAAGCTCTTCACTGATTTTGTAGTCTTCTCATTTCTATATAGCACATTAGAGGCAAACTTCTATGAATGGTGTTGTATAAACCCCCAGTTAATTAGGTAAGTGTAATGCTAACATTTCAAAAAGATGGTGAAGACGACATCTCATCTATGATATCAGGACCCTGTGACTGCTCTATTTAGCTATAGTAGCAGTTTAGCATAACAGAATTATTCACATGCATAGTGTTGAGCAGATATTCAAGTAGTGTGCTGGACTGGGACCAAAGTGCTTCTTGCGTTGGAGGATTGAACCCATAAGCAGGAACACTGAGCAGCTATATTTTTTCCAGAGCTGAAGTTTTTGTACTTTCTATTTTTGTGACAATGTTATATAACTAGCAGATAGATGAACTTGTGTTAATTCTTAAAGATCATGAAATATTCAGAAATCTTTGTGAAATTCTGTCTTGACTAATACAGCGTAAGCCCTTGAATTCTGAATGGGTAGCTCTCCTGTTTCTGTCTGGTTACAGACCATTCACTTAGCCCTAATGACAAGCATCCATATAAATGCTTGCTATTTCACACATGTGAAAATAAATGTGCTGTTTCTATGCTTCAAGACATCGGCATTCATCGCCTCATTTGGGAAAACAATTGACTTATTTGGTTCATTTATATTGCATTCAAATAGTGTTTTGAGAACAGGGAGCAGCATCTTGCCTCTTGGAGCTTTTCATGTTTTGGGCTTCATATTGCCCTATATACATAAGGTATATTCTTTTCTGTTCACTTGCATGAAGAAGACTTATGAGGTAAAAGATTACAGGATCTCAGGCACACATAATTAACTTGCCCATAAACTACTAAGATGTAACATATCAATAGTTTTTTATTATTTGTTCACTTCTTCACTGAGCTGTGTTTTTATGTCTCTTCTTGACTTTAGAGGATGATTTACTATGTGTGAATAAATTCTACCTAACATTATCTCTCCTTCTTAATCATGTAACCAATGAAACCTTGTTGGTACTAAAATCAAACAAAATGTTTGTTGATTTGAGGAGTATTTTTGAGCATTTTTAGCTGTAAGAAAATGTCATATTTTTATGTATGTATTCAGAATAAACCAAGAATTAGCTACTTCAGAAGTAATCTTCAGGCTATTGGTTTGTTATAGTAGGACACCATCTGATTTTATAGCTTTAGGTACTAATTCTGATGGCACCTATCAAAAATTGGAAGCAGCAACAATTTCAGCTCTTTTTAGTCTTAGAAAATGAATGTTTAGGATTATAATTCTTTGTGTTTTTTTCAGACATGTTCTCATATTTGTATTTGCATATTTCTAATTACAGGAAAAAAAGAAATCCCTTGTAAGAATAAAATAAGCAACATTTTCTCAGATAATATTTGTAAGGGAGCCCTTGACATTTATTTTGAGAAAAAGTAAAATGCAGTAGCAAAACATCCAAGTTTAGATAGAACACTTTAAAGCTCCTTTCAATAAATAGTTTTCCTTCAGGGCAAACAGATCTTTCAGTGCTCAGGAACACAGGTATTTCTAAACTATACCTGTTCAAATTCCTGACCTCCAGATACTTACACTAGATTACATGTCTACATTCCTATGTGTCCTAGAAAATGACACTGCTGCTGATGCTGGAGAGGGGACAGGCTATCATGCCACTCTGTCACCATTTCTGCTCTTAGTGTCACCGTGGTGACAGAGGCCATCTGGATCAAACCAGTACTTTCCAATGAGGAGAAATTTAACACCCGTGGGTTCAAGCTCTTCGAAGTCAACACTCAAGTAAGTGAAGATGCAGATAGATATCTGGAAGCTCTGTTATATTTTCAGGGCACTGGAGGCACCACCCAGACTTCTTTGCTCTGCCTGCCCTCACTTGGGGCTCATGACAACCTGGCCAGGACCCTATTTCATCCTCCCTCAGGGCTGTCAGTCCTTGCTCCAGCTAGGCAGTAGGATACAGTGCTGCCACAGTCCCTCCCTGCCCTGTGGGAGTCACTGCAGACCCAGGGAGACCCTGACCCATGTATCTGGAAGGTGCCTTCCATTAGGAAAAGAAACGTGAAAGGTGAAGAATCAGTAGCATGAGGAATCATATCTCTGGCAGTTTCATCTTCTCTCTGCAAGACCTTAATGAACTGCATTATGAAACCAGAGCAAAAATGAACTGATTTGAAGTTGCTGAATTTCACTGAAGTCAGGATGTAACTGTGCTTAACCTATGTACCTATACTTTGAAAGGGTTTAATGTAAAGCACAAGGCTAGAACTACTGAAGAAATGACTGTGAAACTTCACCTTTCAGCTGCCCACAATTTGGATTTGGAGGTTCCTTTGTATTTCAGCTTTTTGGTCTACTGTTAAGAACTATCTGCAATTGCTGTTAATCTGCTTCTACATCACTGGCCAAACCACTGGCCCAAAAATCCACAGGAATGTTGTAAGATACTAATTTCCAGTATGCAATCAAATCCTGTTGCTTGTTTTCTTCAGGATGGAGGTGAAAATTTAAGAGATGTTCCTAACCTGTGTAATGGGACAGGCTGACATGAAGCTACATAACCTCGGTGAAAATATGAAAACTGCTCAAGATAACAGTGAAAAAAATATATTTAGAAAGTTTGGTTTTAGAGAGAACAACAGAATAATGCAAGCTCAGTGGATCTCGTGATTGCCAAAGATAACCATCTTTGAACTGTTCTGTTCAGTCACTGTCTGAGGAGTCATAAGCAGACATGACATACTCTGGATATTTTTACTGTAAGTATTACTGATCACCTGGTTGATAATCAGAGGTAGCCACCATAGTGTGAAGAAGCACTGAGATACTAATCTGGACACCAGTCTTCAGTTTCTGCTTAACACCCCCTGCCCCCCCA
>JAAWXA010000002.1:26217461-26410830 GCA_038090715.1 Florisuga fusca
CCCCCAAAAAAAAAAAAGCAAAAAAACAACACCCAAAAAACCTCCCCCCCCAAAAAACAAACAGAAAACCCCCACCCAAACCAAACTAAAAAACAAACAACAAAACTTTTCTGCTTTTAGAATCCCTGTCTATAGACCAAAATAATCCTCATTCAAACAATTTTATTGGCATTGGGGTTCTAGTGGGGTTCTAAAGAAAACTATTTTTCCATGATCGTAAGGATTTCCCATTCTTTATCATCCAACAAGGAACAATGCTTCATCATCCTGTTTCAGCAGTGCTAGAGCCTGCCAGACATCAGCCATGGGTATGGGCACAGAGACAGAAATATAAGAGCATGACAACTTTTATCAGATACAATAGTGAAAAAACCTTTTAATTCAAGATTATCAAATGTTTGGTTATCACTGAATCAGTACAGCACCTTTGAAAATGGGTTTGAGTCATCATCAAGAAGTAGCTGCCTCATAAATTCTTTTATTATGCCGAGAACTGTCTGTATTCTCAAATTTTAATGATGTCATATTATCAGAACATAAAAATAAAACAACCATAAAACAAATGTGGAAATAGCTTTATAAGGCTTTTTCTACTGGCCAAAATGTGGCTTGCTAGAGAGTGGACAATCATCCTTCCTTGTATCCTAGTCAACTAAGCCAGACTTAATTCAGGAAGGTGTGGAGGGAAAAACTGAGGAGTGCTTTTATTTTCTCTTATATATATGCCACTGACAAATAAGTAAGATAATAATTATTATATTTAGCTATAGCTTTGACAGTTTATGTGATTTACAGGCTGAACACTCACACAGAAAAATGTCCATACTTGGTTTTCACAAATACAAATAAATAAATAGAAGCAATCAATAAATTCTTGCTTAATATGAAATGTTGCAGGAGAGTTCAATATCTTCTAGAATTCTAGTTTGACTAATTGCTTAAGTTGCATGGTTGTACTCCTCAAGAACAAAATACATAACATTTGTTTCATTTGAATAGACTTCCACAAATAAATGTTTGTGCTAATTTAATTCTGTAAAAAATACTGCTACTGCAATCTTATTACTCTTTTTAGAAGACCTGAATACTTTCTAGTGGCTAAATTGTATGTAGAAAAGTTTTAGGGCATAGTTCCTCTGTCTTAGATACAAAGACAGAAATATAGGAAGCTTTGTCTGTTGAACTTGGTGGAAGATGAGGAGTTTCAAAGATTATGTACAGTTGAATTATCTTATAGTCTTGATTTCCTTTAAGACTTCAGGAAGTTGAGATAAAATTTCTCACTTTCTGCACAGAGACAGAGAGACTTTCCAGCTCTCTATTAATCCCCCTCTCCTCCATGATAAAGAAAGGAGAGAGAATAAGGGAGAGAAACTTAGGGGTTGGAGACCAAACTACACAGCTTTAATGAAACAGTAATGATAAATAGGAAAAATTACTAAATATATACAAATATACAGGAAAATTGATACCATGTTCCTCCCTCCCTTTCCCCCAGTAACTCTCACGTCACCACGGAGGCTGCAGGGCAGCCCTGGGAAAGTCCAGGCTGCACTCCAGGGGTCAGCAGCAGTCAGGAGCTGGAGGCAGGAACACACAGGCTCAGGCTGGCACGGATCAGGACCACAGGCAGACGAAGGGATGGAATCCTCCCAGGATGCCGAAGCAAACAGGGAACAGGCAAAGAAGGGGAAGCAGGAAGGGCAGGAAGAGCAGGAAAGGTGTTTGCCCCTCGTGATCCCTCAAATTTATACTGAGTATGACGTGTATGGGATGGAATACTCTGTTTGGTCAGTTCTGGCATCTATCTTGTCCGGTCATCCCCAACGGAGGGGTTCAGGTGGGACCTCTTTACTCCTTCTGCAGGGTAAAATGTTCCTCAGAGCTGAGCAGTGTCCTTGGTTCTGCACACCAGTCTCTGGCAGTAACTATAAACATCCAGTGTTATCAGTCCCAGAAGCAGACACTGTCTGAGAAAATTGCTGTTAATTTCAGCAAGTGCAACTACTTACAGGAGACTCAGCTGAAAGCAAAAGTACAAGACAGAAAATCACCTTTATCCTGGCCCAAACCAGGACATGTATAATCATGTATAAATATTATGTATATACATAAGATATATGTTCAGGATAATATATATGATATACCATATTTATGTGTGTATATGTATAGTTATAGTTTATATATAAATCTTAAATATGTAAGATTTTATGCTGTACTTCATAATTGTTTAATAATTATTAGCACAAAACCACAAGTAAATCTCCAAAACCTGTAATATTTTACTCCTACAGAATAGGTGGTAATCAGTGAGCAAGTGCATTTTTCTGTTCAGGGTACAACACATTGTGTGAAAGCTTTCAGAAACTGGGCACTCACTCAGTACAGTGATTATCTGTGACCTCTGCAGTTATTCAGTTAAGTGCAAAAAAAAATAGAAGGCTGATAAAAAAATGAGATGTGGCTTCTTGACAGCAACATTTCCTGAATTTCCTTAGCTGAGAGATAGGAAGTGTAGCAAACAAACAAAAAGAAACAAAACACAGTAGAGGACAAAAAACATTAGCTTGGAATATTTAAAATAGATTAATTATTAATGGGAATTTTTTGTATGTAAAAGACATCCCTTGTTAATTCACATTTCTTACCTTCCCCTGAAATAGTTTTGGGCATCTTTAGACTTGTCAGGAGCCTATTTTATGTTTCTAAACCACACCCATTAGTATTGTCCTTGTCCACTTCATAATGTAGTGTTAAGACTGCAAAACACTGCCATTTTAGAAAAAGTATCCAATTTATAGTCTTGAACACAATGTATCACCTTGATGGCATATGCATTTGTAAATGGGTTACAAATCCAGAGTTTATACATGTCTCTCCTTGGTGGTCTGTCTAAAAGAGATGGCCTTTTTTCTGTCACCTTAATTAATAAGAATTCCTTTTTAAGACTTCATATAATAGAAGGAAATTTTGTACAGGCTGAGACAGCAGACACATTGGCGAGATTCATCACGCCTAATTTTAGGCACCTACATTTGCATGCAGAGTTGTTCTCTCAAGGTATTTCAATCTATTGCCTGAACAGAGATCTGAGGATAATGCAGTCACCTCCTCTGGGGCAAATGAGTTTCACTGCTTGTGTGAAAGCAGGATGCTTATACAGATTGCTGTTTGTGGGATGCATCTGTTGGGGATGCTGATACAGTGTGAGAAGAGAAAGAAATGCTTTTTGACATTCATTGGAGAAGGAAAGGCTTGATGCTGCAAGCACTGAGGCTCTGTGATTCCAGTTGGCTTGAACAAGAGTGGATGGTGCTTTGTACCTCACATGATTACTCCTTTAGCAAGTCACCTTCTTCCTGCATGCTGAGTGCCTGCTGTGAGGTGTTGAGCAACCTCAAACCTTAGTGAAGTCGTTGGATAGAGCCCTGAGCTATCTCATGAGATAAAGTTGCCCTATTTATACCCTGAGAACATATGCATACTGTACTATTAGTGCTAATATTTTTGTCAGAATACTTTTTCAAAGCAAAATGTGAGAACATTTGTGGGCAGTAATCACAAAACAGGGTTGACAGCTTCTTCCTTCTCTTAGTCACAAACATTTTTCCTTTCAACAGATTATGAAATGTAAATGGAACTGGTCATTTTCAGAAGCTGGTGTTATTTGGTTGATAATACGTGAATATCAAAAAGGAGCTGACAAGCTTACCACCAAGTAGAAACTGGTAATAGCAGGGTGCCTGCAGACTGAGTGAGGAACTACGCAGCCTGACAGTAACACCTGTGAGCAGGGAGTGCATTCTGCATTTACAAAGTTCATAGAAGATAAGGGGGACTAAGCCCCTCTCTTCCCTCACCACCTGCCTAGGAGTTATAAGTAAATTTTTATTTCACCACTAGACCTCCAGAGTCATGGAAGTCAATCAGTAATAAGAAATACATATTTTAATGTCAAATGTCACTACAAAACTGTCCTATGTCTGTGTAATTGTATGTTTTATAATGGAGCATCCATGACAACATTTATAGCACAGCTCATCTATGCCATTCGATGATAAACGTTCCTCATAGCTAAGAATTATGCAGGAAAAGCTCTCCCTCCATGGACACCATGGTTCATACTGCACTGCTACTAAGCTATGGGATCTTAGGCAAAAAAAAACTACCGAAGGTTGACATTTCAGAACAAAAAGTAAGAAATCACAGGAAGGAATAATAATAATGTCACAACTGTCTTGTCCCTTTTACCAGAAAACTATTTGCTCAAATACTCCCATGGAGCTGTTGGTTGCACTCAGTCTAAAATGAATCACCATCAGGCCTAAGCTGCCGGCAGCAAGCTTACTGACAGAGACTTCCAGTAGTAACTTCTGTCTGATCTTCATCACAACTCTGCCATCACTACTGAGTGGGAGATAATAAATAATAATAATTAAAAAAAAAAAAACATAAAGCAGAAAGCTGAAACAAATCCTACCTGATGAATCACTGTAGTGAGAAAGATTTGCATCTCTCCTTCATTCAGAATCACGTATTATCTGCTAATTAATTGCAGTTAATTGTAATAAGCACGTGACAAAACCAGATGCAGTCGTCCACCCAAACAAGCATGATCTGGTCAAGTTCCATGACAGGTGTTCCTCTGAGAGTTCCTCTTCTCACCTTAAACATAGCTTGGTTTTAAAAGGGTAATTTAGATAGGAACTTAAGAAATTCACCTGTAAGACTCTTCATATTCTAACAGTGATTATGGGCAACAAATAAGACACAAGTGCAAAGACCAGGCCTTTGGTTTCTGTAATTATTAAGAACTTTTACAAAAACTAATGTATCAGGAATTTTGTAAGCTAGATGCATTTATGATCTATGGGAAATTCTTTATCTAGTTATGATCTATCCTAAAATCCATCTTCTAGTCAGGGTATGTGAAGATTCCTTCTTTAATGCCTGCTAACTTAGTAATGGCAAAGAATAAAAATTACCTTCTAAAGTGTGGATCAGCATAGCAAGGATGAAAGAGGTGCTCAGTCCTGTAAGCCAAGATTAGTACAATAAAGTGTGAATAAAAATGCACTCCTTTGGTGAAAGTAAGTCATTTGCCAGGACATCAGAAAATCAATGAGACAGGAAGAAAGCACATTGTCAGATGACGTCAGGAAAGACATCTGGTTCAAAACGAGCAAAGGACAGAGTGTGGTGTGACAGAGACCTTTTGGGGGCATAGTGCTGCTGCAGGACAGCTCTGTGCAGCATTGGCATTACAAGCAAGCAGCCTGGTCTGGTCCCTCATTTCACAACTTGCTGTGTTCAAGGAAACAAGATTTGTTTAAATTCTCTGCTTGCAAATAAGTTGGGATCAAAAACCGTTTGACTCTTATCATGTTTCTCAGAAAGATCCCACAAAATTCCAAATATTGGCTAACCACTGGCACTATAAAAAAGGGCTAATAGCATGTTTAATTTTAACCACCTAGACAGTCCAATCGAATGTAGGTATGTGTACACATTCCTGAAAGCTTGGGCACTAAAGGAGCTAATCACACATTAAATTATCTCCCTTGTGTAGAAAACACATTTTCAGAAGACATTTAGGTATACACAAAACTACTCTTTTTCAAAATGTTAGGACAAAAATCCTTATTATCTTGAAAATGTTGGCATCTGTGTTGATTGATTTAGATTGCCTACTGCTGTAGCAGTTAAGTGGTTATTTACAAATTGCGTAAAACTCTCTGATCAGCTTAAACCTCTGACCTTTTTTTGGGAAAAACGCAAACACTTTCTGTAAACAAAATTGACAATTATACCCAATCTGAAACATGTAACAAGTTAAGCCACTGAGCAAGATACTTATCAAAAGGCTATCAGTCTTACCCCAAAGACCTTTTGACTAATTCTCAAACTAACAGACACCACAAATAAGCTACAGCTTTTCTCCCCACCAAATCTCAGTGTTTTTCGTAGAGAAGAAAAATCTTAACATTTTAGAGGACTGAATGAAAACGTTCATTAGTTAAATACAAATAACTGCAATGGCAGGCACTCTTGTAAGCATTAATGCATGTATGAAGCATACATAGAGGATTGCATAACACTGATTAGAAGGGCCACATTTTTTGGTCACATGGTGCACAGATGATAAATGCTAGGATCCTAGGTATCAGGCTAATTCTACTAAAAAAAAGTGATCTGAAGCATCAGAAGGATCTAGCCCTATAAGGGGACAGACAAGAGGTGGCTGCTAGTGATTTCTACAGTGGACTATGACAAACTTTGGACTCCAAACTTTGAAGATAAAAAGCAGAGCCAGGAGTTCCATTAAAAACTGGACAGGAATGTAAAGAACAGACACCAGCTAAGTTTTAGGGTGTTTATTCACCTGACTCATCAAGTAGGTGGCTGCTTCCTTGAACTCAATCTGACTTTAAGAATCCTATCTGTAAAGTAGGTCTTGTCAGTCTGCTCTGGATGTGACTAGAAGCACAGCACTGTTGCAAGATGACACACAAGAAGAATCATTGAAGCCTCTGCTAGAGACAATGAAAAGGATCTGCTGTCCAGCAGTCAAGAAATAGAAATACATCCAAAAGGACTGATCATTTCAGCAAAGAGATAGCATATGACATCAGCTAATAAGGCAAACTTAGCTTTTGCTCAGTGCTGAACCATTTTCACAGACAAGCGTTACTTCTATCTTACTCTGATCCACAAATTAATAAGCACATGGGTGCTGGAAGTACAGTTTTGCCTTGTTACATTAAGGACTTGGATGGGGCCTTGAGCAACCTGATCTAGTGGGAGTTGTCCCAGTTGGAACTAGATGATCAGCTGTGTGCTTTTTATCTTTTATCTCAGTGCTTTTTTAATACCTGATGTAGTTTACAGTGAAGGCAGGGTACTTCTGAAATCTATTTTTCCACAGTATTGACACTAAAAGATGTATATATGTGACAAATTGTTTACTGAGTGCTACAGTTTTCTATGTATTTGTTTTTTTTTTTAATTACTTTCAATATTTTCAGTCTATCTGACTGGAAAAAAAAAAAAAGTTGATGCTTTGGCACCACCTTACATGAGGAACCACGGGGAAGATGATTTTTCTGTTCCACTGTGGTTTCCAAAACCTTTTGTGGCCCTCCCCAAAATGACCCTACTGATGTTTTCTGTGATAAATATGCACGCTTTTTGCATTTAAAAACTCAGTTATTGTAAATTAGACCATATGTCAGCAGACATGTGAGGAGATGAAGCTGGAAAAATGTTGCAAGTATCTTTTTAGGGATGAAAACGTTTTAAGGATTTCAGTATCTCATCTCAGGTTTTATAAATTATGATGCAGGCATACCACATCCTTTTCTCACCTCCATGACTTTCAGTAAATATTTGCAATAACTCAGAAAGACAGTGATAAAATGGGGAACACTACATTTAAAGGGAGAGTTATGCATATTAACTCCAGCAGAAGTCAAGTCTGTAAATAAATTTTGGTCAGTAGGATTAGGAGTATATAATGTAGTAATGGAATAGCAATACTAGATCCAACAAAAGCAAAATAAAGGCTGCCTGAATATTACCAACATGCACTAGTTTATTCTATTTATCAGTACTGAATGGGAGTAGAGCAAGTACAGCAGTAACTAAAGCATGGTGGTGTCTCAAAGATTCCTATTATATTCCAGGATAAACACAGGAGTTCCCAATGTATCATCAGAACTACTACATGGCTTAACATCTAGCAATGCCACTGAAACTGATTTCCAAACTAAAAGACAGACCAAAAACTCCTGAGATCCCTTTCCACACTGAAACATTTGCAGACACATTTTTATTCCTAATTTTCAGAAATCAGATTTATTTTGAGGGTGACAAAGAAACAATGCTTACCACTTGAGTTTTCATCTGTTGCACCCCTTGAGCAATCAGTGACATTCAGGCCTGAATTCCAAATCTCTTTCTTTAGCCACCATTTTTACATTTCAGTCCTAACTAGTTCTTCACCAGTTTTAGAAACAACAATTTTAAACATTTGCTTCAGAAAATCAAAGATCTGAAAGCAAAACAGATGAAAGATTAAGTCCAATCAATCTTAAAAAAAAAAAAAAAAAAGCTCAGTGTGAAATTACTACAGTAATAAGTGGAGTATCTATAAATACAAATGCAAATGCTAAAGCCCCTAGGTGGAAGATAGCTAATGATTTTTTCTTTTTTGAACTGTGTAAAACTGCTTTGAGGTTAACTTTCAGCTGGGAGAAATAAAAGGAGACACTCCCTTCTCTCCCAAATAATGAAGAAATCTATCATGGATTTAAGTTAGAAATAAAAGTGGTTAAGACAGATTCCACTGACAATAGTGTTTGGCATGCTATACCCAGCAGTATTAGAAAAAGGGAATTCTGGAGACTGTTGATCATTACCAGAGATTTAATGTGGATTCAGAAAGATGAGCATCCTGTAGCTGAAGATATTAAGAGATCCTGATTCAGGATTCAGGAACTGATAAAAAAAACTAGAAGTGAAAGCAGTGCTGGAGAAATGTCCAATCATCTCAGGGTGTGACCGCCCAAGGGAAGAGCAACAACTACCACGCCAGGAGCATACAGCAGCTCCTGCACTTTCTCCCAGTGGCGGATGCCTGAGAGAGACTCGATGGGGGCAGCGGCGGGCCCGTCCCAGCCGCCTGTCCGCACTCAACCCGCACGGCCGGGCCCAGCACCCCTCTCCCTTCCCTGGCAGGGGAGCCGGGGGAGAGGCAGGTGCATCCCTTCCCGAGACGGCAGAGCGAAGTTACCAGTGCAAAGGGCGGCAAGGGGGGCGAAAAGGCCGAGCGGCTGCTCCGCAACCGGCCGCCACCGGGTTCCCGCGGGGCTTTCACCGCCTCTCCGCGGGAACCCGGTGGCGGCCGGTTGCGGAGCANGCGCTGCCGGCAGCGAGCGCGGGGCTGTGGGGGCTCTCCGGTCCCGCCGCTCGGCCCTTAGCCGTGGCGCGCCGGGGTGGATTTTTTGGGACGTTTGGGAAGGTTTCAGGAAGTTGGGCCGTGTCAGGGCGGGTAAGGTGGCTGTCTGTGGGCGGTGGCTGTCCCCCGGCAAGTTTTGTTTCGCGGGTGCGTAAGTGGAAGAGGAGTTTCCCGTGCGTCTGTCCTGCCTGGCGTGTGTATGCTTCACCTGGTCCGTCAGGGGGGGGTCCCTCTGCGATCCCGTGGCTCCCGTCTCCTCCCGTGGCTCCGTGTCGCGGGGTTTTGGAGCCACGGCAGCTCGGGGGCTGGCTGGAGCCTCGGCGGGCGGAGAGGACGGTGCGGGCTCCCCACGCTCGGCCGGGTAGAGGGGAACCGGGGGAGGGTCGGGGGTAGAGGGGAACAGGGGGAGGGTCGGGGGGAGCCGCCCCGTCGGGGGCCGAACAGGTGGGTGGGCGGCGGGGACCTCCCTTGGGCACCGCTACCGGAGGGGTGTCAGAGCTGCCGGTCGCCCTGGGTCGCCCAAGGCAGGTGCGGATGCATCCCGTCCCCGCTGCCTGCCCGGAGTTCGGTGCAATTTTATTGTCGGTGGCAAAGCGGTTCGTACATCCCGGAGAGGCGACGTGCAGGTTCGCTGGGCAGCGGGCAGGTAGTTTCCGATAATAGTACAGTTGTTCTGACTTACCTAAAACGTCTGAATTTTGTTGTAAAGTGGAATATAATTGCAATCACTTACAGAAAATAAGCAGGTATTGCGATGCTCAAAACGTGTATTCATCTTTGGAAGAATCAGAGGGAGCCCAGGGCAGTTTGTGTTTTTAAGAGCACTGAGGAGGTTTGAAAACAGTTAAACTACGTTTAAAGGGGGAGAAATGTTTAAAACAAGCTGAATGGTGACAAGTAGTGAGGTGAATGGTGACCTTCTGACATATGAAAATGCATGAATGTCTCTTTTTTGATGCAAAAGCTTTTGAGAATTTGTGTCAGGAACAGCACTGGAGAAGGACGGACGCAGAAGCTGTGGAATTTTAAACGTATTTGTCTTCCAGCCTTGTCAGCTTTAGTTGCTTGGCATTTTGTTTCCTGTGACAGGAGAATAGTTTTGTGACAGTTACTCAGGATTTAATTTGCAAGCTCATAAAGGCCTGGAAGCTCTACTGAGAAGTCATGAACAAAAAAAGGAAGGTATTTCAGATTAAGGTATTTCAAATGCTGTCTGCTGTCTTCCCTTTCTCATCTCCTTACCCATGGCCCTCCTCTCCAGCAGTTTCCTTAGATCTACTGAAGATATTTTAAATGATCTTTTATTCAGTATTTCTACATTTTCTCTCATGCCCAATGCATTCGTGTATCAGTGGCCCCAGCCCACATATGTTTTGTACCCAGAACGCCTACTTTGTTTAGAGAGAACTGCAGGCTTGTTCTCTGTCATAATGCTGGAGCAGTCTTGGAAGGCAGTTCTGTGACTTCATACACTGAAGTTGCATGGTGATTTGTATAAAATAGATAGGTCTCAACTATTTATGATGGCTTTCCACCATCAGTGATGCAAATAGTACACTATTTAATACCCTTTTTCGTGACAATGGCAAAAATGTGATACAAAATATTGGGAAAAAAAATATGACCCCTAAGAAGAGCTGCAGTCAGTCATATTTACCCAGCACTTAAGTCATCTTCTTCATACAAGTATTGAAATAGCTATGTTTTGTATGAAAATGCTTTTTTCTATTCAGAATTCTGATAAAGAGTATAGTTGTTGGTGACTAAGCTGATGAACATGCAGCACCAGTTAGTTAAACCTACCCAAAATACTGTTCTCAGTGTCAGATTCCTTTGTATTTTGGTATCAAAGTCCATGTGAATGGGTAATACAAATATTTTTAACCTGACATTAAAATGCCAGTTCTGAAAGCAGCACTGTTTGCTTTTCCATTAACCTCCTTTTCCACAAATGAAGAGCAGTCTACAGGATGAAACAGGAATAGTAGTGTGCAAACTGTTTTGTATCTTCTGTTTACAACTGTCTTCCTGTACCCAGTCATTTAAAAACAAAAGTGAAATTGTTTTCACTACTGAAAGTCCCAATACATGCTTAATTTGATGCAGTTGTTCCTATTAGAATTTTTCGAGAGAGAAAAAAAAAAGATAATACTGTCATCGAATGGCATATATATTAAATTTCTTAATAGAAAGCAACATTAATGTGGTGGGCTGCCCATGGATGAATGCCAAGAGCCCACCAAAGCTGCTCTTCCATGGTCCTCAACTGGACCGGGGAGAGAAAGTGTAACAAAAGGCTCACGAGTTGAGATAAGGACAGGGAGAGATCACTCACCAATGTCTCGGGCAAAACAGGCTCAACTTTGACAAATTAGCTCAATTTATTACCAATCAAATCGGAGCAGGATAATGAGTGATAACACTTAGAACAGCTTTCCCCCCCACCTCCTCCTTTCTTCCTGGGCTTAACTCCACTCCCAGTTTCTTTTCCTTCTTCACTGTCAGTGGTGCAGGGGGATGGGGAATGGGGGTTGTGGTCAGTTCATTGGATGTTGTCTCTACTGCTCCTTCCTCCACAGGGGGAGGGCTCCTCATCCTCTTCCCCTGCTCTGCTTCAATAATGTGATTCCTTCCTATAGACTGCAGTGTTTCATCAACTGCTCCAGCGTGGGCCTCTTCCAGGGGGTGCAGTTCAGGAACAAACTGCTCCAGTGTGGGTCCCCAGTGGGGTCCCAAGTCCAGCCAGCAAGCCAGCTCCAGCATGGACTCCTCTCTCCACAGGTCCTGCCAGGAGTCTGTTCCACTGTGGATTTCCCATGTGGTCACAACCTCTTCTGGGCATCCCCCTGCTCCAATGTGGGGTGCAGGTGACTGCCTGCTTCACCATGGTCTTCACCACAGGCTGCAGGGGAACCTCTGCTCTCGTACTGGGAGCACCTCCTCCCCATCCTTCTTCACTGACATTGGTGTCTGCACAGTTATTTCTCTCACATCCTCTCCACTGTCTATAATTTTCAGTTGGATCGTCTCACTACCTGAGATAGTCCTGTGGAAGGTGCTGTCAAAATTGTGGTTTTCATACTGAAAATATTGATGAAATTCATGTTTGCCCATCATAAAAATTACATGAATCCTGGTAGGAATTGCCATGAGTACTGAGGGTAACAATGTAGCTGGAATGGTTTCTTAGTATTCATCTAATATGTAGTAGAATGGTAGTTTTGAAAAAAAAAAACAACCTCTTTTGTATGAAAAACTATAACCAATGAAAAATGGCAAAAAAGTTGCAATATGGCCTAGTCATAACCAAAATAGTAAATTAAGTACATATTTACCAAACTGCATGCACTGTTGTTTTTTTATATTTGTTACTATTCAGACTAGCTAGTTGAAAGCTATCTTGGGTATGTGTGTATAAAATGTGAAAGACAGTACTTCTGGTTTACAGTGTAGTCACAGGTTAATTGTGTAGATGAGAGAGTTTCTCAAATAAAGACACAAGATTGATTTTATGATGAAAGGTATTTGTCATGCTTCAAAATTTCAGTAATGTTTTCCAGAGATACAAGCTTTTTTTTCAGAGAAAGTTGCATTGCTGAATTACTGAGGTTAGATTGTTTACTGAAACTGATCTGTGATGTGGTATTTTAGAGCTAACATTACTTGGGCAAATCACCTTTCATTTGCTCCTTTTGGTTTTGAGTTTTTAGGTTAGAATGAGTATATATGACCAAAGAACATATCCTTTATTTGATGTAACTTACTTGGAATGAGTGCATTTTATTGTGAACCTCAGCACATGCCAGGTAAGACTGTACTCGTGTTGACTTTATTATAATAACCTTTATAATACAAAATTTATTACATTCCTCATGCATGTGTGCATCGCTTGCTTGAAGGTGGGTGATTTGTGCTGAGCACATAATGCTGTTGAGCTGAATGTCGGAAAGAAAAGCTGAGTGAAACCTTTTGGAGGTGCTGGTTTTCATATTCAGTACGTATTAGTGTCTTACGAAGATCTTTAAATCTTACTAAATGCAGATGTCTTACTCTACGTGTCTTAGAAGAGTGTAAAGTATCTGTATTTATTGTATGCTGTCACACACACCTTGTGTCCCATTCCATCTGGCTTGTGCTCTTTTTGCCTTCAAAAAAGGAAGAAGTTAGACTCCTGGTATGAAAATGTTATTAAATTTAATTATCTTTCAGTCATTTGGAACAAAGGAGTTCTGAGCTTCCCTTTGGAAAATGAAGTTAGTAAGTGCTTTTTTTGTGTGTGTGCAAAGAAGTGAAGAAGTTTTCATTAGAAAGTAGTGAAAAAGATACAGGATTAATGTGATAAATGGGTGTGTGACTCTAGGTTTTTACTGCATTTCCGTGACATACATATGACTTGAGCAGCACTAGCCTATTAGTATTGTAAGACTTCTTTAAGGACTGGTTAAGAGCTGATCAGATCTTTTTCCTTGTGCATATCACTGGTATGGTTTGAGATTATGAAGAAAAGGCAGATTTCAAAAGAAGGTGATAGGAATGGGTGTCTTCTACACAATTTGCTGAGAATACTGATAGTAACAGTGTTAGGACCTTGGTTGAAATGGTAAAGGATTTTACTTAACTATGAGAAGTTTTGCCATTGACTATAATGAGGTCAGGATTCCACCTTTGCATGTGAAATTTTCACTTCTTGATGGATCTGTTTGTGTCAGAAGAAAGAGAGATGTTACAAGGATGGCTCATGAACGCCCTGTTCAAGGTTCAGGTCTAGTGAAGCTGATGGAAGATTGTAATAGTCATTTCTTTCCCAGCCTGGAGCAGAAATGGCATGGAGCATGGAACTTGGGATAGCAGTTCGGCAGCAGTGAAGAGGCTCTTGGTGCTCATTGAGTCATTAGGGCAGCCCAGAGAGACTGACAGAATTTAGACAGATGCTCAGATCAGTGGAGGAGCTACAAAAGTGTACCAGAAATAATCCTTGATGATGCATCTTTTTTACTTCTGGTCAATTGCCTCTATGTAATTTTCACAGGTTTTGGCACATGCTCTAGGTACATTTTCCTTGCATCAACATACCTGTGTCCTTCTGTCCCCTTCACCACTAGTTTTCCTTAGTGATGCCTAAATATAATTTTGTAGCTTCTTCAGTATATTCTGATTACATGCAAACAGAGCTTGCTGGAATGGGTAGGATTTTTTTTTTTTTTAGGCATCTGGCAAATAAAATCCTTTTTAGCTAAGCCACAGGGTAGCAACAGCACTTCTTCCACAATTTTACTCCAGTTTATATGGACAATCTGTATACACTGCATGTGAGAAATATGGAAGTGCTGATTGAATTTTTTGTGTCACTTCTGGCCCAGCTTCTCATTAGTTTATGCTCAAGAGTGTTTATCTGTACTTCTGGAGAGAGCTGCTGGGATCTCTATCCCCTGTAAAGTCTGTGCATCATTTCTCCTCACTCCTTTGATTTCCAGTAAGTGTTTGTACCACTGGCTCTTTTTAAGAAGAGACTGGTTTGGGAGAGAGAAAAGAAGGCACAACTGAGACTCTGTCTTTTTCAGGTGACATTTTGACCATAAGTTAGGTTTTATGCATATAAATGTCAGAAAGATGAAAATACAGTTCAGTATAGATAATGAAGCAAACTAATAAATTCAGTACTGTCTTAAGAAAAAAAGATATGTATTCTTTGCAGTGATTTCAGGCTAAGTACTTCGGGAGAGAGGGTGAAAAAGCATATTTTAAGGCCATGGAAATATAATCAAAACTAATGAAAAGCTAGATTTAAAAAAAAATTTAAATGCTCCTTGCTTACTCTAATGGAAGTTGATTTTCTTTCTTGAAAGTGGTTAGCCATGCAATGTGTGAACTAAAGTTATTTTCTTAAAGTGTCTATGATTGCTTCTTTTTCAGGTCCCTATTGTTGTTGTATAGATACAGTGATTTTATATTACTCTCAGTTGTGTGAAAAAGAACACTATATTGCTTCTGGCTCCAGATATGTTAAAATCAAGATAGTGAAAAGACTGAAATCTGTCATTTATGGTATATACTTATATTCCAAAGCAAATCGGAGCTGCACAAATTTCCAAGGATAGAATTGGGGTTTAATCTATTTAGCTTACCTTGTTTTGTTCCTATTTGGCTTTTTTGTTTGTTTGTTTGTTTGTTTGCTTTTTTTAAGGTATGCATTGCAAAGGGATATGGATTATGTGCTAAGCATACACAAATCAGAGTAAAGGCAATGAACTTATCTTCATCCTTAAAGCAGTTACAGAACTACAATGATCCATCAGATTTTCATATACAGATTCCTGCTATCTTATCTACAGACTTTTTCCACTAATGTTGCTCCTTCAGTTAGGTAAAATAATGATTAACTGTACTGATGTTAACAGAGCTGATATTACTGACACATGTCGAGGTAAATAAAATGAGAATTTGACTTGCATCAGATTGAAAATGTGTTAGCTACTTATTTGATCTAATTATTCTGAATTAAATCTAATTGCATTTTGTCATCGAGTCCCCAGAATTTTAATAGTAATAGGAGCCTCATACTTGAGGTGATTCTTAAAAACTTGAAGCATAATGTTAATTTTGTGGAACTTTCTCTGTAAAATTAAAGTTTCTGGAAAAGCTAAGCAATGTTTAAAGAAAATTGCCCATTTTAGTCAGGAAGCTTTTGTCAGAAACTACTAATGAAAACAGAGGATTAATGGCAATAATCAATGTATAATTCTAGGTTTTTCACCTTTTGTATCTTGTATTAAAATACTTTATTATGTAACACATAATTAGAGCAGTTTAATATTTTATTATGAAAAGAGGATCCTACTAATATTTGTTTTGAAAGATAAATGCTTTAGCTAAATTCTCCTAAGTTTATCCTGGTATAGAATAGTGTTGGCTGTGGCATTACTAGAACTACAAATGTAGATACAATTTTTATGTAGAAGACAGCTGAAAAAATAATTTCCTCTGAATCAGGAATACATTCAGTTCTAACTATTACTCAGTTGGTTAGTTCAGTAAAGTCAAAGTAAGGCTCCGTGTATGGGCAGTAAGCATTGATGCTACATGGGAAATGGTACTTGACATCAGTTATGTTTCATTCTGCATTCATCTTTAGAAATGTATTGATTAGACACTAAGAATAATGTTACCAGAAGAAATAAAGGGAAGTTTAACAGAGGGAAAAATACTTCTTAAAAAATCAGTAATTGATGGCAAAACTCTTCATTTAAGTAACTGTAAGGGTTACTCAGTCCTGTGGTTCCCATTTTCTGATAGTAATAAATTTGAATTCTGTAGCTTCAGTTTACATTGATTTTTCTTTTGCAGTGCATCAGAAAATTAATAGAAGCTATTTTATTGCAGTTCTGCACTAAAAGGAGAATAAGTAACTTTCATGCTAAGAATTGCATGTGAGAGTAAAGCCAGTAAAATCTTAATGATTTAAATGGTTGTGAATATTTCTGGGAAGCAGATGGAGGGTTTGGGTAAGGGCTGACACAGGCAATTAGATTTGTCAAGATCATACTGGCTGATGGCAACTAGAAAATACTCCCAGCAAACAAATGTTGCTGACAGAAAAATATCACCTGGGAGCAATAGGAAGTTAATATGTAATCAAAGACATCTTCATCTTCCTCCTGCCTCTAACCTCAGGCTGGAAGCTTCAAGAAGAGGTCACTACTGAACTGTTCTCCTTGGCATGGTATCTTGGCTTTGTTCCAGAGTCTCATTTTTTTCTTTCTCACTTGATCAAGAGTCATAGCAAGGGTCCTATCAACACCTTATATACCATGGAAGGAAAACAACCCTTTTGCCTAACTGTGAGATATGTAATGAGTCAGATAAATATTGAAAGAGCTAAAAAAGAGTCTTACAGTGAAACAAAGAAATATAAAAAAAAAATCACTACTTTAAAATATTAATAACCATATTCCTGTTGTGCTATAAATGTATAGAATGTAGAGAGTTGAATAATTTATGCCTGAATAGACAGTAGGATCAAAAAATAACACCATCTGATTATTTCTTGATTTTTTTTGAAGGCTCACCCTATTTTGGTGATGAGTTCCCGATTAGAAGGAATCATCTTTCTTGTCCCAGTGAAAATAAACTGATTTAATAATATAAAAAAAATTTATTCACTGTTGAGTGCCTAACTTCTGGAATGGAAAAGCATCAACAGAAGAGCCCTCCATTCTCTGTAAGACTGTAAAATTTGCCATTATGTTATAGAATCGGGTGCATTGTGTCTACTTTCTTTTTACTCAGACACAGAAGGTAATTACAGCTTTGTGTATAATCACTGGAGACAATTTGAAATTATTTGAATAACTGAAATAACGAAGCTGAAGAAAAGAGTGCACTTTCAACACCTGATTTTTTTAGAATACTGAGCTATGAGGAAGCTGGCCTCACCTATGACAGAAAGATCTAGACTGTACATTCCTCTTTACAACAAGCTTAAATGCAGTCAATTGCTATCTGGTATGTCAGGAGAAAAGGAGGACATTTTCTGTGAGATTCATGCAGAAAGAAGCTTTATTTCTTTATGCTCTTATTCAAATAATGGTAACCCTCTAATTACAGTGCCCATAAATACTATTTAGATGAAGTAGACTGCTGTGACTATGCCTACGCATGTAGAGTTTCATCCATGACAGCTCATGATGGCTGGAATTCATCTTGTACAGAGAAACAGTAGATGCCTATGAATCTTTATTTAGCTGTGGTGAAATTGCTCTTGACTGTAGGACTAATTTCCCTGTGTGTACAACTTTATATCCTCTAGATGCTCAGGCCTACATCCCAAGCCGTCAGGCTCATCAGGATGTCTAAGCATCCTTAAGCATGCAAGGTGCTGGCAATAGTGTCCATCAGTTCAGTTAATTTTCTGCTTTTTTTCTTCAGCAGTTCTGACGACTGCTCTGTCACTTGCACCATATCCCATAGAGAAGGGTCTGGAGTCCAGCAGTATTGCAAGGCCCCTTCTCCAGCCCGTTGCAGACTACCTGGTTAGAAGAAGTGTGGTGAGGGGAAGCATCTTATCCAGGCAAACCATCTGGCTGGTATATTGGCCTTGTGACTCTGTAGTCATAAGTAATCAGAGTGGTTTTATCTGTCCACACTAAATGGCACACACTGAGCCAATAGTGACACATTCTGTGGTGGTACAAGACCTTCTTAAACATGGTGGTGTCTCCTCCTGTGAGGGAGGATATTTTCTTGCGCTATATTTTTCCACACAGCTTTTTCCCAGTCTCCATGGCATCCTGAGTCCAAGTCTGTCACACAGCTTTAAGCAGAAAGCCTTTTACTAGCCATCAGCAGCCACCATGGACCAAGTCTTATCCTACCTTTCTCCCTCGTTCTGGCCTGAACAATGCAGAATTTTGGATTACAAGCCTCATAGTGGCTTAAAATCAAGGAGGACAACTTGTTGTTGGAGAAGAAGGAAAAAGAAGAGGTCATCTTTTTGTGGGACAATTCACACCATGCTCAGCATCCAAATCATAGAAACCCTCTTGGTAATGAGTGGATTCTTCAAAGTCAGAAGACATGCAGCAGCCACCATTCAGCTCTCTTCTTCTTGTCCAGCCCTCATGAACTCCAGCTGCAGGCCAAAAGAATGTCTGCATGTAGCCAGCCTTTGACAGAGTAAGGAGATGGTGACCAAAGCAACATAGGCTTAACAGACTGACAACAGCAAAGCTTGAGCAGCATGCCACTGTTGCTCAGTTGTGATTCATAGCTCACAGCACACAACTGTGTACAAGTAAAGCAGAAAACCTGTAGGCAATAAAGAGGCATGAGTGACTTCTCAAGTGTCTTCAGCACTTGGTGCTCCAAGCCTAGCTAGAGATCTCAGTAGGGTATGAGTAAGCAAACTGAGTGTGTGCTTCTAGCCTGAACAGTCAGCAGGTTTTGGCCAGATCCTGCCCATGTTACGTGTTCAAAATCAGCTTAGGTTTACTATTTATCCCTCGAGTCTCTGGTTCTCTAAATCAGTAGCTTCTCACATGACTCTGAGCCTTTGCATGCTCTTGCCCAGGAGAGTAAGTCTAAACAATGTCTGGTGTGTTTAAGATACAGGGAAGTGAGCAGGTGTCTGGAGACAGTAGTTGTGATCTTTGGGTTTGCAGGATATGAAATGCATCCTGGATGGGGAACCTAGAGGAAAAAAAATGTTTTAAAGCAACTTGTTAGTGCTTCATCATTATTTTGTGTGTTTCTAGATTGAACTGAATGGTAAGTGGCTCGAGACACTTTTCATTCAAGTCCCCTCCTTCAGACTGGACTGGACACTTGAAACTAGTAGTTGTGTCTCTGTTTATGTCAACGGTGCTTCACTTGATGATCTATTCCAGTCATACCCAGGAGAGAGCTGCCATAGCAATGCTAGAAGTAGGACAGCTGTGTTTGGTCTGAAATCAAGCCTGGAGATTCTGCTGTGTAACAAGTTTTCCTTCTTTGCATTTCTTAAGTAAGGTGCCTACTGAGCCACAGGCAGGAAGTTCCAGTAGAGAAAAAGAGTGATGGAGAGACTCCCAGATGGGAGACTGGGAGTATCTAGAGGTGTAGTCAAGAGGTCACAGTGGTGCTTCAGGTTAGGGCTTCACTGCCTGCCTTGCATGGTGGAGTTTCAAGCCCTTGTTTCCCTCATATTGGCAGCTGGCAGATGGTTGTATGTAAAAACTCATGTCTTCTCCTCTTGTCAGCTATGGGTGGTAAGATAACTCTGAATTCCTCTGATTCTGGGGCCTAACAAGTGGGTAGGATATATAGTATATAGCCTGTCTCATCTGCTTTCTCTTCTGCTGAATCAGATTAAGTTACTTTTATATGTATCCAGCCTAGAACTTCACTTTTATTTTGTGGAGATGAGTGGGAAGGGGCAGTTCTGACTTCTGGTGTCGGTTTCCTTGTTTTTACTGCTTGGTCAGGTAGTCTGGCAAATACCTAAAAGAGGATGTGTCCTCAAGGCAGAGCCTATATCTTTATCCTTGAGCTTCTTTTTTGCCCAACTGCAAAATTAGTATATGTAGATGCAAATTTAATCTAGTTTTTCCTCAGTAGTTTAGGGGAAGTCAGTGAGATCCAGGAAACTTGTCTGAAGGGTCTGAGGGTTTCTTTCTAGTTTATACCTTTTGTGTGGATTTGGGAGAAGGTTCTGAGTCGAGAGGGGTTGTCTGGATATAGATTCTTCTGACACTTGACTGAAAGTGCCTCTAGGATATATTACCAGGGTTGATGGCAGCCTCTGGCTGTTGTGGAAGGGACAGATGTTGCACAAAACTCAGTGCTTGCAATTGCTAGATATTGTACCTTTTTAAACCAACTTTGAATGTTTCCTTCTCAGGGAGCACCTGACATTATTCATGGTCCTGACTGGAATTTTACTGTTAGCACAGTTACACATCCACATGGGGCCTTCCCAGGGTGGTCACATTCCTCCCAGACCTCCCCATGGCTATGTAATCTGTACCATCCTGACTCGTGCCAAGGGATTTCCTTTAGAAATGAAGTATCTGCTTCTGTCATTTTCCCATGTAAGCTTTGGTAGAGGCTTACTAAAAGGAGTGTGAGATGTGATGGTTTGGCAGTGTGGAAACAAACTTTTTTTAGCTCGTTCCTTGAACATTCTTCCTAGAAAGTTGCCCTTTAAATGATATCAACATATTTGTTCCTGAATCAAACATTTGAGGAAGTAGGTGAACACCGAGTGTTCAGCAAGTGCTACAGAGGGACATCCATAAAGATCTTATCAAAGATCTTGGTAATAGCTCTACTCCTTCTCTGCAGCTCTAAGGTGAAGTACGCTTCTGTCACTTGAAAAAGTCACTTCTCTTTTCAGAGTGATCCTAAAAATCCATCCTTCTCTGTCATTCAGATATCCTTCTGTTGGATCTCATTTAGATTAGACACACTGTCAAATGTAGCTAGAAAGGTTATAATGTGAAAAAGAGCCTTAGTCAGCTTTCAAAATTGGCATAGGTGACAGCCCAAAGGTTTCTGGATTTAGGTCAGACTTACACATCTACATCACTTATAAGTAATTCATGGTTTTTCTTAACTGTTTTCACAGTGTCATGAGGGAAAATATATCTACAGTTGCTGTGAAATTAACAATAAACATACAACCTGGTGAAAAAAGAAAAAAAAAAAAAGAAGTGGTTCTTTACCTCTTTCCTCAAAGTGAGGAAATTTTCTGGATAAATGCTTTTCCAAAAATACAACTTTATCTTTCAAATTGCTCGTTCAAACCACCTGTTTCAGAAATCCTCCTCTTCTAACTTATTTCTCCCACCTACTAGGTGGTTTCTTGAGTGGCTTGTAGAAGCACTCCTGCTTTGGTCACTTTTCCCTAGAGTAGTTTCCATGGCATTTTGTCTCTATGTCACAGTTGTACATCTGATGAGATTGTTGCACCAACTGGAATTACTTTTTCAGTTTTCATGGCTTAAATTCTCATAGAGTTTTCTCTTTCTCTCCGTGTGCTTCTGTGAACCATGAAGATCTTTTGTCTTAGAATTCTTAAACACAGTATTTTCTGTAGCAGTGTTTAGATACCTGCAATTTTATATATTGTGCCTTTTACACTTGATTTGTTTCACAGGGCTTTCAACGAAACTTCTTTCTTTCTAAAATACATCATACCCTTTTAAAATCAAATTGATGTAGTTGTAGTAAAGTACACTTAAAACCCTATTCAACAAAGCCACTTCTGCAAAATAAAATTTTTAAGCTGCTATTTATGAAAACACATGATGTGATCATTTTATAAAAAGCATTAAATACATTACTACAATACATACTTGAAATATTATTGAGTACAGGATATTGGTACATACATGCAGTATATGTAGAATCTAATTTAATGTGTATAAAATTTAATTGATTTTCACATTTGTTTTAAATGCTGACTAGCACAGGGGAAAGGTGTCACACATCTAGCACCAACAAATATAATGTGGTAAACTAGTCATAGTCAGTAACTAAATTTCATAAATAAACGTATACAGTGAGTTGGTGTTATTACTAACATGCGTGTCTGTGGAATCATGTCTTATATTTTCAAGTTTGTTCCTTTAAAATTTTGATTTCATAATTTAGAACTTGATCCTGTAAAGCATACACTGAAGTACTCTAAGTGAAACCAAGGACTGATGCTTCTTAAAGTATCTGTGATGGATACTAGACTTTAGTGCTCTATAAAAGTAGCACTGTACCTGCCTAAATTTAAAGATGCTTACCCTGTTGGTTTTGATTTTGTCCTGTCAGTTTGTTTATAGTAGTATTCTTTGAACTTACTCAGTTTGGGGTTTTTTTTTAATGTAGAGAGGTTAAATACGTTTTCTCTAATAATCTTGGTAAAAGTGAAGGTTTTAGCTGAAAGTAAAGATTGCACAGATTGAGAATATTATCTCTGTTTTCAATTCACAAAGACATTTTGAACAAAACAGTGATGACACATTACCTAGACAGCAAAGCCCTGAGCTTTTTGAGTTTCAGTTTTCTTTTATGCCTTTTCTTTGAGTTTTAGTGATGAGTATGACTCATGAGATGAAGGAATCCTTTGGCATTCTTGTGTTTCAGCAACAGTGGAAAGGCAAATCATAGAATATGGTGACATCAGTGGGTAATGTTGAAAATAAAGGATTTTAAAAAATCAGAATAGTTAGAATGATAGGAGGAGCTGAGGAGCAAATCTAAACAGGACTAATCTTTGTTATATCATTAGCAAATGAAAATAAGAATATAGACAGATATCTGAAAAGACATTGCAGGGATATACAGATTCACTCCTATGCCATGCATAGATTGACATAGGTTGACGGAGGTATCCTGCCAAAATATTATCTTGATCTAAGCTGATTAGCAAAGCACAAGTTGAAAGTGGTGCTGGATGGACACCTGGGACAGTGAACTAGTGGGATGCATATCATCTGGGAGTAGAAATGTGCCAGGAAAGAAAGGAATTAAAGAAAGTTGTAAAGCTTGATCTGAGGAACAAATATCTAAAAAATAAACTAAAAACTGAAGTTGTGTAAATAAAGATGTATGTTTACAAGGTAGTAGCTGAGGCTTTGTAATGAGATCAGAGAAAATGATTCAGATATGAGGAAATCTGTAAATTACCACCATAGGACTGGTGGTTATACTGTAGGTGATCAAATCAAGGTGATGAGAGGGAGCATCTGAGCAGTAGGATGATGACTTGTATAGGAGAAGGGCTGAGCTGATGGTATGCAGCTTGAGAGACTGAATCTAAAATACTAATATGCAAGTTTTTGAGAGCTAGGCTAATGTTTTCCTGAATTACATCTGAAGAATGTTCTGATGTATGTTGTTGTGGGGATGTCAAGCTGTGATGTGCTGGAAGAATCTGGTTTAAATGTCAAGACTTAGTACAGGTGCTTAGCAGGAGAGTTCCTTTAGTCCAAGATGGGGAGTGTACAGACACTACTGAACTTGGAGATGTTACCAGTTCAAAATAGCTCTTAGATCAAAAGACTGCCTTTTAGCCTTGTCTTTTTTGGAAATATCTATCACAATGTAGGACCTGATGCAGATCCTTCTGGTGTGTTGGCAGCTTGAATTTTTTTGTTCTGTTTTGTGTTTTTTTTAATCTCTTGTTTTTAATCACAGTGTTAACTTGTAAGTTTCTGTGCCTAGTAGAACCCTGACCTACTGATTAGGTCTTTAAAGATGTTGAAAGTAACAGTCTCAGGTTTATTCTGCTTTCTGAATATATCCTTCAAGGATTCATTATTAACCTAATCATATTACTCCTAACAATCTGTTTACAGACTTTGTTTTTTAAGTGCCAGCAAGATCTAATTGCATTTACGCATGGGTTTGGGTTACCATAATTTTTTTTTTCCCCTGTTAAGTCTAAATCAGCTCCTTTTTTGGTGTAGTTAGCCAGTGTGTTTCAGATATTAAACTTGTTCTTTCTTTTCTAATGTAACACACATATGTCAGCAATTAATTTTCTTTATAGAAGCTCTTAGGGGCAAAATGGGGGTCAAATAATATAGTGTAATTAAATAAAAGCCTGGCTTTTTATCTTTTCTATGATCTTGCTGTGGGTTTTTTTTTTTGGTGAACAGTAAGGTGTGCCTAACTTTATGTTCATTATTAATTTCACTGATTGCTTTTTGGGTTACTTGGAACAAAGTTTGCCCTTGTTACGTCAGGTCTTTAAATTGTACAAAGAACATATATTGTAAATGTGTTCAGAGTTGCATAAATGCAGCTAATGAGTCCCAAGAGGCAGATAAAGACCACAGCATTGTGAATAGAGTAACCTGTAATGAGTACACTGACCCTTTCTAAAAATCAGTCAAGTTTGAATTAATACAAGTCAAACTCCTTAGAAGGGCTGAAGTAAGTCAATGCAACAGGCAGTTTGTATAGTATGGAAGAAGACGTGGGAGATATAGAAAAATGGAATATAAAAATAAAGAGATGGAATTTAAATTACTGTGTTGCAAATGATTGGCAATTGCAAAAGTAATGTAATTAATCAATAATGAATGAAAAATGGATTTAGTTTCTGAACAGAAGAACCAGATAAAATTTTTGCATTCCAAGCTTTTGCATTGTTTATGGTGTTGGCACAATTTTAGTCTGACTTACTGCTACTGCAATCTAATTAACCTGCATGACCAAACCAGTGTTCAGTTGAGTGATGTGGCAATCTCAGGCAGAGTAGGTTTGAACACTGGAAGAAATGGTGTTGAAAAAAGCTTTGGAACTGTTGATAGCAGCAAATAAATACCATCTACATCCTGGAATGTGTCCTGGCCCAAACCGGGACACAGTAGCTCTGATTTCTGGAGTACTTGTTGTGGCCAGTGGGAGGACCTCAGAGATAATCTTTAGTTGTGTTGGTACAGATACTCCCATGCAATATTCCTAATGGTATTTTCAAAAGAATTGGAGGCTGGAAGAGGGCTGTGACTGCACCATGTTACCATATTAATGACAAGAGGGTAGGAGGTGTGGAATAAATGAAAATGCTTAAGAATTAAAAAACTGGGTTTTGATTTTACAGTAGGTGAACTGGAGTGGAGACAGTGCTATAGAAGAGACCATTAAGAAAAACTTCATTAAGTAGGCATCAATATAACCAGTATTCTTCTCTGTTTTAATCTCAAGATAGCTTTTATGTAGGAAACTTGAAATGGCATTAGAAATATTTTTGGTTTCAAAGCAAATACATTGATACTAGATACCTGAAAGTGATACGAATGCAGTTGTTGCTGAAGATTAAAGGCTTCTATTTGCTGCAACTTTTTTTCTTTTTTCTCTTCCTTTTTCCTCCTCCTTTTTCCTTTTTCCACAAAATTATGTTGAAAGAAGAATTTGATGAGAATCTACGAATCTGTAGATCAATCTGAAAAAAATTTGTGTGGCTTAGGGTGAGGCAGTGACCAGAGATAACAAAGACAACAAATCTCTTTCAATAGTGTGTTGTAACAGAATCAGAAAAGTTATTTCTTAGTCTAATATCATAAACATCATATAAATAGTTTATATAGTCTAGAATTCTACATCGTATTAATTTTGAGAATTGAGAGCTGTAGCTTTAAATGCCTCTCTTTAACTGAGGTTTTTCTGTGGCAGGGGAACAGTGGTAATACATATTCTTCATCAAAATAACACAGCTGCTGTAGTCTGTAATGCATTTTCTTTGGCAGATGCCTGCATTTAATTGTGACTTCCATGCCTGAAAGTAGGTAACGAAAGCTTCTCCATTCTTCTGAGGAAAAGGTATCTATCTCACTGATGGTATTAGCAGATATTCCTGACCTGAAAAAGGTACTGTATTTTTCTTTTTTAAGCCTATAATTTTTCTTTCTGAACTTCTTACCTAATTCTCTTGCTAGATGAAGTGCATCATGAAAAAACATTTCTAGTGAGCTGTCAGTATCTGTTACTTTTTCCTACCCTAGTTAGTCGTAAGACTAGTGAAAGTGCAGTGATAGAACTTTTTTGTATGCATGTGAAGATCTTTTTTTTTTTTAAGGTAAAGATAAAAAAGTATGAAACTTTGAAAGAGATGATAGATACCACTTTTTCTTTATTGTCCAGAGCTTGATTCACATCAGTAAGTATTTGTTAAAAAACTGAAGTAGTAGAACATTGGAACATTGGCATAGATTTCAGCAGGATCAAAATTTTTATTGCAATAATATATATTTTCTACTTCCCCTGAAAATGAAGTGGAGAGGTTTGCAGTCTTGCTTTATAGAAACATTTAAAAGGTGCATGAAATTGTGGGTTCTTTGATTTGCCTTGCATGTCTTTAATTTTTTTTTTCCTGTGTTCCCCTTCCCCCAGCTGATGCTGTCATATTTCAATTTATTTATGAATGGAAATTCTGCATTTCTGAGCACCACTGTAACTTTTACTTACTGCTTCTTTTCCTTGTCTTTTTATTATTATAATTGACAATTTTAGCTGAAGGCATATCTTGGGAATAAAGCTGACTTTTTAGATTGTCTTCTGGCAGTGCAGCAAATTCTCTTAATCTTCTCCATGTCCTCTTCTGTCTCATTCTTTTTCTCAGATTTGGGGTTATTTTTTCTTGACTGGCAGTAACTGGATCTTTTTACCTGCCTCTAAGAAACTTGGTTTCTTCTTAGTTATCCTTAAACAAAAAAAGAGATATTGAAAATGTAGCATCCTAACTTTATAAGGCTTTGTCAATGATAGCACGGGAGATGCATTTTTTTACCTTTTTAGGCAAATTAAAAACAAAAAAAAACTTTGTGAAGTGATGAAACTGAACAGCTTTAAGGGTCTAATGAAATGCATGTGTAGTTGCAGTATCTGTAGAACTATTTCTTAACCCTCAAAAGTCAAAATAGTTTAACTTACATCAGCATAGTTTCAATTTAATGTTACCTGTATTATTTATGGAGTTCCTTTGTAGTAGTTTTAAAATTCTATAAATGGCTGATAAGGCTTTTCTTCACACTGGAGCTGTCATCAATATTAAACCTCACACCAGCATCTGTAACAACTTCAAATCAGAAGACATCTGAGACAATCAAAGACAGAAAACATCAACTATGTCAAAGACAGAAACATCAACTAGTCTTTCTTTAAGCATACTCAAAAAAAAAAAAAAAAAAAGAAAGAAAGAACATAGAATCATGGAATGGTTTTTCTGAGCAACCTGTTCCAGTGTCTCATGGTCATTAAAAAATTTCCTTTGTATGCCCAGTCTAAACCTACTCTCTTTAGGTTTAAAACCATTGCCCCTTGTTCTGTCACTACTGGTCTTGTTAAAAAGCCTCTTATCTTTCTTGTAAGTCTCACTTTTACATTGAAGGGCTGCAATATGAGCTCTCTTAACTTACTTGTACAGAATATTATCAATTGTAGGAAACCAATTCTTCCTTTTACTGGGAAGTCAGGTTGTGGACTGTTGCTGAAATAGCTGAATACTGAGTAACTCTTTCTGAGGGCAAATAAAAGTAATTTTTATTATTTTGTTTTCGGTTGTTAGCTACGTAATTTATATTAATAAAATTTGTGATTGACGTATTAATTGGAAAAATCTTTAATGAAAAATCATGGATTTTGCTTCTTAGTCTTTATCTTTAGCTAGAGTAGAGTTCCTTTAAATGAAGGCTTATGCCACATGTGCCTGGTTGTTGCTTTTTGAGCCTGAAATGATTTAAGATTTGGCTCCCTTGAATTTGAGTGGGTTTTGAAAGGAGGTAACGTCACTACACTCATTTCTTGGGAGACCTCATCCACTTCTACGCAGGCTATTTTAACCACAGGTTTATGGTTAGGGATGTTTATGTTCATGAGGAAAGCAGCTTCTACCAGCTGTGGGACAATGTAATTGTTCTATAATTACTAGTTGTAAGCTGAAATTTTATAGTACAAGTGAAGCATCGCTGAAGTTGAACAAAGGATTTTCTCATCGGTAATGTCTGTGCCTTTATTTAAGGTGTCTGTATCTTTATTAAATAGTTTTAATTATTTAGCAATTAATTAGGTTAGTCATTTTCCACTACAAAGCATGTGGGTTTTTTTGCTGTTCTGCCTGCTTTCAAATTTTGTGTTTGCTTTTACTTTGCTGAAGCTCTGTTTAGACTGATTTAAACATGAAGTTGTCTGTGTCTCCTAAAGTCAAGAGGAATTTGATTGCCATACTATTAAAGTTTAAAAATAAAAGAAAAAAATGAAAGAAAATATAGTAGTACTAAATATACTAAATAAAATAACAAGAATAACTGTGTACACTGGAAAATGTTTCAATGTGATGTTTTTTTAGCAGTCTGTGGTATGGCATGCATAGTATCATTGAACATAATGATGCAGGTTCCACTGAAACCTGTTCCTAGTTGAATTTGCAGTCTGGTTGGTGTTCTAACAAAATGATAGGAGTTAGGTATCTGCCAGGAGGAGTCTGCAGCAGGAAATCTGCAGCTGGATGAGCTGCCATGGATGGCAGACAGGTTGTTGGGGCCTGGCAGAAAAAATAACATAAAATCTATTTCTGTTTGTGCATCTGGATTTACTTGCTATAAGAGCTTGGCAGTAAATCCAAACGTAACACTATAATTTTAATTATTTTCTCCTATGCTGCTTGCCTGTTGTGAGAAAAAAAATCTAGGACTGCTTTCATTAACACCTCTTTTTCTACAGAAATATGGTTACCAAAGTGATTTATGCTTAGATGGCAGGTGACTGCATCTTGTAATGTAATGTATGTAATTATGTAATTCTTATATGGAATAATGTAATTCTTATATGGAAATTTTTTATTTCTATCAATTTAAAATCTGAATTTTCTTTAAAGCAGACTGTTAAATTCTGTGTTGAGTATCTTGAAAACATCTAAACACCCTTTCCTTTTTGGTGTACTCACAAACCCTGTGTTTGTGCGTTTGTCCTTACTCCATTTTGTTGAGACTGTACCAATAAATATTGTAGGAACTGCGATTTGTAACTCTGGTTTTGGATTTTTTTTTTCCTTACTATTGGAAGATCCATCATGCTGAAAGTTATGTAGAAAAGTTGCTTGTCATCTTGCTTCCCACTCAGAAGCATTCTAGAAACTTGTTCTGTTCCACCTACCCAGTTTATTGTGTCCCTTCCTGCCTAATTTACGAAATGTTCTATTCTGGTTGACATTAGCTTTGTTTATATGTTTGATTGGTGATAGTTTAATGTAGAATTCCTTCTGCAACCTGAAAATCTTTTTTCAAAGGTGACTATTTCCCTTTTGGTTTCAAATTGCACTGGCCTCTTTCAGGTTGTGGATCATTGCATTAGATAGGGCATTAGACAGGAATTAATACCTTTTTTTTTTTTTTTAAGTGTAAGAAAATAGTTTTTGTTAGTCTTTTACCTATTTTAGGGAC
This sequence comes from Florisuga fusca, assembly GCA_038090715.1. Taxonomy (NCBI): domain Eukaryota; kingdom Metazoa; phylum Chordata; class Aves; order Apodiformes; family Trochilidae; genus Florisuga; species Florisuga fusca. Next base: position 26,246,829 of record JAAWXA010000002.1, read on the forward strand.
AACAGCAGGAGGAATACAGTCTCACTGACTCATAAAAGGAGTTCTGTGACTCTCTCTGACTGGTTGACAGCTGCATACCTATTTACTCCTACAGAATAACAAAAAGAAAACCCCAAAACACCAAACGTTCTTTCACTCTGAAGTTCATCTCCTTAACAAACTGTGTGTCACCAACATCTGCGTTCAAAGATCCAGTCTCTTGCATGGAAACGCAGGTTGCTGTTTATGAAAGAATAGGGAGGAAAAAAGCAAGCCTTTAATGCATTTAAACAACATCTTTATACTTGTTTTCATAATGTGGGTTACAGTGTTCTGCAGTGCTCCTTCTGAAGTGTTTGCTAAATCCATTGAGTTAATTAAAATTGTTTTCATCCAGTCAGGATTGCTTCTCTAAGTGAGATTGAGTGTTGGTTCATCTTTAGCCCTGCTTTTGCTTGTTGTGCTTTTGTTTTCACCTGGGGCAAGTGGGATTTTAATGCATGTTCCTAGGCATGTTGTCAGGGGTTTTTTTTTGTGTGTGTTTTCTCTTCACCACTCCCCCCCGCCCGAGTTTTCCTGGAGCTTGATGGTTTTGGCTGTGATTTTTCTTGAGGTCTTGAGTATATTAAATCTGCAATTCAAAACCGAATTCTGGTGTTGAAAGAAGAGGCTCATAGGGTTGAAACTGAAATGGCTGTGCATGTGAAATCTTTCAAATTACAATTCTTGCCACTTGTCTAAGAAGAAAGGAAATGCAGTCACTTAGAGTCACTATTATTTTTTTATACATGTAACTAGATACAAAAATACATGAATACAGAATTCATTTTATTAAATGGGGAGATTTACCTGTAGCTTGTTGCTGGGTAAAACTTTTAAACCTTTTTCTTGGAGCTGGCATCTGAGTTGATATTTGTATCTGGCATGTACAGGTATGTAACCTTCCTTGTAATTAATTTAATGTACAAAAATACACATTAAAAATAGTTGCAAATGTATGTGTGTATGTATGTATATCCATAGTACCTGATGGGGACAAAACAAGCCAGTTAAATTGATGTGTTAGGTCTGTTTATGTTTTGATTATTTTATTTTTTTTACTCAGTCCTGAGGCACTGAGGGAGAGTGAAAAAGACCTTGGTCAGAATGTTCTGTGGTTTTTTTTTTCTCCCGGTCCTGCACAAGACTTACTTTTCATGACCTTTTTGAATGTTGTAACCTTTTCCCATTATTTTGCCTAGTGCTGTTGCTAAATGACAATACGCACTTGTAGCAGAGGTTAGAATTTTCTAAGTTCTGCTGTATGAGTTCAATTCATCAGTCTTGTATTGTGTCTGGCAAGTTCCTGTATGAAGCATGTGTCACAATACTAAGTTATGAATTATCAGAGATGAAGTTGTTGTTTGTTTTTTTTCCCCAAAAAAAACCCATTGATGAAATCACAGAAATGTAACTGCACATTAAAATAACTCTCAGTTGTACCTGCAGTCTGGTTTAACTGCCTGATGCAGGAAGTGTTTTCTTGGTTTGTGTTCCACTGATGAAGATGTCAAACATCCATGTATTATTTAGTCCCTGCTTAACCACACTCCTTACAAATGTCAGTTTTAATCCTAAACTTGTTTTTTCACTGTGAAGGCAAGTAAAGCTCTAACTGTAAAGAAAGCCATCATCATAGAACATTCAATGCAAATGTTCTTAAAAGAATCAGTTTTACTGAAAGTTTTGGGTTTTGTAGTGCAAGTGCTACAAAATTTCTTACTTGTCAAACAATGCAAATAACTGCTTAAACAAGTAAGACTAATAGTTATTTTAGACCTGAGAAGCCAGAATTGAACCCTTGTCTACGTAAAAGTTAGTGCTGAAAAAATTTCTTTACATGTTGATAAAATTCAATGACAGAAAATACACATTTTTTAATGTTAGGTTTATATAGAAATCTTCACTGATAAGTTCTCTGGCCATCTTGTGCTTACCATGAAGGAAATTTGACTGGAAGTTTTTTTCAATGAATGGAAAGATACTTAGCTGTTAATTAAGCAACAAAAGGTGAAGGATTCTTGATAGTAAAAGCAATAAATCTTTTGCAGCTAAGCAGATAAACTCAGTTTTCTATCGCAGATTTAAATGGAAAACTTTGATTCATCTCAGCTACTTTGTAATGAAACAACACTGGACAACATCTCAAGTAATGTATTACAGCTATACACAATACCACATTGAGGTTGCCTCCACTTCCTGCTAAGCTTACTAACAATTTTTATGTACCTTTGATGTTGATTGTCTTGTTACTCTGACTTTGTCACTTTATAAAAATTTTTATTGGCTTCAAAGAATCAGTTCCCACTCATCATTGTGCTTGTGCCTTTACTAACCCTGTTGTCCCCCCTCTGTCTGGTTTGCTGGCACAGGTTCCAAGTTCCAAACTCCATTATGCTTTACAGAAACACAAGATGGTCTTGCTCTTGCCTGGGACCTCTGCATGCTACATAATGGAAGCAGCCCACTGCTTTCTGTAGGTTATCACAATGGTTTTTAGCTTGTGTTTTACCTATTTGTAGGTGCTTCTTTATATTCTTGGAACTCTTGGCCTACAGTGAAGTTGTCATGAGTTTGTAGTTTGCATGTACTTTGCTCCTGTTTAACATCTTTATTGATGATTTGGATGAGGGGATAGAGTACAGTCTCAGTGAGTTTGCAGATGACACTAACCTGGGTGGAAGTGTTGATCTGCCTGAGAGCAGGGAGGCTCTGCAAAGGGATCTGGACAGGCTTGATAGGTAGGCCAAGGCCAATAGTATGAATTTCAATAAGGCCAAATGTCTGATCCTGCACTTTGGCCACAACCACCCCCACCAGCATGACAGGCTTGGGGAGGAGTAGCTGGAGAGCTGCCTGGCAGAGAAGGACCTGGGGGTGTTGACTGACAGCAGCTGAACACGAGCCAGCAGTGTGCCCAGGTGGCCAAGCAACCAACATCATCCTGGTGTGTATCGGGAACAGGGTGACCAGCAGGACCAGGGAAGTGATTTCGCCCTTGTACTCAGCCTTGGTGAGGCCATACCTTGAGCACCACAGTAAATGAAAGACATCAAGGTGCTGGAGAGAGTGCAGAGAAAGGCAACCAAACTGATCAGGGGTCTGGAGAACAAGTTTTATGAGGATATGCTGAAGGAACTGGGGCTGTTCAGCCTGGAGAAGGGGAGGTTGAGGGTAGACATTATTGCTCTCTGCAGTTCCCCGAAAGGAGGTTGTGGTGAGGCAGGTGTTGGCGTGTTCTCCCAGTGGCAGGACAAGAGGCAATGGGTTCAAGTTGTGCCAGGGGAGGTTCAGATTAGAAATTAGGAAAAATTTCTTCACTGAAGGAGTGGTGAAGCATTGGAACCATTTGCCCAGGAAGGTGGTGGAGTCACTGTCCCCGGGGGTATTCAAAAAACGGGCAGATGGGGCTTAGTGATAAAGGTGGTGTAGGGCTGAAGGTTGGACTCAATGATCTTGAACATCCTTTCCAACCATGATGATTCTATGATTCTAATTATACTGAAAATAATTTTTGGTGGGTCCAAATAAATCTTTTGTAGTGTCTGAGGAAGTTTACAAATGAAGCTGTTCTTTTTTTTTTTTTTTTTTCCCTTTTAACTCAGCCCTCACAAACCCTCATGCTTACTTTAAGAGCTGAGAAGGAAAGCAAGACTGATTCCTTCAGAGGGCAATTCTGAACCCAAGTCAGCTGTCTGAGATTCCCTTTGGAGGCTTTCTCTTCTAGATAAGTAGTCTCTTCCTGTAGAGTCTGTCTGAGACAGATAGACTCCCATAGGGTGGCTAATAATTCTTGTTTCATGAGATGCATTCTGTTATTCTAAGTAAGTACGATCTTTCAGAAATGCAGAAGTGCATTTCTGTATCAAGCTTTGATGTTCTGATATGTTATAATTACAGTCGACCCACTGTGAATATTCAGATGCCGTGCATCTCGGATTAAATTTGAAACATAATAAACAAGTTTTTATGCTGCCCGTTTACTGAAGAGAGAGTAAATAACAGTTAGGGGAAAATTGTGTCACTACCTGAAGTTGGACATTGGTAGTTGTATGTTAGTTACATACTGCAGCAAGGCTCAACAGCACCTAAAATGTGATTCAGTTTAAGAAAAAAGAAGGGGGAGTGATGGCGAGAAATTTAGTTTTCAAATCATATAAACCCAAATATAAATGAAACCACTGTGGACTCTGTGTTATAGCCTCAAAGAGTTTCAGAGGTGCTCAATTTACTGTCTGTTTTTTGTTATTTTGAAAGTTTGTTACCAGTTTTAGTGCCCTGAAGCAGTTTGGGTTACCTGAGCCCATGGGAAAAATCTTATTTTAATGACATGAATTACATGTTTACTTTCTCCTTCTTGTGGAAGACCACTTACTAAGAATGTATGTTGGAGTGTTTTGGTTTTTTTATTTATTCTGTATGTGTGCACATACCTCCTTCCCTACTTCCCTCCTTCTCTCCTTCCTTCCCTCCTTCCTTCTTTTAATTGTGGTCAGTTATTAATCATTTTCATGGGTTAAAATTACGTTTTATCTCACTCCTTTGTAGAGAAAAGGGTGTTTTTGGACACACAGCAGGCAGAGATGGGTAACAGTATGCTGTTCTGGTTTTAACAGAGTTGTTTCCTTTTACATAACTCAAAAGTCCTGCTGTCATTTAAGTTTGCCTTTGCTCTCCACATAAGCTGACTTAAAAGTTGTCAAAGGCAAACTTAAGCGTGTGATACATAGCATTTCTAAATTAGTTGCTTGAGTTCTCTGAGGCTTCATTCCCACAAGCCTGCATAATTAGTTTTGTCAGCGCTGAGGAAGAGAGGCAGAATAAGAGAAATTTACAATTGGAGATTTTCTTCAAAACATGTGGGTCTCTGTAATTTCTTGGAGTGGCTTACTTTGTCCAGCTTTTTGAAAAATGTAAGACACAAATGCTTTCTGTCTGGTTGAAGTTTCTCTGTGCCCTTGTGTGGGAGGGACCCAATTTCATATGACCTATAATTGCTGTTCCTCATCTGTTTTGGAGGTCTCACCAGAATAGCTGAAGCTTGGGGCTGAACGAGACAGACAGCTAGAGTAGGCTGATTAAGGCCACTTGGTTTCTGAGTTTCTCCAAGGGTGGAGATTACACAGCCACCCTGAGGCAGCCTGTTCCAGTGAAAAAGATTTTTGTTTATTTACTTATTTCCTTTTGTTTGACTGAATTCCTTCAGGTCCCTACTGGTAGTTTATTTCTTTGCTAGTCACCAAACTTCAGTTTAGAAGAATCATTAGGGCTTTGAGAAGCATTGACTTTCGGTATGTCCATCCCTCTTTTCATCAGGCTTTGAGAAGAATCTGAGAAGTCCATTATGCTTTCCAGGCTCCAGCAGGATCTATTGGGTGGACTCTGGGAATGCAGGAGACAGCTAGTCCTCTCTTGAAGTATATGTGTATGTATATGTATATGTAGTATATGTTGACTGGTGAAGCAGCCTTAGCTGTAGTTATGTTTTACACTGTTTCAAGTGGCAGAAGTGATGGAAGACAAATTTAGCTTCAGTGGCCAAATTTTGTGATCCATTTTTCCCTATTTCTTTTTGTTTCCAAAAATACAAAATTCTTTGACAATTTCTCTTTGTTTCCAAAATACTTTTCATCAATACTGATTAAAATCTGGCATAATTAAAAAAAAACAACATGTAACAAAATGTGGACATGGAGAATCTAGCACATCTCATATTTTCTTTCTGCTATGAATGAATCATGCAGGCCAGTCCTATTAAGGTCCCTGCTACTACATGGTAAGATGCAGGATAATTCATGCAGGATGAATTTTGTACCTCACTTCTACTTTGCACACAGCTTGATGTGTACTTCTCTTGGCCCAGCCAAGGGCCCAGGTGGAGGAAGGAGACAGGACAACTTCAGTAGAAGTATTTCTGGAGGTGTGCAATGAACAAGTTCCAAAAACCTGGTGAGGCTGAAAAAAATGATTGTTTTTAGCTGGATCATATTTCCAACTGACTTCACTGGAAAACGGAGCAGAAGTTTGTGCCAATTCATAGTAATTGGCATAGCAGAAGTCCAGCCAACTGCTTAGCAGCACATTATTTAATCCTGATGATTGGGGCCCAAGACTTATTTATAATGGAAGGCATCATCTCATCTTATCTCACTTTTTAGAAATCTGATTTGTCTCATCTCTATTAGATGGTGAAAGTAAAATAGGTTGACCAAATGCCTGTATGGATCTTTTGCTTGCTTAAAGAGAGCTTCAGAAAGGAGGATTTGTCTTACTAGACAGAAGTCTGATCATTCTCACAGCTCCCTTAAGTACTCTGGTCACTGAATGTGTCAGGTATAAAACTACATAATATTGCATATAAAGTACAGTGATGTAAGTTACTCTTCTAAAGAAATAATGTGAATTTCTTGACTGTTTAACATACGCATCTATGAAAGGCCACTCAGTAAAAATGTGCAGGGAAAGGGATTGGTGGCTTTGCACAAAGTTGAACAGCTGAAACTGAGACACAGCCCAGCCCAGCCACGGTGTTGCTGTTGAGAAGTGAAAGGACTGTATTAACCTAATCACATTTCTGCACAACATCGTGCATCTCCTGCCAGCCGGCACCCTTCAGAGTCTGTGATACACTGCTAGGATACAGCTAGTTATAAACCAGAGGATTCCTTACAGCCTCAGTAAGACACTTCTTATAGGCACTATATGTCTAAAATTATTTTGGTAGGGAAGTATGAAAAGCATCATAGTTGATAGTTCAGAAACTGGCAGCTAGAGTAGTTCCTTAATACTGAACCTGCAATTATATGTACTGCAAAATTGGCACAGACTTCATAAAGTTGTTAAATAGCTATCTAATTAAGAATAAGGTACCTGAACACCTTATTGTAAAAAATATTTAGTTCTGCCTGAGCTCTGGATGCTGAAAGTGTTGCTGTCCTATGGAACCCTGAAATTCTCACTGGTTGGACTTATGTACCCAGTATCTCTTGGACTTGATAATGCTGCTAGCAAGTCTGTACTGCACTTGCATATAAAGGTCACTGGCTAACAATGTTATTCTGCATGATGTCTGGTTTTAGTCTACCTTATTTTATGCTTGTGAACCAAATATAATAGAAATGCAATGAGAGAATATGTAGTCGTTTGCTCTTTGAGCTGATGACTTTAAGTCATTCGTTTTTAGAATTCACACCAACATTTCTCAACACGTGATCTTGGGTTTTTTTTCCCTTTTCCATATGTCAGCTTGCTTTCTAGTCAAATTTAGAAGGTTCATATAAGGTTAGAAGGGTTGGATTTGGCACTCTGTATTCAGCTTTTGTGGATAAAGTAAAAGTTCACTCTGGTTTGTCTTCCAGTCTTTATATTTTTTCTATGCTTTTTTTCAAGATCTACAGATTGATGTATTTTTTTTTCCTCCTATGATTTTCATTATATACAATATGAATATTTATTCAATCTTTTTTTGTGTGTAAAATATCAGCACTTTGGAAGAAGATTTTTTCAACTATTTTTTTCATGCCATGTGGAAAAAACTGATGTTAGTGGGTTTGTTTATTTATTGTTGTTTTAACCTTTCAGATTTGTTTTAACTGTGCTTTTCACTAAACCGCTTGTTTGATTTTATAATTTGTACTAATTCTAACAGCTGTTTTAGATGCTTAGTTATTTAACACACAAGCTGTTGTGAGGAGGAGTGATTACTCTTCCTTCCTTTGTGCACTTGAGGATGAATGGCCTGCAGGACTTTGATCTCCAGTATGGAACAACAGTTTTGTCTATAAGTAATTGAAAGCTATTTAAAACCAATATATCCAGCAGAGAATCAGCTAGATGTGTTATTAGGGGTGCCAACCTGTCATGTTCAGAATGTACTGAAGTGTAAGATTCTGTGTTTTTATCCGCAAAATCTTTGCATAATGATTTTTAAACACCTTAAAAAATACAGATATTTTGGAAGTGGGTAAAAAAAACTTCTGAAAGAAAAAGATCTGGAAGATACCTCCAGGATATATTTTTGAAAAACGTGTGCTTATGGATTAATTTCAAACGTGCTCATGAAAAATTCATCTTGGAGAAGGGGGAAATAGAGGTAGAAATATCTGTTTCATCCGAATTCTGTTAAATTGTATGCAGTGCATCCTATTTCAGAAACCAAATTCCCAAAATAATTTTGAAATATAGACAGAAGATAGAGAGAAAAAAAAAGAGCAGTAAGTGAATATAGACTTGGGACTGCATGGTGAGAGAGATAGTTACCAGGGACTGGTATTAACTTGTAATGCTTACTTTTGTTTGAAAATTTTCTGCCTATTTATAGTAATGAGGAACCTAAGCTTTATGGTGGCCACTGGACATGAAGACCTACATTTCATCTTGTGCAGTTTCAAAGCTGCATCAGTTCTTGGAACACATGAACTATTGAATTCCCTTTGAAGAAAGAGGAGCAGGTTCAGGGTTCTTGGGTGAGCAAATGGAAGTCATTTATGAGCAGCATCACTGCCAGTGATACATTTGAAGGTAGATGCTAATTTGCTGCATACTGTGCTTAGTCTGTCAAGTACATAACTTGATCAGTGAATTATCATCAAGTAAAGTGGTTTACCTTATGAAATACATGGATAGACTATAGTGAGTCCTGGAACCCAGTCAGAAGCTGTAAGCTTTTTTTTTGTTTCATTGTTTGTTTTTTGTTTTGTTTTGGTTGGTTGGTTGTGGTTTGTGGGTGAATTTGGAATAAAATTGCGTCTCACAAGGACCATAGTACCCTTCATAAAATTATAATGTTCTGTGTCCAGCACTATGATTTTTCCCTTTGGTTCAATGTTAACATTAGAAAACATGTGGCACTGCAGTTCATTTTACATCATGACATTCCTTCAGTAAATGGAAAAAAATGACGTATGTTAGCTGATCAGTAGATGACTGTTTGAATGAGAGTCTCTGTGTTGTACATATAATTCTGGATATGATGATGTGGAATTTTTCATGGTTCTAAATCTGAGCTTTGACAATATGAGCCTTGTGTAATTTTTTCAAAGAGCTGTTAAAATTGAACCTGAACAACAATATCCAACAACTGAAAACTTTGCATTTACAAGAAATGTATGGAAATAGAGTATCAGGCAGGATGCCAACCGCCACTTCATAAAATATCAGACTACCAGTGCAGTTGAATTTACAAAATTCCTTAACAGAAATCTTTTTATGGGTATTCCAGCAGAACACTTTCTTCTATGGGTGTTATTCTCAGTAGATTTAACAGCAATGAATATTCAGTGCTGATGCTGTCTACCGTGATCTTGAAACAGAAAAAATTGCCAAATTCCACATCATGGAATCACAGAGTAGCTGAGGTTAGAAGGGGCCTCTTGAGATACTTGGTCCACCCTTTCCTAAAGGCTGGGTCAACTGCAGCAGATTGCCCAAGGCAATGTAATATCTCCAAGGACGGAGACTCAACAGACTTGCTGGGCATTCTGTTTCTGAGGTATTTGGCCTTGATAGTGAAAAAAGTGCTATCTGATGTTCAAGTGGAATTTACCATATTTCTATTTGTGTACATTTCCTCTTATTTTGTCACTACAGGTCCCTGAGAAGAGTCTGTCTTCTTCACCACATCTTACATAGCTGCTCTGTGATAGAGCACCTTCTTTTCTTCTGACCTTGGTTTTCTTCCTGTTTCTCACTTTTTTTGTCCCTCACCACCCCCTTCTCTGTCTGATTTTTTCTCTCCTTAGGAATATTGCCCTTAAGTATGTTTTCACAGAGGGTTCATAAAGTTTGATCATGGGCTAAGCTTTGGGCTGCGGTGGGGCTATGGCAAGGCCATCCGTGGGGTCTTTAATGAAAAGCAGTTCTTTCTCCAGTATTGACCTCTGGATGCTCCATTAAAAGTGATTGGTCTCCAGATGGACTTTGGGCTGCAGATCTTAACCCTCTGAGCCTGGCAGCTCAGCCACTTTTCAGACACCCTGCTGTCTTCTTATCTATTTGTATTTAACAGTTTGCCTGTGAGGGTGTTCTGGGAGACAGTGCTGAAAGCCTTGCTGAGGTCAAGAGAAACACCATTTACTTCTCTCCCCTCATCTATATTGCCAGTCATTTTGTTGTAGAAGGCTATCACGTTAGTCAAGAATGGCTTTTCTTCATAAATGCATGCTGACTGTTTCACAGAATCACACAATTATTGAGGTTGGAAAAAACCTCTCAGATCACTGAGTCCAGTGTATGACCTAACACCACCACCCTGGCTAGACCATGGCACTAAGCGTCACATCCAGCCTTTCCTTAGACACCTCCAGGGATGGTAACTCTAGCACTTCCCTAGGCAGTCCATTCCAGCTTTCTGCTGGAGGTCTCAGGTGAGGCCAATCAGCTGATAAGGGGGCGGCACCCAGCACTGCCAAGAGGGATTTAAATGGCTGCCGGGAGCGCCAGCGACCTGGATCAGGGAGCAGAAATGTGGGATGGCAGTTAGAGCAAGGCAGTTCTCGCAGGAGGGGCACAGCCACCTCCCAGCTCTTTTAATGGTTTCCAAAAAAGCAAAACCTGTTGCTGTTAAGACGAACGGTGTGTCCACACAGACAGGACCCCTTAAGAGGGACATCAAGATGGACGTAGCTGTGCAGGCCTCTGGCTGCGTAGAGTGTGTGAGCCTGGTGTTAGCACCCGAGGACAGTGTGAGTGGGGTCTGTGTGCGATGTGAGCAGGTGAATGATGCCTGCTTTTGCTATGCCTGGTGGCAGAGCTCAAGGAAGAGGTGGAGAGACTAAGAAGTATTAGGGACAGTGAAAAGGAAACTGACTGGTGGAGTCACACCCTTTTGACCTCAAAAGAAGTCCAGAAGGAGGCGGTGAAGTCCTGCCCCTCCTGCCATCAAGCAGCTGGAGCAAACCAGGTGGATGGGAGGGAATGGAAACAGGTCCCTCATCGGAGAGGTAAAAGAATCCCCTCCCAACCCCCACCATCCCCCCAGGTGCCCTTAGAGAAAAGATATGAGTTTCTGGACTCAGAGAATAAGGCAGAGGACAGACAAGAGGCAGATCTGCCTGGAAGGTCTCCTGTTCGCCCCCCGTCTACCAGACGGCTTATAACTACAGCTACAAAGACAAAAAGAAGGGTGGTTGTAGTTGGTGACTCCCTTCTGAGGGGAACTGAGGGCCTTATATGTCGACCTGACCCATCCCACAGGTCTGCTGCCTTCCTGGGGCCTGGGTGAGGGATATTAGTAGGAGACTCCCTCAGCTAATTCAGCCCTCTGATTATTATCCACTGTTGGTAGTCCAGGCTGACAGTGATGACATTAATGGAAGAAGTACCAGGGTGATTAAAAAGGACTTCAAGGCGCTGGGTCGACTAGTTGATGGGACAGGAGCATGGTTGGTGTTCGCCTCAGTTTCTGCAGTAGAAGAGATGAATGAGGAGAAGAGTGGGAAAACCTATCTTATCAATAGGTGGCTAAGGGATTGGTGGCACTGGCGGAACTTTGGGTTTTTTGACCATGGGCCAAATTTCATCATACCTAGTCTCTTCAAACCAGATGGGCTTCATCTATCTAGCAAGGGCAAAAGGACTCTAGCACGTAAGTTGGTGGGGCTTTAAACTAGGTTTGAAGGGGGAGAGGGTTGAGACCAGGCTCTCCAGAAAGGAGCCCAAGGGTAGACAGCCCAAGTTAAGAGCCAAACCAGCAGCCCAGCTGAAGTGCATGTGCACCAATGCACACAGCATGGGCAACAAACAAGAGGAGCTGGAAGCCATCGTGCAGCAGGAGAGCTATGATGTAGTCACTATCACGGAAATGTGGCGGGATGACTCCCATGATTGGAGTGCTGCCATGGGTGGCTACAGGCTCTTCAGAAGGGACAGGCAGGGAAGGAGAGATGGAGGGATGTTAGATGTTAGAGAGTCTCTTGACTCTGTAGAAGTTGAAGTCAGTAACAATAAGGTTGAGTGCCTGTGGATCAGAATCAGGGGGAACCGTCTCCCACAGCATTCTCCTGAAAAAGCTGTCAGCCCACAGCTTGGACAGGGGCACTCTGTGCTGGGTTAGGAACTGGCTGGAGGGCCGGGCCCAGAGAGTGGTGCTGAACGGGGCTGCATCCAGTTGGCGGCTGCTCACTAGTGGTGTCCCCCAGGGATCAGTGTTGGGCCCAGTTCTGTTTAATATCTTTATTGATGATTTAGATGAGGGGATTGAGTCTATCATCAGCAAATTTGCAGATGACACTAAGCTGGGGGGGAGCGTGGATCAGCTGGAAGGCAGGAGGGCTCTGCAGAGGGACCTGGACAGGTTGGAGAGTTGGGCTGATTCCAACGAGATGAGGTTCAACACGGCCAAGTGCCGGGTCCTGCACTTTGGCCACAACAACCCCATGGGGAGCTCCAGGCTGGGCACAGAGTGGCTGGAGAGCAGCCAGACAGAGAGGGACCTGTGGGTTTGGATTGACAAGAAGCTGAACATGAGCCAGCAGTGTGCCCAGGTGGCCAAGAAGGCCAATGGCATCCTGGCCTGTATCAGGAACAGCGTGGCCAGCAGGTCCAAGGAAGTGATCCTTCCCCTGTACTCAGCGCTGGTGAGGCCACACCTCGAGTACTGTGTCCAGTTCTGGGCCCCTCAGTTCAGGAAGGATATCGAGGTCCTGGACCAGGTCCGAAGGAGGGCAACTAGGCTGGTGAAGGGACGCAAGCACAGATCCTATGAGGAGAGGCTGAGGGAGCTGGGGCTGTTCAGCCTGGAGAAGAGGAGGCCCAGGGGAGACCTCATCACTCTCTACAACTCCCTGAAAGGAGGTGGTAGCCAGGTGGGGGTTGGTCTCTTTTCCCAGGCAACTACCAACAAGACAAGAGGGCATGGTCTCAAGTTGTGCCAGGGGAGGTTTAGGTTAGATATTAGAAAGAATTCCTTTACGGAGAGGGTGATCAGACATTGGAATGGGCTGCCCCGGGAAGTAGTGGATTCTCTGTCCCTGGAGATACTTAAAAAGAAACTGGATGTGGCACTCAGTGCCATGGTCTAGTAACTGCAGCAGTAGTGGATCAAGGGTTGGACTTGATGATCTCTGAGGTCCCTTCCAACCCAGACAATTCAATGATTCTATGATAATGCCTGAACTCCCTCTCTGTGAGGAAGTGCTTTCTGATATCCAACCTAAACCTCCCCTGGTGCAGCTTCAGGCCATGCCCTCTCCTCCTGTCACTTGTTGCTTGGGGGAAGAGCCCAACGGCCTCCTGACTACAGCCTCCCTTCAGGTAGGTGCACAGCATGATAAGGCCCCCCCTGAGTCTCCTCCAGACTAAACAACCCCAGCTCCCTTAGCCTCTCCATATAAGACTTCCCCCCTAGTCCCTTCACAGCCTCATTGCTCTCCTCTGGACCCACTCCAGCCCCTCAGTCTCCTTCTTGAAGCGAGGGACCCAGCACTGTGCACAGTACTCGAGGTGAGGCCTCACCAGTGCTGAGTACAGGGGTGGAATGACATCCCCAGTCCTGCTGGCCACACTATTCCTGGTACAAGCCAGGGTGCTTGTATCCTGGCCTTCCAGGCCACCTGGGCACACTGCTGTCACAGACTGATTTCCCATTACCTTCCTCTCTTTTGCGTACTTCAAAATTGTTTCCAGGATCATTCTCTTCATCACATTCCTAGAAACTGAGATGAAATTGACGAGCTGATAGTTCTTTGTATTCTTCTTGTCCTTCCCCAAAACAGCAGTAGTGTTTACTTACTTTGTGAACCATGTTTGCTTTCTTACAGTCTCTTTGAACCTCCCTTGGTAATCATGACTTTTCAAAGGTAATCTGAGAGTGACCTTTCATTGATACTGCCCAGTTCCCTCAGCACTCATGGAAGCATCATCACATAAACTTAAGCATGTCTAGCTTGTTTAAAGTCTTCCCTAACTTGATTGTCCCCCAGCGGTAAATGTTCCTTGCTCTAGAAAAGCATGAAAGAGCTATAAAGCAGCTGCTTTCTGCATTTTCAGCAAAGCTGTGATCTAAAACCCTGTGCTTGACCATTGTATTGGCAGAGTGTGGAATGGCAGCATTTGCACTGACAGGAGCGTGTCAAACATATTTATTCATCTTTCATTATCTTGCATAACCATCCCAGATTTGTATTTGGGGGAAAAAATGGAAATTTGTGTGAAATGAAAGCTTAGCCATTGAGTCTGGACTGCCTGCATGTTCTGTGATCATACTACTTTCAAATACCCACTTAGATGGGAGGCTCTACTTTAATTGAAATGAGACAAAATAGTTTTAGTTATGGTGATTAAAAAATGTTTTCTTTAGGATATTGTCAAATCCTAATGTCGAGACTTTTATGATTATTTTAAATCTCTATTGAAAACTTACTCTAGTAAAGTCAATAGTTAAGCATTAACATTCACTGCTTCACATTGTGAGATACAAAGTAGTCACAGCTAAGGCTGGATACTGAATGAATGGATGTTGAATTCACTGGAGAACAGTTTCCTCTATCTGTTTAGTTGCTAAGAGAGTAATGAGCTCTCTGAAATGAAATAATAGTCTTAGAACTTGGCTAGTCTGAGCTGTTAATTTGTTGTACTTACATTGACAAATCTGGGAGCTGTACTGGGCAGTAACTTGCCTGCCTCAATCAGGGTAGAAATGTACACAAATAGAGGGTTTGGATTAGATTAACAGGAGAGACTGTTCAGTTTAATAGCTGTTCCATCTGATATTTGATGACATTTGATGCATAATGTAAGCTAAGTTAGGATTTTCATGAAGTATCATGAATTTTGGTTCCACAGATGCTCTCTGCTGGAGCATTACATGTGTCCAAATATCATGGCTGTTTGAGCAAGCTACTTCAGTGGGCATAAAAGCAGAAGTTGCTTGTCTGTATGTTCCCTTTCTTGAACAATAATGGTAATAAACTTAAATGATCATACTTAGTTAAAATGTAACTTACTATCTGAAATTTGGCTGAACTCAGCTTGAAACTAAATGTGCTGTTGGTAGTTTAAGAAAAGTGACAAAGGCTGCTAAAATATTCAGCACTAAGAATATCTCTGACTACTTAGATGCTTCAGGAGCAATGGCTGAATGGGATAGTCACAGTCATCGTAGTGCACTACAGCCTTCCTCTCTCTCCCATTAAGCTGTCAACATCATGCTTGAATGAAATGATATTTTAATTCCCTGAAAGCCTCCTCTCTGCATCTTTAAACTTTCAGAAGATCAGAATATTAGAGGAATGCTTTTGCCTCTGCTTCAACAGTGAACTGTGAATGTCGCAAGACTGTGAAAGGATTCAGCCAAACTGCAGAACCTTCCTTGCCTGGCTCTCAAGCAGCCCACACTATTAGCAGCTCTCTTTGTGGTGTCAGACATGCCATTAGTTAGTAGAGGGAGAGTCATTCCACTATGCTAATTATTTCAACAAGTTCTACTCTGAGTTACGTAAACACTGGGGTAAAGAAGTAGTAGATGTTCCAGAAAGGCTTTTGAATGCAGATGTGTTTCTGCACATTTGTTTTTCAGTGCTGACTGAAAATGACTACAGCAAGAGTATGAATTGGCCACTGCTTAGCCACATGGGTATAATTCAGCTATTTCTTCCTCAAGTCTTTCAAACTCTTGTTCATGTAATTCACTGGTCTTAGTATAAAGAGAAAGAAGTATAGATAGGCTGTAATGCAAACTTGTATCTGGGTCTGGGCTGCCCTGAAGCTTGGGGATTTTTAGCTTTAGTCTTGTAAGTGATCATCAGCTCTTGAATTTACAGAAAGAATGTACATGGAAGAAAGAACCTTTTATTTGAGATAGGTTTCAAATGTTCTTCATGTGTAAGTGTGGTTCACATAACTATCTTCTCTTAAAAAACAGTATGTTTTTAATGTATAGGTCAAACTTATTTTTTCTTTCTTTTATATAGATTCTCCCTACTTCTGGAAGAACCTCAGAGTCTTAGCAACTGTCACAGTTTGACTTTACACCATCAGCAATTTACCATTCCATCAAGAGCAATGAGCTCCACAACACCAGGTCAGTTTATTTAGTTTTATTCCTCACTCCTGCAGAACACTGTCTTCTTTTAGGATGTGCATAATTCTCTGTGTTGATGTAATGGATTTGGCAAGTGCCTGATACACCAGCTGTACTTCATAACTGTTTTATAAAACAGGATAAAAGCTATACAGGCAAAAAAAAGGCTATTTTGGGGAAACCTCATCTCAGCTGAATTAAAAAGGCTAGTATAATTTTACAGTGCTTTTAAAATATTCTTGAAGAGTTTATTAAGAAAATGAAATAATCATGAGTGGGCATCTTAAAACATTTTAATTCTTAATATTTGTGTCTATTTATTAAAATATTATCTGCTTTTGCTTAAAGAAATGGCAGATAGTATTCTGTTATTTTCCTTTTTAGCTCTGAAGTCATATTTGTCCACACTGGGCATTCTTTGTAGAGCTTCTTCCTTTAAGGATGTGTAATTAACAATGGTCTCTAAAGCTGCTTTATCTGATACCTGCAAAATGAGTTACTGCTGGTTCACCTGATAGAAAGTGAATTATTAATAGCTGTATCTGGTGTTTAAACTTTCAAAGAAACAGAATGCTGTATATGGAACAAGACTTGACTTCAGTTCCTTTGAGGAGTGAGAGTCCCCAGTTTGAATCTGTGCAATGTCCCAGATGGTTCACACTTTTTTCACCCACACTTGAAGTATCTATTTCTAGTACTGTTGGTAAAATAACACTTTACAGGTTGCTTATTTTATAACTACTTTGGTTTTGTGCAAGCAGTCTATCAAAGCATCAGGGAAAACACTGTAATAGTGATCTGTATTTTATCTACTAGGTACCCTATCTTACAGGCATGTAATTCAGTGAGGATTTTTGAAGAATTGTTGATGGTAGTATTGAAAATTGGCTATAACTGCTTTTACATTAAATGGAGTCAAACATAGCTGGGTTTCATACTCAACTTTTTATCTATCAGTGCAATTTATTGTGAGCAGTGAATTATCTACACAATGCATGACAGGGTATTCAGCAGAAAGTCATGTTTTATCTGTATGCCAGTGGTGTCTTATATGAAATAATTTTATACTTTCTTAAATATCCAGTTCAAATTCCAAGGTACTCCAGTTCATTGCCTATCTTTCTAACATTTCTTCCCTTGCATTAGATAGGGTGTGTGGAACTAGCCAAAACCTAAAATCTCTCTCAAAAAAAAAGAAGGCAAAATTTCCTGTATTCTTATAGCTATGAAGAAACACATTGTAAATAAGCATTCACATTTGCTGTCTTTTCGTATCCAATAAAGAAAAAACATTGAGTGGAGCCAGTTCGTCTGCAAAGGTGTTCAGTTATTTTAGAAACATTGCTTTCAGTAGGAGTTAGGAGTATAAATATCTTTAAATCTAGTCCTTAGTGTCCCTTGTCATTAGCGTTTGCCTGTGAAAACTTTTGTTCCACCAACCATGTTGAAACACCTCTGTGGCACTTGCAGAGTTCCAGTATTCAAGGGCAGTGGGATTCTCACAATGTGATTCTTTTTTTTCTTTCCCTCAGTGAAGGAGAAATGAGGCAGGATTTATTTGGAATTCAGTCTTGCATCCTGCTTAAAGTAAATGCTGTGGACTAAAGGAGGATGAGTGTCACCTTGTGGCATCTCTTCTGTGCCCCAATCAATGAAGTCTGAGATGTGTTTTGTGTAGTCTGTCACCTCTTGGCAGTCACTCAAATTTCTGCTCTCAGTGCAGTCACTGTAATAGACTGGTATGTAGTAAGTGGCAAGAAAGGCCTCCCATTTCTGTGAGCAGTTAACACCTGATTATTAGAACTTTTTAGAAGATACAAATTGCTGAACTTCTTATTGCATCCATAGTAACTGAGTGTCACCTTCCCAGTCCTTTTCAAGTGTGTTTGTTTATTCATATGTGGCAAATATGTCTTTGTCCAATTACAGTTTGTATTGTTTCTTTTCCTTTCTCCTGGAGTTTGTATTTATGGAGAGACAGAAGGGCAGTTCCTTTCAGCTCCCAACTTGAGGTTAGAAATCCATACTAAGATGTGTTTCTTTTATTTGTAAGACACTGCAGCAGTTGAGGAAGTATCTCTGGTGTTCCAGCAGAAAAATTAATTGGATTGGCATTGACTTGAGCAGATTGTTCCTATGAAGAACTGTGGAAGGTAGTTCTTGCATTTATGTCACATAGTTTAAAGGGCAAAAGCCTGCTGGGGTTGTGTTTTAATAGTATTAGTTCAGGGGGGTTGTGCTCTTGTGTTTTCACTCTTGAGAGTCTTGTTATTCTTCATGGGATATATTGTTACATTCAGTTGCAGCCAGTAGCTAGGACAGTTTAAAATAATTTATAAACAGGAAACTTTAAAGATTTCCATTTAATACAGACAGTATTTAAAAAAAGATTTTTGTTCTGCATAATACCAGGGTGCTACATTTAAATATCAGTCTATGTCTTGTACCTAAGACCTGTGGAAATATCCATAATACATAGTAACTATCAGTATTGCTCATGGTTGTATGTTGCAACAGAATGGTAAGGTTTGGGTTTTTTTTCATTTTACAAGTTATCTAGCCAACAGACAAACACATATATATAGATATGCTTGTGTATCTAAATTCATACATGGTGTTTATGTAGCAGAGAAGTGTACTCTAAGAAAAAAAAAAGAAGAAAGAAAGCAAGATGCATTGTGATTCTGTAGGTGAATGTATTGGCCATCTCACTTCATGGTTGGCTGTTCTGTAAATGAAATATTCTGAAATAACGTAGAAAGCTTCAAGTATTGTGTGCCATGCTAAATTTCTCTATATTTTTACAATCTGATATGCTAAGTGGAGGATACACTCATGTCTTTGGAATGGCTAGCATAGCATAGAACTGTTTTGGTAGGAAAAGACCTTTAAGATCCTCAGGTCCACCTATTGACCTAGCATTGCCAAGTTCACCACTAAACCAGGTCCCTAACCACATCTACATATCTTTTAAATATTTCCAGGGGTGGTGACTGCACCACTTCTTTGGACAGCCTGTTTCAGTGCCTAACAAACCTTTCAGTAAAGAAATTTTTCCTAATATCCAGTGCAAACCTCCCCTGGCACAACTTGAGGCCATTTGCTCATTTTCTATCACTTGTACCCTGGGAGAAGAGACAGATACCCACCTCAGTACACCCTCCATTCAGGGAGTTGTAGAGAGCCATAAGGTCTCCCCTCAGCATCCTTTTCTTCAGACTAAACAATCCCAGTTCCCTCAGCTGCTCCTCCTTAAGAATTGTTCTCCAGACTCTTCACTAACCTTATTGCTTTTCTCTGGATGCCCTCTAGCACCTCAACCTATTTCCTTTCACACCTAAATTGTCAGAAATTCTGCTGAATGACCCTGTGTGGAACACAGAATAATTATGCACGTTTTATTCAAATATTATTAACCTCTTTGGATAAGATTTGTGTGCAACACCAATGCACGTAAGAATTTCCTTATATTACATGATGCAATGAATGTGTCTCCAGTGTAGCAACATCTACTTGCAACAACACTGTAACCTGTTAAATTGATCTCAACTCTTTTAACCCTAAGGGACCAGGCTCTTGCTAATTTGTAGAGCTATAAAGTAAATGCTGAAACCCAATAGGGGAAAGTGCTGATGTTTGCTTGTTTGCTTTGCTTGTTATAAATTGTAAGATCATTAAGGAAATGTTTACATCCTGTTACTATCACATGTTCTGAACTGATCTGTGTGCATGAAAAGTATTGGATAGAAAATGTTTATTTGCTCCTATAGTGAATAGTTACCTATTGCTTTGAGAGAGACATATTTTCTTTTTTTTTTATACTAAATGATGTTCAGTGATTAATAAATGCTCATGGATGAGGTATTTTAGACTTACTTGGCTCCAACAGTCTTACTTTGGAAGATATCATCTCTTGACATGGTGCTGTGGTTGGGGTTTGTCTGTAGTGTGCCTACGAGCTGCTTTCAAGGATCCCAATACTTGCAGAGGCTGATGCTCTTCTTAACAGGGCATGACCTCATTTAAACCATGTGTTGATTTAATACAGTTTTTCTTACCCAGCTTTTTTCAAAGATAAACAGCACCTACTGGGAAGGGTAGAATATACACATTTCTGTAAAGGTGAAGAATATGAAGGCATGATGATGCTAGGTTTTCATTTTGTACCCTGAGAAGTCCAGAGATCTCTCTGTCTTCTTTCCTTTCCCTCATCGGTAGCCAAAATATTTCAGATTTTCTGCTTTTCTTTTTACCATGAAATTAGAAGTAACATTTGAATAGTTATATTCCAATTAAAACAACATACATTATAGAATCTCTTTCTGTCTGTCTGCATTTTTCTCATAATAGTTTAAGCCTGACATCCTCATCCAGTTGTTTCTAATATGTGAAATGAATATGGTAAAATGGTAATATGGTAAAATATGTGAATGAAAAATTTGGATCCAAAATGAGTTCTGCTGATGGAGATTTAATATATAAGACAACCAGATAGTGGTAAAGTTCTCTGAGCATGCATTAGATAAAAAAATCAACATCCTGTTCACTTGCTAGTAATTAAACTTTGTAAATACATTGAGCTACTTGCTATGTTTTTTTCGTCTTACAAGTAATTTGCAGCATTTACCATTAAAATTGATAATCAAAGCATTAAAATTGCACTCATTTGTGTCACAAGTCACCTAGCCAGTATATTACTGGCTAGTAATTACTCTCTGCTAATTCAGGTTAACTGAGGAAAACAAGCCTGGAGAGTTTTTCTTGATTTAACTCTGTCTGTGGTGCTTTAACATGATGCATACTGGTGGTATCTTTGCAATAGAATTGGCCTGTGGTATGGTGGTCAGTTTGCAGAAAGGTGATACCAGTGTGGAAGAGGCAACAAATACTTTCCTTTTAGCTGTTGAGGAAGTTAGGATTTTGATTTTGCATCTCAGAGCAACAAAACAAAATGATTTATGCTTTACCCGTAATCAAATATTAAACAGCAGGTGTTGGATTAATACTTTGTAAAATACTAAGCATCAGATGAAATGCTATACATACAGAAATTGGTAGCTTGCATGCAAGACTATAATTGGCTAAACAGATTTGTAAATATTCTAAAAGATTTCAGAATGCTATAAAATAAAGATAATTTTCTGTTTTAATTAGGTATAAATATACTTTAAATAGATAACTATATATGTTTATATTTTTACCACCCTTAGGAAAGACAAATGGGAAGATTGCATTATAGTGAAAATACTGTGTTGTAACTCATGTTGGCTGACATGGTTCTAAGAAAAAAGCTTTCAAACAAAAGGCTGTTTTTTATGATAGAGTGCTTGCTTGATAAAGAAAATTGTTGAGGAATATAATAAGACTTCTCTGGTATATGACAATTTGTTAAAAATAACACTATCTGAAATCATTATAGCATTAAAGTGAAATAAAACTGACTAACAGATCTCAGGATGCATTGTACATAGGGAAAAGTGTTATCTACTGGAGGGTTTCCTAGTAGGTGTCTGTAGCAATTTATCATTAGTTTAACATTATTCAGCACTTCCATCAGTTATCTAGAGGAAAGGAAATAATAATTCTGATGAAGCTCAGTTATGCCTGGTTATATAATCCCACTTCATAAAGTCAGTTCTTCTGGAAAATAGGCGTTAAAAGTAAAGGAGTGTAGCATTTGAGAACTGTAGAATATTGATTAGAAGAGACCCCCAGAGGTCCTGTAGGGCCATTGCCAACATGAGCTCAGGCTGAGCATGGGGCTCTTCAGATGAATCTGGAAACTCACGGGGGCTGGAGAATTGCAGAGATTCCCTGGGCATCTTGCTCGCTTGTCTTCCTGGTGAGACGCCTTGAGCTTCCCAGTTAGAGTTTCTGGCTATTGAGCCTTTCTCTGTCACCTAACACTGCTGAGAAAAACCCACCTCCATGAACTTTGTGGCTCCTCTCTACCTAGCTGCAAGCTGCTCTTAAGCCACTGCCTTAGTTGTCTTCCTGCTAAATTAAACAAGCTCAGCTTCTCCTCCTAGGTCGTGTGCTCTAGGGCCCTGACTTGATAGTCCTTTCTTGATAGCTTCTTCTGTCAGGTTTTGATGGTCCATCTGTACACAGGCATGCTTGACTGTGACTTGTAAGTCATGACAAACACCCCAAATGATGAAAAAAGGGGAGCTAGTACCTTGGGATAGGTAATAAAGCAAACCTGTATGACATGGGAGCTGGACATGGAGAGTAAGTAATACTCCTGCTTCAGAGGATAGATCTAGTCTTGAGGATGGATTAAATAGAAGGTTTGGATTAATTGATACTTAATATGTCTTCATTTTCTTTTCAACATAGAAAAGAGAAATGGTTAGGGTCAAGCAAAACTTACCCTTCAGTACCCACTTGGTCCGAGTGAACAAAGTTGTTCTTGAAGTACTGGTTCTAATTCTTGTAGCGACGCTTCTAAAAGGGGTTTGAAGAAGAGTTTACATAAATAATAGAGTCTGGAAAATATCTCTTGCTGAAAGAATAGTCAAGATTTCAGCCATTCAGCCTGTCTCTCAATCTTCAGCAAAAGAAAACAATGTGGCTAATGGTTCTTTTATATACGTGGATGCCTATGTACAGATTTCTGGTACATAAGATGCTTACTCCCAACAGGAAGATTTAATGATGTCTTGTGTCTGGAAACTGAAACCAGGCAAATTCACATTAAAGATGGGGCTCATTTATTCAGCAGTATTGGTAATTAACCATTGGAGTATGCTGGATAACAGTGGGGGCCAAATTCCTCACGTGGTTTATCCTTACAACCTATTAATCAACAGCCACCTAGGAGTTGCTTCAGCTCTCACTAAATAAATGACAAAATATTAATGTGTTTTTCCTGAATAGAAGTCTGCCATCACTCTGAGTAAGCTTGGAGGGTCTCCAAACTTAGAAGTTTGGATTCTAGTCTCCCAGGAAATATTTAACCAACTCTGCTTCTGCTACTTTACTGTCTGTAATCCCAAAGTCATTGTGCTTGCAATGGGAGCATCTTGCCTTGCCCTAGGAAAGGCTGACTTCACTTGATGGAAACCATACCGTAAGCTGTAAAGCCTTCCCTAGTATATGAATTTGCTGCAGGAACAACAGTACTGTATAATTCCCAACCAAGTTAGCATCTGAAGTAGCTGAACTGAAGAAATGTCACTTCTCCATCCAGCAGGTGCCATGTGTCATCCTGGGTTGCATTTACACATGGCCCAGGGCATAGATTGTCTTAATTTTTTTTTGGGGGGGGGGCAGAGGGGATTATCACTATCATCTTTGAACTTCCTACCTGTATAGCTAGACTGACACATATCCAAGGAATGCTTTGTATGTACCAAGTTTTAGAAGTCCTACTGCAAAGGTTGGTTGGCTAATCCTGGTTAAATGTAATGTCTGCATTTACTCCTCATGTTCCTTTTTTCCTAGTTTTCCTAGTTTGCTTTGTTGTACTGTGTAGTATGCTGAATGGGGCAGTTTTGTGTGTTCCCTTCATAAAAAGGATTAATTGATACCTCTTGGAGTAACTATAAAGTAATGTTTGGGCTCTCCAGGTGTTTCTTTGCTTTGTTCTATGTGGCAGGTGAGCTGCTTTCCTAATTCCTGCATTTCTCAATCCTCACGCTTTGATTTGGAGAATTGCTTTTGCAGTATCCAGATAACAAACAAACAAACAAAAAAACCAGTTTCTGATGTAATTATAAACACTGGTTTATATCTGATAAAACAATTAGTGTGGAAGATGCTTCTGCTTCCCTGCATCACTACAAACCTTACCTTCTGGGTGATCTAATTCATAAGATAGCTGTTTCACTTTGATAATTTACTGATTGATTCTGTGTTGACTCCCTGCTGTTTGTCTGCTTTAGTGGGGGAAGAAGGCAGGACAGAGTCACCTCTAGAGAGAACAGGCAAGAGACAGAGATCAGGGGCACTAGATGATTTAAAAAGCCGCCAAGGGAGGTTAGATTTTGAGAAATTATTATTTCAATGATAGTACCAGAATAAGCAGCTCTAGTGACTGCCCACTGGTTTTTCTCACTTCTCGTTGACTGCTCTGTCATGCCAGATATATTTTTTTGTGTGACCACATGATAAAACAGAGTAGGGGCCAGATATATTTTTTGTGTGGCCACATGATAAAACAGAGTAGGGAAGTGGTTCAAGCTCAGCTATTTCCAAGATAAAAAAAGTTGGTTTTAGCCTGGATTGGTTTCCCATTGTGGCTTGCTATATAGCCATACAATCAATGGTATTGGAAAGGTGAGGAAGGAAGAGGGAAGAGAAAGGAATGTGTAAATCACATACTACCATTGAAGAAGTGATCATGAGTGATGCTTGAGCAGGAGAAGCATGGTGAGTGTCCAGGCCTATGAGATTACCTAGACCTAGGTAAAAATGGAGAGAAATACTAAGGACTTATTCATACATCTTCACTTTACTGATCATTTCTGGTTCCCAAATGTTAAAGAGTTCTGAGTTCTGTCCATGCAAAATTTGGAGGCTCCATGAACATTTTTGTTTTTCAGCTCTATAGGTGAAAGTAATGACCAACAAGGTTGCATCATCTGTCATGCAGCATACCCCAGCAGTGACATTTTCATCCAGCTGTTCTTTCATATTCATTAAGATACACGAAACACAAAGCAGGATCCAGATAAGAAATATGTGAAATACTCTTTGTTGGAAGATACTCATACAATGAGTACTTTCCAGTGTGAATTTACAACACGTACATTTTTATTAATGTTCTATTTCTAAAATGTTGCCTTATGCAGAAAGTTATATAAGATAACATGAATTAAAACTTTTGTGATTTCTTCACTGATTGTTATTAGCTGCATGAATGTTGATTATTTTGAATACTCAAAAAAGGCATATATGCCAACTTCTAATTTGTTTACACACACACACACACACCTACTCCTAATTTTGTCTCCAGCAACCCAGATGTGTTTCTGCAAAATAGGTATTTCTGAAGTAATAACTACAACACTTACAACAGGTAACTTGCAGATTAGGTAGCTCAGATAAAGCAGGACAATTTTGTAGCACGTTAATTTGCAAGCTAGTGAGAATTTCAAAACTTCAGTACAAAGTCTGAAAAGATTTAGTGTGTGGAATATCTAAATACAGAAATGAAGCACTGCTTTGTAGCATTTAGCAAATGTCTAAAGGGACCTGAAAGGATGGGGGGCAGACTTCAGGCAATGATGTGCATGTTGTGGAATGACTCCAGCTTCTGCTGAACCAATGAAACTCAAGGTTTAAAGCAGCCTCAAGGCATTTTTATTTATTTTTTTATAAACCTTTGGTGAGGATTTGAGTTCCTGGGGCTGTGATTTCTGGTGTTGGTGTTGTCAGCCTCAATGTCTGTTCCAGAGCTGGGTCTGCTAGTGGTGCTGGCCTCTGGCTGGGGATCCTGAAAGAAAGGAAGGTGACCTGAGACAGTTTGACATTACTCGCATTCATTAAGGATGAGAAATTTTAAGTTTAAAGTTTTTAGTTTAACACTCTGGTAGTTTATGCCAAAACAAAGCACTGAGCTATTTTACTATTTCTGAATTCCTACCAGAAGTACCCTTTATTATGAGTAGTAGTTAATGACTGCTCTGAAGACCTGAGAAGTAGTGACGGCTGCCATCCTGTTTTCCCCCATCACTTGTTCAATGTCCTTCTCCTAGGACAGTGTTTGTTAATGTTTCTTTCCATTCTTCTCTTCACTAAATTGCAAAAAATACATTTCTTTAACCTTTTCTCACAGATCATACTGTTAATTCTTCTAATATTTTTAGTTTTCTCTTCGATTGTTAAAGTGCCACCTGGAAATGTATATTATTTTCTGGGCGGTGATACTGAAATGACTTGCATCTTCTGTACCTTCCACTCTTGTTGTTTTGGTGAGTTGCCTGTTCTTTGAACAGGTTTCCACTGTTGACTAATTTAATTTTTAGCACACTCAATTGCAGATGGGAGATCAGAGTTAATTACCTACTCTTTTATTCTTTGTTTATTTATCTGGGATTTGTTCTTTGGATTTTTTAGTTTTGTTTGTTGATATTTATTTTTGCTTTCTTCCCCAAAGGGTTCTTTATGCTAAGAAATTTAATTTCTTGATAGTGTCACTCCAAAGCAATGGATTGTCTGACCTTGGTACTTGTGTTTGCACTATACAGAAAGCATAAGTAGAAAGTAAAAACTGAAGGAAAATTTCTGTTGCATAAAAGTGAAATGATGGAGGTAATTATTGTTTATTACTCTCTCATTGCTTAGTAAACCTCAGTTTGCAGACGTAGTCACTTTCAAGTCTCTGGATCACGAATTAACCAGGTCCTGTGCCCCTCAGTACTTTTGTTATAGGATGTTGCCATGACATGAGTGATGTAGAGATGACAGCTGCTCACAAGTGGCTTCCTCTGTGTACTTCTGGTTAAAGCTGCTTCTGTGCTATGCAGAAGTAAGTTTGCAGGTTTTTCAAAATTGAATGCCTGTATCATCCATTTATCCAAGTTTCTAGTTACCTGTGTTGATTCTTCCTATACTGAGTAATGAGGAGTGTTCTGACATAAGAAGGAAATTGATGGTTACTGATCTGAGGCATGGTAGAGGTTTGAATAAGCTCTTTTCTGTAAGTATGGGAATCTGTGAGTTGTTGTGTGTGCATCCATCCCTTGTGCATCAGAAGGGGGGCAAAAAGATATGTTAAGTATTTGAGGAAATGGTCAGCTCTGACTTGGGAACAGCATCAGAAATCCTTTTTCTTTCTGGAATGTGCAGGCCATATACTGTCTACTTTTAACCAAGTCTTGGTAAGACCTGGGTGATAGAGGGAGATGGGTCTCAGTAGGGATGCCAACACTGAATTTCTAGTGAAGGTGATTAATAGGAAGCAGCACAGCAGAACCCTTACTTTAAAAAAAAAGAAAAGAAAAAGGCAAAAACAGCAGCATAAACCAGTATAAAAAACACAGGTACTTGGTATTTTAAGACAGTACTATTTTGAGGCAGTACCCTGAGATAAAGGCCAGTGCACAATACACACACTTTATGCTGCATGAAGAAAACAGACATCAGATATCTTTTTCAGCTTCCCCTAAGGTGCTTGCAGCTGTTCCTCTAGCCTTGAAGTATTTTAGTGATTTAAAGTGAATGCAGCTCATTTAGATATCCCCAACTCAGCTTTCAGTAGTTGCTGTGGATGCAGAGAACACACGTATTTCTCAAAAGCTGCCTCAGATCTTCAGATACTTTTTTTTGGTATTGAAACATTCAGCAGCTGCCCTAAACATTTTTTTTTTCTTTTTGTGGACAAATTCACAAATAATTGTAAGCTAGCACAGGAAAATCCAGAAATAGCACTGAGTGGTTTCTCTTTTTCTGTTCAACTACTTTTTAACGAGTAGGAAAAAGGAGGGGAACACAAAATATAGTGCTGCTATATGAAATACTACATCAGCTTTCCCCTGTGTTATATCAGTAACTTCATCAATGTTTTACTTTTCCAAACTGGTATATTAGAACATCCTTGTTACACCGTGTCCTTGGATGCACTTGAGGGGTCTACTTGACCCCTCCCCCCCAACTAAACATATAAGAAAGGTTACTCTAAGGAGCACTCCTTAAACCATTGCTGTCTGAGGAATCTGTGATAGATGACAAATAATGTTTTGATTTCAGCTGACTGATTAGGAACAAATACAGACTTGTGGAGGCACCATTCACTTCTCTGGCCGGGAGACACTAACTGCAGTAGTTCTCCTTGGGGTGCAGATCTGTCAATACATGGGAACTTAGTAGTTTAGTTCTTTAAGAAGCCCTCCAGCCATTTAGCTAAATAATGAAACAAAATCAATGTTTGCAGGTAGAGGGGGACTAAAAAGAAAGACCTTAAGCTGTGTAGAGGGGGGGATAAGTAAAACACTGTGTGTGGCTTAAAAGAATAAGGATCAAGGACATAAGAAAAAAGGTATGGAGAGAAGACATATTCAGGAACATGGGAATACATAAGAGTAAGTGTGTCTAAAGTGTGAGTAAGGAAAAGAAATTTTAAAAAAGAACTTCCTGGGGAAATAGCCTCCCTTCCTCTTGGCAGTGGTCCTCGATGTCACAAGGGAACTGGGAACAGCTTCTCTGGTGCTCTGCATGTTTAGCTGCTAAAATGGAGATTGGTTTCAAAGGTGTCTAACTTCATAGCTAGTCAGTACTTTATGATGCTGAAAACATTCTCACTGATGGGATTCCAAGGTATTTAATGGGCATTAGTTTTGAAGTTTGTTATGTTACTGAGGTAGTGGATACGAGCTGAAAAAGTGAATTCCGTTAATTGCTTGTTAAAGAGGTATGTGAATTACTTATGTTTTGTATTTTCTTACTTCTGGGAAGTGTTTCTGAAAGGAGTAAAAACATTTTGCCTTCAGGATTAATAGTCCTTTCTATATAACTTTATCCAGAACCAAACTCTGGAAGCATACCCTCTCTAGCAGCTCTAGCAGACCCCTTTGCCAACTCAACAAACACAAAATATCCACATCCCCCATAAACTGCCCCAAAGACATGTTCTACCTTCCTGCCTTTAACATTCTGGAGCATGTATTTACTATCCTTGTGAAAGGGATACTTGTGTGGTACAGGAATGTGCTGGTATTGTACAACCAAAAATTGTGTGAAAGCAATGTGTAGGTGTGTGTCTATTTATTAAAAAATCTCTGCAAATAGGTCCCTGACTTGCAATTCCCCCTGTTCTGCCAGTTCAGGGCTGCAATAGCAGCTTGCAGTTACTGTAAATTGTAGATTGTTTTCCTGTTTAGTATTCATGTTCTTAGGCAGCAAGGACAATATTTACATGTGGCTGCATAGCCTACAGAGATAAGCTGTTTGGGCAATCTGTAGATTCTGTATGAAAAGAAAAAGAAACTTCTGGGGATGAGTTGGACCAGGAGATTGAACTCTTTTCTTGGGAGATCTAACCCAGTGTTCCTTCTAATGTAAATACTCCTGATGCTTAGCACCTTCTCCTTCCTGCCATTCAAACTCTCCAGAGATGCTTTCTGCAGTCCTGTAAAGAGCCAGGAGGTGGGCAAGGTGTCTTTAATTAGTACAGATGATGTTTTATTTAACCATCCATCCTTATTTAACCATCCGTGTTGTTCTCTGACTGTGCCACAAGAATTGCACAAAGCTTCTCCTAACTGTAGGCGGTTGTTCATTTATTAATGTAAACACCATGTGCCTTGGATGTGTGAGCCCCAAAAATAAACTTGCAGGGTTAAAAATAGATCTCTGGGAGTACTGAGATGCTGCTTAATCAGAACCAGCTGCAAGCTGTCTAGAAAATATAAGTTACATGGAGCCAGATGGCTTTTGCCCTTTTTGCTTTAGACAGCATGTAATTTGGGTAACTACAGCTAAAGTAATATATTTTCCCAGTCAAACTGTTTGATAAACATATTTGTTTTGAACAGACACTTCCAATTAGAGAACCAGGAAAATGTTAATTTATTTTAATATTTCTCCACACCAAAGGAAGGTTGCGTAATACGAAACTCGAAGGCATGCACAATAACTGCTCACAGATGTATTTGGCAGGAGCTGGATTATGACTCTGCAGTTTTGTATAACAGGGCTCTTATTCTGAAAACAATCTTGCTGAAAGCAAGAGAAGAATGATTTAAATGAAATTAATGGCACGGTGGTCAATGGGACGTGTGTGAATTAGGTTTGCAGGGGTAAAGCGTTACACAAACAATAGGAAGTTTGTCAGAATGATACCTGGGAAGTGCACATCAAAACAACAGCCCATATGATTTCAGGAAGTGTTCCTGGCAGACCTTTTGCTTCACTGATGGTATTAAAGCACAAACCTATCCTGTGGCGTGGCAGTTTCCACAATTCACCATCCTGTTGTGGTGACCTGTGCTCAGACTGTATTTAGGAGTCTCAGTGACTGGTTTAGGGAGCAGGAAACTGAAGCTCCCATCTACTCTGATTTGGAACCATCAGGGATGGGGAATTCTGCGTTGTGAGAGGCTTGAAGGTAAGTATCTCAACCTGCTGTATCATCCTATCTCTAAAGGTCTGCTGATCTGCATCTGGAGGAGTGTAGTATGGAATTGCACAGCCTCCAGACCCCTCTATCTGTGTGCATATAAATAGCTAGTCAGTCTAGTAGTTACCCAAGTAGACTTGTGTTAAGATTATATGAAATGGGGGGGAGAAAGAGGTGGAATTTATTCAAGGAAGTGGCCTCAAAAAACCAAGCCGGACAAACCCGAAAAACAGTGGTCAGGATTTTAAGCAATGATGAATGGAGACTGTTGTGCAGAAGATCCAGAAGGGAGTCTTGGTTTAAGCAAAGGATTTTGGAAACCAGGATTGGTTGAGGTGCCTACTGTACAGGCAGGCGATACAGCTGGTGTGAAGCAGTCCCACTAAATGATTAAATTTCTCCGCATCCTTTGCTCACCTGTGTTTTACATTTTTTGTGATAGCTGGATTTAGTTAGGATCTTAATGTTCTATTGGTATTTTAGCCTTTTTCAGATTTAGCCCTATGTCCTGTTATTAAAGAAATAATTACAAGATCTGAATGAAATACCTTTCTCTCCACAAAAATTTTCTTCACATTCAGTGAAGATTTTTCTTCACAATTCAGTAAGGATTTTTCTTTCTCTGCTTCATCCAGTCTCCCAGAATTCCTCAACTTCAGTGTCTACCATGGTAATTGTCATCATCTAAATTTAAGCCTCCTATGAGAAATGGCATAAGAATTCCAGCCTGTCTCTGAAGGTAGCACTAGCTATCTTAACTAGATCAATGATGGGTGGGTAAGACCAAGATTTTTTTTCTCCTAAATGCAGAGCTGTCTGGAATTGGTGGTGTGGCATTCTCTCCTTGATGCTTAACTCTTTTGCACCTGTCGTGCACGTGAGTCATGAGATTTTTTTTTTTTTTTTTGAACTGCAGGAAATAGATTAATCAGTCTTCTTGTGGTCTGTAATTTTTTATACTAATTGATGTCAAGCAGACTTCTAGGTTACAAGCTTTTTTGGAGGCATTTCAGTATGAAAATAACTTTCAAAAGTTCTCTGAAAATGTGTTAATTTAATTTTTTTTTTTTTAAATAGACTTGTTTGGTCTGTTTGATCATTGGCTGGAACAACTAGTGATTTAAGAACTTGCAAAGCTATCTTTGCCTGAACATGATTGCAGGTTCAATTTACAAGTGGATCTTAAAATAGCAGCACTTGTAGTCAGGTTCTAAGATGTTCTAAGTTGAAATCAAATTATAGGAATTTACTAGTTTTTGACAGCAGAAGTGATAAAGCTGTGCAGATGAATTTTAAGTAGCTATATACATGACATGCAATCTTAAACTGATGAATGTCTGGATATAGACCATTCTAGCTGCAGGAAAAGCTCTGTGATGATTTCATTTCTCCAGGCTGTCTCACTTAAATATTTTGTCAGTGACCTAAAAGTGGTTCCCAGTGTATTTACCATAGGATAATTATGACCCACTCTTAAAACAGGAGAGCAAGAAAGGAAGGGGAAATGAAATCATTTGAGCTTTTTGCTTGGGATTTCAGAATTTCCCTTATTAAGAATATGGTAGAGGAGAGAGATAATTCCTTGCATATCAACTCCTTATCTTCCTTTCCCATTTTTATGATAAAAAGATTAAGATTAGGCTTAGCTTTCTGTTGATTGTGCTCTTCAGCAGATCTGAATTGGTACAAGCAAAAAAAAGGATGATTTTCTAGTGAATATATCTGCTGTAAAATGTTTGTGCCACAGGAGATGGTTATTTTTAAGGGAAGTCAGAACAAGAAGAGATGATTCTGACCAGAGTTAGAACCAATAATTCTCTTCTTAATTGGGTGATTTTACTCTCACTTTTAAAAATTCTAGTAACTTTCTTCTCAAGTATGAGAAGTACATGGAGTATCTAAATGTTTCACTTAAGAGGCATGACAAGAAAGAATTCTTATTCTAGCATTTTTAGCATGCATTTCTGCTGGAACAACTCAACTTCATTAAAGTTCAGCAATAATTTTTGGTTGAACTGGTTTTCAGTTGTTTGGCATTATCGAGTTAGTTTTTACTTAAATCCCAGTCTGACACTCATCATGTTATGATGTTTTCAGCAGGATTCTGTTTTAGAAGTGGTTGCTCTCTCTTACTGGTCTTGAACTCAGTGTTCATTTCCCTCTGGCAGAGATCTCTGAGCATAGTGGTACCTAAGCACTTTCTTTGAATGCCACTGATCCATTACAGCAATCAGATTACAATTAGTAGTTTAAACATCAGGGCTTTGATAATTAGGTACATTTGGACTGAAATACCCTTGGAAGCATTTGCAGGAGCAGCTCAAGAGACAGCCTTTTGGGGATTGAAGTTGTGAAAAAAAAAAGAAAAAAAGTTGTGATGAAGGAGTGAAGACAGGCTTGGAGGAGGCACTGCTGCCCTGGCTTGCAGGATTTCTTATTAGCTGAATTGAATGAACTCATTACCAGCTTTAAGAAGTTACAGATTTGCTTACTGTGAAATACTCAGTACCTCCCAAGCATTTAGTTATCCATTGAGTTTTCTTCCTTGTTCCACTGTAGCAGAGCCCAATCTTTTTTGTGTTTTTAAGTGGGGGTTTTTCAGCCATGGCTGCAAAAGTGTAAAGGCAACTGAACCTGAGAGAGCTGGACTTTAATTGTCCAGTACTCTGATCATGTCCTTGGACCTGGTCCTTAAGGGCATAGTTTAGTAGTTAGATTATGATGTTGGTCAAAGTTTGGACTGGATGATCTTGGAGGTCTCTTCCAACCTAAAACATTCTGTGATTCTGTGATTCTAGGATTCTGTGTCCATAGACCTCTGTGTTTAGTTCAGATTTCTTTCTTCTTGCTGTGCACAGCCTGGTAGTTACTGTTAGCAAGGTAGTCTTGGTGTTTCCTGTAAATGATGGAGAATTTTAGATTATGCCTTCTTGAGTTTTTGCATGAAAGTAAATTAACATATTTCTTTGTAATGTTTAAGATTGTTTTGTGCCTAGATACAGTCTCACAGATTTCGTATAGTGCACGACTCTTTATATTTTAAAAATAAAACCTGTATTGTTCTGGAAAATGCTAAATTTATTTCCTATATAAAAATAAATATTCACATATGCGGATATGCCTGTTTATTATGACAGTTTCTAGGTTTAACTGGAAATCTCTCCCTTTTAGTAGTGGTTTAAAAACACATCCTTGTCCCCCTTTTGACACTACCACCTGAAAAAACCCAATAGCTCTATTAAAGAAAAATATATCCAAATTTAGTAATTTAAATGCAGTGAAATGCAGTGAATTGAAAAGAGGTTCTAAAATGCCTTATACTGTGTGTATTAAACCTTTCCAGGTTTTTCTGCATATTAGCACTTCCAAGGTCTTTGGACTTGGAGAGGTAACTCAAAATGTTACTTTGCACTAACTAGAGTTGCAGTGCTTTAGTTAAATTCTGCTAAATTCTATTCAGAGTGCTTTCAAAATCAGTTTCCTTAATTCAATTTATATTCATTAATTTTGGAAGTGAACTGAGCTGCACGAAATTAATTTAACCCTGAGTGAGTACCAAGAATCAGGCTGAGCTAGTTTAACCCCTCTTCCTTAAAAGTCAATCTAGATAGTTTTGATATATATTTATTTTCCTCTTAATTTCTCCTTTATTTAAGATGAAATTTCTAAAAATGTTTGTTTGTGTTTTGTTTTTCTTTGTTTGTTTGGTTGGTTTTTGTTTGGTTTTTTCTTTTGGTTTGGTTTGGTTTGGTTTTTTTTGAGGGCTGGCCTTTTTGGGTTTTTTTGTATTGTTTTAAACCCACTGATTTACCATAGACAAAAGCTTTTGCTCATCCAAGGTTGTCTGTTACTTTGTGTCTCAGGAAATCCCCCCTAAGTGAAACCTGTAAAATTACTCTGCTGTAGCCTCACTGCAAAACCATCCTAAGCTTCTAGAACCTGAACTTCAGTTCAGGTTGTAATTCATAACCTGAATCAATTGTCAGAACAACCTGTAAGTGCAACTAAGAGCTTCCAAATCTTTCCATCTTTTGGCAATAGGAGTTTAAGCTGAAGTGCTCCAGAAGAGCATTTTTCACTGCCCTAATAGACATGGCAGAGCACTGGGAATATCAGGGCTTGCCTGAAGTGCTTGTTTCGTTGGGACTGTGTAAGATATGTCTTTTTTACAACTTCCCCAACCCCCTTCATTTAAATGTGCATATATAACAAGATTTTCCAGTTCCTTAAAGTGGTTTGCATTTTCCTTGGAGGTAGACCACAACCATATTTGTGAATCACTGGAGAGCTGGATCCTTTTGTTTTTCCCCTGATGTTGTAGCTGAACACAGAACAGTTTCACAACCTCTCTGAAAGCTGACTTCAATTTGTAAATCACTGTCAGACCTCGTGTAGCCCCCTCTTCCTGAATGTCAACTATGATTTACGGTTCCTTGAGTAGGTTATGCCACTTATTCCTTGAAAGGTGTAGGCATTGCAGGTCTTCCATGTTACAGTTCCTATTGGTAGTAGATGTGGTAGAGGAAGCTCTAGAAGAAGCTCTAGAAGAAGAGCATGTAGCAGAAGAGGATCTGCTGGAAGTTGTCCCTTCTTAGTTGTGTTTAATTTTTCAAGTAATTCTTATTTATAATAAGAACTGTGAGATGTGTGTGTTTGGTTGGTTGGTTGGTGTTTGACAAAAGCCAACGCTGCTGTCAGTTTGCAAAACCCCAGTGATTTCTGTGGCCATGAGGGGGCAGGGTGAGCCAGAACAACTGGAGGGCTACAAGTGACTACTGGTGGCTGGGGGTGGTGGGGAGAACTGTGTTGGTCTTATCAGATCTATCACTGATGGAATAGGAAATTTGAACCTGAGTCTTGTCCCATGAATTTAATCAAATGTGACTGATGAGATTTATGTTTCATACAACTATTGTGCAAGCAGGAGAATAAACAATTCTAATGTTTCCTTACATTCCTTTCATGATGATGGCCACACTAAGGCTTTCAAAAGAGCATTGTCATATCATACCCAATCCTGCTGCATTTTAGAGTAAACACGAGTGAAATTAAATCTATCTTGGCTTTTTTTAGGAGGTAAAAATCAGATACGGTCTTCTCATTGGCATCTTTTTCTGATCTACAGAATGTCAGTATTTGCAAGGGAGAGAACCCATTGTATCTGTTCATGGTTAGTGACCACAAGCCAGATGAAACAAGTTGGTCTCAGACTGGTTCTTAGAAGAGGGATGGCATTTTATAATATTTGGTAATATGATCCCTCCCATGTAGTATTCCTTTTGAGGTATACTCTTATCTGGGTGCTTTTTGCTATCTTTTCTTACAACCTTTAAAGTGCTCAGTGTCCCTTTTTGTGTCTGAAAGGAAGATGATTTTAAGAGAGAGTTTGCTGAGGAACTTCTGCACCATTTAACACAATAAATTAAAATTAAGGAAAAGACAAAAAATATCTGTGAGGTCCAATCAATGAAACCATTTTAGTATTAATTGGAGTGGATTTATAGCTATTAATTAGTATCTGAACTAATCAAGATTGGAATAATTTTTTTATTGTGTTTTATTGGAATACACATTTTTAGGCAATGAAAATAATGTTCTTCATACTTCTTCAATAGTGTTAAATATTTTAAATATGGAATGCTAAAAGAAATAGGTGCAGATTATTTCTTTGTTATCCCTGAGAACAAGGGTGTATGAAAAGAACAGAAAGAGGGAGGATTATCTCTTTCCCAGTCTTTTCGTATACCTCCTAAATACTTAAATTTTTAGTAACCCCATTATTTTGTTGGATATTTCGCTGCTTTCATCAACCCTATTGGTCTGTGTGAAAATAAAATTCAGTATGCACTCTGCAATAGTTTTTAGTGCTATATTGGATTATAAATGCATGCTCTTCACTGTGTATCTATATGAAGCTTACTGTGTTTGAATAAATAAGTACTTATTTCAGTCTTCCTCCCAGACAGAAGTAAAATGCCTCATGCATCTAATAGACTTCTTCTCTCTATTTACATAAAATATCTCTGGAAGGAAAGAAGTAAGAGGCTAAGGGATGGTTCATTTGAGCGAGAGATCAGTAATTGTACCCAACAGAAGGCTTTACCAGCCTCAAGTAACAATAAGACATAACTGAAACTCTCATCTTTCTTACATTAAACTTATTTTTTATATATATATATATTTAAACCTACTTTACATTATTGTGTAGTAGGCTTTTTCATTAAAAGTTTATATTATTTTGATGGATTTTCTAATATTATTTTGAAAACTATTGTTGCTACTTATCGGTTGAATGGAAGTATGAGCCCTGTTATTCCTTCTCTGATGACTGTATCCTTAGGTCTCTTTTCCAAGCTGCCACACTAATACATCTCTCTTTTTCCTGCCATGTTATAATGACTGTATTGAAGTGTCAGTGCAATCTTCTGTGTTCAGTATGTGTTCAAAAGATTTATTTGCATTTCGATCCTGAATAAATTAAAATAATTTTGTTGAAAATGGGTTCATAGGGCTTAAGTTTCCGTATCTTTTAATTCCTGCATACTTATATTCTAATCTACTAGAAAAGCAAACAATTTAAAGGTAAAAGAAGTGCAAGTGCTTCTTATATATGCATTCAGCATGTGTCTGGGGTGGCTGAAGATATAAAACTACTTATTAAGTTCAAAGTTACTAATACTCCTAATCAAAGCTCAAAATTCTTTATTTTGATAACTTTATTGATAGAAGATTTCTTTACCAAAAAAACCCCAAGACTTGTGGAGGTTAACTGTATAACAGTAGGCTGAATATGAGTTCACCAAAAGTTCATTTTCTTGTAGCTGGTGAAGTAGTGATGAAGTAATATGTATTTAAAATAACGATATTCAAATTTTACTCATAAGTGTGTCATTTATGTCAACTGTCTTTCTGGTATCTGCTGGATAGTTTTTGATTGACAAGTTCTTGGGTTATTTCAATGTGAATGTAGGATTGTGAGAAAGATGCTTTGCTCAATAAGCAATACTAATTTCCTGAAGCATTTTGTTTAAATTATATGTTCTCTTAAAATATCTACAACTAATGTAATGTACACTGAGTTTAGAGTTGATTTTTTGTTTTTTTAGAGTAATGAGATTCAGTCACAAAAGTATGTGATACGGGAACTGAGCAACACATGTTTTAGACAGTTTAATGTTTAGACATGAGTTTATTGTTCTCATCCAAACAATGGTTCCTTTTCATTTTTAGGTAAACTCAGAGACCCCAGAGTAGTGTTTTATAACAATCCAAAAGTTTTTCGGAATTTTCTTTATTTTGAAGATCTGGCAGAGTTAGACAACAAACTCAGTGGGAATCTAAGAAACCAGGAGAGCACAGTCTGAGACATTTAAGTTGAATATATAAATATTATATAAATTTATATATAACTTATAGAAATTCAAATATTCTAGTAGTTACTGGTTTTGGATAGTCTGAATGCATGGAATTAGTTAGCTCTGGAGGTATTATGCAGCATGGTGTTGGCCTAACAAATGTTTCAGGTGGCAGAGATGAGGTTTTCAATTAGAAGGTTCCACAATGGACCCCACAGAAACCAGCAGAAAAAAATCCTCCCTTTACTGGACAGGTGAGCTGACCCTGTAATGTAAGAGCAGAGGAGAAAATACCTTGTTAAAAAAAAAAAAAAAAGCCAAGGGGAAAAAGACTATGACCTTAGTAAAAGCTTAAGCCATTCTGAAGGGTTCAGGAGAGCAATTTGGGCACAACAATATGTTTGCATTTTCAAGAGGCCTTTTTGAAAAGGCAACAGAGAAGAATTTTAAGGAAACTAGGCCTGAAGTGGTATAGGAGGAAAAATTCTTTGTGAGATGAGTAGCTAAAGAAACTGGATAAAGGTAGGAAATAGGCAGATACAAATGGTAAGCTGTAGTAGATGCTGAAGGTCAGAAGGAAAGTCCTGCAGGGAGCTCTGCTGGGATGTATACTGTTGAGCATTTTATAATTAAGCCTGGAAGTGGGATGAGTTGTAAGGTAGGAAAGTTTGCTGGTAATACTAAGCTCTTTAGGTTTGTAAAGATGAGAGACAGCTATAATAATATGTATGCAAAGAAGCTGTATATCACAAGCCTGTGAAAATAAAAGATGATGCCTTCCCAATATGAGGCAGAGTGTTACAGAGCGGCAAAGAATATTCCAGATTATCCATGCTGCCGTGGCTGCAGATGTGTTAGTGGTAATGAATAACTGATAGCAGCCCTGCTGTGCTGAGAGGCAGTTACCTGACTCCTTAGCAGGTAAACTATATGGATAACTTGGTAAGAGAGAGCAGATTTCTGATGACTAAACCAGCATGGCAATCACACTTTTTGTTTTTGTTCCCATATTTTTAAATAAGCCGAGTAATTTACTTACCAGTAGCATGTGGAACGCAGTAGAATATAGGAAAGTGAAAACAAAAGGTCAGTACATTGCTGGTGTTCCCTCCCTGCCTCTCAGTGAACAGCCTCAGCTTCCTCCTCAGAGCTTTTTGCATCCTGCTGAGTTGTGTAACACAGAGCAGCAGTCCTTAGCAGGAATTGTGTAACAAGTATGAAAAACCTGGAAAAAGTACCTTACAGCATAGTTATTGTTGATAGGGCAATGCTCAGAGAGAGACATTAATAAAACAATAATTTCATTTGTGTTAGCTAAATGTGGCACTAACACCCAAACCTGGTCAGACCTTCTCTTGTGATTCTGTCTGGACCAGTTGATAACATATTCACCTTCTGATTTCTTTCAGTGCTCCCCAGCTGAAGGTTACTTTCCTCACAGCTCATTTGCATCCTGACAGTTTTATTTAGGATCACAAGCACCTTAGGATAATTTTTCTTAGGTGAATAAGGACTGTATGGAAAACAGATTAAAAAACACTGCAATTCAGAAGTGGTAGGATGCATGGAAGAGACAGTAAGTTCACACAGGTTTGTAGATTCTTCGTGCTGGATGTCCAGAAACTACTCAGTGAACTACTGAACTGGAGCTCTGCAAGCAACATATGATACCATCACTTTGTGATGAAGCAACTCCATTTGCACTCAGTTTGCAGAATTCTAGTGTCCAAAACCTTTTTTTTCCTTTAGTCCTAAGCAGTTCTTGAAAGCAGTGTGTTTCCTCTCATGACATCCCTAACCAAATGGAGACTTTCTGGTTACTTAGATGTTAGTTCTTCAAAAACATGTTGGAAGTTCTATCTGGACAGAGATTTAATAGCTTCCTTGGGGAGGAGCTACAGAGGAAGGTCAGTGGCCCAAAGTCACTAAGTTTAGCGAGGCCTTATTAGGCTTAACATTATAAAATCAAGATTTAGTAAATTACTTGGGTCAAAATTACTTCAAATTACAGGATATATGATTGTTTTGGTTTGGTTTGGTTTTTTTAAGATTGGAAACTATTTACATGCCTGTGTGATAAATTTCTGGTTCTGTAGAATGGGGTAGAATATATATGAATGATGTGGTTGAACAAAGGAGATTTTTGCATGAGGGTGCATTACTTCACATTACTGCACATAATGTAATCTAAAATATTTACGTGAGACAGAGAAGAAAGCATTTAGCTGGTAAGAAATACATGTGTATTTCGAATAGAAAACAAATAAGTTTAGCTCATAGTATTGTGTCATGCTAAATTCCTGTTCTTTCCCTAGCTATAGAAATTTGAATTTATCATGATGATCAGAATGGAGAGGAAGCCTGTAGAAAACAAGCTGCTACTTCCTTTTGAGGAATACTGAAATTCTATATTGAGTGATAAGTGTATGTGATATCTGTTTTAAAAAATACACAATGAACCCCACATATCTCTGTGACTGCAGTAAGTCTTATGATTTGTGACTGCAAAAAACTTC
This sequence comes from Florisuga fusca, assembly GCA_038090715.1. Classification (NCBI taxonomy): domain Eukaryota; kingdom Metazoa; phylum Chordata; class Aves; order Apodiformes; family Trochilidae; genus Florisuga; species Florisuga fusca. The sequence continues at coordinate 26,286,798 of JAAWXA010000002.1, forward strand.
TAAAGATAAAAAAAGAGACTTTTTGTTGCTGACATATCTTCAACAGTCATATTTGTGATTGGGGGTGAAATGACACTGGTGTGCTAATGATGACAGCTGATGTAAAGATGTAATGGAAGAAGTAGGATGAAGTATGGCTATTACATTAGAAGACTGCATGACTTCTGAATAGCAGTTAGTGAGGCAATGGTAATTTATCAAAAACATTTGAAATTTGAAGTCACTGTAGCTGAATTTATGAAAACAAAGATTTGGGAAGATGGTTGCTGGATTTGTCAACAGTTTTGTTAAATTGTGTGGATGTTTATAACAATCGTTTTCATCACCCTTTATCAAGACAATCTTAAAATTCAGACTGCTACTATTTTCCATTCAGAAATACAGAAAAACGTCACTGGAGTTACTAAGAGATAGGATATGATACTGTTCCTGACTGAAGGCCTTCTACGAAAGGGAAAATGTACAGGAACTTGTTCTTTTCCTCCCTTCCACCCCCAGCAGTTGACTGGGGACTGATAAACAGCTGGTTTTATTGCCCTCAGGCAATGCAAACTCAAGTTTGGTGTAGAGGGTGGAGGAATATGCTTCATTAGGTGGTCTTTTTTTAAGTCATTAAAGTAACATGGAAACTAGCCACAAAAGCTGCTAAGTTTATCTGAAGTAACACTTGCAGCTTTCTGGAAGCATGTGGCTGAGTAATAGTACAAAAATAGCAAGTTATTTTGAGGAAGAGCATATGTTCTGTAACAATGAGAAATTGGTATACAGATAAAAGAAATTACAGATCTAAATATAAATTTCAAATGAGAAAGAGCTGTGACTTAGTTCCATAAACTCTTCTATAGATGCAGCCATTAAAAGTTGTTTAATGCTTTTTCTCCTAACACAGTTATTTAAAGCATCATCCTCATTGATACACTGCTGTACTGCCTTCAAGGTGCACATTTTGTAGCCTGTAAAAGTTCAGATAATAGGCACTTTTAGTATTGGTGGGCACACTGATACACAGGGTACCATACAGCGATAATTGCAGGCTTTTTTTTTTCTTCTTCTTCTTTCAAGAAAGGTAAATTGCAGAGCTGTGCCATTTGCTTACTATTTAGAGACACTGACAACCAAATGCAGCCATCTCTTGTTAGAATTCAAAATGAAGACAATGTTGGAAGAGATTCTGGGGTTACTTGAGAAGGCTGTTAGGTGCATGTGATCAGACACTGGGAGACATTTCCAGTACAATCACTTGTGAAATGTCATTCAAAAATCTCCATGCTTCAGCAAATAATGGCAAAGTTCATTAAGGAAAAAAAAATATATATATGAAGTACTGCTTTGAGAATTAAAACCTTCCTCCATAGAAGTCACTCCATTTCATGGCAGAGATTAGTTTCTTTACAAAAAAAAAGTGAAGAGTGCAAGGTGGCACCAAGTCCCCCAAAATCTCTACATTTCGACGATTCTTCTGCTTTTTATCTTTAAGCTTCTTCTTAAAAAATTAGAGATTGGCATACGTAAAAGAAGAACAAGAGATTAGAAGATTAAGCTGCAGTAAGATTCGGAATAAGTGGGACCTGAGGCTTTGCTAAATAACATCAATGTAGGGCTGTGCTGTTCATCAAGCTTGGCATAGGGTAAAGCTGACTGAGTAGACTGAGTTTTGAAAGCTTCAAGAGTAATTATGTAAATAAAATCTTTTTATTGTTAAAAATTTACTTTTTAGGAGTTATTAGCTTGGAAACATTAGACCTTAGGACAATCTTGGCAAGGCAAAAATCAGTCCTCATTTGATTTGTGAGGTTTTGTTTTGTCTTGTTTTGTTTTGTCTTGTCTTGTTTTTTCCTTTTATGAACAGCATGTACTTCAAAACTCTACATGCTACTTTCTGTCATTTTGTTGTCTATAAGACAGATGTGCTCATGGAGGACTTTTCTTTGTGAAGAGGAGGGAGTGTTGGCAAAGCAGAAGCGTACAGAATTTAGCAGGAAAAAACAAGGAAAGGCTAAAAGAATTCAGCTGGTGTTACACATACAATCACTGAATATGTATATATGGATTTTCACTATTTTTCTTTCTGTCTCCCTCTCTCTTAATCATTGAGTAATCAGCTCGATTTGATTTGTATCTTTACAAGCTACCTGTGCTGCTGTTGCTGTGGAGAAACAAGGAATAAAAGGAAGATTCCAAAAGTGAATTAGAAAATTATTGAGAAATTAGGAGAAAAGAGAAAAAAAAGAATACTTGAAAGGTTTACCTCTGTTGTTTTTTTTTGAGATATTTTCTCTGTAATAGTGAAAATATGAGACAAAGTAAATATAGTAACTTTAGCTGCTACATTTACAATTGCCTGAAAACAGGTTATTTTCCTCTGAGCCAGCAGGCATCTCTGTATCTGAAGTAGTGTCAAAAAAAGGAAGGTAGGAGACAAGATAGTCTTTCTACTGTTAAAACTTTAATACATGAATGTGTATGTGGTGTTTGGAGTTGTATTCTAGTAGTACAAGACAGAGTGAAAAAAATCCTGGTAAATTTGAGGATCTTTGTGTGTATCTGGAATCCATTCCATTGGCACTTACTGGTACATGCTGCAGTTCCTGTCTGGGCTATGTAGCTGGTTTTAGTTTTTGTGAAAATACTTATGCAGAGGAGCAGCAGATGCATGTCCATATCTCATCCAAAGAGACATTTCAGATGCAGGTTATAAACTTAAGAATGAGAGGTAAAAAGGCAACAAGGCAGGAAAATACTAAAATAACAGTAGCCACTGAAGATGTGAAATCTGGGTGAGAGTCGTCCTGTTGAGTTCTTGTGGGCAAAAATCAGAAGCTGGAGTTTGCTCTCTTGACCATTTTGATACCAGGGTTTGGAGAGAAAGCAGAAGATACTTTTCTTGGATAAGGGGGAGCAAGGTGTTTTATATGGTGTTTCCTTTGTTGAAAGGCTCCTTGTACTCTGTTTTCCTTGTTTATTCTTGTGATTTTTTTAAATTTTTCATACAAAATGCTCCTCATTTGGAGCTCTGTGCATCCATACCATATGTTAAAAATGTGATGAAGAATAGTTGTAGAGCCTATTCAGCAACACTTGTCCTTTATCTCCCTCAACACCCACACAGAAATAACAACAGACTGCTATCCTCTGTACCGTTTTTCCCTTCTGCAAATGTAAAATTCCCAGTTGTATCAGTTCAGTGTTCTTCAAATTGTTCAGGTATTTTTTAAAAAAATTGTTTATTTTTTATTTTTCTGACTCACAGCTCAAGGTCTTTTTTAGGTTCTTAAATGCTGGACTGTGATATCTGTAATACATAGGCTAAAAGTTGAAATCTAAAATTTTGAAGACTAAAGGTGAATACAAAAAAAATCTTGAGTTTTGTTAAGTAATTCTGTAAGCACTTCATGTACCAAATCTGTAAAAAGTTTTTGCCATTTTACAGATTTTCAGTATGTCATCTAGAAGTTAAGGGAACTTTTAGAAGGGTCTTGGAAGCCAACGTTGGCTTTTTTGACCTTGGCTGAAATGTTTAGATCTCGATGAGAAATCATCTCCAGTTGGACTCATACATACTAGTATCTTGGCTTATTTCCATAGTTGCTGTGTACTCTGAAATGTGCCTATCGAGAGGGCAAAAAATTATATCCTGTCTGATATAATCTTATTTAAAGTTTTTTCCCTCTTAGCATCCCATGGCAGTCATTTGTAGCAGTGGGATCGTAAACAGCCGCTAGTGCTTGATTTGTCTTCTTTCACACTGAGAATAAAGCACCTAGAATGTATTATGATGTACAATGTGTGTGTAAGCATGGAGAAGACAGAGCTGTGTCAAGAAATGTTACGGAAGGTGACTGTTACCATTTTGTGTGCAAGTGTCCATGGACAGAGATGGGAGCTCATGATTTCCATTGCACAAGCATGTTGCAAATGAAATACTGCTGTATGTTAGAAAATCATGCTTTAGTTGTTTGGTCTGGTCCATAAGGTGCTGATGTCTCTGTGTTTTGATCAGTGTATGTAAGAAAAATTGCAAAAAGGCATGTTTTAAAATTAATAGTAAATTTCGCTTTAAGAGTTTGATTTCAAATGTTTAATCCTTGTGCCACTTCGCAAATGTCACTTTGTTCATCAGGTTTTTTGATATCAACTGCAAACAATGGCCCAGATTACATAAGCAAAGGTGATGGTGTATTAGATCACAAGAGAAAACTTTAGCTAGGAAAAGAACCTTAGGAAGTACTTTGGAAGTTCCACCATGGTAGTGGTCTTCTCACACAGTGAGGTGCCACAATGTAAGAAAAGATTTCTACAAAATAAAGTTTCTTTTCTTGCTACAGACCATGAGTAACATAAGAACCAAGAGAGACCCCCTTTGTGGCTCCCTCATGGAGTGGGCAGTTTTGAACATTCCTGGAGTGATTCCATCCAGGAACAGCTTGAGGGACCTCTAAAAACAGTGATCCAGGCACAGGTTACATTTGTCTTCTAGACTCTGAGAAGTAGATTTGCTCTTGCATAACCTGAAACAAGATAAAGAGGGTTCTTGTTTAATTTAGTGCTTGCTTAGTCTCAAAATCTTGCATGATAAGCAGCCTCAAGGTGGTCCTAAAAAGGGCAGCTGGAGTGGATCCTGGTGCAATGGGATTAAATCTCAGGCTTTCCTCTGTTGGAGCTCTTGGGCTCAGGAAGGGCAACTGCAGGCAGCGCTGCCTGGACTCCAGGAACGGGAAGAATGGAAGAGTTTTGCCATTGAAAAAAACTTCCCAGGAAACCAAAATGCTCTGAATACCTGAGGGCTACACTGTAGTCTGTGGTAGACACATTGGGATGTGCAGCCCTATCATTTTAACATTGATTAGGAGATTTTTCAGCCCATTGAATAGACCAAACCTTTCAGTTATAAAAGGTCAGTTTTGAAAAGATGCTATTTCTGGTTATGTCTGTTTTTAGATTCTGCTGTTGTGGTTGTTGGGTTTGTTTTGTTTTGTTTTGTTTTCTTTCCCCCCCACCCCACCCCACCCTTTAGGCAAAGATTTTTTAAAGAAACATCTTAGGGAAATGAAACAAGCTGTCCAAATTTGTAAAAGTTGCACTTCCTCAAGGAATTTCAGTAATGCATAACAAATGATGTAAATGAGGATTGGAACAGATCAGTTATTTTTATTCATTTTTATTTTAAATAAGGAGAAATGTAATGATTTCTCAAGAGAGCGAGGAAGATTTTTACAAATTGGCTTGATACTTGCATAGTTGACAGTTCCACAGAGGCTGTTTAGTAAGTAAATACGTAAGAAATTAATGGAACTATTGTAAGGTCTTTTGCACTGTCAAGCTACAGCAAATGCAGCTTGGCAATGTCCAGCTTTGTAACTGAGTAACTGGGAAGATGTAAGAAGAATGCTATTCCAGTTGTCCTGCTGTGGGAGAGGATGGTGGGTTATGTGTTGATAGACTTCTGCTGGGTACCCTGAAAGTTCTTACAGCTTCTCTGATGTGTGAGATGGGCAATTGCTACTGATGGAAGAAAGACAGAGATAAATGTGAGAGAAAGTGAATTATGAGAGTGTTTCTGCCGGGTGATGGCAAGGTCATGCTTTCCAGAAAGCAAGAGAGCTTCTGCAGGCTGCTGGCTTGGGCAGTGTTGCAGAGGGAGGGATGCAGAGAGGGCAGATCTTTGAGCCTCCCTCAGATTTTTGGTGTGGGTTTTTATGGTAGGGAGAGAAGTTAAACATTGATTTAGTTTATTAGTTATGTGAAGTACTTGAACCAACCAAAACTGTGTATTATTTGCACAGTAAATCTTCAGTGTATTTGAAAAATGCCAAAGCAAGGCAGTGAGTAAACCATGAGACCACAAATATAAACTCAGGCTATTTCTGTGGCTTAGCTTTAACCAGCTTATCTGTTTGTTTTGTGTTATTTTAATGCACAAAAACCAAAGCAAGATGTCTTTTTTTTTTTTTCCAAATAATGTTGCTAAAAGTGGGAATTATTTGTGCTTAAAGGAGCTTACTAAATTAGGACACCGAGACTGTGTTAATTCTTTCAGTTCCTTTTACATGTGGTGTTAAACTTTGTATTTTAAAAGAAAATAATGCTTAGCAATAAAACTGTAATATGAAATAAATTACAGAGAACCAGATTATTACCTGACATGAAGTAGACAGTGCGCATATAAAAATGTGTGGACAGGCTTTGAAACAAAAATTAAACATATTTAAACTGTGTAATTTTAAACTCTTCTTAATCTTGATCACTTTCATATGTATGAAGTAACTGTAAGATACTGGTATTTTATTAGAGAGGATCCCATATTCCTGTACAGATGTATAAACGCCTGCACAGTGGTTAAAACACAGGTCCAGAAGGATCTCAGTGCTCTTCCAGAGCTACTGAGAAGTTGATAGATTTGTGCTTTCTCACCTTTGATGTACTGAGTACAGTTCAGTGAGGTGTGTGCTGCCAGAGTAATCAGCAAGTGAGTGGTGAGGGTGATGGGAACCGTGGGCTATGGCAGGAAATCACATCCAGCACTCAATTTCCTACTGGAAGGGATCTCTGCCTTGAGACAGCTGGGAGCAGGAACTGAACATAGTGCTGGTAATTGCAGGTGGAGAGTGAGTCAGATTTGTTTCAGAATCAGTACCTGTATGGGCAAGAATGTGGTCTGCATAACTGAGTCTGAACCTTTTGTGTTTACTATTGCATTTTGAAAGAGTGCAGGCAGCAGGGGGGGTTTGTTGTTGTTTTGTTTATTTTTTTGTTTTTAGTTTTCTTTGGTTTTGTTTGTTTTGTTTATTTGGTTGTCCTTACTTTGTGTAGTTTGGTATTCAGTGGTGCATAATGCGTTTTGGCTTGTAGTTTACAATAAATTTTGCTGTCTGTAGGCAGCAAAGGCAGATAGATCAAATCAATTGGGTGAGCTGACTGTTGTTATAACAGCTAGTTTATTCTTCCATCCCTACTACCTATAACATTTTGCATTTTATCAGCATCAGTTCAAAGCAGAAAAGCTACTCTTATCTAAGCAGCTTTCATATTTTTTTTTTTCCTCTCTAAGTAAGCAGGTGTTATTACTGCTTGGATGTTGTACCTAGTATCTTGCTGTGTCTGTAGGTATTGGTGTGGCTTTTTTTTTTTTTTTTTTTTTTTTTTTTACCCACAGAGTTAGGTACTGTTGTAAGAAGTGGGAGGGAATAACAGAACCAGCTAGTTGACTAACCACTTCCCTTCATTGTTACTTTTAATATCAGAACAGCCTTGCTAGCTTTCTTAAACCACCATGAGTTACATAAATGAGACCATGTGCACGCTAACTGGTAAGTTCTTTTCATTTAACATCTAAATTGGAAATGTTTCCCTGTCACTGATATTTAAATAAGATGTGTTGCTTTAGGAATGATTTAAAAAATAGCTTTACAAAATAATAAAAAATAATGTGTTGTTTATAATTTAAAAAAATCTAGACACATACCTGCCTTAGCAGCAAATGTCATGCTGTGTCAGAAGGGTATATTCCCTTGATAATCACATTCTAACTACCAAAATAATAATAATCATAACAGCTGAAAAATCAACACAAGCCCATAATGTCTGAAAGGTGGTTTAATTGCTGGTTTTGAGTTACCTGAAAAATGAGCTTTGATGTCTCTCCCAAGTGCTGTATCTCATTCTGTGCTGTCCTTCCCAGCCTGGAGCCATCTCTATCGGTTGCTGTTAGTAGTGGAAGATTCTTGTTTCATAGTTTCTGTGGCAGGTTCTATTAGTAATAACCATTACAGTTAATTATAGACTAAATAAATGAATATGCATCATTAGTCTCACTTCTAAATACACTGCATTACCTGAAGTGCAGTATTCTTACAGCAGAGATGGTTTTACAGTTGCTGTGCTTACAGACCTGTCAGTCAGCAGTAATGGCTGGATGATGTTCAAGCTTGGTGTCTCAGCAGCAGTGCAATTGAAGGTTCTAGCCTGTGTTTGCTTATCTGAAGGGGGCTTTGATTCATACTATGTAGCCAAAGTTGTAATAAGGATTTCGTTTGTGACAGCTATTTCTTTTTGTCTTACCTACAATGCATCTATGATGTGGCTAAATGTGCCCGTCCCTGGGTATGCCACTGCAGAATCTGTTTCATAGCATTGTCCATTTAGTGGGATGGGCTGCCTTGGGTTATCAGTATTTATCCTGACTAAATAGCTTTAATTGAAATGTATTAGCAGTCTTTAATGACACCTTTCCTTGCAAAACCACCCTCAAAACCAAACCAAACAAACAAACCCCAGTAATGGGTGTTTTTCTTAGGGAATGCATAATTAGAATTTGGATAATTCATTTTAGGTTCTTCATTCAAGACACAATGTCAAAAACTTAATTCATATTATTTTATTGCAAGTCCTGTAGTGGCATTGATACCTTTTAATTTCTACAATGTGTTTGCAAAGTGACGTCTGTTTTCTGATCACTTTTAAATGACAAATGTTTTGTGAGTTTAATGAGGTTGATAAAATTCAGGTTTTGAATTAACTATATGTATATTCTCATAATGAAAAACAGAAGTAATTCCAATTGAATTTTTCAGAAGAAAACATGGTGAACTATGGAAAACTCGGATAGGAGAGGCCTTATACCTTATGCTTGCCAGACAGTCTTGCCCTGAAATATGGGTATACTGTAATAGAAAGGCTTTCACAAAACTTATCTTTAACACCAATGTTTTTTGGAGAGGACTCAGGGAAAAAATCCAGTAAGTCCTGTAAGGAAAAAAAAAAAAATCTAACAGTAGTGAATAAGTTACAGAGTGATAATAGCTGCAGAAGGTGTTGCTTTTTGAGGCCATCCATGTGCCTCATCTGAGCAGCCTGAAGGTAATTGGCAATAATTTATTCTTACTGAAGTGATAAAATAAGGTTGTTTTGCAGACATCTTAAGTCTTGATATTGCCCTCTGCTTCTTTGCACCAAAGTTTATTATTATTACTCTTTTACCTAGTTCCCCAGCTACAAGAGATCCTCTTGGAATTCTTCCAATTTTTCTCTCATTCATATCACTAGAAAATCTGTGACAAGATACCCATGAGTGAGGGATTTGGTCAACGCTACTTTTGTTTGCAACTGAACAGGAATTATTCAAATATATGATCATCCCAGGTTTCGTGAAAGCAAACAAGCCAGTGAAACAAAACCAACCTTATCCTTCCACCCCCCTCCACATGCCCCTGAGCAACACAACTGCAGCAGCATGCAGTCCAAGAGGAGATGCAGGAGAAGCTCCTGGGTGTTTGCCCTGATGTCTAGTGAAGGCAAACCCGCAGTGGGAGCATGAGTTAAATTCTCTTTCTGTGTCCCAGCTGCCATTATTGGGAACCTAACACTCTGTTTTACACTCTGTCAGACCTGGCAGAAATCATTCTATGGATTCAAAAGTTATTGTGAAGAGGGCTTAACGGATAAGTTTCATTTCCTTAGGAAACCATGCTAAAAATAAGCTTGCAGCTCTTCTGTGTGCAGAGGAAAATTTGTTGAATGTTAGTACCAACTTTATTGCAAAATGAGAGGCAAATGTGATTGTTTTAAAAAGACATTTCAACCAAATAGTGTGGGGGACCTGTTGTTTAATGTTTAAAGTATTGGGTTGTCCATACTTTTTCCTCTTCTCTACAGCGCTCAGGTGTTATTTGTTCCTGTGTCCATCTCTTTTTGGTCTTAAAAGAAGACATCATAGATTAGAAGGTTAATATTTAGTTACCTGTGTTATCAGAGCCTAATGTCTGGGCCCCCAAAGCTGTCCAGTGTTTCAGACCAGTGTTCCCAAGCCAGCATTCCTATCTCAAAGCAACTGTTGTATTATCCATTCCAAAATTTGTGGTGTTAATAGTTAGAATAATTGTAGACTTGTTCATATTAACTGTTAAGTCGTCTGTCACTGAAATCAGTGAATTTCATTGAAATTAAATACTAGGAGGAAGAATTATTTCAAGCCAAGAAAACTAGTTTTTTGACATCTGTCTCCAAGTATAGCTTGCTGTTAGTTTTCCTTCTCTAGTTCATTTTTTTTCTTTTGCAGTTAATTGTAAGTAAAAGGGTAAATGTAAAATAATTCCAGGATGACTTTTTTCTGTGTCATTTTTGTCCTGTGCAGTAGTTAACATTACCAAAAAGGTTGTGGCACACCCCCCACCCCCTCCCAACTAATTTTTTCCAGTTTAAAACAGTACTGTTTTTGTATCCATAACATAAGTGAAATAAATAATGTTACAAAAAGGCAAGTCAGGTCTTAAAATCAAACTTTGGCCAGCAAATATTTAGCAATCAAAGTACTCTTCATTTACTGGGTTTTTCTTCTTATATTAAATATAATGAAAGTTCACATAGTGTATATGACTTCTGCTCTGAGTGGGAGGGTAAGTGGGGTAGTTTAAATAATGTTTATAAAATCTGATCATGTAATACTTCTGTAGGTGAAGAAGAAGGAGTGGTGAGGGAGGGTCTTTAATACTGCACTATATATAGTTGTTTCTGGAGACACATGGAAGAAATGAAGCTGCCTAGGATTTCACAGTTTATAGGAGAAAATACTTGGGAGCTTCATCGGAATGTCTCTGTGCAATTGCTACATTCCTTTGCTTCCTCTGTCTGTAATTTCTCTCTCCATCATAGGTAATTGGAATGTCCAGCCTGCGTTTGTCATCTGACGTAGTTACTGTGGAGAGCAAACGTGGACCACAACTAGAATTTTGTATCATTTCCATGGTGCACCTTTAGTGCCTGATTGCTTACAGGAAATGTAACTTTAGTTGTCTTTGGAATAAAGGTGGGAGTTGATACTTCCAAACACTTTCTTTCTTAATCCAAAAGGAATATTGTGCTTAAAAAGCCCAAATTAGTCAGATTTGGAGGTCTTGTAGCTAGTAGTACTAACCTTTTAAAGCTGCTCTGAACCTTCTAAGTTGTTTCCTCTACATCTCAGATAATGTCAGCACATCATTCTGGCTGTTTAAGTTTCAAGAGTTAATAGGGAATTTTGGATTATACAATTCAATGATTGATTTTGTTGATCCAGTTTTCTACCTGGCACTGGTGGAAGATGAAATGGAACAGAATTAGTTTTTATAGTATAGAGGAATTCTGTAGGAACTGAGTTGAAATTGTCAAATACCACTTTGAGAATATTTTAACAGAGGCTGGAAAACATTTGTCCTATTTGAGTTCCTGTTGAGAATGGCACTTCTTGTATGGTCAGTACTGGTAAGTCATTAATTCTCAAACATAGTTTCTTCATCATATGTTCTTGTATGAAGCGTGATCGTTGCATGCCTGCATTTGAAGTAGAGGAAGCAGGATAGTGTACAATGGAGTAAGAAAGCTTAAAAGGCCCTGTATGTACAGCTGGATTTGTGTACTGCTGCAGTGATACAGCAAATGCTGTCAATTATCCCTATGTCTACTCTTCAGTCCTGTTAACAATTTAAGAATTATGCTTTTCTTGCTAATTTGTTACTCTTAACTAAGTCTGTTACTAGTTCTCTCTTACTTCATTATTTATAACTACTTTTTTCTTTGTAAATGAAAACAATGCTGCTGCTGATTCTGTAATTTGTAATCCTGTTAATTGTAGATTTCTGTTAGGTTACTATTTGTCAAGTCTTCGTTGTGCAAAAGATTCTTACTGCTGTCATTTATTTAAGGAATTGTTGTGTCACTCCAGAGATTTCTTTTTCTTCCCTTCGTATGGGATCTATTTGCAAATTCCATGCATTTTGTACAGACAAATCAGACAAAAAGACAGCAAGACTTACTGTGTTGTTTTCATACAACAGAAAATATTCACTGAATAAATCATTTGGAAGTAGATTTGTTGAATAACTGTGAACAGCATTATTCATTTTATGTTTGGTATTATGATTCTAATTCCTTTCATATCTGTCTTCATAAGGAGAGGAGTGAAGAAAAAAGGTCCACAAGCAAACTATTTTGGGCAGATGAACACAGTATTTAAGAATAAACAAAACACTGAATTTTAAGGTGTGAGGTCATAAGTATGTTTTGGAGATTGCAGTCATTTTTTACTCTCTTACAGATGTCTGTTTGCAGATATTCTAGTAAGATTGCTAGCTTAGTCTAACATGATGATTTGAAAGGATGAACTTTCCTATCAAGACGTATAGCAAAGTGGGAGTACAATTTTGAAGTTATGCCAGGAGAATCTTTGACTGACAGATGAAGATTTTTTTTTTATAAATTTTTTCCCCTGTTGTAGTGTTTTCCCAGACTGAAGAAGATTTTAGACTGTGAACCAGATTTATCGTTTTATGTACTCACTTAGTCTGAATTGCTGCATTTAGAAATGTTACATACAGTTGAATGCTGTTTAGCTATAAACTGGCAAAAATGCTAAAGAATGTAATCTTTTCTCAGACATATATTTGTCTGAAAAGGCTGTGCAGTTGTTCATTAATGAATATTTATGGTTCATAATCAAAACCTTCTGCCTCTTAATGTCATTCACATCTACCAAGAATGCTCAGTGCAGAAGATTGAATTAGGAAAGCTACTTTATTTTCCAGGAAGGCATGACAAAACTTGGAGTATGCCTGCTAAAGATTGTTCTTCCTTAAGTTAGTTATCTCCTAATTAACTTAGGTTGTTTTGCATGCTTGAACACATCCTTGTAAACCAGAACAGATGTTTGGAAGCATGCATAGTATTTTACAAAACCATGTTTGGTGTCTTGAATTAACTCACAATCAGTTGACTTGAAAGGTGAAATAGGTAATGATTCCAGAATTTGACTGGAAAATGACATTTTATGTTATTACTATATGCCTCCTAAGCACATAGCCAATATTCTTGTGTAGCCTACAGGTTATGTGTGTGAAGAGAATAAACCAAACCTTCATTTCCAGAGTAACATGTTGCACATGTAGGTGGGATCCTCTCATTTTCGAAGAATACTCCTCTTGGAAGAAGCCTTCATTGTGATAATCTGTTCCTTCTGCAAAATAGCGTCCTAGACAGTGTCTTTTGTTTCATGAGATTATGTGAGGATGGATCTTGGTTATCTACTGTCTTACTTACAAGGAATTACATTACAGGGATGCAGGTTATGTGCATGCAAGTATCATATTTTAGTACATTTTCCATAAGACGCTGTAGTTTACACTTTCCATAAGACACAGAAGTTTATCTTTACAAACTATTTTCTTGTCTAGAATTTTTCTTTATTCCTATATAAAACAAAAAAAATCCCTCTCCATTATTATAAACTGAACCCTCCCAAATTAAAGACCAAAAAAACTCCAGACCTATGAGCAGTTGAAAAATACCTTTCATTTATGTGAAGCTTTTGCTGAAGCACAGTTTGAAGCACTTTGGATATAGTGCATTACTCAGCTGCTTTCTTGGGTGGTGAAGCTGCAACTTCCCTTGGGCCGTTCTAAATCTGACCTGGCTGAGGAAGCTCTATTTTTAAGACCAAAGTGCAGTACTGTACTCCTCAGGATGTTAGACTCTTCTTTCCATCCTATTTCAATGAAAATAAGTTGTATTTCACATACCTTACCTGCTTTCAGATTTGATTCAGCTGCTTCCAGCCACCATTCCCTAACCATTTATACTTCAGCAAATTTCATAATACAAATTCTGCACTTACACCCAGTAACAAGAGTAAGGCAATACATCCTTTTTAGGCAGATGCCAGTTTGCTCTTTCCATACTGCAAACAGCTGGAAGATGATTCTGTCTGCATCCTGAAATTACAGAAAGCTATGCTGGTACTATGCCCAAGCAAATAGAGCCTGTTCCTCAGCAGAAAGGGTTCAGTGCTGTCCTAATTGCAGTTAAACAGCTTTCAGTTTGCCCAGGAGGCAGGCAGAGCTTTATTTCACAGGCCTTCAGAGTGGTTAATGATATTTCCACTTAAATCCATGGCAACTCCTTCCTTCTGTACCCATTCAGGAACATGTGTGTATTTGTTGTTTCTGAATTTTGAATGAAGGCATAAAGACAATAATGGATAATCTTTAATTAGGCTTTAGAATGATGGCTAAAAATCATACTAGAAAAAAATATTTTTAGGTTTTGAATTTGTGAAGGTACGAGCAGTACAGGACAGTTCACATAGCACAGTGTGTAAGTAGCCTTTGCCTGGAACCTGCTGTCAAAATTGTGTCTCCTGAAGTTTGGCAGCAGAGTCATTTAACCTTCAACTTTGTTAGAGCCTCCACTCTTTTTTCCCCATGATGACTTATTCTCAGTCACAGTTATTCAAATATATATGTCCATTGTAAATAAAAACAGAAAAAACCCTATCTTGCCTAATTTTATTCTAAACAAAGAGCGTATTCCTGATATCTAAATATGCCTGGTCATTTGGAACTGGAGACTTTGGGATACTGGAAAAAAAAAGTCAATCTGTGTGAATTTAGACAACTACATTTGAAATAATCTCATGTATCTAATAAAAATTCAGTTGATTATTATAAAATCAGTTAAAATGACAGTGAAAGAACAGCCTCAGGTGTATGACTGTGCATTTTAAGGTGCTACATTTAATTTTTATGCAGAAGGGTTTTATATTTTAGAAAGTGATTAGCACCCTGGCTGTACTGCTTTCAGGAATTTTTTTTTTTAACAGTGCATAAGATTTCAAGATCTTGTTTAAACATTTGACCTACTTAGGAAAAAAGTTCTGATTAGCATCATGTAATATCCTCCCTCAGTTTTGGAAGTCTCTTTGGGTAATGTATTGTAGAGAAAAGTAATCTCATCTAGGAGCGTAAATGAACCCTATCACATTTTAAGATACAGATTATTTTTTCCCCTTCTCTTCCCTATGTCTAATTTAGTCCTCAGATGAAGCCCTGTTTAATGAATCCACAGTCAACTGGTGTGCTACACCAATAGCTTGATTCTGTTTGCATACAAATGCTTTTCTTCCTCGGCTGATTAAAAAGAATCCCTCCCTTTGAAGTCAGGTGGCACAAACAGAGCTGAACAAGTTGTTTGTTACAAAATTAAGCTTTGGATTATTACTCATTTTCTGAGTTCTGTAAAGCACTTCATACTTAGTGGGGCATACAACTGTGTCCTCATGGTGACTGGTTACTAAGGGCTGTGGTTGTAGTTTGTGCCTGGGGAAAGCTGGGAAAGCAGAAAGCATATTAGCAGTATCCTTCCATCCAGCCTGAAGTGGTGGCAAGTTAGCTTGGAAAGAACTCCATGGTTCCTTTATTTCTTCATCTGCCTTCCTGTGAAGGGGAGCATTTGTTAATGGGATAATAAGCATTCATCTGGGAATTGTCGAAGGAGACCCTAAATATTTCTCATTCCAAGAAGTCAATACCTACCAGAAAGATAGTGCATCCCTGAAGATGAATTTCAGCAGCAGATGTTGGCTGCTACTCCATTTCTTGCCTTGAATTTCAGAGCTGACAAAAGGAATAGCTGATGTCTTTTAAAAAAATATCAAAAAAGATAAAATCTTCTGTGCTTCTTCAACTGAGACTTATAAACCAGCTTTGGTGGATGAGACATGATTGTTACCACCAGAATTTTCCTGAGATGAGGATGGATAAATCCTATTTGTTGAGTAGATCATGTAAAGAGTCATAAGGATTTATATAATAAAATCTTGAAGTTTCCTTTTGTAATTAAAAGTAACCTTCACAGCTTTGTGGCCTAAAAGCTTATGAAGCTACCAGAGTACAAACTAAATTCTACTGCTTTGGAGTTCTGCCCAACACTGTGTAAGTGATGAACATGTTTAATACCAAAAGTTATACTGCAGGCTTGGCAAAATTGAGTAACAGAAAGTTAATGAAGTAAAATAAAATGCTGTCCTCATAGATCAAGAATATCACTTCACTCTTTGGTCTGTTTACAGTAATGGTTCCCAGTCTTCCCTGAATCGTGAATAACAATTCTGAATTAATAACACACTGTGGGCAGCCCTGTTCCCTGTCTCTGTGTTAAACTGATGTGCAACTTCACCATTTCCCCTGGGCACCCACAGGTCTTGGGTTTGTGTCCTGCTGACTAAGGTCTATCTCTCTCCTTTGCAGCATCAGCTTAAATATATTTCTGACGTGTTCAGTTCAGTGCCTACAAACTTTTTCCATAAATATTTTAATAATAAGAAAAACCTTCTTAATGAGACAGTTATTTCAATTTATAAGACTTTAAAAAGTTTTCCAGTGTTACGTACAATAGATTTTTTTATTATTGAGGAAGAAAATTCAAAGTTGCTTTGTTTGTACTTGAGGTGTAGCTGCATATTTGTGATGAAGAAATCCTTTTAAAGATTTCCAGATTGTGTTCTATATATTATGTTTCTGAGAGTCCTGTCTTACAGTTTTTTTACAGATTGTAGGTAGCAATCGTAGGTAGATTTGTTTTGCATTTTTTCCTTAAAGTTAGTTTGTGCACTGCCATGGAAAGAGTCAGACAGCAAATGTTTGAGATGCATTTTATCAGTCCTTCAGAGCTGTCTCACACCAAATGACTGGAAGCCTGCAGAGAAGGGGTTTTATTTCTTGTTTGCCCTCTTTCTCCTTCATTCCTCTCCCCGTATTAATGTAGATAAGGAATGCAGTACTTGATTACAGTTATTCATACATCTTAATGTGACATCTAAGTTTGACAAATACTTGTCTGCACTGTGCTTTATCTGCACTGAAATCCTGGAACAGTATTATGAGTTTGATCATTCACACCACAGACCCATTTCCTGCTTGGTAATGACAAAGAATGGAATATTCTTTCCTAAATAGGGCCATTCTGTCATTTCACTTTGTCTTAATAGTTTTTACCGTATTTAAAAATAACACTTTGGGCATAACTACTTATCTTCTATTCCCCAATCTAATGGCCTTTAATGGGAATTGTTATTGTAAATGACTGTTTGTAAACTTGACAGTGATCAATAAAAAAAAAAATCTTACCTGGTCTGGAGAAATAAAGGAGCACAATGCTACAACATTTTAAATAATATTAATTGTTTCATATTTATAATAAAAAAATATTCTGAACGATGCAAATGTTTCCTGGATTTTCCAAGATGGTTACTTCAGTGACATAATTTGTCATGTAGTAAAGCTGTGCATTTTCCTGAATAGATTGATTCAGTTCAAGCCACTAACATTAAAATACATGAATTGGTGTCCAGGATAAGTACTTCTGAACTGACTCTTGTGAAACCATCTACAGTAGTAGATGTGGTATCAGGCTTATCAGAGAAAATTTTTGTTTTCATGCTGTAGATAGAGATTTTTCTAAATGTGGATCCATGCAGCTATTGCAGCAATTTGATTTCTAAAGAACCCAAAACATTAGCACACGATTTCCATAATTATTTATCATAATGCCATTTTAATATTGAGAGTTGCAATTTGATAAAGTAATTTGCACAGCTCAGCAAGGGTTGAAATATTGTAAGAAACATCTCAGTGCAGCCAAACCCACTTATTTTTGATTTATTGGGGTTGCATAGTAAAAGATTCTGGTGAAAGCATGTAAAGTAACTGGAATTTACATGAAGGTTTTCTTTACACTGACTGTATCAAATTTGTTGCCTCTGGATTCACTGTGTGTGTGAGATGTCATTTTCATGCCCCACAGTATTTCGCAATATAACTTGTCTTTTTTAACATATTTTTCCTATGTTTTTTGAGTTCAGATTTTTAAAACACATGTTAAATCATAGTAAGTTATTTCAATGAAAATGAGTAATGTAAAAGGTAGATCACTATGATAACACTCTAGTTGTTTTGTAAATATTTTATTACTCAGGTATTTATTTGTAAGAACTCGAGATCTGAACTTTGTACAGATGGCTTTTTAATAACTTAAAACTTACTAAAAATCAGTAAACAAAACAGAAAGTATGCGTGATTGTGGCAACCCATGTTGCATTTTGTCTATGCACTTCGCTCTCTAAAGAATACACGTGAACATTTTACAGAATTATTTGTCACACAACTTTTTCTGTGCTAGCATTGTTAGGAGTAGCGAAAAAAAAGGGTTGAAAAGATACTTCCATAAAAGAAAGAGCATTTTTTTTTCTTGGAACCATGTATGTTTAATTTTCATATCTGTAATGATTACAGCATTCATCTAATTAGTGATTTTCTTCGTGTAGTTACGTACTTATCAAGTTCTTATTCCTGTCTCAACACAGATGCCAAAATGGTGGCTGGCTGTGATGCTTTTTATAAAGGCAATGATTTGCTTATGTCCCTTCAATGCAAAATGAGATCTAAAGTATTTGATTGTCAGTGTATGCCTTTTAAGTGTATGCTTAAAGTATTTTGCATGCATGTCTTGTCCTATTTGTTTTTCAGACCATCATAAACGCATAGTAGTAGAAGTGTGTAATGCAGAGAGAAATATTACTTTTGAAATAGGTATGCAATTATTTCATTACTTATGCAAATTTTGATCACATTTATTCTTTGGTCTGGCATCCTGACTGCATCTGTAGCATATTGCTGGCAATAAGTTTCTGTATCAAGTGGCTGTATTTCATTCTCCACATTGCCATTTCAGGTGCCTACAAAGTACTGGCAAAAAAAAAAAAAAAATCATAAATTATGAACAGTCTTCGACTTGTGGTGGCTTTTCAAGTCAGTGAGAAGAAACAAGGACAGTATGGAGTGTCACATAGTAAAAATACCTGCATATAGTCCCACAGCAAACAAATCTTTTGAATGGAGTCTCTGGCCACTCCAGAGGGACAGTAAGTCAGTCTGCAGCAAAATTAACCAAACTGTGCACAGATTAGACACTTGCAAAGAGCAAACTGTTCCTCTGGATGCAGAAATGGTCAAACACAACAGACCTTGTAGCTAAGATTATTTACAGATTATTTGTATATAGTTGAATATATTCTACAGCAATGGATCGTGCACACACTTAGAGAAGTCACGCAAGGCTACAAGTCAGCTGGGTTATACAGACCCATCAGAACCATGTTCTGAGGAGTCACATGCAATCTGGCAGAAGACTGCTGCAAGGACCCACCATCCAGCCCAGCAACTAATTGTNATTGTAAATGACTGTTTGTAAACTTGACAGTGATCAATAAAAAAAAAAATCTTACCTGGTCTGGAGAAATAAATGAGCACAATGCTACAACATTTTAAATAATATTAATTGTTTCATATTTATAATAAAAAAATATTCTGAACGATGCAAATGTTTCCTGGATTTTCCAAGATGGTTACTTCAGTGACATAATTTGTCATGTAGTAAAGCTGTGCATTTTCCTGAATAGATTGATTCAGTTCAAGCCACTAACATTAAAATACATGAATTGGTGTCCAGGATAAGTACTTCTGAACTGACTCTTGTGAAACCATCTACAGTAGTAGATGTGGTATCAGGCTTATCAGAGAAAATTTTTGTTTTCATGCTGTAGATAGAGATTTTTCTAAATGTGGATCCATGCAGCTATTGCAGCAATTTGATTTCTAAAGAACCCAAAACATTAGCACATGATTTCCATAATTATTTATCATAATGCCATTTTAATATTGAGAGTTGCAATTGGATAAAGTAATTTGCACAGCTCAGCAAGGGTTGAAATATTGTAAGAAACATCTCAGTGCAGCCAAGCTCACTTATTTTTGATCTATTGGGGTTGCATAGTACAAGATAAAGATTCTGGTGGAAGCATGTAAAGTAACTGGAATTTACATGAAGGTTTTCTTTACACTGACTGTATCAAATTTGTGTGCCTTTGCATTCACTGTGTGTGTGAGCTGTCATTTTTATGCCACCCAGTATTTTGCAATATAACTTGTCTTTTTTAACATATTTTTTTCTATGTTTTTTGAGTTCAGATTTTTAAAACACATGTTAAATCATAGTAAGTTATTTCAATGAAAATGAGTAATGTAAACGGTAGATGACTATGATAACACTCTAGTTGTTTTGTAAATATTTTATTACTCAGGTATTTATTTGTAAGAACTCGAGATCTGAACTTTGTACAGATGGCTTTTTAATAACTGAAAACTTACTAAAAAGTCAGTAAACAAAACAGAAAGTATGCGTGATTGTCTGTGGCAACCCATGTTGCATTTTGTCTATGCACTTCGCTCTCTAAAAAATACATGTGAACATTTTACAGAATTATTTGTCACACAACTTTTTTTGTGCTAGCATTGTTAGGAGTAGCGAAAGAAAAGGGTTGAAAAGATACTTCCATAAAAGAAAGAGAATTTTTTTATTTTGGAACCATGTATGTTTAATTTTCATATCTGTAATGATTACAGCATTCATCTAATCAGTGATTTTCTTCGTGTAGTTCCATACTTATCAAGTTCTTATTCCTGTCTCAACACAGATGCCAAAATGGTGGCTGGCTGTGATGCTTTTTATAAAGGCAATGATTTGCTTATGTCCCTTCAATGCAAAATGAGATCTAAAGTATTTGATTGTCAGTGTATGCCTTTTAAGTGTATGCTTAAAGTATTTTGCATGCATGTCTTGTCCTATTTGTTTTTCAGACCATCATAAACGCATAGTAGTAGAAGTGTGTAATGCAGAGAGAAATATTACTTTTGAAATAGGTATGCAATTATTTCATTACTTATGCAAATTTTGATCACATTTATTCTTTGGTCTGGCATCCTGACTGCATCTGTAGCATATGCTGGCAATAAGTTTCTGTATCAAGTGGCTGTATTTCATTCTCCACATTGCCATTTCAGGTGCCTACAAAGTACTGTCAAAAAAAAAAAATAAAATCATAAATTATGAACAGTCTTCGACTTGTGGTGGCTTTTCAAGTCAGTGAGAAGAAACAAGGACAGTATGGAGTGTCACATAGTAAAAATACCTGCATATAGTCCCACAGCAAACAAATCTTTTGAATGGAACAATTAGTTGCTGGGCTGGATGGTGGGTCCTTGCAGCAGTCTTCTGCCAGATTGCATGTGACTCCTCAGAACATGGTTCTGATGGGTCTCTATAACCCAGCTGACTTGTAGCCTTGCATGACTTCTCTAAGTGTGTGCACAATCCATTGCTGTAGAATATCTTCAACTATATACAAATAATCTGTAAATAATCTTAACTACAAGTACTGTTGTGTTTGACCATTTCTGCATCCAGGGGAACAGTTTGCTATTTGCAAGTGTCTGATCTGTGCACAGTTTGGTTAATTTTGCTGCAGACTGACTTACTGTCCCTCTGGAGTGGCCAGAGACTCCATTCAAAATTTTAATCAGGACATTGAAGCTGATGAGTTTTTCAAGGCACGGAAGAACCTGTCTAGGGGAGTCATTAGAACTGCCCAAAATTCCCATGTGCCAAGCACCTTTGGCAAATAGTCAAATCCTGAAGTATTTGCAAGTAGAGTTGCAAATAAGTCCTTTTATCTCACCTTTGTAGAGAACTACCTGGGGAGTTCCTGGAACACCCAGGGAATTAATGACTTACGTACACTGGTTGTGCACACAGGTGCAGCCCTGATACCAGCCTGCACCACAGTTAAAATACCTACAGTCCTGGAGAGAAGAGGAGGCAAGAAAAGCTGGATTATTTTTCCTCCAACCTCAGCAACAATCCATCCATTGTCTGGGAAGTAAAGCAAAAGTGCTGGAAGGCTGACATGTGTGAACAAGAAACTCCTAATAAAGACCAGACATAAACAAGAAGCCTGCAGAAGGCTGAAAGCAGTAACAGATGACTTTGGAAGAGTAGGGAGATGCTGGATTAGGAAAGCCAAAACTCACCTGGTGTTGAGTAAGAACAAGAGCAGGAGAAAGGCTTCTGCAGGTGTATCAGCTGCAAAAAGAAGGCTAGGGAAAATGTGAGCCCACTACTAAATGGCACCGGGAATCTGGTGAGAGAGAATATGGAAAAGGATGAGATACTCGATACCTTCTCCACCTCTGTCTTTGTTGATAGGACTGACCCTCAAGAATCTCAGCTTCATGGGATCAGTAAGAAGGTCTGGAGCACTGAAGAGTGACCCATCAACACTTGAACAAATTGAACACATGGAAGCCCATGGAAGGTGAAGAGATGTACCCAGGAGTATTTAGGGGGCTGGCCGATGTCCTTGTCAAGGCCACTCTTGCTTATCCTTGAAAGGCTGTTGTGTTTGGGAGAGGTTCCTGAGGATGGGGGGAAAGCAGACATCATTCCTGCCTTTTTGAAGGTCAGTATAGAGAACTACAGGCTGGTCATCTTCAACTTGATCCCTAGGAGGGTGATGGAGCAAATGATCCTGGATATTGCTTCTAAGCACATGAAGGCGAGTTGTGCTTGAGCAGCCTTTTGCAATGACATGACTGGCAAAATGGGTAAGGGGAAAGCAGTGAATGTTGTTTACCTTGCTTCAGTAAGGCTTTCAGCACTATCTCCTATAACACTCTCATGGATGAACTGATGAAGTATGGATAGATAGTGAGCAGGGATGTGGATGGCAAAGTGGCTGAGCTGCTGGGCTTGAACGGTTGTGATCTACAGCTCAAGGTCCAGCTGGAGGCCAGTTAACTAGTAGAGCATCCCAGAGGTTGGTAACTGGTACCAGTACTGCTTAAATGATTAATTAAGGACCCTGACAGGTTGAAGAAATGGATCAGCAGAAATCTTATGCAGGACTTTTGCATGTCTGTTGAAATTCAGCCTGGGAAGGAATAACCACATGCACCAAAGCTGGTTGCAGGCAAGCTGGTTGGAAAGCAATTTTGCAGAAAAAGATCTGGGGGTTCCAGTGGACAAACTGAACAGAAGCCAGCAGCATGTCTGAATTAGGCAGTTTGCTTCTGAGGTACACAGCTCCGTTTTGATAAGAGTTCAATACATGGTATTTTGAAAAACACTTTGAGATCTACGTCAGCAAATCTTTTTGAAAATATAGCCAAGACCCAAATATGTTGACTTATAAGTTGTTTTAGTCCCCTCAGTGGCTTTTTTTTTTTAATATTTAAATGAAATAAATAGCTATAAGCAGCTGTTGCAAGAGCTTAAAAATATGACCACTTTGAGGGAAATTAAGCTTTTTGATTCAGTCAGTTATAGTTCCCATTTCATTTCCTCCGTCAAGTATGATTCTCAGAAATTAATGTGTAAGAATGAATAGGTTTAACAGAAAACCAGTATTTGTTGGATGCTGCAAAAACAGATTAGTTTTATTAAGTGTGTCTTTCAAAGTCTGCTGCACTATGCAAGTTTCAGCTCAGCAGCAAAAGCCATGTCATTTGGATGCTCTCTATTATGGTGATACACTGGGATAAGGCTCACCTAAAATATAACTTCCCTAGCTCAAAGGTCAAATCCCATCTCCATGGACCTTATGGTGTGTACTATGGAGATTGTCTTTCCATCTTTCTGCACTTATTGAAAATTAAAACACTGTTGGGCATGTACTGCTTTCAGTCCAAGGTTCTCAGAGTAGCTGTGTCATGTGAATAACCCATGCCTTGTTTTAGCTGTCGTAACATCCTTCCACCCCTGCCCTTCACTTTAAAAAAATGGCAAAATGGGTAAGGGGAAAGCTGTGAATGTTGTTTACCTTGCTTCAGTAAGGCTTTCAGAATATATTTTCAGAAAAGTTTGAAGGATTTTGCTATATGCATGATAAAAGTGTTTAAGCAAAAGACTCATTAAAGTAGGAAAATATATAGACTGTAAAAACTGAGGTTTCAAAAAACCCCAACACACCCATGACACAGTGATTTTATGGAACAGTGGATGTGGAGTCACACACCATTAGATGTACCTCGGAAAGTAGATGTATCCTCCCAGGAACTGTTTTTTTGACAGTGCCACTAAAGAGAGAATTTATTCTCACCAGTGCCAAACCAGAGAGTTCAGCTTTTTGGTGGCAGGAATTTCTTTACCATTCAGGTTCTTTCACAGGAGCTTCCTAGAGCCTCTTGAATATGTAACTATAGCAGGAAAATACAGGGAAAATTAAAAACCGTATTCTTTTAAAAAGAAGGAAAAGATAATATGGGAAATGCTTAATGTGTGAAATAGCTGGGAGTTCTCTTTATGGAGGTTAAGGGAGTGACATTTGCATCTTTCCTGCCCTTTCCCTCTTGATGGCAGAAGTACGTGCAAAGCCCAAGTGTGAAAGAATGGCTGAGG
The DNA here is from genome assembly GCA_038090715.1 of Florisuga fusca. Lineage (NCBI taxonomy): Eukaryota > Metazoa > Chordata > Aves > Apodiformes > Trochilidae > Florisuga > Florisuga fusca. The sequence continues at coordinate 26,310,888 of JAAWXA010000002.1, forward strand.
ATTCCTGTGTCTTTCACAGAGCAACAAAGCAGTTCTTCAAAGACTTTTTCACACTCCAGTTTGGTTTCGAGTGAACTCCGATGAGGCTTACAGCTGGAAAAGTGTTTAAAGTTGATCTGATCTTATACAATTCTAAGATACATGAAAACAAACTGAGAAGGTTTCTGTATCTTGGAGAGGTTCTTGGGACTCCTTCAAGTTGTATGGCAAAACTGCCAACCCTATGGTGTTGTGCAGAAGTTGCAAAGTTCCTGCAGGACCCTGGGGGCCACACAGGGCTCACCTTCAGCAAGCTGAACAGACTTGGAGGCAGCCAAGGGTTCATAAATCAGTATCGTGGTGATGAGACACATTGTAGTTGTAAGGCTTTGTTTTTTCTTTTTTGTAATGATCAGTGTTTTCCAGCTCAGAAATTACTTGTTGTTTGAAGAAGCAATAGTCTAGGCTGAGTAAAATTCTAATTGAAAGGCTGACAAGTAAAGACCTGGTATATTGACTTGGCATGCTAACAGAGAATCCTCAGGGAACTGAAACAATACCAGATAGATTATTAGGGTTGTTAGATTTGGGAGTTGGACTGATGGAGGTGCTGGGTAGGCAAGGAGATCGGCTCAGAGGAGCAGTGTGATGGATCTGTGCTAGGAGTGAGGGGAATTTGCCTGCAAAAGGCCAGACTGGGAGAAAACTGGTCTGAAAAGCAAGGTGGTGACTCCAGGCAACATTTGTAGTGTAGCCCTTGGGTTCTTTTTTTCTACTGGAGAGATGTTGAAAAGGCACAGTGTGTTTCAAAGGGATTTTCTTATACATTTAAGGAGCTCATTTAAAAAAGGAATGAATTTTGTTTCAGAGGAAGCTGTAGATAATGTTCCATAAACAGAATTTGGAACCTTAATCACTGAAGAGGGGAAAAAATTATCATTAAAGCTTTTTGTTAAATGAGTAACATTAAGCCCTGATATAAAGGATACTAAGTAGCATATGAACACGTAATTAAATTTTTTGTCATAAAGCGCATAAGAACAGCAGCAAAATTAAAATGTCAGACAATCCTGATCTAAAGTTTTGTAAGCTAAAAGTATTTACTTTGTAGCCTCAACATCAGAGGCTTTTTATGTTTTTAAAAAGAATTTTATGTTGGTAAAATGTGTATATCCAAACTATGAAAATAAAGCCACGAAACAGTGCAGTTCTGATTTTTGCTTTTTCTGGCTTTTTTTTTTTTGTGGACAGCTGTTGAAATTCTTTATGGATAAGTGGCTTTATTTGTTCTGTTTTCTGGGCCTTTTTGTTTGTTCTGTTGGGGTTTTTTGTGGGTTTTATACTTCCAGGTTTTTTGTTTGTTTTGGTTGTTGGGTTTTTTGTTTCTTTTTGTTTTGCTTGTAGTTGCTTTTGGCTTTATTTTTTTCTTAAGGAGATGTAAATAAAGGAATGAAGCCTGCCTAGTGGTATATATAGTTTCTCTGAAACACCTATTATAATTTTTGTGATCTAAGTTATATATAGTAAATTGTAACTTTTGGCAAAAAATGAAACCTCAGTTTTTACAGTCTATATATTTTCCTACTTGAATGAGTCTTTTGCTTAAACACTTTTATCATGCATATAGCAAAATCCTTCAAACTTTTCTGAAAATATTTTCTCTCTGAGAGCTTATTTGAAGTTTATTTGAAGCTCAACGAGTTGGGATTGATTTAAAGACCTTTTATTGCTATTAAATATTTTGACAAATTATTACCAGTTTTATTCTGCTTAGCAGTGTATTGACAGATGTGAGAAAATGTTTCAATCTCAGAGAATTATTTTAAGGTAATAAAAGAATTGGAAAGACTTAGAGGTAATATCTTTGAAAATAGCACATTCAGGCTTCTCTGATACAGGAATGAACTGGATCTAGGGCTCCATGTGCAGATTGTATTGCAGGCATATTTCACTTATTCGTGATAATTTAAAAAGGGAATGAAAAAAATTTAAAAACCCCTTAAATTTGTGTGAACAACTCAGGATTTATAAAAAATACTATACTTGTTATTTTGTTTTTCTGTATGCTCTTATGTTACTTGAGCTAGACAGTGAAGTATTAGCCTAGAAGCCATGTTCTCATGAACATATTAATTATAGATCACACAATTATTTTTTATTTGAGAATCCTATTATTCTAAGATACCATTATTGAAAACTATGCTGAATTTGTGCCTAAAAGCTCTGTGAAGTCTAAAGCAGCTTCTGCAGACTGTTTTTTTTCCTGTTGATTGGTTGGTGTGCTTTCAGAATTATGAACATATCTAGTGAATCATACCAAAACTTTTGAGGAGCAATAGGAAGTAGCCTGCACAAACAGAATAAGAAATGGATTCTGCTTTGTCATGCTTGTGACATGTTTTGTTATGTGCAGTTGAGTTACTTCACTGCTGGAGAACATATTTAATGCTTTAAAGGATACACAGTTTACCTTTTTTTTCATCTTTGATGAAACTTTCAGTCCATGATGGCCCATATTTCAGAGCTGGAGAATTTGCTCTTTGTGTTACTTCCAATATTTTAGAAGTATTCTCTTACCAACTCATCTGAACCACAAAAAACTGTTCTTGTGTTAAGTGATGCCAACATGAAGTTAGTTGCATAGTTAGTTACCAGGTCCCTGTTGGCTTATAACAGATACAACATTGTTCCAACTCATCATCTGGTGGAAGGTTGTATCTGCAAAGAATTTATAATGTGAGTGGTCCATGAAGAAAGTAAGGCCTTGCTGCTTCCTAGCTCTGGACTGTGAGTACCACTGCTACTTCAGTGACAGCCTTGTGACCAGGTTACCTTTCCCTGACCTGGTAACCCTTACTTTACAGAAAAAATAGGGCAACTCAAGTGGACAAGCAAAAACTCTGTCTTTAATCAGTCAAGGAAAGTTTTCTTAATTCGTAAATGGTATTTGGAGGAATTCCTGCTGGACTGGGATTCTTTCACTAGGTGTATACCATGCCTGAGGAAAATAGTGGTATGAATGAATGAATGAAACTAGAAATACTTGCCTTAAACCCTGTAATTTATGTTTGTATACTCAAAGCCTGAAACACATTTGACACAGGTATTTTTAGCGGAATTAATGAAAGAAGGGCAGACAGAAGGTTGGAGTTAGCCTTTAAGAACAAAATGTATTCATCAGACACCAGAGGAAATGGTTTGATACAGTAGATTCAGTGGGCAGCAATGTGATATTAAGGGTTGGACTTGATGATCTCTGAGGTCCCTTCCAACCCGGCTAATTCTATGATTCTATGATTCTATGATATGAGTGAGGTGCAGTGGATTGGAGTCCAAAACTGGTAGCCACTGCTGTTGTTGGATGTGCCAAAAAAAAATCTTATAGAAAACTCTGAAAGGATGAACTTGGGGTCTTCTCAGCTTAACAAAGCTCCTGAAGCTTCTGATTTTTAAAATTTTAATTTATTTTTTTTTTTCTGTGACATACATAGAAATGTGTGCATTGTAATCTCTGTGACAAGTTTAGGGAAGTCTGTGCTGTGGGGTGCATAAAGTTTTATTTGCTTTAGCATTGCTTTAAGCAAACCCCACTGTGTGGTAATTGGCTGTGAACATTAGATACCTTTTCTCAGGTGGTAGCTCTATTAAACCATATAGTGAGAACAAGCTCAAAAGAGACAAGAAGCCTGTGTCTATTTGTGGAAATGGTGTTGCCAACAGAGCTGGCTTCCTGCTTGTGCAAGGTAGATAGTGTAAGAGCCTGTTAAATAAATACCTGTTGTTGTCTCATTATTGCTTCACAGTACAGTTTGCAAGATGCTAAAATAAGCCTTTTAAATTGTTCAGTTCTACCTGGGAGCTAAAGAAGAGTAGAAATCTCTCCTAGTGGTACAGAACGTAACAAAATGCAGTCTCATGCTTTTTAAGATTAAATATTTCTAAATTTATTTTTAATTTGAAAATACACAGGTTCTAATCCTAAATCAGCGTGGATTATAGTGACTAGCAAGCTTTTCACTGACTCTCATGAGCATTGTAGGAGCTGAAGTGGGATATCCAGCCTTGCAGAAGTAGCAAAGCTGAGTGAGATACTATAAAAGACTCCTGGAACATCCAGGTTCTCACATAACCACTTCCTCAAGCATCAACCTACTCTACCATCTTCAGTAATGAAGATCTTTTTGTAACATCTCATTTGTATGCTGTATTCTTCTTTCTTGAACTGACTCTCAAACCAAAAAATAATAAAAAAGTCATGGATATTAAACAGATTGCTTTCCTCTTTAAATAACTTCTCTTTCTTGTCCCTGTTCCATAGTCTGTGTCTTTAGACAGAATTAATTTTTTTTTCTCAATTTAACATAGAGGCCCACTCTAAAAGTTATAAGGAACCAGCCAAACCTAAACTAGGTCTGCCACTGTTTCTTTAATCTGTAATGCTGTTCTCCATCAACAATTATTCTGAATTTTTTTTGAGTTTTTTGGAGGCATGGGTGTTGGGTGTCTGAAACAGGGTCTTTCAGTGCTGTGGTTTTTTTCATTCTGGGTCCTGTTTCATAATGGGCAAACACTGGTTCCTTCTAAATTAAAGTGGTGTTCCTGTGAAATAAAGACAATGTTTGAGCATTTGTAACACCTTTTTGAAGTTCTGGCTTTACTGGGTGGCCACAGGGATTCAACAGGGTGTCCAGCAGCTTTCTGGGCTCTGGTGAATCTGTTGCTGATCTGTGATCCATGTAGCAGCAATCCCTACCTGATACACTATTCACAAGCGCTGTCTTTATTCCATGAATCAGGTGAAGAGGGAGGTTAGCCAAATCCCAGGAAAAGGGGCCTGATTGGGACAGTCAAAAGCAAGAAGAGGTTTTGAACGTTGATATTTGGAATGCTGTGAACCACTGTGGCTCAGGAAGAAGATGGTGCTGGGCCTTGGCCTGGTATGCAAATTCTTCTGAGCTTTTTGTTGCTGAGCTACAACAGGATTAAGAAACCTGAATCTCCCTCAGGCTTCTGTGTGCAAATTGTATCCATACTTTATTTGTCATTACAAGGAATACTCTGGTAAAGCGTTTTCCTGTTGCCAAGCCCCAAGTATAAATATGCAAACTTAAAATGTTAATGCCACTTAAATTTCATTTGGCATGGTGACACCTCAGACAGGATGTACAGAATCAGATTAAAGAGAGAAAGAATGACTGGAAAATGGCCTAACTGCTTTTTATATGCTTAGCTGCTGTTACCTGTAACTACAAACAGCAAGAAGACATGAACTACCATAATTTATTTTCCTGGATATTCTGAGGAATGAGGAAACCTAACTTTTTTCCCCTGTTAATTTGGTTTTTACTTGTTCTCACTGAGTAGAGTCTTGACGTGGTGCAGTCCCTTGGCTGCAGTGAAGTTCCTCACACACCAGACGCTGCTCAGCCTGAGAAGGGTGTTGGATCCTCGCCCTGTCCTCTCAAGTCTTCCTTATTTGATCTGACAGTAATTCTCTTCAGCCAGCTGTCCTTCTGCTCTGAAGCATGCCATCCTGACACCCTTCTTGGATATGGAGAAGGAGAGTCTCCAGTCTAACTCTGTTAATGCTGCTGTACTTTGAAAGCACTGGAGTCATACCAGCACCCTGGGCTACACAGGATGAGCGTGAGCTGAACTGGCAAAAAGAACCCCAAACCAAAACATGGAGATTTTTTTGCATATTTTGTTGCTGAGGCAAAAGACCAGTGTGGGGAAAGCAGAGAAAGGAGAAAGAGTTTATTGCTTTGAAAATGTCATGACTTCTTTCTTCCTACTTAAGCCAGTCTTTGCTTACCTCATAAAAGAAGCAGCAGCACAGTGTATGCCTTATGTGTATGTTCTAAATTGTGAATGTTATTTCTATTTGCTAAAAAAATCTGGCTGAAAAAGACATTTAGTTATAACATGCTGAACAAATACCAGTAAAAATAAATTAATAGGAGAAAAATGCTGAGGAAACTGCTCAAAATACTTACTTGAACTGTTTTATTTCCTACAGTTTATTGTGCAGCTATTTCTGATGCATGCTTTAGATTGTCCAATTCCATAATTTGGTATATATTTACTGTATATTTTTTTCCTTCCCCCTCCTCCCCAGCCCCTGACATGGGGCTATCAGTATTTTGTCATAATAGGAAACTGTAGAAACTTCACCTGGCTTCAGTTGCATGGATCCAAGGTAAGGTGCAAGCTTATTGTTTCTTTGTCAGTGAGAGATACTGATGTGACTATCCAGAAAAGAGGCCGTGTTGTGAAGTGTGCAATATCCTTGCCCTGTGTCTGTTAGACCTGCAAAGCTGAGGCTGTTCTCTATGATCTGTGTGAGGCTGTGCTCCCATATTGTCCGTCTAGCTGAGGAAGACATGTTTGAAGTGATAAAACAATGTGTTTCAAGGACCAGTGTTTTAGATACATACTGTTGTGGAAATTGAATAATCTAAATTTGTTAAACTTCTGGTTTTAAAACCAGGAACACAAGAAAAGGTATCTGCTTGCAAAACCCCTTGAACTAAGATTTACTTATGTAAAAAACGACCATAGTTTTTTTAATTGGAAGCTTGTTAGTGTGAAAGAAAACATGCTGAATGTATTTCTTAAATGTTTGAATATTCTTTTATGTAGAATTCATCAAAAGTAGGGTATATATGTAAATACTTAATTTCCAAGGGGTATTAGCCTAGTTTTTGAAGAGGAATTTTGTATTTCCAGCTGGGAAGATTAGTGTGTGTGTGTGTCTGTGTGTCTTTACACCTTGATGACCTGGAAATAGCAGCACAGATATACATGTGTGAGGGACATTGGCCCATGTAAATTTCCCTTAGGGAGTGAATGATTCAGTAGATACTAGAGGATACTCAAAGACAAATCTATACCCTTTTGGCTTTCCATTTGAAATTGGTTTTAGATGGTTTTCAAATCAGCTGCTGAGACTTCAGTTGTGTTCACTCTTGCAAAGTAGTCTGTATCACAGCTCCCTTACACTTGGGCAAACCTGTTAGACTTTGTCAGCTTAAGTCTGTTATCAGGAATTAGTCTTATATATAAGATTTTTATATGACTAGAAAAAGGCATTCATGTGCCTGTGCAAAGACCTTAGTCCTGCATTTTTTAATAGACTGTGGGGAATGTTTCTGTTGTGATGATTGCAATACCATGACTAAGCAGAAATTTGTAAATCAGCAACCTAGCTTTCCCTGCTGGGGCATGCACATACTCCTGACTATCTAGAAAATGGCAGTTCCTGCATTCCATTAAATATTTGAGAATTTTCCCCTGGGTGTTTGATTTTAATCTTTCTGGCTTGAGGCTTTCCCATGTTCTGTTGGCTTTCCTGTGTTCTGTTAGCTTTCTAGCAAACACATGACTGAAAGGAGTACAAGCTTTTCACTTGCCTCCTTGGCCTTAGCACAATTGCAGAAATACCAATAGATAAATAGGTGGGTTGGCATTTAAAAATGTATTTTGAGGATGTTTTGCAGCCCGTATGAGCTAGGAATCTTTTGCTGCAGTGTCGAAGTATTATATGTTTTATATACATATATATATATATATATATATTCACATGGCTTTATTTGTGAGGTCATGTGAAGTGTGTTTGAGAACATGATCACACAAAATTTACTCTTCAGTTGTCTGGACATCTATTGTAATACTAGATTAACTGAAGAGACATGTAGTTGTTTTGTATGAAGCTACTATTCACCCTTGTTCTCATTACAAAGAGATAAGTCTTAAGAGCCAGATAGGCATTCTGAAATGTAATTATCTTCAAATTTTTTTTGTTTGCTTCCAACAAAGATTTTATTTAATATGAAGAACAGGAATACAGAACCACCACTGATGTGGAAATCCTACCAAAAGGTCCTCTTGTACATAGAAAAGGAAGAACAAATTCTTTGTGAGAGAAAAATTTGTCAACAAAAATGGAGTACACCAAAGCATGATAGCAAACATCACAGAACTATGTATGCAGTAGGAAATACAAAGAGAGTTGTACAACACTAATTTAAACGTTTGACTTTGACCATGAACAGTCAGAAAATGTATTTATCTTTTTCTTAATACACTGTGCTGACAAATTACGTGAATTTACCTGCTCCTCAAAGAATCAGATATATTCCATGAACTGGTCTTGTTGGGATGGGGTAGTGACTTGTGTTCTTTGCAGCACTTCTTTACTGACATGGTCAGGTCTTGATGTTAAATAATTTTATACTGTATTTTTCATACCTTTAACATTAGGTTACATTTAAAACATCTTTACAATGTGTTTCTAGTGAGAAGCTGGTTGCAAAGGATGTGTGAACTGAATTTGCTGTTTTAAAATCTCAGAGTTGGCAAACTAACTTGGGAAATTAGAAGTAACATAGTGTCATGAAAAGTCTGAGTTATTAGCTCAGACTTGACCTAGTTCAAGAAGCAGGGGAAGGAGAAGGCTTGTCCATGTTATGCTATGTGAATGTAGCCTGGGATAGTAATGGAAGCAGTTGTTTCTCTGTAATATTTAAATTATACATTTTAACTGCAAAAATTGCAGTTATATCTGAATTATTTACATCACTTTTCTTTCAGCTTTCCTACTTCTTCCCTGTATGTGCAACAAAATTAGTAATTGAAGCGCACTTATTTTCTGCTTTGCCTTAGATACTGAGCTAGGTCAAAACCTGTGAAAACAATAAGCAGAATTCAACTTTGCACCCTGAAGGTTAAGGCAGTAAGCATTTTATTTAATCTTTCTCAGTGATAGAAAATATCAGAGCCCCAAGCAAACTGCCCTCTCCTGGGGTCTGGCTGCCTGGGCTCATTGCCAGTTTTGATAATGCAGTTGTTCAGTCTTCCAAAGTTGTAGTGAAAGCTTTTAGTAGAGGCCTCACTAGGATGTAGGAGGAATCTGAAGTTGGTTGATTGATTCTCAAGGAGTCTTTCTGGGCATCTTTCCTCTTCCATTAACGCTCACCCTTTTCAGTGGCAGAACTGGACCAGGATCAGTGTGCACCAGCTTCACAGAGTGTAGAGGAATTAAGAGGCCCAGATCAACAAAAGGGATTTGGCATTTTAGTCAGTGGGAGTCAGTTGCCCTGTTTATTGTGTCTCAGTTTCCTTGGTATTGAAGAAACACTTCTAAAGATTATGTGACATGAAGATAATCCAGGAAGGAGTAGCCTCTAATAACAGATAAGCAACGTGTAGGTCTGAGCTCAGGTAGAATGTTGGGCAATGAGGTCAGAAAGTATGGTTGTGACACCACAAGTATCTTAGATTTTATAATCACATTAACAGGTGATCCTTGTGTTAACAGCTTTGAAAACTATCAATTTTTGAGTGGAAAAAACACTACAGAGTCGCTAAATTGCTCTTAAAAAATCCTGATGATGTCCTTTCCCAGTATGTTCAGGCTGAGGTAGAGACCTAACCTTTGTAAAGGCTACACACTATTAGTTATCAGATTCAGCTTTTAATCCTAAGCATCCCTAACACAAATGCAGAATTCTGTGTGCATTATCACCCTAAAACCAAACCAACAGATTCTGAAGCTCTAATAAATTCTTTTAAAATCTCAGTCTTCTGTTTGCTTTTTTCATTCCTATAGGTTGATGTAGCCAAACTGATGTTCCTCTTGATGTTCTGTGAACTAAATTTCCTCCGAGGCATTGCTTTGTTATATAAGCCATATTTTAGCTCAGAGTGGATTTTTATATGCAAACTATAAGTCTCAGAAGCACACTTTGTTGACACCACTTTAAGTACAGTTGCACTGGCAGTAATAAATCTGCATTGGAAGAATCCACTAAACAATAAAATTATGGAAATTAAGACTATAGGAAGATTACTCATAAGCAAATGCCTGGGTATAAGCTTAGCATCTCCTTTGTGGCTCATGAATTTTATTAACATATGACAAACAATCCTGGCAGAAATCACAACAGAAATTAAGATCAAAGCCTAAACATAAACTAAAAGAAATGAAACATTTTCTGCTGATCAATTAGTGATTTGCTTTGCTGCCAGCCTGCAGGCATAAACGAAATAGGAAATTGCATTAGACTGCTTTTATAATCAGGAATAGAAATGTCACTTTTATGGCTAAAAAGAGAAAACTCATTGCATTTAACTCTGTATTGTTTTAAATTTTTTTTTCATTATTGTTATTTTTCATCATTCATATTCAGATTAGTTGTCTAATTTTAGGTGGACAATCAAGTGTCTAGTAAATGCCTGGGTACAGTTTGGTTTATATATACGTATCATCTTATACTGTGCAATAATCTCAGATGTTATCAGCCTAACAGCAAAAAGAATTTTTAATAATTAAATTGTTAGCAGGATTATTGCAGAGCACACTGACACACCAAACACACTTAATAGTAACTGTAAATAGTCTGTGAAGACTCACAGTAGGAATGAGATTAAAAGTGTAACAGCCTAAAACTGTATTTCCATTCTGTAGTTGGAACTGTCATTCATAGAATCAGGAATTAGCCGGGTTGGAAGGGACCTCAGAGATCATCTAGTCCAACCCTTGACCCACCGGAGCAGTTGCTAGACCATGGCACTGAGTGCCACATCCAGTCTTTTTTTAAATGTCTCCAGGGACGGAGAATCTACCACCTCACCGGGCAGCCCATTCCAATGCCTGATCACCCTCTCCGTGAAGAAATTCTTTCTAATATCCAACCTAAACCTCCCCTGGCACAACTTAAGACTGTGTCCTCTTGTCTTGTTGAAGGTCGTCTGTGAAAAGAGTCCAACTCCCACCTGGCTACAGCCTCCTTTCAGGGAGTTGTAGACAGCAATGAGGTCTCCCCTGAGCCTCCTCTTCTTCAGGCTGAACAGCCCCAGCTCTCTCAGCCTCTCCTCATAGGGCCTGTGCTCGAGTCCCTTCACCAGCCTGGTTGCCCTCCTTTGGACCTGTTCCAGGACCTCTACATCCTTCTTAAACTGAGGGGCCCAGAACTTTCTCCAGCATTCTTTTCTCCAGCATTGTTTGCCATTTATAGAGTACTGAGCCCTTTCTTTTCTGAATTCCATCAGCTTCTCTTGGTTGCTGAAGAACATTACAGCACAGGTGGAAGTGCACCCAGCAGAGCACAGAAGACACTTTCCCAATTGCCCTTTGCACACCCATGCTGCAATAGTGGTAAACACAAGTAGTAAGTGACAGTTGCTTTCACAATCTTACTTTTTCCTTTCTCAGAAGATATTTCACTGAAAGAAGCTGCACTGTTGAAAAGAAAGTGCTGTCCTTTCATGTAGGCAGTAATGTCAGTATGAGTTTTTAAACGAGACATATGGAGTTACACCCAATTACAAACAGTTGTGCTAATTTCCATAGCAGCAGGGAAGGACGAATAATGGGCATCTATCCCTTCTCATCTTCAGAATGAATATAGTGAGTTGTACTGGGTCTTATTTTTTCAAGTAGGAACTGAATGGAAGGAAAAATAATAGAGTGTATTCAGGCCCATGTAATTGGAAAGATTTTTATTTTTTCCTTCTCTTCCTAGGCTGTGGGTTGGCTTTTCTGCCCTCCTCACAGATAAAACAACAGAGAGGAAGGGAGAAAAAGGGTAAGTTATAAGTGTCTGTGGCTTAAAGTGTCATAAACCCACTCCTTTGCCATATAAAATTCTGTAGGTGAAACTGGATGTCACCATTAACTGCAGTCTCACTGCTGGTGTTTCCTGCTCTGTGCTGCCCTCCATCCTGCCACTGCCTCCCCTTCTGCCTCTTCCTTGAGCGTGTTTCTCCAAGAGCTGTTGCCTCCTTGCATTCTCTGCCCCTAAGTCCCCTTCCTTACTCTGATCTCAGCCACTGTACTGGTTTTCTGTCTCAGACAGAAAGCCCAGCTTGTCTGGCACGCTGCACGATGTCAGAACATGTTAGGAGAGGTTAATACCTAAGCTTTGTGCTGTGCTAGATGGGAGCTGATGGTGTGACTCGAGGTACAGAGACGTGGTAGTGATCAGAGGTCCTGAAACGTGGTGGTGGTTTGTGGCCCATGAAGCAGAGGTGCTGAGGTGCTTGGCTGAAGCAGGGGGGGAACTACAATCTGATGAGGCTTCACCAAATGGCACATCGTGCATGCACATTCAGGTTAGATTAATGGTTTGATTTTTAGGATGGGAAGGAATTTTCCTCTGAGTCATATTGGCAGGAACACGTGATGCTTTTCCCGTCCTTTACAGCATAGAACCTTGTTCAATTGCAAGGATCACTGAGTATTTTTCACCTCGTAACATTTCTGAAAGGCTACTCTGACCTTTGGTGGTTTTTTCTCTCCTCTCTTTCTTATTCTGCCTCGTGTCTTTCTCCCACTTCTGCTTTCTAGTGTACTGCTACTTGTGATGCTCATGGTCAGCTGTGTGAAAACTGTGGCACTTCAAAATGTTTGTTCAAAATGTTTGGAAGAATATGCTGGAAAAATTTAAAAGTCATTAGAATTTTTTTTTCTTTCTTTCTTTTAACATTCTGAAGGGCTGATAGTGGGTTGAGTGTGCACCAGCCTGGAATTAAACTTCTGTTAAAGTGATCTTTTTAGATGTGAAGAACTGAGTCAAGTGACCCAGGAGGTGTCTGTCTCACATTCCTGTTAGCTACTGTTAGGCTGTTTCTTGTTCTGTGGTTTGTCCTCTGAGGTGACTAACTTTTCCATGATCTGGAATGCCCTATAATGGAAGCAGAGGTATTTAAAATTGTATTTTGCATTTCATTCTGTTAACAAATAAAATTTAGCTGTCATAGTATCGATTTCCTTTACTGAGTTAGTCTTTGGATTTACTGAAGTGCTTGTGTAAATTCAAGTTGAGGAAAGGATGATACATCATATAATAAATCACAGAGTCACAGAATCATCTGGGTTAGAAAGGACCTCTGAGATCCTCAAGTTCAACCCTTAGGCCACTACCACTCTGGTTACCAGCCCATGGCACTGAGTGCCACATCAGTCTCTTTTTAAAAACCTCCAGGGACAGAGAATCCACCACCTCCCTGAGCAGCCCATTCCAATGCCTGATCACCCTTTTTGTAAAGATTTTTTTCCTAATATCCAACCTAAACTTCCCCTGGCAGAGCTTAAGTCCATCCCCTCTTGTCTTATTGTAGGCTGCCTGGGAGAAGTGACCAACCCCCCCTGGCTACACCCTCCTTTCAGGGAGTTGTAGAGAGTGATGAGGTCTCCCCTGAGCCTCCTCTTCTCCAGGCTGAACACCCCCAGCTCCCTCAGGCCTTCCTCACAGGACTTGTGCTGGAGTCCCTTCACAGCCTCCTTGCTCTTCTCTGGACCTGCTCCAGCACTTCAAATATCCTTCCTGAATATAGCACCTCAATATCCTTCCTTCCTTGATAAAAATTAAGGGCTACTGATTTTGAAGGTCTTATGAATAAGAGGAATGTAAGAATTAAGTTTCACACCCTTTTTTTTTTTTTGCAATTTAAAAAATCTGGTATATATATTTAGGAGTTGCTCCTGAGTTTGTAGGAAATGTCCTATAACATATACCAATCCATAATCTGTCATAAACCCTAGAATCCTAACAACTGTTGTAGTTGACTGTAATGTTCACTCTGCGTTTAGTAAAACCTTTTGAGTTTCATATTTCCTAACTGATCGTCAATAACGAGGGTCCCACATCGTACAGGGGTCACTTCTGCACCCATATCAGGAGATACTCCAATGGAGTTAGATCGTGCTTGTCAGAGGGCTTTGAAATCTAATTAGGCAATTATAGCTTAAACTCCATGGCTCAAAAATAAGCATAGCTCCACCTTTTCTGTGAGCTACATTCTGACAATGGAACCTACTGAGTGCATCCTGACTACAACAGGCAGTGCAGGTTTTGTTCATCAAGAACAAGAGTGATGCTGAAGTATGCTGTTACACTTCTTAAAATGTTACAGGCCACATTTTGAAAAATAGGTATTTATGTGTTCTGAATGTACGGTATACATGCAGTGTATATGGAAGCCACCTGTTTTGTGCAGACTGCCATTTATACTTGCAGATGGATTATTTTTTGTTATGAAGAACCTACAAGTTTAAAAGGGTGTTTCGCCCACTCCAATCAGGTCTTCAGAGAGGTTCACTTTAGAAAGTTAATGTTTTGCCTCTCAGGATACTTCTTAGCATATTTTTTAAAGCTTACATGGGTGCCAGGGTAAACCAGTGAAAAATCTTTGCTGAACCTTTGCTGTTAACACAGTGAACATTTAACACAGACAGCTTTCAGGTGTCCTTTTTTTTGTATTTTTGTAATATATTTATAAAATTGTTCTTCCCTTTGCTGGTGATCATGCAATTTTTACTGATTCTAATCACACTAATCTCTCTTTTCTCTAACGGTTCCTTTTAGATTCAGCTGAATGCATTACAAAAGCATATTTAGTTCTAAAAAAAAAGCACACAGAGGGACAGATATTAACTCATTCAGTGTTGTAAAGCTGTGACAGAATAACTGCAGTATCTGAGAGAAAGTAAAGTTGGGTTTGTTGTAGTTCTTCTTACTTAAGGTATCCTGTGAGTTTTAGTTATATAAAAGTGGTTTAGCCTTCTTCATTCTGCCCAAGTGCTCTGTTCACACAAGTGCACTATTCCTTTTGGGTATAGTAGCTTTTAAGTATTACATCATGTTGGATATAGTTGTGTGGATGACTTGATAGGAAATGAGTGCATCTTCAGCCTTAAGCAAAATCACCAAATAGCAGAAACCTACAGATGGTGCTTTAAATTAGTATTGATATGATATTGAAAAAAAAAATCTGGAGCACTGAGATTATTTTTATGGCTTCTCATTATCACCTAAAATCTGCAGAATTACAAAAAGAGATTTTCCTTTTTTTTCCCCTCTTCTTCTTAAAAACATCTCCACAAATAGTCTAAGGATGAGGTGCCCAGGTGGCCAAGAAAGCCAATAGCATCCTGGCTTGTATGAGAAATAGTGTGGCCACCTCAACTAGGGAAGTGGCTATGCCCCTGTACACAGCACTGGTGAGGTTGCACCTCAAATACGGGGTTCAGTTTTGGACCCCTCACTGTAACAGAAATATTGAGGTGCTGGAGAGAGTCCAGAGAAGGGCAACAAACCTGTTGAAGGTACTTGAGAAGGAGGCTTAGGGGAGACCTTATCACTCCCTACAACTGTCTCAAGGTATGGTGTAGTGGTGTGGGTCTTAGTTGCTTTTCCCAGGTAACAAGTGACAAGAGAAGAAGGAATCGTCTTGAGTGTTTCCAGGGGAGGTTTAGATTGGGTATTAGGAAAAAATATTCACAGGAAGAGTTGTAAAGGACCTGAAGAGGTTGCCCAGAGAAGTGTTTAAGTCACCATCTGGGGAGGTATTTAAAAGATGTGGTACTTAGGGAGATGGTTTAGTGGTGGACTTGGCAGTGTTAGGTTAACAGATGGACTTGATGATCTTAAGGGTCTTTCCCAACCTGCACAGCTCTGTGATTCTGTGAAATATCCATCTTATTAGGATGCTTTGATTTTAAATGATTAAAAACAGTTTTTAGTTTAGTCCTTCTTAAAGCTAGAGTTGCATGTGTTAATTCATATCCTCTGATGGACTAAGTCAAGTATTGTGGTGATGGCATTTCTTAAGCTTCTTAGGAATGAGTGAGGTGATGTTTACTAACTGGGATCTGTCCTGCTTAACTTTAAGCCTGCAGTGCAGGTTTTTTAGAGCTAAACATGCTATTGTAATGCATTCAGATGCATCAAAGATGCAGTTGCTTTTTCTTGTATGTTGAACTAAACAACACTCTAATTTTCCCCCCTCCTGAGAAAATTCACAAATATTTTCTCTTTCTAACTAGCTTTTCATATCCTATTGAAAATTTCATTCCCTCTAAAATGATGATCATGGAAATAAATTCTTGGCCTATCTCATCTTGCTTTGTTTTTTTTAAAGAGTTTAATGTATGGAAAAGGAAGAAAGAAGTCCTGACGTTTTGTGAGGACTCTTTCTGTAACTTTTAAATCCTTTTTCAAAGTCAAGTCATAATATGATAGTAATAAATTAAGAAAATGCCTGTTCTTTATGAGACTGTGCGTTTCATCATATTTGCATTTGAAAAATATTTGCTGCGTTAATATACTTTTGAAAAAAAAATCCGTTCTTTTTAAAGAACTCTTTTTAAAAATAGGAGAGTTTTTAAAAAAACCTCTCTTTTAAAAAACAGCTTTTTCAAAATGACCTCACTGAAGCCTATTGCTGCAAGTACAAAAGTGTTTGTTTGTTTGTTTAGTAGTTTCATCTCTGTGGCTTTTGGGACAGAGAGTTACTGTCAGACCTTAGGCTCTCTGGTTATTTCACGTAAGCTCACCCCAGGACAGCCTATGTTAGGTTTGCTGGCAGTGCTCTAGCTGCTTGGGCCACTGGTAAAAAAAAGGGGCAGCAATGCACTGCCACAGATCTAGGCACTGTTTTGAGAAGAAAAGCAAAGATATCATGGGCACAAAGTGTTTGTTGTTGTCTTCCTATTAATTCTGGAAAATACTTGTTGGAGATGAATGTGCCAGGCCTTGCAGCTGATCATTCTGGTTTTACTTCCACTGTTTTTATCCTTTGCCAAGATCTTAATATCCTAAAAGACAGATGAGATCTGCTCCTCTCTTTTCACGCCTGTAATGTTTGTCTGTCTGCATCTTTTCTTTCCAGCCACTTTGGAAGATCTGTCCTAAACTGATTTCCAGATGCTCCTCTGTGGTCTAAGTATCTCATGACTTCCTTCTCTTTATAGATCAACCTTAACTGCCTCCCTTACCTTAATTTGCTTTCTCTTTTCTTATGGTTGGGCAGTTTTCAATGCATGTATAAGTATTACTCAAGATTTCTATATAGCAAATAAAATAAAGCAAAATCAAATACTGCTTTGCCTTGAAAGTCTTCTCTGTTATACTAATGGTTAAGTGTGATCCTGTTTTTAATTTTTCTTTGCTGGTAGCGTGTTGCAGTAGACTAATGGCAAACAATGTGGTCTTTTTTACATGAAAAGGTCTCCATCCATGCACTACCTTCTTTTAAGGAAGGTCTTTCAATAGTGTCAGAAGTCTTTCTCTTGCTTACTCACCTGCCTGCTTTTGGATGGTGTCAGTATTCTTTTAGAAGTCATTCTAATACATTTGTATGCAATATTTTTTATTTTCCATTTTCCTCCAAAAGAAAATGGGTTAGATGCAGCCACAAGTCTATCCTTTTCAGGCAGTATATTTTCAGTACAGTCACCCTTCTGCCACCTTCCCTGAGAGCAGTAGCTGTGGTGATGGCAGAGCCAGGTGAACAGTTTGTAGTACTTCAGAGAAAACACAGATCCACGAGGAGCCCTGTATAATTTATGCACTCTGAAAAGTTGAATGATAGACTTCACAGGGATCTATCAATAAAAAGAAAAGAAGGAGGAGTAAGAGGAAGGGAATGTACTGTTCTTTAAAATAAAATTTAAAAATCCTTGCTTATGCACTAACTGGGATGAAGGCAACTGGTAAAACAGGAGGCACATTTCCTATCTGGTAGTCATAGATTGCCATAGGAACCATTAGTGTATCATTGCTTCTGTGAATGTTAATTGCCATTCCTAGTGTTGAATTAACAAGTATCAGAAACTACAAGCACATTACTTCAGTGTAACTGTAATTACTGTGACCTTGAAAAATGTGTTTGTTGGTGATTTTTTTCTTTTTTGCTGTGTTTTTATTGTTTGTTTTGTGGGTTTTTTGTCCTATTTCCCCCCTCCTCCACTCCCCAGTGTTTTTACAGTTTTGTTAATGCTGACCTTAGGACCATGAAAGCATATACAAAAATGAAATGAGGGAACCACTGCAATCATTCTTCCTGCTGCTGCCATCTCCTGGCTGGAACCGACCCCACATATGGCCAGGTTGCTTTTCCTTCTGTAGCAAGAGAAAGCTCAGACAGTACAGACCCATGTGTTC
Source organism: Florisuga fusca (assembly GCA_038090715.1). NCBI lineage: Eukaryota > Metazoa > Chordata > Aves > Apodiformes > Trochilidae > Florisuga > Florisuga fusca. Next base: position 26,328,815 of record JAAWXA010000002.1, read on the forward strand.
GAGAACTGAAGGCTGTACAGTATTTCCATACCATATGTACCGTGGGCAGTTGATGATCACGGTGTAAGTACAGCCACAGATAGTTAAATTATATTCCTTTATATACAGACGGCACAATGCTGTATTTTATTATATATCCAAATGGAAAAAAAAAATCTAGATCCTTCCATTTGTTTTTCATTGCTATAGTCTTTTCTTTGAGTGCAAATCCTGATCTCACAAAATGCTATCTGTACTTTTTCGTGTCGATGGTTCATCTTCCTATCAACAAACTTCTCCAGTTCATTCTGTAGAGAAGGTAATCTTTATCAAATATATATTTCTTGAATAAATATATCTAACCTTCTCTATATTTATACCTGGTGTGTAGGAGTGTTTTTTAGAACCAAATCCTGTCGAGGCAGATGTCTGGAACTTCCCTTGGTTTTATGTCAAAGACACATGGCTCATCTTGTCAACATTTGCTCCATACAATTTACATTAAGCAAGGAACTGGTCAGAAGTGGTTAGTTGCTAGAACTCCAAGTGGTATTCCTTCGGGAGGTTTCTTGTGCATATTAGCTATGGGATCACTATGGTTATATAAAGCAGCCACCTGGGTGCTAAGAAAAGCTAGAGTGACAGTGTTGCTTTAAAAAGAAATTAAGTTATATATTATTTAAGGGCCATACCAGAAAGTGTTTAATATTAAACTCCAGCAATGCTGGTGACAGTGAAAATGGTAAGAACAAATTACAAGTAATTAACATCAAGATAAATTAAAAAGTAACCTGGACATTATTGCTGCCCTCTCTCTTTAATTTGTCTCTCTTTTGCATAAAGTTTCAGAGATTTCTCTAGAGTTTCTCAAAAATGCAAAATTACTTTGAACTCACTGCCAGGTGCCCTAGTATTTGAAAATTCTATTTGAAGCACTTTGTGTGCAGCTATTTGGGTAAATTCCAAGGACCAGGTTAAGGTCCAGTGCAGAGTGCTGTCAGTGGTTGGTATTGGCTATAGCAAAGCTTCCAAGAAGTGGTATTTTCTTGAGATTAAAAGCTGATTTGTTGGTTTTTTTAATACTGTGAAGAAGTCATCCTTCTGAAGTGATTCTTCCCCTGTACTCAGTGCTGGTGAGGCCACACCTCGAGTACTGTGTCCAGTTCTGGGCCCCTCAGTTCAGGAAGGAGATTGAGGTGCTGGAGCAGGTCCAGAGAAGAGCAAGGAGGCTGTGAAGGGACTCGAGCACAGATCCTGTGAGGAAGGGCTGAGGCAGCTGGGGGTGTTCAGCCTGGAGAAGAGGAGGCTCAGGGGAGACCTCATCACTCTCTACAACTACCTGAAAGGAGGGTGTAGCCAGGTGGGGGTTGGTCTCTTTTCCCAGGCAACTATCAACAAGACAAGAGGGCATGGACTTAAGTTGTGCCGGGGGAGGTTTAGGTTGGATATTAGGAAAAAAATCTTTACAAAAAGGGTGATTAGGCATTGGAATGGGCTGCCCAGGGAGGTGGTGGATTCTCCGTCCCTGGAGGTTTTTAAAAAGAGACTGACCATTGGTCTGGTAACCACAGTGGTAGTGGATTAAAGGTTGGACTTGAGTATCTCAGAGGTCCTTTCCAACCCAGATGATTCTGTGATTCTGTTTCAAAAGAGGAGGGGAATGTTCTGGGCAGATCTTGCAAGCAGGAAGCTAAGAAGTCCACTTTGCCTTTGTAAGACTCCTAAACAACCTGTTGTGATTTCATAGTATTATCAGCTAGCTTGTTAGAAGCATAATATTTAGTTTTCATTTGACATAAATATTTATGAACATAATTTGTCCTTGATAGTGGCTATTAAACAATTTTTTGTATTAGTTTCAGTGGTGTTCTAAGTCAAAAGTGTTATGAATTTAATATCATGTTAATTTCTGTTCTCCAGAAAAGGAGAACAGTAATTATGGATGCTCTATGTGAAATGCTGATATTTTTTTACCTAGCTGTGGCTGTCTGAATAACACTGACATACAAAAACCCCATCATATTTATTAAGTGTCTCAGGATTTAATTGTTTGATTTTGATACCAAGATGGTTTCTATACTGTCTCAATAATTCTATCTAATAGAAGATTTCCAGATATTAAGAAACACTGTGTTTCAGGTCTGTAGAATTGTGGTCCAGAAAATTAACTGCATTTTTTTTTCATTCTTCTTTTGAGGAAGTGGTCATCCTGAGTTATGAAAGGGAGTGGTACAGACTATAAAATTAAGTCACCTTAATAAAATTTAGTGGTGCAGGCTGAGAACTGAAGCATCAAACGTTACCTAATACTTTGCCCTGAATTTGTCACAGTGAAGTGACGAGTCTGGTAGTGTAACTAGAGCTGCAGATTATCGTCCTTTGTTACAATAACGTGAGGGGGTATTGAAGGTTTTCCTCATGCTTACCAGGATGTCTTAATGGTTCAAGCTGGTCAGTTGTTGCTTTAGTTTGACAGGCTTATTGAGTATTTCTGCTGTGGTTTTGCCTTCTCATTTCTTATGATACTACTGTAAATGCATTGGGAGAAGGCTGCTGCCCCGTGAGACTGCTGTTACCCAGCTGCTGTTCTTCACTGATGTGTGGCTGAGGAACACTGGGAGTGATCAAGAGAGGTAACACAAGTTAAATTTTGTCATCCTTTCAAAAACAGTTTGAGTGGAGCCAGCTCAGGGTAGGTGACCACCTGCCTGACCTCTCATCTCTTAAGATCCAGCCTGTGGGGGAACAGGCAGTGCATCTTGCTGCCAAAAGTGCCAGGGGACAGAAAACTCACCCTCCAGTCCACATCAGTCACTGCTTTTCAGGCTGTCTGGTTAAGTGGGAACAGCAGCCAGGAGGGAGAAGAATGAAAAAAAAAAACAAAACAAAAAACAACCAACCAACCCTCTGCAGAGCACAAGGAGATCTCTGTCCAGAGCAGTGCACAGAGATCTGTACAGAGTCTGCAAAGCCCTTGGGAAGGGGGCACGCACCACAAAACTTTCCATAACCATCCCGAATCAACCACCTGAATAGAAATTTCATGGGATGGCTGAGCTGCATGGCTGTTTCTGCCTTACGGGTCCCTCTGCTGGCCTTACTACTCCACTGAGTATTTTCAAGGAAGGTTCAGTTTGTCCTTCTGTGTGTTACCATCATTAGTGCTGCAGGGGTGGTGAGAACAAACCCCAGCTTGCAGCTCCTCAATCTTCTCTCTATGTTTGGGTCCCTGGTAGTGCTGCAGAGCCTTTTGGGACCAGGGAGGAAAGAACAAGTCCAGACTGATCAGAGTGGTTAAGGGATGGAGGTAACTAACAGAAAAATAAGAGGCTTTCTTTTTTAAAAATGTACTTCTATGTGTTAGGCCAGAAAGAAGATGCAGTTTTGTCAGAGCAGTCCAAATAAGTTTCTCTAAAATTTAGAAAAAAATATGAAATACATTGGAGTTATTGTTTATTATAGCTTAAGCTTATCTGGTTTGCCAAATACATATCTTTGTGAATGTGTGTGGCAGGGAGAGATGGAAATACTCTTTTTGGGCTAATTAAATTCTGAAGATGAAAAAATGAAAAATACACAATCTGTAGTGTTTCTGGTAGGTTGTTGGGGTTTTTTTGGTGGTTTTTTTTTTTTTTTGCTTCCTTCTGTTCTCTTTTGTATATTGATGATTTATTTATTGGCTTTGCATCTCAGTTCAGAAGTTGTAATGCTTCCTAATTTTACTTTTTTAAGCTTATAGCCAAAGCAGGTGTCCTGAGTTCTGTAAGCTTCAGTTTATGGAGTTTTGTTTACTCTTTCACAATCAACGTGGATTGCATTCCTCCTCTCTACAGCTGAACAAACAGAAGGCCATATCCATCAAAAATATAGTCTTGAACCAAGTGAGCTCATATAATCTATAACCCTAAACAGTACTGATTTAAAATGGTTTTGTACTTACGGGACAGATTTTCTCTTAATCTTCTAGGTTAGTTTATTGATTTACCCAAATTTAGTTTCTATGAGAATGAACTTTCCAAGCTAAGTTCAAGAAACTCCTGTCAGGAATTTTAGGAGGTGTTTGTTCGTGTATGTTTTGTTTGAGTTTTAGGTTTTTTTCTTCTTTTTAATCCTTCTGTAAAACTGGGGTGAGGGAATTCTGTCAGATTTATCTTCAAATGAATGCATTGGGAAAAATACAGCATTCAGTCCCACTACTTTTGCCTTAGAGAACCTTTTGCATATCTATTGCTCTTTTCATTTTTATCAGCAAAAGCACCATCTGAGCTGATTCATATAGACTGCTGCAAATAAATACATTTTGGCTGCCAATTCTGATTAAAACCCACTCATGCCTGAAGCTAGCTTGAGTTTTTCAGGTTATCAGATATCCTTGTGCTTTTCATTGTGCTAAACCAAATTTTTTTTATCCAGTCTGCTTTCAATCTAATTTAAAGGCTATTATGTAGAGGGAAAGAAGAAAAGTAGAAAGGAAGAAGCCTGTGACATTAAGTTGGTTTTGACTGAGCTAAGTAGGGTTTAGTGATGTAGTGAAAGGTCGTATTTTACTTACACTGTTCATTTATCTAATAAAATACAAAAAAACAGGCCTTTGTGTTTAAATCCAAAAGTTGCATTTGCATTCCCAAGAATGCAGTCTGGTAGGATCTCGAGCAAATCATTTTACTTCATACCAAATGTCTCAGGATTCTGAATGATGCTCAGGTTTATGCTCTCCTCCCTTTGTTCTATTTGCAGAGAGGACCTGGTCTTTTCCTATAAGCCATACACTGTCTGCTGCTAAACCAGGGTATTGTGCAAAGGAGCTTTGATAGTCCTGGAATACAGTGTGGATTACTAAACTTCAAAGTAGAATTAAATCCCATGAACAAAAGAAACCTCAATATATTTTATTCCAGTCCTGTTTCACAGATGTGTTTTCATACAAAAGCTGAATTCTCCTTGGTTATTGTGGGCATTCAAATGCATTGGTTTTGAAATAAATATTAGTAATATTACACTCACCTTGGAGATACTTTGTGCAGTTTATACATTTTAATTTATGTAATTATATAGCATATTCAAGCTCTAATTTTAAAGCATCGTTATGTAGAAATAATAAATTATGTTTCTAAGTGTTTTTTTTCAGGTTGAACTGAAGCTAGAATTAAACTTTTAAAGCAACATTTTAACTTTTTTATTTCTGATAAAAAAGGATCTGTCCTGTCCCTCCACTCCTTCCAACTCAGTGAGCTATTTTAACAAGATACTGACTTAAAGAATCTATTTTAAAATTAGAATTCAAAGAGAACAGGTTATTTTAATATGATATGTTTTTTCTATACCCTCTCCCATTAAGGTTAAGTATTCTTTACAGTACCTTCTAAGGAGAGAAGCTATTTAAGAAGCAATGGGCATTTTTAAGGTTTGGTAAATAGTAATAGTTCTAGTGACAGTTCTATGTGGTAAATAGAACTGTATTTCATGTATTTCATGTATTTCATGTATTTTAAAAAAATATTATAAAAATATTATTATTATGCAAACATATCTATATCTTTTGTATTTGCAGGTTTCTGTTAAAGAATAAATAACTGTTTTGTAGTGTTTTCCAAAGAGACTGAACCTGTAATTCTGAGCTTAGCCTGAATTTAAAGGAAATGTTAACTAGACTAGAGAAGCTGTGGCAGGCAAATACTCATTTCATTCATCTCTGTCTTCATGTTATGAAATAAGATCAGAAGCTCATATGCTTCCTGAATTAGACTTATGGTTTGGACTATTTCTTTTTTTGACATTATAACATAAATGTCTTATGTTTCTCATGTAGGTCTTGCTGTATCGTCTGCTGTTTTTTTCAAAAATTTCCATATTTCATACTTCTTAAAATCCTTTCCACTTCTTAAGGATTAAAAACTATGTATCTTTGTGGGTATAGCTGCTTTGAATTTCATTTCTACTTTAAACAGGAGAGAGATGTCCTGCAGGCGGTGGTTTGCTGTGTAGGCTGTGGCCATAAAGATAAACTGCATACATTTCCCAGCAGCGAAGGTCAAAGGACACATGCACAGCTATTTATTTGCTTTTAAAACAGAAGGAATATGATTTATGCAGGATATTAGCAAATGTCAGTGTTGAGCTTTGCAGGTGCAGCCATGGGAGCCTGACCCCCCAGTAATCCCCCTCGGTGCAGCGGGCATGCGTGCAGTAGCTTTGTTGTTGCCGTGCTACTTCTTGCCTTGCTTTGTGCCTCAGTTTGAGAGGTGAGGCTGAGCTTCCCTGGATGGGCTCCCAAAGTTTAAATTAGATTCAAATGAAGCAAGTTACAGACATCAGGGCAATCCACTTGGACAGAATTAGCGGTACCCAGGCTGCTTCTTACTGGGTGTGATATCCTGCTTGGGTCTGATGCTGCTTTTGCTTTGTTGTGTTTTAAACTTGCAAAGCGTGCTGAGCCCCCAGATCAACTCAAGTGATCAGCTCTGCAAGGGATTCATACAAATGGGTCGGGCTTGTTACATTTTTGAGGCCTGGATGTAATTGTTAGTAAAGTGCCTAATAACACATCCTCAGTGTTCCTGTAAATAATGAATGCACCATCGCCCAGTCCTGCCTACATTCTCTGCAGGCAAAATATGGATGACTTGCTTGATCTACAGCCTAGCAGAGGTAGTGGAAAGAGGCACACTGATTTTTAGGCCTTATTACCTTGTTTTGTGTATGTGTAGAGAGCCGAAGGGTTTTGTGCCAGATTACAAACAGCAGTATTATTGCTTCTCTTGCTAGTTTTTCTCAAGTTACTGTTTGGCTTAATTTAAAGTGGTGAACTTCCCACTTGTTTGCTGGCAGTGTGTAAGGTCCAGTTGAGCTAACAATCTTTGGAGTGGGATTTACAACGGAGTCATTCATTCCTTTGCTTCATCTTGTTTGATCACAAACATAGGCTGTAATTTTAAATGAATAAATAGCTGTGTTTTAACACTCTTCAGAATGATAACAGCAAAACCTGGAGGTGATGAAGTACGTAAATATATGATGGATGATTGCACTTTAAGAAAGTATAATTAGTTCACATGAGAGTTTGGCTGTGAGATTATTAACTATAAAGACGTGGACATAATTGCTTTGGTTTGAAATATTTTCTTGTAAGGAGGAGATTGTGGTAATTAAAGAACAAATGCACGTGGAGTTTTTGCACCTAGAATGAAGAAGAGGAAGGCTTATTATACCTGTTATTTTTTTCCACAAATCACCTCTTCCCTATTGCATCAGACTCGAGTAGTTCTCCCTTACCAGGGTAGGAGAGAGATGTTTTTAGGGTGTTAGATTTTTCTGAAGGAGTAGGTAGAAACCCCTAGAGGGAGCCCGAAGTCTTCCTTACAACTGCAAAGGCAAACTATCACATGGAGCTGAAACCGTTTCCTAGCATAAATAACTCTCTCTTTCTAACATGGTATTTATTCCTACATATTTTTTTTTTTTTCCTTTTCTTTTTTTTCTTTTTCTTTTCTTTTTTTTCTTTTTCTTTTTTTCTTTTTCTTTTTTTTTTTCTTTTTCTTTTTCTTTTTCTTTTTCTTTTTCTTTTTCTTTTTCTTTTTCTTTTTCTTTTTCTTTTTCTTTTTCTTTTTCTTTTTCTTTTTCTTTTTCTTTCCAGTTTGAGATTTACACATACTGTCGTCTGTACAACTCAAAGATGTATTTCCCAGTTTATATGTTCAACTTCATAGCTATTGACCTCAAGGAGAGGAGTGTGTGGTAGTGATTGGTGCTGGATGATAGAAGGTGCTGTGAGGTCACCCTGCTGGTCTGGCACAGCTTTTTGGGAGGGCGTTTGTGCATGTGCACACTGCTTTTGGCTGCTCAGTAGCCAGCCTACCACAAATCACATCTTTCTCAGTTTTGAAATACAGAATTGACAATTTCTTTGATTCCTTACTTTTGGAAAACCAAAGATGTTATACTTTGTGAATGTTTATTCTTGCTGTTTAGTCTATCAAACAATGGAAAATCCTACTTCTTGCTTTTTTTTTCTCAATGTATAAGCAGAATCAGAGGGTAAGAAAGTGTTTTCATCCTTCTACTCCTCTGACTCTGCTTGTATTCTCAGCACCCACATCCCCATAGCCTGTTAATACACCCTTAGCTATGTAAGATCCAACCTTTTGTTCCATAAGAAGATTTATTGACTTCTCTACATACTATATATCCTTCTGAGAGTGTCATGCTGCACACTCAGCAAAACGTTTCTCAATACCTTAGCAAATCAGCAAAATATTTTAAGAAACGCTTAATTTCTACAAACAAAATACACTGATGGTTATTGGATTTGTCACAGCAGATAGGGTTTCTCTTGTAGCCATACTGACCTTCGTAAGCTATTGTGTTGCAAACCAATTTTTAATGTAATCAAATCAAGAAAAGAATGCTTAATTAACACTAAATGATCCCATTTAAAAAAAAAACCAACAGGTAACTAATTTTGTACACCATCATTAAAGCTTACTTTTGTTAAATTCTGGTGGTTCAGCATTTTGACTTATGGTTTGAAAACACAGCAGGAAACAACTATTTTTAATCAAAAGGCTATCATACTGCTTTCAGCAGGACACCACATTTACGAGTGGGCTTGGATCTTGTAACTCCTGAGTGCCATAGAAATGAGCAAGTTATGAAAGGCTTTTCTCCTGAGAAAAATATATGTGCTATTTAGCCATAAATCATTATATGCTCCCATTATACCACAAAGAATTAAAGAACACTAAGTAAATTACTTTTTCCCTTCTTCTGTGTGCTCCTGAATCATGTTGTAAATGCTGGATTCTGTTGCTGAGTGATGCAAAAGCTACTGTCACAACATATTATTCCCTGGGTGGAAATTAATCCTTTGTAATATTATTGAGGGAAATTGATGACATTATTTGCTGTATCTTGGATATAGGGGGCATGCAAGGAGGAGGCAGTGCAGAACCAGCCACCACTCTGAACTACCAGAGTGTGAAGGCTCAGGCCAGCAAAAATTTAAATAATTATTTAGTTTGTGAACTCCCTTGCACTTTTTAAATAGTCTAGTTATATTTGTATGTTTTTCTTCATGTTATACAGCATGCTTCTGTCCCATGCAAAGTAGAATACCTGTGATGTAAAAGAAGAAAAGTTATTCTAGTTAACAGTTTCTGCTAGTGCTGTCATACAGTTAACATGCAGAAGTGAGCCAGAGCAGTACGAAATCAATTGCATTTCATTGAATTAAATGTAAACTTTATCATGGCTTTCCATGAGAAAACTATTTGTAATAATCTCTGTAACTACAGTTCCCTCTCTTGCATAAATTTATTTTATTTGATACTTGCTGTAAATAAACATTCCCTTGTTTTAGTACCTTGGTTCTGCTCTCAAAATTACAACAGTTAATATGGATGTTAGAGGGAAAATAGTAAAATCTGGAGTACAGAGATATGTTAGTCTGCATTCCCAGTATATAAACTATAGCTTGAAAGTTCCGTATAAACGCACATCTTGCAAAAGCAAGTTAGCAACCACCCCATAGGAAAAAACCAAAACAAATCAACAAACAAACCCCAAGTGGGAACACAATATCTTTATTTAGAAAACACACTTCTTACAACCGCATTGCTGAATTTCATGGGCTAAACACCTACTCCTAACCTTTAGTTGACCTTGAAATTTATGGGCTAAAGGTAACAATTATGCAACAGCTAAAATATGTAGACAGGACTTAACTGCCTAAAAAGAACTGCTGTCCTGTGCTGGGTTTGAATTAGCACACGTTGCTGTTTATGAAACTTAGTTTTGTCATGTTGGGAAGCAGGAGTAAAGGAATGCTGGTAGCTAATGTGCAGAAATCTCAGAATAAAGTGGGAGGTGAGTGTAGGAGAGTGGCAGATGCATCGTTTCAGGTCAGTTCTTCAGGAGAAGTTACCAGCTCTTTCTTTGTGCCGTTTCTGAAATGAAAAAGTTTTCTCAGTGAATGGCTCCAGCCAGAGACTTAATGCCTGAAAAATTTGTTTGCAGCTTTCAGAGAGAGTGAAATGAGCCTTTGTCATCTGAAGCACTCACTCAGAATAAAGAGGCCTGGTCACAGATGCGGTTTTATTAATTTTTATCATGTGTTACAGGCTCTACAAGATGTGATTAAAGTTTAACCTTCCAGTTGTGATGCATTCATGAGGCAGTAGGGTGACTGTGCTGCATTTCCTGTGTATTACAGCTCTTTTTATGGAGACAGAAATTAAATATGAGAAATAATGTGTTTAGGCCATAATTTGGTCAGTGATCACAGGTATCCATTATAATTGAAACTAATACCTGATTTTCTTATCCTTCTGTAAGCAAAAGGCTTATTTGTTTCTTTAAAAAGAAAAGAAAGCAAGCAAACAAAAACCTCCAAAATCTCTTGCATTGTTTTTCTATTCCCCTGACTGGTGTAATAGACAATACATTCCAGTGCATGACATTTTGACAGCAGAGACACCCAGGCATACGTATATATTGTACAAAAATACTTTTTTTGTTGTTTTACTTTATAATGACAAGGAATCTTAAAGCCATACAGGCAGTTCATGGCATACATGTAGGTCACTAATTTTGGCAACAAATCAAGCACACCTTGGATTCTGTTTTACTCTATTTGTTCTCCACAGCCACCTGCTTTTTCATGAGAGGACTGCTGAAGGTGTAGTTTCTTTTTTCCTACTGTTTTCACACTCTAAGACCTTGGAATAAGCCACAACGTCTGCACCAGGTGTACAGTGATGTTTGTATCTACTTACCTCATAAATGTGTTCAGAGAAGATACTGATATATGGAGCTTATTTTTAAGGTAAAAAGGGCTGGAACCTTAAGGTCTCCTCCTCTCAGGCAAAATCTGAGATTTATTTCCTGTTTTGCTGCCCTGCCTCTGCAACAAGGACTGGGAAAACTAATGAAATTACAGGGCATTTCTTTGAACAGCAGGTGTTAAGTTGCTATGTCTTTCCCAAACATGTTTTAGCTGCAGAAGAAACAGACCAAATGCACATACCCCAACTCTGGAAATGTTTACATCTGAATTTTTTATGCATGAGCAAAATTTCTTTAAATTAAAACCACAACGTTATCATAATTAAATTAGCTAATGATAAAATTATTATTTGGATGCTTTTTTAACAACACAGAGATAATGAATGTGAATATCACATGAAAGTGGGGCACGTTTGGCCTTGAAAACTAATCAGTACAGATGCTATAAACTTTCTTCAGGACAATACACATCTTTGGATACAAACTTTCCTAAAAGCATCAGAAAACACTGCTTTCATATTTAGGCTTTAATGGAGAGGTTTCTAATAGCTGCACAATTATGTAAGTAATAATGAAACCCTGTCATGTAATATTTTCTCCAAATTTAAGTGTGAATACAATTGTTCTTTTGGAAATTGTAATAAATATGTGTTCCTTTGCCCAGCTGGCTTTCCTGGGAACTAATGGAGATTTTTAGGCAGAATAAAAATTGATCTCTTTATAACTGCCAGTTTGAAATACGATTTGTCCTTCTTGCTACCTTAAAAATTAGTTCCACTGCTGTCCTAGGCTTCATGGTCCTTAAGGTAAATTATGACATCTCAGATATAATTCTTTTTCACAATTTCTATAAGAATAACTAGTTAACTACCCATGAAAGAATTTCCAGTGGGGAAAAAAGAGAAGCTTTTTATTTCAGGATTGTGTTGCATTTTATTCTGGTGTGCTGAGAGACCATCCTTTGCAGGTCAGAGACACTCCTCAGAGTGCCAGAGGCATGCTTTGCATCAAGCCCTCCGTGTCAATGTTGTTGTAGTGGAGCACCTAGAAAAATTGCATATTGTGTAATATGCATCTCCAGGCTGTGATGATTCCCATGACTTTCTGCCTGCTCTCTCACATGGAAGATCCAATAGGAGACTTTCCTCCAGGGCCTCAGGAGTTGCTTTCTGTAGATCCTGTAAGAAACTTTTTATTGTCAAAAACTTAAGTAATACAAAATAAAACTTCAGTTGGAAATGTCTGTATAGTCTTGATGGGAAGTGGCATCCTCTGGACCATTCAGACCCATCTCTCCCTGATTCAGCTTTGGTCCTGTTTACATCTGGTGCTGACACCAGACTGTCCAGCTGTGCAGCTACTTGACATTTTGTGGCTGAGTTGCTTTCTTGTTTTTCTTATAATTTCATGCATTTCATTCATAGGCAAGGTGGGAAATTTTTTAAAGTCTATTATTTGGTGGCATGGAAGAAAAAGCCTTTTTCCTCAGGAGAAGGTCTGCAAGGCTCTTGTTTGGAAACAAACTGTCTTTCAGAGAGGACACCAGAGCCCTCTGCTCAACATCATTTCATGGGCTCCAGAAAGGTTCAGAAGCAATTTTGCCAACCCTGTAATGTGTCATTTATGTTCTGTGAGGCACCCTGAGAAATCAGTAGCACACTGCATGTATATGCTATTTCTTATCCCTAGAATTCTAGGTCACTTGCTGCACTGGCTCTCCAGAGTGCACCGCATTTTTCCAAGTCAAGAGTGGGAAACTTTGACATCATCTCAGTATGTTGTGCTGAGTTTTGTTAATATTCAGAGACCGGCATATGACTTTTGACTAATTTTTTTAAATTAGTACTATCTCCAGTAAATTGCAGGAATTTGAGATTCCAGGAATTAGAGATGTTGCATGTAAATTTCCATGTGGATGTTGCAGCCTTGTCTTCTGGCCTGGAAGGTCAGATCATCTTTGCTGGTGCTGGGGTATCCATCAGTTTGCTGAACACAGTAATAATGAAACATAATGAAACATAACCTGCTACTCCTTGTTCAGAGAACTGCCTCTCTTTTAGAGAGATTTAATTAATAATTATGATTACAAATGATGTATGAAAAAGATACCATAGGCTGAAAGAGTTATCATCTTGCAGTGCTTCATGTCCTCCAAGGTAACTTCTAGTGCTGTAGACGTTTCCTGGGTGCAAAAGGCAAGAAAGTGCTACTGGAGCTCTTCCTATGAGGACAGGCAGAAAGTGTTGGGGTTGCTCGGCCTGGAGAAGAGAAGGAGACATTATAGTGGTCTTGTAGTACCTGAAGGAGGCCTAAATGAAAGCTGAGGAGGAACTTCTTATAAGATCATACAGTGATGGGACAATGGGTAATGGTTTCAAACTGGAAGAAGGTAAATTTAAGTTAGACATTAGGAAGAAATTCTTCAATGTGAGGATGGTGAGGCACAGGAATAAGCTACCCAGAGAGACTGGGCCTCATCCCTGGACCAGTCCAAGGCCACGTTTAGTGTGACTTGGTGCAGCCTGGTCTAGTGGAGGGTCATGCAGGGCTGGAACTAGCTAATCTTTAAGGTACCTTCTGACCCATTCTATGATTCTATGGTACTAGTTAAGAATGTGTGCACAGGTAAGTACATAATAGTAACTATTGGGTTTTGCTCTCATTGTCTATAGTTTTCTTTGTATGTTTTTATCTGCCAAGGAGCAACAATCTCAGTGCTTAAAAAGCATTTATGATGATGATTACACTTAAGGGTTGAGGTTTTTTGCTGTGTATGTCAACTTGTTTTCTCAGTTTCAGTTATGATGTGACCTTAGTTTATACAGTATATTAATATCACCATATGTGAGAAATAAAACCCAGAGAAAGGATAAGTGCCTTTTCCAAGACCACACAACAAGTCAGTAGCAGAACTGGAAGGAAACCACAAGAATTCCTGGCTCCTTACTGGATTTTGAAGGCATTTTGGAGGGCCTCATCCAGACACAGGGAGAACAGTTTCTTGTAAAAAATTAAATTTTAAACTTGTCTGAAGGATGATATACACTAAACTGTATTCTACAGTAGGGTATTAACATGTGTTTCGATGGCACTTTCTACCTGCTGTCCTTTTCTGATTGGTTTTCCCAGCCATTTGGTGGTATCGTGCTTGTCGTAATGAAGAAAAGCCAAGGTAAAGAGGTCAGCAGAAGCTGCAGCAGATGGTTAAACCACATGTCTTGCCCTTAGTACCATTCTCACAATTTGGTCCTTTAAGGAAGAGAATGTGAAAGATGGGGCAAAAAAACCCAACCAAAGGCTATGGAGTGCAGTGGCATTGAATAGGTGGTGTAGATAAAAAGTTATTTCATAACTAAGTTCAGCTAATGTGCATTGACTCTCAGAGCAGAACTGAGCATAGGAACTGCTGTGGGTACAGTGGCTCAATGAGAAAAAAAGTTATCAAAACAATTTGTGGAAAAGTTTGTATCAGTTTGTGTCTCCTTGTGTGACAATAGTAGATTAGTGGAGAGAAGGAATGGAAGTAAATGCTCTGCATTGTATATTGTCAGAAAAAATATCTTTGGTGTCTTTGAAGATCTGTTTATCTTTAACCTGAAACATTTGCATTCATTTGCATTAGTACAAAATCATATAAAAGTGGATTGCTATCTTTTAAATTCATTGTCAAATTACATAAATGACAAACTAAGGAAAAATAGCCCTACTACTGGGGTTTTTTTTCAGTAAAGTTCTTATACTGATGGTATGTGATGCAGTTCCACCTAATTAAAAGCAAATAAATGCACAGTGAATTTGATGGCATATTTTAGAATAACCATGCAATTTGGTGAGCAGATTGTTCATAACCTAATGGAAAGTTTAACAAGCCAGCCTCTTGCTTGGTCCACTGTTCAAGCAGCATAGGAACATTTGGGCTGTCAGAATAGAACCTGGTGCTGTTGAATGCTTTGCCAGACTCATTGAATATTGAATTAATGCCTTCCTGCTACCTTTTTCTTTCTTTCTTATTTTTTTAAATTTAAATTTAAACCTCATCTTTAAATTCAAGATGCTCAAGCATGATATCCTTCCTGCTGCACCTTTTGCAAATTCTTAATTCAGATTCCTTTGAACTGGGAAAAGGAAATCACATGTTGTTTCTGGCCTGGCTTACCTGGCAGCAGTCAAAACGAGGTCAACATTTATAATAGATGGGGTTTAAATAGCTGATAGATACTTTTTGCTTTTTGGATGAGTTTTGTTTGTTAGTAGAGCAAAAGAATTTACTCGAGCTGCTAAAAGCTATACTACGCCCAGGATTTTTAGTAATTTGTTTTTCACATGGGCATTTTAATGTGCCATTTTATCCATGCCAGCTCTTCACTGGGGGAACTCCTAGCCAACTTTCCTTTATTCTTGAAAGACTAATTCCCTTCCCCAGCTGCTTTGGTTTGAGTGCAAATGCTAACTCAGCACTGGCAGGCTCCCCTTAGCAGGAATGCATTCCTTCCTTTGCAGGATTCAACACCAGGAGAGCAACTGGAGCTCCGGGTGAGTCCCAGAGGACAAATAGCTCTTTCAGTGGGATGCACTTTGATGGTGAGAAAGTAGCCTGCTTTGCTGAGCTGTCCAGATGATCAGGTCATAGCCCAGACTGCACAGCCTACCCCTCGCCAGGCCAAATACAAAATTCTATCAGAAAAAAATTTAGGAGAGTTATGGAAGGTTTGTTATGACAAGTAATTTGGTATAGGTATGTGTAAACTAGAGCTTTATCAATCTCTCCTAAGGTTTATTTTTCTTGTGTTTTTCTGTGTATTTGAAGTGCTGATTTTTTACAGTTTTGAGATCGGTGTCTAAAAACAGCAAGAGGAATGCTGTGAGCTGGAGATGGAGATACCGAACTCTACAGTTATTGAAGGGACAAAGAGTTTTCTTTAATGAATTTGGGAAGTTTTGTCTAATTTCATACAGAAATTAAATCATAGGAAATATAAGGATCTGCCATAGATAAAATGTAAGTTGTTCCAATTCATCTTGAGTAAAGGAAATACTTCACGTCCTTGATTTAATACCGAAGTAAGGCTCTGAAATGTTTTTTCTGTCACTTCTTTTTTTAAGTGTAATGTCAAGTAAAGTGTCCCAGATGACTGAAGCAAACTGTTTCAGTATAATCATATTGCATGCTATATTTATCAGCTTCTTTGACTGTTGAGATTTTATAGCAACCTAAGTTTCTCTGGCCAGAATCTTAACACATGCTCAGATGTGTGACAGTACTGAAGAGTTTAAATTTTTGTTGTTGTTTATTTAAAAATAAAACAAACAAACAAACAACCCTGTGGTAGGGTCTTAGGGTTTTGAACTTCCTATGAAACAGTAAAAATAAAAATAGTCTTGAGTGTAGGCATCAAGAAAATTTTTCTTGCTCTTTTCCCTGTGCCACCCTGACTGTCCAACTGTCTACACACAGCAGTCCTGCAGCAATCCGTGCTCAACAAAACTCGGACGAGGGTATTCTTAACTTCAGAAGAATATGTCACTTTTTCTGAGCACCTTTCACTGGATTTCCTACTGAGAAATTCAGAGCACTCATGCAGAAATTCAAGCTTATTTCCTCCTGTAATCTTGCAGTAAGTCAGTGTATGTCAGGCCAGTTAGGACACAGTAAGTCACTACAGAATTATGAACCTTGGTCAGATTTTAATTCACGGGACACCACCACATTGTGGTCTTTAATCTTGCTGTAAACATGAATTCAGAAGGCAGGTTTGACTGTAGCTGTCTTTCTTGCATGCAGAGTTGCTTTGATCTTTCCTTCCAGAGGAAGTGCACACAGGCTGTACTCTCAGTTTCTGCATCTAAGATAAGCTGGGTTTTAAATCTGTTTATAAGCTGTTTTTAAATCTGCTGGTAAGCTACAGACGTGGGCCAAGCAGCTGGCTGCACTGGATGGGAGTGTCTTTCTTCATTTCTGTTTTGCAATTTCTAGCAATAGACCTGAATGTTACTTAGCATGTATTGCATAAAGTTGGTATTTGGCCTGTAACAGCTTGCCTAGGGAAATTTTTGGCCCTCTATTAGGTGATGCTTTAAAACCTTTAATGAGATGTCGGGTTGAATTGCAGTGGTTGGCACTGGTGGATACTGAAGCGCTGCTGAAATGCTGGTGCAGGGGTACTGGGGTGCAGTTCTTGTTCAGAACTTTCTTTTGTTAAAGTGCCAAGGCTGTAATTACATAAACAGAAACGCTTCAACCAGCCCAACGTGTCATTATTGATTTTCCAGCTAATCTGTCCATTCATCTTCATGGTGCAGAACTTGTGCTTCATGTCACTCTCTGCCTTTGTTCCACTCCTTCATCTCTTGAAATGTCTGTCATGAAGAAAGTGTTTATCTTGAATTATGTGCTGAAGAAGGTTAGAGTGCAGACTTCTGAAGCTTGGCATGAAATTTCCTGAACAAACCTTGCCGGTTGCTTCATGAAAATATCTGAGGTATGGATTTCAGATTAACATTGTGCATTAGTGTTTTTGGAAGTACTTAAAAATAATAGCCGTGGTGCTGGCAAATAAAGGAATCCCACTGAAGTGCATGTGACATCCACATTATTAACAAATCAGCTTATTCATTGTAATTAATATTATTATGATAAATGTTATCTTAATGCACAATGATTAACAGCTATTACAGAAACCTTTGAATAACTGGAACATTTACTTGTGTTACAGTTTAACTTAATGCAGCACAAAATTTAAACACTTCTATGGCTGGTGTTTTTGTATCAGGCTAATACTGGTATTGTGTTGCTGTACAAACACTTGCAGGACATACATACATGGGGAAGTGGAGAAGGCAACGTGAAGGCTCAGGGACCCATTGTACCTTGAGGCACAGAAAAGGATTACATGAGGAGCTCTGAGAGCAGCTCACTGCTGTGCTATGAAATTATTTCACTTCAGCCTCTCTGCTTCTCTTTTTCCAGTGGATGTCTTTAAGTTGTGATCTTTTTCTTACCATTCAGTAAGAGACAGTCTCTGCTGGATTCTTCAAGATTTTGTAATATTCCAGTTCTCCTCCTGCCGCCAGTTGTGCCTATTCTTATGTGATTCTTTTTATTATGAATAAAATATTATTTTTTTAAGAAGTCAGTATAATTCCCTGTCTTTTTATATATGTTTTCTACTAAGAGGTGTAGAAACAAATAAAAGAGAACAGATTTATTAAATACATCTAGTTACCTGACTTTCTTAGAAGAGAAGATGCTGCTTCTCTATTTCACTTATGATCTTTGTTGTTCAATTTTCAGCAATTTATGGAGGTATATACCAAATTTTAGGAATATTAATACTTTTATATAAATCAGTATGATTAATCATGCTCAAAAAAAAAAAGAAATGTCTATGCACTGTTCTCACTGAAACCTAAAATGTGGTTTTTAATCAAAAAAGCAAGCCTCTACATTTTCTTCCCACACATCTTTCTTGTATTTCTGAAATTGTGTGTTGTTATTTTTCCTATGGATTAATGATTTCTGAATAGGTGATATAAACTGAGGTGAATTTGTAAATGCATATAGTACTCAGTAATGCAGCTAGACATGGTGAAATCAATTTCTACAATTAAAACCTTGCAATTTCAGTTCTGTTGAAATCTAGTTTGCGTTTTCTGCTTCCAAATAGAACTCTTGCAATCCTGATAAGCTCAGGGGGGTTGCTAGCTTGGATTTGAACTCAGGATTGGTTTATTTTAGGGCCCAATATTAAATTGAGCAGAGTGTTGTGTGTATTGCACCTACCCTGAAACTAAAGGGCTTACAAATCCTTATTAAAACTTAATATAAACCAAAAGAATTGAATAAAGAGATCTATGGGCTTTGAAATGTCCACACTCTTTTCAAATCTTGAAATGCATTGTCTTCATTATAGCTTATATTTATTAAGACTGTGGAGTAGAACCAACTGTTTTATAACAACTTTCTCTTTAAATATACCTAAACTGCATAAAAAGCAGTGGAAGACACAAATAGTTACATTCCTTATTATCCAAGGAGCAGTATTAGGGAAGACAGAACCAGAATAGTCATCTGTAAATATAGATGAGATAATATCATACCTAACAGCAGCATTACCAATATCTAGGAAGGATAATGGCATGCCACTTGGGGAGTTTATGGTTTATACAGATGCTAATGGGTAACTTCTACTTTAGTAACAGAAGGGCAGGAAGAGCTGGTTTATATGATGCTCAGGTGCCAATACATGTTGAGAGACTTTGTGAAAAGACTGAATTTCTCACCAGAATTTGTAGATCTTGGTCTTGTGATCCTATGTGATTAATTTTTTTTTTTGCTGCATCTTTGAGGAAATCAGTGCATTGTATGATTGCTTAGAAAATAAACTGCTGCTGTAGTACTTGAAATGTCATTTTTGTACTGTGCTAGACTTCTCATAAACGAAAAGTAAGAGAGAACTAGGGTGTCATAGATGATATTTCAATAATCTAGGTCACTCACCCAAAATTAGCTCTGAAAGGGATGGATTCAGTACGGCTCCCAAACTTTGAACTGTTCAAGTAAATCTCTTTTATTGATCATTAACATTCCTCAGCTGTTACTTGAAATGTCAGTTATCTCTGACTGAGAATGCTAGGAAATGCATTCTTTCTATTTTAGGACCATGGAACTTGCAAATAAACTTTTTAAATTGTTAACAGATTATGTCCACTGTTACTGTTTTCTGCTGAGATCCACCAAGATGCTGAGATGCACATTTTGGCATGGAATCTATTTTTCATTTTAAAAAGTACGTGACACTTAACGGGCTCCTCTCTTTAGTATGAAAATCATGTGAAATAGTTACAAATCTGTTATAAACCAAACCTTAGAATTAAAAAAAAAAAATCAAACAACAACAAAAAAAAAAAAAAAAAAAAAAAAAAAAAAAAAAAAAAAAAAAAAAAAAAAAAAAAAACAGGCAAAGTTTTGGCAGACATAATGCTGCAGAATTCTTCTCCATTCTGTCTGAGTATTGCAGCTCTTATCACTGAAATCCTTCTCTTGGCTGCCGTCACCTATTAAATTCGATCCTGAACATACCACTGAATTCAGTGTTTATTAGGCAGTGTTTATTTTCCCCTGGGCAATTAAGCATTTAAGCTGAGATCCCGACTTTGTTAAAATTAAGGGCTGTATTTTGAGTACGTTTGAGAGTTACTAGGGTTTTTTTGTTTCTATTTTAGTCCATTTATTTGTGATACAATCATAGTAAATATGCTGGTGACAAATGCCAAGTCTCTGTCATGAGGAACATATGATGGAAGTGCTAAGCCCATGGTGCTTGCTTATTAAAATAGCTCTTGTACATAAAACCAATTCCACTGAAAGCTAGATTATTAATAAAATCAACCCTGTTTATAACCTGTCTCTGGCACTGGCTTTGCTACACCCTTGTTGAGTGCTGGTGACCTCACTGAGTCTTGGATGGGGAGCTGTGAAAATTTTCTAAAATATATTCACCAATACTGGAATGATTAATTTAGTTCATGTTTTATCACAGGACAACAGATCATACCATACGAAATAAATTCCTTATAAATTTAAATGATTTTTTTAACAGAATGAAACCGCTTTTGAAGAGGATCATTACACAGGTACTTGTTGAGTGTAGTGAGCAGGGGCTGAGCAGAGAGCACACAAAGACACAGCAGGGCTGGAGGACAGAGAGTAGTGCTGTGTGGCAGTAGTGACAGTAACCCAAGTGCTGCCAATGCCTCTACCTGAGGCTCTGAATGTCCCTGGGGTGAAAGCCACCAAAGAAAAGGTCTCCCCAGGATGTAATGAGATCTTAATGAGGTTATTGCCTTAAGGGTCACAGAGTACCTGGGTTCCTACAACCAGGAGTATTTTAGGCTTGCATAAAACTTCATAGGGGGTACTTTAAGGGGATTGTGGGGGTGTGCAAGATTTGGTACAGGATATTTAGGGGAAGGATCAAAGGTTGATGAAGATTGGTCAGGGGGGAGAAAACGTGAGAAAGTGGAAGGAAAAGGGTATAGAAAGGGTTTGTCCATTGTAATCAGGCTATATGGGATGAACCCTAAGAAACCTGGGGGCAAGTTAGGGGCCTGAGTGCCAGTAACCAGCACATGGGGCTGTGGACCTGGGAGCTGTTGGGTGCAGAGGGTGGTGGAGCTGGGCTCCAAGGGCTCCAGCTGCTGGAGCCTTCACACATCTGGGCTGGCACGGCTGCTGCTCTTCACAGGACTTTGAATGTTTGTGCTGTGGCTGGTTCATATTTGGTGTTTGGAAGACAGGGATTACAAATAAAACTGTGCTGTTAAAAGTGGTTTATTTTCAACATACTTAATATATGAAAGTAGCTAGCAGGTGACTAGTAAGAAAGAATTTTGTTCTGTCTCACACGTTAAGTTGATTTACTATTATGAAAGCAAACACATATTTCCTCTCTTGTAGACTTGGTGCTTAAGACTACACACAGGGTTTTGTGCAGCATTCCTGAGATGCCTGAATAAGTGTGTAGACTTTCCTACATAAATAACAGGTCACATACAGTAATATATGTATGTATATGTAAGGGTAATTTTTGTTTGTTTGTTTAATTCTGCACGTGTTTTGTGAAATACAAATAAACCAGCTTAAACAGGATGTGGAAAAATATGTTTTTCAGTGGAAGATTTTAAGAGCAAAAAGAGCATAAGATAAAAAGAATAGGGAAAAGTTGCTGACTCTTTCTCCCTGCAAAATTACTCTTTTAGCAGCTTGCTAAAACAGAAAGTAAATTGCATCTATTTAGAGATACATGATCAAACAAGTATTTGTATATATGTATAATATTTTCCTTAAATTGCTAGCAACTAATGAATTGATAAAAGTTCTCACAGTAATTGATGTTTTTTTGAAGCAGTGGCTTTAAGAGCATTAGTCAAAAGTCTGGTACATTGTTGTCAGGTGTGATATATGCCTGGAAAAGCTGGTCTGTTACATCTATCAGTGATTCTCTTACATCAATGAGGAAAAGATTGTTTCTTCACTTAAAATTGGAGGTTTTCAAATGGTATGGTTTGAGCCACATAGCATCAATCAAAAATGTCGTGTGAGTTGTAAGAGAAATCTAAGTTAACACTTACAGAAAGTCTCCAACATTCAGGTCCATGAATATGCTGCAATATGCTGCTATTCAGAGAAGAGAAGAAAAAAAAAAAAAAGAAGCAAACCCAGGATCTATTCATCTGTTCATTCTCGCTGAGACTGAGACATTGAACATGCTGCTCGTGCTTTTGCTGTGATGTGCTTGTGAAGGCAGTGGTGCCTTACACATACATGGGTACCCAGGAGTTGGTTTCACCAGAGTTTTATTTCTGTGTCAGTTTTGTTGTGTAGAGATGGCATGTGGCAGTAAATCTGAATCCAGAATCAACATACAATATGTTCAAGTGTTGTTTTGGAGCACAGGTTGCTGGTATAGGTATGCTTTTGACAAGAGGAGAATCAACAAATTATATATTTTTTTTTCTTTTTTTTTCTTTTTTCCTAGAGAGCTATTAAAAGCTTTAAATCACTCTATTTCACAATCGAGTATTTTATATACTCACCATGTATTAGGAAAACCAATAAATATTTTAGAGGGCTTTAAATGGCATTAGAGGTATTATTTTTTGTGCTTATATGAGGCATAGGTACCTTAGTTCAAAGGTAGGGCTTAGAGAGTGTCATAAACATAATCCTAAATTAACTAAATTATAATTCAGACTCATAAGTATATCAAAACTTCTAAGGTGTTCTTAAGTATTCAAAACTATGTATGTACACGTTTTGCTGGGAATTTTTGGAATCTCACATTTTCAGATACGAAATTAATATTCTAGGCCTGCTGCTGTTACACTGTGCTGTTATAGTATATCCTATATACTTTAGAGTTAGGGAATACAGTCATACCTAGGTGGATATGGATACCTATGGATAGGGCAAACAGCGGAAAGCAGATGAAAACATTTTGATTAAACATTGAGTGGGTTGTTGTTTTTTTTTTTCAAGAAAGGAGAGCAAATGGCTATTTGAAGCTTCTCAGAATGCTGAAAACTGTTTAGGGACTGAAAATCAGTGCACAAATCAGAGATGAAATGCTTTCAAAATACAAGATAGCCTCTTGGTATGCAGGCTGGAAATGTGTGCAGAAGGCAGGTAGATTTATCTACGTATTGTGTAACATGCATAAGCCAACTTGGACATGTGGAGATGTCTATGTGATGGATCACATAGCATCATGAAAAATGAGTTCATCCTGTGTGTAGCTGAATACAGACAATGTGTGTGCTGTGTGTCCAAAAATCCTTTGTAAGTTGCCCTTGAGACTTGGTGTTAGTTAAATGGTTTTTGCAAAGGTATGAATAGAGTGGGAATAGCAGTCTTCTGATATATCTAAGAGGATGTTGCCATGAAGGTAGAGCTAGGCTTTTTGTGGAGATGCTCAGCATGATAACAAGAAACACTTGAAATCAACTGGAAATAAAAGGAAAAAAAACCAACTCTATAAGGATAATAAAGCAAACAGATTATTGGAGGAGATTGTGGGCCCTAGTGCCTTGGTCATTTTCAGTGCCCAATGGGATAAAGCCCTAAACAATGTGATCCAAATTCATCGTTGGTGCAGCAGAGCAGGAGGTGGGACTGGAGATGTTCCAAGGTCCCTTTGAACCCAACATCGTCGAGTCAGCGATGCTTGCAATGAACTTGGTCAAATTCTACTTCCAAATCTATGCCAGTTTCTATTGCAAAAATTGTTTGCTGTCCTTCCAACATATCTGTAGTAAAATCTACCTCTTCTTTTAAAAAACAAAGTAGAAACCCTTTTTATTGCGTTTTTTAAAATGACATTACAGTTAAGTACAGTAATTTTCCAGTTACTTGTAAGATGCACTCTTTTGTGGCATCTGTGTTATTCCTTGTCATCATAAAATTCTAAGCATGAGCCTCTGAGCTTGTATTGGAATTTTCCTGCTATCACTGGAAAACGATCTTTTATCTCACAGTATTTTTGAATCTGAAACAACTTAGCTTTTTCTTCTCTTGATCCTCTTTGAATTGGCTGGTAGGGGGAGCTGTTGGTTGGAGTTCAGTCCATCCAGTTAATAGTGTTTTCCTTTCTTATTATTATTCACTAGAGGACTGACTGTTTAAGTGCTTGAGCAAAAAGACCATTTTTCCAGTTACTGTGTTCAGAAAATACTCAGTTGAGTACAGAAAAGGAAAACCAGGAAGCATGATAAGGAATATGATGTTCAGCTCCAAATTGCAACAACTTAATCCCTGGGAAGAAGTATTGAGTAGTATGCATTTACCTACTATTGCCACAGCTCTTTCATGGCTTGAGTGCTTCATTTGTAAGTGGGATGTAGCCTTGAAGTGATACCTTTTTAAACTTCATTGTGCAGATCATAAAACCAGGAGGGTTCCTTTGCATTTCGGGTTGTGCTCTGTTCCAGCATTTGGAAAGTGTTTGATTTGGCTTCAGCACCCTCCCAGCTCTCACCCTGGTTCACATTCTGCTTTTTCTCTTTTCCTTTTCCATGCTGGATGGTGCAGCTGAAGCAGTCCTTCACTTTCCGTGCTGGACTAAGAGCAGAATGACAGAGTTGTTTCTTCCCTGGGGGCTGGTGTCAGGAAGGAGTCAGAAACGTCTTTCAAAGAGTCTTTCAAAGTAATTTATGCTTTTTCAATTCTCCAGACTGTGGTCTGTAGCTTACCAGTAGACATGTTATGTGGTTTTGTCCCCATCTGCTTGTTCCTGGCAATTTCTAGGAGTTTGTAGGTTCTTCACTGCCAAGAAGAGTCTGATGCGTTTTATGAAGATCTGGAAACCAGGAGAAGGCCAAGAAATGTCAATATTCAGAACTTGTAATGTAAAACTCGCATTCAGCTCCTGTTCTGGTACTGTTTCTAGTGTCTCTCATAACTCAAAGGCAGGTCTGGAAGAAACCCAAGAGCAATATCTGAGGAAGTCATCTGAACATGTGAGATGTGCCTCACCAGGCTTGTGCTGCAGAGTACAAAGGGGGAACAACTGATTTTCAGGAATGCTATTGAAATTGGCTTAATTTGGTTGTGAACTGCTCCTGCCATAGCCAAAGCACTGACTTTCTTTTCGGAGTGCAGATACTTCTTAATGTGCTGGGTCTTCTTTTTGGCAAAGGATCCCTCTTGCAGCCCCAGTTAGACACTCACAGTGTAGGCACTGGAGTCAGAAGTTATCCTAGGTTTAAAAAAAAAAAAACCACAAAAAAACCCCCACAACAAAAACCATTTCTCTCAGGTTTCTTTTGCAGTCATTAGAAGTGATCTCCTCACTTGTGCGTTTGTTTCCTATTCAGACACAGAAACTTTGTGCCATCAGCTCCGAGGGTGAAATCTGCTCTCGATGGTTGCAGCCTGAGCCCTGCAGAGGGAGCTGGTGCTGAGGAGTTCCCTCCCTCTTTCCCGGTACCTCGGGCTCCTGGAAAGATCCGATCTGTGTACAGATGGGCCTTTTCTGTTCCTATTTCCTCAGTTTGAAATGTTGACTCTTTGCTCGCAGATAATCTTTTGATCCTTCTTTGTCTCACCCACAAACTTGTAAATCATGTCATTCATGTCCTCATGGCTGCCAACTGTATTAATGTTTAAAAATAAAGCGAGCCAGTATATTTTCTTATGGCAGACATCCTGGAGCCCTCTGTTTTGGATGTTATAGGCATCATGCTACACAAGGGCCAACAGAAAATTCCTCAGCATAAAGTGATGGAAAAAAAATAAAAAAAAAAAAAAAAAAAAGAAAGGAAAAAAAAAGAAGGGTTTTGCAAATTAGGAAACATTTTTGGGCAGCAGATTTTCAAATAAATGGCCCTGATTCAACCAAAACTGCAATGACTCATAATAGTATCAGTATAAGATTTCTCCCTCCCACTGGGCTGTTTTGGCTTTCCAACTGACTAATAAGAGTATCTGACAGTTGTCTTTATTTCTGATATACTGGAAATGCACTCAAGGATTTTAAAAAACATTTTAACATAGGCACAGTATTATGGAAGAGCTCATGGGATCCAGGTGCTATTTGCTAAATTATTTCTTTTTCCCCACTAAACAGCCAACAAAGTATTTTAAATTAATTTTAGTCACTTAAAAGGATTTGACAGGCACTCTGCTAATGAGACTCTGATAATTAACGGTGGTTTATTTTACAGGGACTGATTCTTTTCAATTAGGCAACAGGTAGATAAAAATATGTATATATGTGTGTGTAAATATATATATGTGTAAATACATATATTGCAAATATATATATACATAGTAATGACAGTAGATTTTGCATGTGCATGCCTGAATAGACACACATGCTTTTAAATGTATCATTCTGGAGTGAACTGATTGCAGCCTCCAATCTGCTGGGTTGCAGAACTCTTCCTTTTGTATGCAGTCCTATGGCTCTGTTTTTACAGGCTTGTACCCTGCTTCAAGCTGTGACAAAGATTCTTGTGTTTCTGTAGCATTATGGCAACTATCATGTATTAAAAATTGCCACTTGCATTGTGTGAGCTGTATTGCTGGGGAAAGCTGTGGGTGATTAATTAAATTATAATTACATGTCAGCATTCCAGAAGCTGCAGCCCAAACTGCTCAAGCAGCAGGAGAAAGGAATAGGAAGGCAACACTGGAAAGTATGGGAGCTTAGAACAGCAGAAGTGCATAAAACGGGATTTACTTTTCCTTTATTTCTTTAGACCCGTTCTTATACATTTAATTTTGCTGCTTTATAATTGTTTTGTTTGCATTGTGATTTCTATACATTTAGTTTTGCTGCTTTTTAATTGTTTTGTTTGCCTTGTGAATTCATGCATGCAAATTCAGGATATACAAGTTTTCAGTAGCTTGCAGAGCCTTATATATGTTTATATTTTACATCGGTCTTTAAATGCATAAATACACAGTTAGGGTTTCCAAAGGAATTTGCTCTCTTCAGAGCACAGAGGAATGTAAATAGCTGTTATGCATCTTTGCATGTCCTTCTAATTTCACTTGCATAAATATCCAGCTATGGACTCATAATTACCAGGCTGAATTTTCCAGAGTATGCAAACTGTTCCTGTACAAGTAAGTAATAACAGAACAAACTTACTAAATGTGCATTTAATTTAACCACTATATGGTAAGTGCACAATTGGGATTTACAGGAGAGAAGACTATCCCTGTGGAAGTTTGTTTCATCAAGCTGGGATTTTAAGGGTAATGAGTTCATCAGATCAAAACCATAATTGTAGGATGGTTTGATTCAAAGAGCACATAGGCATGTGCAGCAGAGGTTGGGGAAAAAAAGCTAAATTAAAAAAACCCCAAATATACTGTGATTTGGGTTTCACATTAGCTTGCATTTGGATTTTGGATCATTTCAGGTACCCAGAACAACCAGAAAACTTTACCCTCAGGGAATTTTTTTAACATCTGTTAAAAGGTGCTTTTTCTGAAGCAGCATCTTCCTGTCTGTGATGCTGTGACACTATGGTTGCTTAAAG
The DNA here is from genome assembly GCA_038090715.1 of Florisuga fusca. Lineage (NCBI taxonomy): Eukaryota > Metazoa > Chordata > Aves > Apodiformes > Trochilidae > Florisuga > Florisuga fusca. The sequence continues at coordinate 26,356,118 of JAAWXA010000002.1, forward strand.
AGGATTGAAAAGTCAAGGCTATTGAATGCAATATTCTAATTAAAACAGAAGCAGAGTCCAGTCCACTTCTGCTGCCAGTTCCTTTCCCTGCCATCAGCTGAAAACTTGGGCTGGCTGTGGATGTAAGCTTCCCTCTGCCCACTGTGCATACTTTATACCTCATCTCAGTTTGTCAGTTCTTTATATTCTTTGTATTTATTATAGTTCTTTATACTACAGAGCTACTATGGTGCTTCTCCCCGTCTTTGACTGTCACATCCATTTTATTTTCTTGCAACAGAGGCCTTGATTTGGTCTTTTCTCCCCCTGTGTTTTAAAGAGAGTGTTGCTCAGTGGTATTCCCATCTCAGGTGGAGCCCCTAGCCATTGCCATAATAAATTGATCTGACAATAAATAATCATATTTTAAACCCACAGTCCCATAGATTTTGAGACGGCTTTACACTGTATCTGTGCACCCTGTAGTGAAAAAAGATCCTGCCTGCAATATTTCAACTGACTCATAAACATTTAATCAAATTTTATGGCAATACCCATAATCCTAACTCAGTCTGAGACCTTTGTGCTGTGAATTAATTCATCTCAGTAGCATTTCAATGTATATTTTGCAGAAGTTTTATCTTCTTTAAAATTTGAGGTTATAAATACTAAAATAGAACATGTTCAGTATATTTTATTAGATTTATTTTGTGTGTGTGTGTATGTGTGGGTTTTTTTTTTCCTTTCCTGCCTGCACAGTTTCTGCCTCACTCACACACTCTTTTCTGTGACTGTACATAAGTGCTTCAAACATGTTACTGGGAGGCAGGTGCTTTGATGTTAATGACAAAGCCACCACCTGACAGGGTATGGTGACTGAGGCCTGAGTGCATCTGAAGAAGCAGGCCAGGTTATTCTTCACTGGTCCAAAAGAACCAGATTATCAAGATTCTAAAGGTGTCTTAGAGCCTTCCTCTCCTCCTGCCATCAAAGGCAGTTTGGTTACTCCTGAGACTGAACCAAGGAGTAATGTTACAGCTGCTCCCTGCAACAGTACTTAGAATTGTGGCATGGAAGGGTGGAAAGTTCCACTGAGGCAATTCTGTGGACACTTGATTGTTTTAAAATTTGCTTCCCTGCTATCAGTTGCTGGGTGCTTATTCATTTTTCATAGCACCTTGATGATGGCAGGTTGTATTTTTACCAGTACAGGGTATATTTAATTAGGCAGCCTTCTGAAAGGCATGAGGCATGAAATAGTATGATAGCATCAAGATTTGTTTGTTATTATTGCTAAATTAATGAAAGAACAGCAAAATATTTTATTTTTTTTTTAAATTCATGATCTTTTTTCCCCCCTTAATTAACCAATAAAACCTAACCTCCTTTTCATTCATTGTTTAAGGGCAGGCGAATTCTGGTTTCCATTGGCATCAGTGCATCTTCCAGTAATTTAGTGAGAGTATCATGTTATCCATATCTCATTGCTTTCCATCTTAGATAGAATGTCATTTCACAAGAGTACTAGAGATTTCAAAGGAACAGAAGACAGCTTAGAGAAGTGAAGGAGCGAAGCATTTAACTAATTGCAAAACTGAAGAAAAATAGTAAGTTGAGCATGCAGTGTCCATGAAAATTCTTTAAAAAATAGATACCTTCCTGAATGATAGCAAAACTGTATCATGTAACTAAAAACTTGTAATGCTTTATTGTCAAGATTTGCATGTCCAAACTACAGTTTTAAATTCTGGACTTCTGGCTTTCATTCCTGAGGCAACAAGGCTAAAATGATAACACCGTCTGCCTTTCTTCCTCAAGCTCTATCATGCATCGGAAAATCTCAGCCAGATTTAACAGATCAGAAGTCTGGAATTCATGGCAGAAAGTCTGCATCACAGGCAGTAACTGTGTGATAATTTGGCTTCCTAAGCTGAAAGCATTAGCATTTGTAAAGCTAATAAGTGTTATTGTTGATATGACTTGAATTTTTTTGTCATTTTTCAAATAAATTGGTTTTCCCTAGACTTTGTAGAAGTGCAGAGGTACACGCATGAACCAAAGTTGTATGTACTGTTTGGTGCAATTAGAATAGAAACCAACTGTTCTAAATGAAGTATCTTTATTGTATATGTATTTATACATATAAATATATATTTACATGTGCATATGTATTTTCACAAGGTGGGACCTCTGTTCTTGTTTGCTCAGTTGGGAGTATGTACCTCTTAAAAGCATAACATAAAATATTGTGAGGAGTCATATGTATGAAGAATGTATTAATCCTGTCAATTTGCTTTTTGAATCTTTACTAGAGAATCATCCTGCCCTCTGTTGACTCTGCAGTACACTGCAAATTCACAAATTTGTACCAGTTAACAATCTGAATTAATCTTGCTTCCTATTTAGATCCCTTCTGCTGCTATTTTGTGATGCTGAGAGCACTGTGCAGATGTCCTTTCATGATTATCATTAAAGAGAAAAAAATCTGCTTCATTTCTTCCGACCTAGGTATTCATCTGGACCCAGTTCCTAACTGAATTTTAAGTGCTCCTCATTCTCATACTTTTTTTTTTTTTTTTAAAGAGCATTTGCACATGTTCTGATGTTGTACAGTACCTTGGCTTGCAAGGAGTTAACCTCAATGTCATTATTAATTAACATTTTTTTAAAAAAAGGTTTTTAAGTATTTTTCTCAGATTTTAAGAATTTTCTTTAGTTATTTAAAAAAATACTCACTATTTTATTTTTTACACAATAGGCTTTTGTCAAATTTGTGACATGAATATATCCCAGTACAGCTAGACAGTCCCAGTCACTTATATGCATAGTTGCAGCCAAACCAATTCCACATGTGGTACTGATATTGCTAAGCAGTATCACTCTCTCCTATAAAAATACCATTTTGTGATCATCTGACATTTGCTGCATTTGCTGCAGTTTCCATCTTTACTGATTTTAATTGTATGATTTTTTTTCTAAACTATTTCTAGTGAACTGGAAGGTATTGAATAATGAATGTAATGACTGATATATAGTAAAATACAGTATTACTTTGTGTTAATCTACTATAAACTAGATTATTCGTGTAAATGATTAGCCACAGGATAACTAGGCTGATGCAAAACAATGTGCAGTGTGAGGAAGTACTTGCACTTTATTTTTACTTCTTACACGTGTTTCTCTAAAGCTCAAATTATGCCTGGAGTAGTGGAAGACAATCTGATAGTTGAAACCTAGGCAATTTTTTTCTTTCTCAAGGACCAATTCAGACGAGATTTCAAAAACTAAATAAACAACAGTCTGGCTGCCCATTGAGAAGGAATGTGTCAGGTTTCTGTGTATCTAAGTCTTTTAAATGATCTCCACTTAGACATTCACAAGGGGCCGTGTGATCTCTAAGGATTTACGTTGCCATTGCTGCAGAATGATGGGGGTGTGCTCGGGTGTTGCTGGGTGGGAAGGATTTGATCACTGAAATACAGCCTCAGGTAAAGCATCAGGGCAATGTATTTCAGGGCAATATATACATTTAGGAAGGGTGAGGGAAAGGTTTCATCTGCAATGATGCATCAATTACTACAAAACGTGTAACAAATGTGCTGACTACTTAAGCAGAGGTTTTAAGCGGAGTAAGGTGTCCCTCTACAATTTGTTTGCATTACAAACCTTGTTAAATGAATTGTAAACGTGAGTGTGTAGAAGATGTGTGTGACCCCTGGGCACTACAGCTCCGTGCTGAACCCCAGGGATGAGGAGGACTGTCGTGATGTTGTGCTCCTCTTGCCTGTGGCAGCCACACCAGGTGTCTGGATCAAAACTCGAGGCTTACAGGTAGGAAAACCTGTACAGCAACCTGAGTAGCTGAGTGTGCTGAGACTACTTGGGAAAGTGCCCAGACTGGAGAAGGTTAACAGACCACACTGCACAAAGAGAAACAGAGTGTTGGATGTAGCAAGATGTTTGAAGGAGGGGACCCAGGTGGTGGATGGGTCACAGTGATCTCCTGGGCAGGGACGCTGGCGCTGTGACTGGAAGCTGTAGGACTGTAGCTTGGGTCTGGTGGTAGTTGTGGGCAGCCATGCTTGGGTGGCTTTAAGTGCTGCGCAGTGCTTGTCATTGCTTAAGGACAAAGGTAATGTCACACGTAGTGTCCCAGATCAGCAACTGAGAGGAGTGGCTCTACTTTACTTCAGTCTTCTAGCACTGCACTTCTGCTTTGGTGGATCAGTAACCAGCTGCATGTCTTACCAGACTTCACAAAACTCAAAATTGAGTGTGTGGCCACTCTATAAATTGAAGGAAAAATATGTTGAGTATGCCAGGAGCCTGGAACGAAATGTCTTCTTGTATGCATTCCTATTCCATGCAAGAAGATGCAAATGAAGACTAGATAATGATCAGAGGAGAGAGAAAAAGATACAATTAATCATTGTAATTGATTGCTGTGAGCAAATATCACAGCATTTCTACAGAACTCATGAAAAAACTCATGTTTTTCTCTCAGAAAAAAACAGCCCATAGATGTGGTTAAAGATTAAGTAACAGCAACCATGCACAAGGGTGTTAAAATGAAAGTTGTGCTGTTGAGATTAATGTGGAATTTCCTGCCTTTTTAGTCAGACCTTTTAAAGTTTGTTTGAGTTGCTGCCTATGTGTGGTCACATACTTCTGTGTAGGCATGTATCATTGTATCACTATATCTGTAGTAAATCAGTATAAATTATTAGCATTTTGTGTGCTAAACTGAGAGAATTTTCACGGACTCAAAATCTCCAGAGAAAATTAAGGAATTTTTGTGTACAATAACCCCATGAAATTTTTATTCTTGTGATGATTTAAATATATACCAGAAGATGCATCTGGCTCAAGATATTGAGCTTAAAATAGTAGAAGGCTGGGAAAAATACTATTTTTCTGTTCTTACTCTTTTATAGGTACCTGCACATGAGTCACTGCAGCAGGGTACAGGGCAAGATGAACCTGTACTCGGAACCAGGGCATCCTTTCTTAGGTTACCACAGTGCAAAGTAAATAAAGGCAAACTCTTTGACTTTTTTTTTTTTTTTTTTTTTTTTGCCTAAAAGGAGTAAGATTTGAGAGAACATTCAAATCTTCATGAAGGGGTCTAGAAAGACCCATCTCTTGAGGGTTGTGCTGCAATACTTATGCTGTCCTATTGGTGCTGCTGGCTCTGATGGGGGAGTATTGGGGATTGGTCAGGCAACTGATCACTGAAGAGATTATTGTTGGCTTTTGGGGTCAGTACTTCTTATTTTGACTCAAATCTTAGCAAATAGGGAATTTCTTTGAATGTCTGGCACTTTACTAATTTAAAAATATCTAAAGTGAGGTGAATTTTTGTTGGTTTGTTTGTTGTTTTTTTTCTTTAATATTCATTGGAAAAATTGTTGCTGAACTGAGACTTTACATGCTGTATTTCAGCCTCAAGCAGATTTTTATAGCTAAGTAATAAACCCCTGAAAATGGGGTTTTATAATGGAAAATGCAACTTAAGTTGAACAGCACCTTACAGTAACACATATTTGGAACCTGCAAAATCCCTTGCTCCCAAGAGTATTGTTAGAGTGAAAAGGAGCACAATAACAGCTTAATTTATCATAAATACATAACATATTTTATGTCTATTTGATTGTGTTGAAAAACTTCACCTTACAGATTTTAATAAAGCAACCTATTGGTAAACTTATTGCAGTTGGCTTTCTTTTCCTTTCACTAGAGGTCCTGCCAGAGTGAAGCATAAATGACTTAGTTTTAGAAGCTGGTTAATAAAAAAATAGATTTCCTGTCTGTTTGACTTATTTATGAAGCTGAAAAATGACTAGGCGGGTCACTGGTGTGTGGCAGAGCTAATTTCTACATTCCTGCAACTTGCAATGAGTAAAACGTTATGGTCAAGCTGAATAATCCATTTTCCGTTGTGAACATGAAATACAAGAAATTATCTGAGATACATACATCAAACCCAGGAAAATTCTCATCTTCTGCAAAACAGAAGAAACAGATAAATGTGGACTGTGCTACCTTTTGGGCAAACTGGTCACCAGAAGGGGTGTATACCAGGGATAGATCAGTCTGGCTTTCTTAGTTTGCAACGAAAGCTTTGTTTCTTGGCCATATTATGCCTGAACTGAAGTGGCATCAAGAACTGCCACAAATCAAAGATGAATTCATATATACAATTTCCTTGCCCAGTAGCCAACTTAATGTTTGTGTTACGTTTCTAATGAAGTAAGGATTATTGAATGTTGAGCTTTGTTTATCTTCCCATCTTATATAACTAGAAATCAGAAATCAAGAAGTAGAGATGAGGTCTGTATTTCTCTGTACATTGTTGTGTTTTACTATTATGTTGGTGTTATCCAAGTTACACTAATTTAGAGAAAAATAAGCATTATTTGACTTAATTTTTTGTTTGGGAACAAGTGGGACTGTTTCAGTTAAACCTGGGAGGACTTTTGAACCCCTTAAAACTTGGAAAATGTTATCAAAAATGACTTCAATAAAAATATGAGCTTTAAAAGAAAACTCCTACTCTAGAGAACCAGAAGTGCATTGAATATTCCTTTTCAACTATTCTTCTGAGAAGCCAGGAATCTCTCCAAGAGATTCTTAGAATACTACTCCTAAAAAATGTGAATTCGAACTGATTTGGATTGCTTTTATTGGAATGTGAATGGGATTTATGACTAGTAATGGAGTATGTGCTTGATGTTATAGTATAGATCTAGAACCAAGTGAATGATAAATTATATATTACCAGAATACCACATCTTTGCATTTTTGTTGTAAAATATTGGGTTAGTCTGCACTTGTAAATGATTTTGATCCCCCTTCCTCTATAATAATGAAACAAAAATTACAGTAGATAAAAATAACATGAAGTAAGAATGTTTCCAATTAGGGTTTATGGCCTATGTCTGAAAACATTTGGCCTATGGGTTTTCATAGTGGTTTTTCGGTTTGTTTTGGTTGAGGGAGGGTTTTAAGTGTGGTAATCATTTCCTTTCTCCCTTGACTCCTGCAAATCTGAAAATATTGATTTTATTGTAATTCTCAAAAACAGAGACACGAAGAATTTACTAAGAAAACTGAGTGACTAAGCAGAAGCCAGATCTTTTTTTTTTTTAAAAATATGCTGGAGGATGCTTTGAGTGTGCCTTAGAAACCACAACTTTCTCCAGTCAATTTGTGATCAGGAGAGGGAGCACAAATGAGTTCCTGGGCAATATTTCAGTTAATATTTCCTTTCAGTGATTAATGGATGCCTGTCTCAGGAAAGGTGATCTTACCAAAAGACCTAAATTGTAACTTGTCCTGATGAAAATCCCAGCAGCTTGAAAAATTCAAGTCTTATGAACCCAAACTCTTATCCTTCTATCATTTAGTTTCATCCCATTGCCTTGCCCATTGCCCACTGAAAAAGACCCTCCTTTTTTCAAGTCTTATGTCCTAAACAATTTATGACTTCTCGTCTTGCTTCGACCTCCTGTTTCCTCATCTTCTCTCACCTTCTTCAGACTGGATATCTCTCAAAATTAGTTGTTTTCTTTAATTCCATGAAGTCCCAGAGTTGCAGATCCAGCCATTCCCCACTAACTTGACTTTGTCCTTCTACTTTCTGTTGCTTTGTCATGGTATCTTCTGTCAACTAGCCAAGATGTGTTCACACATTTTTTACTCAACAGCTTTCTTTACCGACTTGTTACACTTTCAGATGGACATCTTTGTGCTTTCTCATTGAGTTCCTCATACACAGCAAAACTGTGCAGAGGCTACAAAACCAACACTGCTTAGTTTGATGGGTATGAGTTGGTACCTTTTATAGTTGGTGATCGATATTTATTATCTATGATTTCTTTCCTGACACTACACATTAGACTTCCTTGCTTTGTAATTAAATCTCATCTCTCAGAAATGGATATGTTTCTATTGTAATTTTCTTGTTGCTGTTGTTCAAACCTTAACGGGAGTATTGATCCATGCTTAGCATCTTTGTTTATCAATGGTAATACCAAAAAAATACACACTTTGGTATATACCTTCCAGTCCAGATCTACCTAAGTGTAATTATTTTGTACTTCGATCTGTGTATTCCTGACAATAGTTTGAAAGCTGATGCATTCTTTTCTAGTTTTTAAAGAATTACTGAAAACCAAGCTAAAGTTATTTGACCTCATTATTTCTTTGATGCAGTAGCATAAAATAAATTCAGAATTATTGCACGATGCTCGATGCCGTACTTAACCATATACATTGAATAGCTGAATGATGTTATAACCTATACATTGCATAGCTGAAATCTCCCCTTACTTCCTGTGTCCTCTTCGAGAAGAAATATTAGAATGAATGCCATTAGAACGAACCTTCCCTTAAGAAATAAGAGCTCTTTATCCAGAATTGGTTTTGACAGGTCTACTGTTATGTATAAAAACTGGTGATTTTTTTTTCATATGTGATACATTTATATTTTTCTCCTACTGCTCAACATTTTTTTTAGATCAGGTCAGAACTCTGGGTAGCAAATTTTTTGAAATATTTTCTGTGTTTTGTGAAAAGCTCTTGGAAGCAATCAAAATATTGTATGAGGCTGGAACTTTACCTAGTTGTTAATTGGCAGGTTAAACTTTTATGGGTTTCTGGTACCCTGGTGATACATGACTATTAAAAATTGCAGGTGGTTCAGGGAAAAGGGGGAGGTGAGTTCCTGTGCTTGTACTATATCATAAAACTATATATTTCATGTGCCTGTTGTGAAAGTGGAGACTTTAATACTTTTTCTCCATATAAGATGATTAAAGAATTTTTATGGATCTCATTAACTAAAACTTTTTCTCTGTGAATGTTGAAAAATGTAATGCTTATGGATAAGAACAGCAAAAATAATTAGCCTCTGTGGTGCCTCCTTTGGTTTAACAAAAGCAGTGTGGCATTAAATGTGCTTATTCAATCTGAGCTTAAGTTTGTTCTTCTGCACAACATTCTGGCAATGATTTGGCCATTTTCCTTTATTCTGGCATGATCAATCATAGGAAGTGAAAGAGTGGGATTGTCAAATGCTCCAAGTACAATAAAATACTACAGTGAGTTTCACAGAGTCACAAAGCCATGGATTTGTTGAGTTTGGAAAGGACCTCTGGAGATTACACACTCTCACCTTCCTGCTCAAAGCAGAGCCAGCTACAACAGATTCTGAACATGTCCAGAGGTGGGTTCTCCACCACCTCTGAGGGCATCATGTTTCAAAGTGAAAAAACTATTTTCTTGTATGTAAAAGGAACTTACTGTATTTCAGTTTGTGCCTATTGCCTCGTATCCTTTCGCTGGACACAACTGAGAAGAATCTGTCTCCAGACTTTACAAGGCCATCACCAGTCAGACATTTGTGCACACTCATAAAAATACCCCTGGGCCATCTCACCTCCAGGCTGAACAGTCCCAGCTCTCTCAGCCCCTCATATGAGGGTCCTGTCCCTTCTTTGGCTTTTGTAGACCTTTGCTGGACTTGTTCCAGCACATCCATGTCTCTCCTGTACTGAGGAGTGTTATCCCCAGGACTGGATGCAGCCTCATCAATGTGTAACAGAGTGAAAGGATCACCTCCCTCAACATTGTCCATCTCTGCACTTCTGGGTTCATGCAGTCAGGTCTTATGGTTATGTTTAATCTTAACCTTACTTGACTGTCTTCTGCGGATGGTCCATTTTCAGTGCTCCAGAGGTGGCAGTGGTGGCAGTGGCCTTGCAGACAAATCTTAGCAGTGAATACAGAGGTGAAAAAGGGTGTTGAGTTCCTTGGCTTTTTCCTTGTCCTTGATATTGGGTCCCCTACCCCATTCAGCCATAGTCCTACATCTTCCCACATCTTCCCTGTGTGGCTGGTACCTCACTAGGTGAGCTTATTGTTGCCTTTCATCTGCCATGTCAAATTCACTTCCAGGTGGGCTGTAGCTTTCTTAATCCAATATATTCATGCTTGGGTAGTGTCTCTATCCTCCAGAGTCTCCCCTATGCTTCCACCTTTGTTATGCTTCACTTTTACGTTTGAGTTTTGTCAGAAACTCCCTGTTCATCCATGCAGGCATTATCCTGCCTGTGCTTGGCCTCCTGCCCCTTAGCTGGACTGTTCCTGAGTATCAAGGAGTTGATCTTTAATAATCAATCAGATCTCTTGAAATCTTTTTCTCTTTGAGACCATGTTCCATGGGATTCTTCTGGGCAACCCCATGAACAGAGTCTCTTCTCCTGAAGTCCAAGGTTGTGATTCTGCTTATTGGCCTTGTTCCCTCCTCTCAGGATCCTGAACTTCACAATGTCATATTCACTGGGGCCAAGGCTGCTCATGACCTTCATTATCCCAACCAGTTCCTTCTTGTTTGTAAGTATGAGGTCCAGCAGGGCACCCCCTTTGTCCATTCCTCAATTTCCTGTGTTAGGAAGTGATCACCAGCAGATAACAAGTATTTATATATGAAGTCCTTCCCCTTGAGTATCAGGGCATGTGAATTTGAGGCTTCTTCAGTTGTCCAAAGGAAGTCTTAGCTGTTTCTTCAACTGATGATTTTAGAAGCTATTTTGTTCTGCTTGAAGTGGACTGAGCCTTAACACTTCAGTCAGCTTTGGCTGCCATTCAGATTCTACATCACTTGCAGTGTTAAATAAAGGATAAAAATAAAGTATTTGGAATGACCTTATTGGACCCTCTTCCAAATAAAATGTTGTTTCTTAATACTGTTCAATAAAGATAGTTTCCCATAAAGGGAGTTTTGTGTCTGCTGCAGGGTATTTAATTCATTTAATATGTAATTTATTAGTAATAAAATAATGACATTTAGTTAGATGCATTGATTTTAATTAAGATGAAAGAAAGATAGGCATTCAAGTACCTAAAAAATGCAAGAATTTTTCCACTTGTGATTCCATCTTAACTGGCATGAGTGGTACATTTCATTCTCAACTAAGGTAAATAACCTTAGAGATATTTCCTTTAGTATGTATCATAGAGATTCAGTGAGAAATATCCCACGCATTTTTTTAAGAGGCCTGTTTTTATTACTTTGTAATAATAATTTTGTTCCTGGTATCAAAACCAGGAGAAAGAGATTGGGGGCTTGTTTGGAATGGTTTACAAAGGCTGCAGTGGTCTTTCTAATATTAGCCAGAATTCAGAGGAAAGGTAGGTCATTACTGGCAAAGACCGATGAGGCTTATGGTTGAATTTTTTGCATGTTCTTCTTCTGTGGTGTTAGTTCTGGGGCTGCACAGACTCTGTGTAACACAGGATGTTTCTGCTTGTGAAGAAGGTGCGTCAGGAATGGAAACACAGTGCTGAGCTTTGAAACTCAAAGCAGTCTAATCTGGTGAGGGCTGTGCTGCTGCCCTGCTCCTGTAACTTTAGTGATTTCTGAAATCAGACATGGGACCTCCCTGAAGTTTTTCACTGAGATTTTTTGGCCTTCTAGGCATTCCTTCAGGTTTTTTTTTTTTTATTTTTGGTGTAGAAGTGTCCCAGGTTGCCTGAGATGGCTCAAAGGAAAGCGGTCTAGAGAAGTATAAAGTATAAGTTTTTAGCTTTTTCTCTTTGTACAGGGAAGTCAGGAAGTCTCTGAAGTCAGGAAAAGTATTTAATACACGTGCATATAGATAAACATACATTCGTCAGCAGAGCCTTTTCAGAAAAAAATTGTGAGATTTGTACATGTCTGTGTTTCTTCTTTCACTGGTAACACTGAAATAACCTCCCAAAAGACATGAGAACTTGAAATCCTGATTCTTATTTTGACACACCACTCTGCCTGCCATAATTTCTAGGAATGAATTTATTTTTCTGATCACTCCAGAGACAGTGTCACTGGAAGCTTCTGACTAGGAAGACTTCATTTCACTGAGCAGCTATGAAATTCAGTCTGTTCCTGCATGTCTGTACTGAAATTCTAATTATTAATATTGAGAGGAACTAGTTGGGAACCTGGAATGGGAAGCATGGAAGTTAAAGAATGAAATAAAAATATTTGGTATAAATATTTATATATTTTGTGTATTGGAAAGACCTGTTTTTTCTCTCCTTTTCAGAGATGACAAATACAGGAAGAACTTAAACTGTATGTTTTAATACCCTTTGAAAACAAGAAAAAAAAATCATTTACATACAACAAATAGCTTTATTTAAAAAGCACAGCTGTATCTCTCGTACAATTCAAATTCAAGATTAATGTCTTGCATTCATCATTTTAATGTTGCTCAGTAATTTAAAATTCATTGGCAACGCACCAAACAGCAAAAGATTGCTTGTAATGTAACTGAGCTGTCACTGAACTGCAACAAGAGATGACTTCTCATGCACTAGCACAAAAACTTATACAAACCGTATTTACAAATTATTTATTGCTCTGTGGTCTTCATAGAACAGCCGAAAAGTAAGTGCAAGAAATATGATTTTTAAAAATAAAAAGATCTAAGGTAGAAATACAACATCCTAATACGGAATAGTAAGATTGTGAACAGTCTGTGAAGGTAGAAAAATATACAGAATTATCATCTGGAGACAAAAAAATTAGTTGCAAGGATGACCCCTTAATACAAATAGAAACTTTTTCCTTCAGTAAGAAATTTTATACTTTTTATGGCCTGGAAATAAGAACAACTCCCAGTATTACATAAATGGATTCCAGAAATTTTCAAGTGTGCCACCAACAAAGCACTGGCTTTCAGAAACATAAAGAGCAAAATGGCTATTCAAAACCTGCATGCTCCTCAGCTATGTTTAATACTAGAAAATAGAGTGCCACTTTTACCTTTGCTTCACAGGACCTCATTCCAGATAAAACTCCTGAATAGAACTCAAAGGTACTTACATGCATAAAGGTGCTTATGGGCAAGAGTTTCCAAGATGAATTGCATTTGCTGTCTCTGTATTTGAAAAGTAGCAAGAGTTTAATTTATTCAGTTTTAAATTGCTGTTATAAAAGCTGTCCTAATGCACCTGAAGTCTACTTAGGTTATTTAAATAATTATTGATGCAATTTTAATTGTCCTAAAAGAACTTTGAAATTATCATTAAAATACTGTTTTATTTAAACAATTAAAGTAATTATTAAACAAGTATTAAATGAGAATGTGTTATCAGTGTTATTTGCATGTGTTTCACCAGGCTGAATTTAAAAGACTTGGGTTTTTTTTCTCCTTTATAGCCAGTTATTTCTTATAAAATCCAGGTTCTGCTCAAAGGAATGTGTATCCCATTAATGGTAACTTTCACTTAATATATATTGGAATTAACCTCTAAAAGAAATGCTGAGAATTTCAGATATGGCTGGTGTTGAATTGAAAATTAAAGGTTTAGGATCCTTACAAATGCTATCATTTGAGCAGAAAAATTTGCTCCTTGAATGAAAAATGTCTGCATAGAATAAGTAGGAATGCATTTGGATCTTGTTCTTTCTGTAACAGCTTCTGGCTTCAGGTTCCCTGCAGCAGCAGCAGCACTGTAATTTTAATTGTATGTAAAATCAGGCCTTCATTATAAGAAAGCTTTTAGACAAGTGCAATGACATCTGCACATTACCAGCAATAAACATGAAGTAAATTTTTAATGAAGGATAACTTCATGTGCTGCCACACATCAATGATCCTGGCTTTTTTCCCTGATTTGTTTTGCTGCCTAAATGTTTAGCGTGGAGTCCTTAGTGCTCTTGTTTCCTCATACCCCTACAGAAACAACTGATGTTGGTTTGCATCTCGGTGCTGTGAATTTAAATGGTTTGAGCCAAGTTCTTATCTTCTTTGTAGGGTTATTGTAACGTGTTCATAATATGCAATACCATTTCCATGTGGTGGACTGCAGTATGGGGGCCCAGGAGAAAAACAGTGGCATCCATCTGTGTTTGTGTTTGTGTGAGTGTTTTATGTCTCTTCTGTACTGTCCAGCAGTGCATAGGGTTGTGTACACAATAGGTTGCTCAACTCACTTGTATATCTGCTGATCCATCCAAGGAATGTGTACAATTTCTTACCTCTGTTCTTGCCCACTCTTCCACCCTCTGCTTAAGTGTTAATTATCTGCTGGTTAAATGTTGGAAATGCAAGGGAGTGGTTCTTCTCTTTGAGAAAAGCTACAACAAGGAGACATGCCAGACACAGCTGACATCTAGCTTATGTCACTGGCTTAGCCTCAGGTTGAGTGAAATGAACATAGATGTATCATGTGTAACATCTTTAACACTGGACAGGTCTTGTTGTTGTTGGGTTTTTTTGTTTGTTTGTTTGTTTTGGGTTCTTTTTTGTGTGGTTTTTTTTAATGTGATTAGAAAGCAGAATATTCTTGGCCAGTGGTAACTTTGTCTTCTGAGTCAGAAGTCAGTTCAAAGAGTGGTATTAAGATGCACAGAGCACAGGTCATCTTGTGCAGCTTAATCCATGTAAAAATCACTGGCGCTAGAGAAATTCCACACATTCACTGTAGCCATGCTAGGTCCTTAATGAGATTTTTCAAGCAGCTTGGACTGTTTTCTGGTGAGGAAAGGCAAAGGATCTCTGTATCAAAGTTACGTTTGTTAGGGAGTACTTTGAACAGAAGAGTGCTTTTCAGTGACAGGGCTGTGATGGAAATCTCATTCCTGAGTCTTGGGAGTCTCAAGATTTTCACAATAAACTCATGCCTAGCCTTTGTAATTATATCTTTAGAAAACCACCCTTCAGTTACTGCCTGTGTTTTAGTACCTCTGGGCCCTTACGTATGATATTAAATGTTAGAACAAAAGCTGGATGAAACAGTTGACATTCTGACAGTCTTGGAAGAGGAGAGCTCTTAGAAAACTTAATACCCTCACCCCAGAACAGGAAAAATAATCTTACAGGTTTCAGTAGATGGATGGATGTATACACTATTCTATTTTTCTACATCAATCTCAACATTCCTAACTCTCATTAATCATTTCAGAATCTCTGCATTGCTATTTTTAGAAGCATAAAGAATTTCAGTATTATAACATGATCTGTGCGTGAAAAAGGTCAAATAAATGGTCTGCAGTGGAGATTTGCTGCTAGAAATATATTGGTATAAAGTTGAAGTGGCTCTATAGCACAGTACTACTGGGTGGGTGCACAGTAATTTACTAAATTACAACAGATTTAAGCTGCTGGAACATTTTTATTAATACTCCTATTTGTTTTTACAATCCACTTACCTCAGAACACAGCAGTTTATTCAAAACAGGTACCTTGGATTTAATTTCTAAAAATATTTTGGTATTTTTTATGAATGTTTTAAACCCAGAGGCTCTGTGTGCTAGAAAATAGAGACATTTTATGGCTTTCTCACGTTTTCTCACCTATTCTAAGACTGGGTGTATTGTGACAAATGGAGGCAGCTGAAGGGACCAAGTGCTCCTTTATCTATAGGAACAGTTTTTTGAAGGACCACGTACAAGATATGAGGACCTGGCTAATGCTTCTCATTTGCATGCAGATGTGTCTGCTGCAGAAATGAGCACAACCAGAGATAAATTTCGAGCTCTTGCTTTTATGAACTTACTGAAGAGTGTAATGTATGTTAAACGCATTGTATTTAAAATGGTGAGACTAAACATGTTCTGATGGCAGCTTAAAGCCGTCTAGTTTGTTAAAAGTCACTGGAGCTTAAGTTTGAGGATAGAGGCATCTTTCAGTACAGAGGTTTTCTGCAGAACAGTTGTTTTAAGCCAAAGCATTACAGGTTTGCTACATCTCTAGGTACTTTTTGTGCAGTTTAGTAGTCAGCAAATATAAAAACATCTTCTGAGATACAAACATGCAGTGTAAATTTCTGGCTTGCTAACATATCTTTTGGGTTTTGGATAAATCCAACTTCCATGCTTTCCATCTCTTCCTTGTAATCTGATTTTTTTCTTCAGTACAAATCCTGCAACTTCTATCATGCTGTCATTAAAGGCAGCAGTCTCCTAGACTTAAAGTGGAGCTGGATTCAGACTTAACCCTATGTGAGCTAAATGCACAACAAGATGAAGGAGGAAAAAAAAAAATCTGTGAATATTGTTACTATTTTTAACAACTTGACTATATGGATGGTAGTTAAGCATACACCTGTTTTCTTTAGTAAGTAAATCAAAGGCATTTTCTCCTTGAATACAGCCCTTGGAGAATCTGTGTCTTTTGCTAGTTTGATGAAAAAAAATGCTGGAGAGGTGGCAGATGGATCTGCACACAGGAGGTATCAACAGAGCTGTAACATATCTCATGGGTGGAAAGAACATTTTCTTGACCCTTGTACATCTATAATGACTGTGTGAAATAAGAGTAAACTAAAATGTAGCAATATACACTGGAACTGGGATGCTCTTAGATGAGTACGGGATTGTGCACAGAATCAGTGGCTGATTTAGGATTTTTTTTCTGGAAGATGGCATTTTTTCTTCTTTGAGTCCTAAATAAAGTAGTGTTTAGTCACAGCATTTATGGCTGGACATGCTTTTAGCTGTGCTGTAAAATGGAAACAAGGTGATAAATATTTGGGAGAATGAAGTGATCTCAGGAGGTGAAATGCTGATAATAAAGTGAACAGCAGAACTCACATTACCTGTAAGGGGGCCAGGGTTTTGAATCATAATCTCAGGACTTTGATCAAGAATCGTGACATTTAATCCTGTTTTTATAGTAGATAAAGCTACCAGAAAAGAAGGTGATTCCTTGTCATTAATTGTTCAGAGCACTGTTCAAAAGCTCATAGCTTGGAAAAGGAATGTACGTATGTTTTTCAAGGATGGCATTGAAGTCTTTATATGTGTTCTCATGTTTTGAGATCTTGTGCTGAAATGTCTCATAGTGCAAGAGACAGAAAGCTGTTCTTTGTTTCCCATATTGTTAGCAGCCCCTGACTGCTATGATACAAATGCATAACATACAGAAATAGTATAATAGGCTTAAATGGATGTGTTTGGGTTTTTTTCTTCCCCTGCTGGCATCTCAGGTATTACTGCTTTCAAGCTCAAGCTTTCAAGCTTGAGGTGGAAGTGTAAAAAGTGTCACCAAACCCTATTGAAATGGCAAATCATTTACTGCTAGAAGGTGTAAGATGTTGGAAAATTTATTTCTAAAAGCAACAGAGAAAATCTTGCTATTCTCTTCCTTTATTCACCAGTGCTTTTATTTCAAGCATATACTTTATGAATCTACAAATGATTGCCTTTATTGAAAAGTTTGTGTGTTGTTCAGGATGACTTGTAAACTCAATCTTCCCTAGCAAGGGAAACAGGAAATACCAGAGAACACTAGGCTCAGTAAACCTATAAAATTTGAGAATGCAGCCCATTATTTCTAGAGACTTTTCACATAACACTTTGGGAAGCAACGACTAATTAGGTTTTGGCTTTAACAATAACAGGTTGAGGGCTTTTTTGTTGTTGTTGTTGTTTTGTTTTTATAGCTTTCATATTAGGTAGAGCAGGGAAGGTGACTCTGAATGATGAAATATTGGCAGTGTATACACTTGCTGCTCAGTAGGAGCTCGGGGCTTTGATCCCTAGAACAATTACATTCATTGCCCAAGCTTTATTGCCGTGCTGGAGAGTTAACAAGCAGCCGCTGCACTCATGACAGCATCCTAATAGATTTTTTTTCAATAGGTAATTGAATATTTAAAATTAATGTCTTAGATTCTCTTGATTCTTGGTAATAATTAAATGCTCACAGCATTTTTTCTTCACAACTTCACAGCAGCAGAGTATTTACATTCATCTGATCCATCACACTCCAATAATGCTTCTGAGTGTTAAGTGTAGCTAGAGGAATGATTTAGTTATTGTTCCTTTTTCCTGGCTGAATACTGAGCTTTATTCTCTGAATTCACAAAATGGCAAGGCTTGACTGGCAAAAAGCTCCACAGCTTCCTGATGAATATTTAACTTTATACTCACTTTGGGTTCTTACCATAAGAATGGACTTCTCATCAAGTACTAATGAAATTTTAAAGTTACAAATATGGTGGAGGGATATGAAAAATAACATTTTTTATTTTCTTTTTTGTTACTCACTGCTTTTATTGACTTACTCCTGAGCAATCTTGCCAGATTCTAGCTGATAACTTTAGCTAATTATGCACAGGATATGTTCTACAGGAAGTTTTCTGAAAGGGAGCCAAGGAAGATGCTCTTATACAGTGATTGGAACAGAAGTCTGGAAAGCAGAATAATCTGATTTTGTTTGCATTTCCTCCTCTTTTGATAAGAGGCCTTGAAAAGGTGACTCTACCCATAAGTGCTTTAAGTTTTTCTGTTTACCCTTCTATTTTTATTTTATTGATTTAGGGCCTGACCTTTTATATGTAAGAAGTGTACCATCTATCACCAGTAGAAGTCCAGGCTAGACCAGTGTGACTACAGTCAACATGCAGTATTTTTTAAAGATGTATCCTCACATCTCATGTTAAAAAGTTTTAATTATTTTAATTTCTATTACCAGCTCTGAATTAGATAGTGTAAAAACATGGGCATGAGCTAATTAATACATTAATTACCTGAAGTGTTCCTGCCTACCAAGTAAATGCAACATTGTGTAATGTCATAGTGAATAAGGTGCTGAAATTTATAAAACAAGTTGTAAGTTCTGCTGCAAGTACAAATGCAAACAAATACCTTTGTGACAGTAGGTTTCCAAAGTATTCAAAGCCCACAACACTTTCTTATTTCCAGGTTCAGTAGGCCTCACTGAAATAGCCTTCTCTGCAGATGGTTTTCATTTTCAGGGTTAACTGATAATATGATAGGTTGCACTTCTCTGTTTTCTCCAAACCATCCCATGATAATCATCCCAGCATGATTATCATACCTCTTCAGGAAAATAATAATAAAATAATATTTATATCATAGAATCATAGAATGGGCTGGGTTGGAAGGGACCTCAGAGATCATCAAGTCCAACCCTTGATCCACTACCGCTGCGGTTACTAGACCATGGCACTGAGTGCCACAATTATGCCACAATATGTCCATATTAAAAAGATATGCTATCTATTAAAAAGCTAAACAAGCTAAATCAAGACTCTATAATGTTCTCTATGTTTTACTTGATCAAGTTTTTATTTGATTTTTTGACAGTAATAAATTCAAGGAATGCATATTATCAATACAAATTTATTTCCCCCATATTAAAGAAATATATTACACACTTGCAAGTTTCTTTGTGTGTTCATTATACTGAAAATGGTTGCTTGATTGGGTCAATAGATGTATAAAAGAAGATGAAAAAGGCTCCTTAGAGCATTTTATCTATCTGTCCTAATGGTGAGATGCTCCACTACCTCCAGCCAAACTGGTGACCTCCATTTTGGCAAGTGTGAAGGATCACTCCATGCTCTCTTTGGTATAACAGAGGTCTCAA
Source organism: Florisuga fusca (assembly GCA_038090715.1). Classification (NCBI taxonomy): domain Eukaryota; kingdom Metazoa; phylum Chordata; class Aves; order Apodiformes; family Trochilidae; genus Florisuga; species Florisuga fusca. The sequence goes on from JAAWXA010000002.1 coordinate 26,375,485, forward strand.
AAGGAACAAGATGATGTGAATGCCATCTGAGTAGCTCAGTGGCTCATTTAAACCAGGTAGCTTTAAAACTAGGTTGTGATCAGTGCCTAAATCAGGACTTTACTGCTGAATTATACAGCGGTTACAGCAGAGCCTACCATGTATGGATGCCTTAAATCAGTGGCCCTAACTTTGGGAGTGCCCAGGCAGCAGGATCAAGCTACCACGGTTTACTCTTCCTGCTGTCTTTGACTTTAAGGTCTTGATTTTCTGTGGCTAAAGACTTAAGCAATCTCTCAGCCAAGATACTGTCCATGTAGTATGACTGAGTGGGATGATGGAGTTATGCAGAATTCCCTAACAGGAGGACAGTGAGAGGCCATATAGAAATTAATGTGTTCAGACTCAGTGATCAATATCTACTTTACATTTATTCTTTTTACCCATTTAAAATTAAATACTTGGAATGCAGCCCAAGTAAGTTTTGTACTGATTACCAATGAATTACAAATTCCAAGTGGTTTTGAAATACAAGTTTGATATTCACCTGGCAGAGAAACACAGCAATAATTTTTGCTGATGAAATGTTCTCTGATTTAGGATATTGTCCAAATAAGGTTCTCTGGTAACAGTAGAGGTAACTAAAGCAGCAAAAGAACTTAATAATGCCTATTTGGAAGAACAAGAGCAAAAATTATGAAAAAGCATTAGTTCTTCAGAGGATTCCTACATCTGGGTTTATCTCTGTAATTTGCCCATGGAATTACAGGAGCAAGTGTACAACAAAGTACTTGAAAAGAAGTTTGTTTTTTTCTTTTTACTTCTTTGTGTTTACAAGGGTGTGGTGTCCCAATTCCTGAGAGTAGGTCTGTGTTGTAATTCAAAACCTAGAGTGGTTTAGTTTGGTCAATGGATGTTATCTAAAAAACCCTTCCTGTTTGCTGTATAAACTTGTTGAAATGTAGAATCATGTTATGAAGCCTGCTGTATATCTAGAGCAGTTTCCTTGGGAAACTAGCAGAGTTGGTTTGCAGCATTTTTCTGAAAAGTAAAACTGGAATAGGCTTCCCAAGGAAGTTGTGGATGCCCCTTTCTGGGGAGTGTTTAAGGACAAGTTGGACGGGACATTGAGCAGCCTGGTCTAGTAGGAGGTGTCCCTGCCCATGACAGAGGTCTTTGAACTAGATGATCTTTAAGGTCCCTTCCAACCCAAAGCATTCTGTGATTCTTTGTGATGGAAATGACTGACTCCCTCACCCTGAAACCTTAGTCAGTTTGGACTAATTCACTGATGTATGTGCCTAAACACATTAATAAGGCTAAAATAGGCAGGGCACCTAATGACGCATGCTGAGCTGGGGATAACAGACCAGCAGAGGGGCTTACTGAGAGCCCTGAGAGCAGAGCCTTTATATCCTAATTAAACCCTGTAAACCTCCATTTAGTACTGGAAATCCAGTATCAGGTTTACTGAGGTGATTTTAATTAAAGCTGATGTTAGTCTCAACTTCATGTGTGTTTCTGACCAAAATAGTCTTTTTGAATATGTGTGTGTGTGTGTATGTGTGTGTGTGTACATGTGTATATATACATATATATATATAGAGACATCTATCTGTTGGAGTGTATTTGTGCATGTGTTTGTATTCTGTTGTATTTACACCTTCTGTAATTAAGAACAAATCATCTCTGTGTTTAAACTGGTAATTGTCTGACTTTGAAGGGAATAATGACAAGTTATTTTTACTTCTTTGTTATCACCTGTCATGTTAAATCTAGTACCAGGTGAGGGTTCTGTGACCCTTATACTGAGGGAAGTGGGAAGAACATTTGTGCTTCCCTGGTCTAAAAATATCCATCTTTGTGTAACCATTGCAGAACCAGATGTCTTATTGTAGAGGAATAAAGTGCTACCCCTACATATAAATAGGACTGTAATACCTCAACAAAGGAAATAGGAATTTAGTATTTTTTTAAGCTTGATTTTAGAAACCTGGTGTATCAAAGTAGATTTAAAGAAGGAGTTCACTGTAAAATCTGAGATAAGACAACTGGCTTTTGTTTTCTTGATTAGAAAACACAGTATGTATTTCTTTACTGAAAGTATGTGTGAGGGAGATAGCCATCTGAAACTGGGAAAAAAGGGAAAAAGAGAGGTAAAAGAGTGGAATGCTATAACAGAACAGTTAGACCACAATTAACTTGTCCAAATACCCTTAATTTTCCTCCTTGCCTCATGTGCATAGCCATTTCAGTTTCATTATTGTGCCTTTTTTCCCCCCCAACAAAATTGGGCTTGTTTGGTACTACTTGATAGGTGTTCTAGCTGTAATGTTAGGTGTTCTAGCTGTATTGTTAGGTGTTCTAGCTGTATAGCTAGACCATCTTTATAAAGATGTCTTGTTATCTCTCTTTTTGCTAAAGCTCTGCCTTTATTTACTCTGCACTGGATATGGAATTTTTTGTGTCCTGTAGGATTTTTGATACTGGTTATTGACTGTTTTATCTAAGTTTTTCAGAGATTTTTTTTTTTTTCCTCATAATGTCCTTAAAAGATGAAATGTTGTTATTTTGATTTTATAACTAGACAACTCAAACTTAGAGTACTTCTGTGCAGAATTATTTTAGCTAGTTTTGGTTGAACTAGGTAGTCTACCAGAAGCTGCATAATAAAATGATCTGCATTGTGCTTCCCAAATTAGCCTGAGTGAAGCACTGTGGCTGTGCTATATTAAGACAGGATATCTCTGACTTGCAGAGCATTCTGCTGTTTAGATATATCCTTAGAGGTTATCTAAAATAGGGATATAGCTACCCAACATTAAAAATGCTGTTTCTCAAAGTACTTAGTAACATTATTCCTGTGGATTGGGTAAGATCCATTCAACTTCACACAGAATCACATTTTTACCACGGTTGGAAAAGACCTCTAAGACCACCAAGACAAACCATCACATCAGAAAAAACCCACCATGCCCACCAGAGCATGTCCTGAAGTGCCACATCTGATGTGTTTTTTGAATACCCCCAGGGATAGAGACTCAACCATCTCCCTGGGCAACCTGTTCCTGAACGTTCAAATAAAACAGTAAAATAAAAGCAAATAAATTCTTCCTAGTATTTGGTCTAAACCTCCCCTGGCACAAGTTCAGACCATTTCCTCTTCTCCTGTCATTTACTTGTGAGAAGACGCCAACACCCACCTCACTACAGCCTCCTTCTCATAGTAGTAGAAAGTGATAAGGCCTCCCCTGAGCCACTTCTCCAAACAAGACAACCCCAGTTCCCTCAGCTGCTCAAGAGACTTGTGCTCTAGACCCTTCACCAGCTTTGTTGCCTTTCTCTGGTCATGCTTCAACAACTCAATGTCCTTCTTGTGGTGAGGTCTCCTGTGTACCACTGAACACAGTACTTGAGGTGCAGCCTCACCAGTGCTGAGTACAAGGGCACAACTACTTCTCCTGCTGGCCATGCTATTCCTGATACAGGCCAGGGTGCTGTGGGCCTTCTTGGCCACCTGCTGGCTTATATTCAGCCAGCACCCCAAAGTATTTCTTCTCAGGGCAGCTTTCCAGCCACTCTTCCCCAAGCCTGTAGTGTTACATGGGGTTGTTGTGACAGCAGTGCACAGGAAGGTCTGTTGTGACACTTGGCCTTGAACCTCGTGCACTTGGCCTCTACCCATCGATACAGCCTGTCCAGGTTCCACTGTAGAGCCTTCCAAATTTTGAGAGGACCAACACTCCCACCCAGTAGTCTGCTGCAGTCTGCAGCCTTGCTGAGGAAGCACTCAATCCCCTCATCTAGTTTGTTGATAAAGATATTAAACATTAACAACTCCAAAACTGAGCTCTGGGTGACATCACTGATGATGGACAACAAATTGGATTTAACTCCTTTCAGCACAAGTCTCTGGGCCTGGCCATCCATCCAGTTTTTTACCTAGAGAAGATGAATCTGTCTATGCCATGAACCACCATCTCATGAGGAGGTCAAGTGGCTGGTGCAGAAGTTTGTCCATTTTTGCTTTTTCTAGTCCTGCTTGTGGCAATTCAACAGTGAGCTTGGCTGGGCAGTAGGGGTGACAATTGGCACATTTGGTCTGTTTTGGTTTGCCCTTATCTGTATTGCGCCTGTAGAAAAGATATACTCTCAAAGAGTATATATCTCAAAAAAGGTTTTTTACATTTATACAGTCATGAACAGAATCTTTTGCAGGACTCCCCAAGGTGGTATGCAGCTCTCATAATCTGACCTTTGTTTTCAACACTTGTTTTAAAAGCACAGAGGAAAATAATGTAACAGTCTGGCCTCCACTATGATTGGGTAGTCAGGTAACTTTATGAAGTACTTTGGAGAAACTGTCTATATATTTTGAGGAAAATTAGAGTTTGGGACAATAGCTTTTACTTCAGTACTCATTTATTTGAAGTTCTTGGAAGAATATTCTTTGTTTCTTATGGGATGCTGACCTAACTGTTATATTCAAGATCCAATATTGCTTGCTGTGCTAGATCACCCTGATAAGGGTACAGTTTTAATCATGATTATCTGATTATACATGTAGTTTATACTATACAACAGTAATGTTTCCTTGTGTCAGATTTCAAATGTTACAGTATGGTGTGTCGGGGTTGATATTGTAGGACTCCAGCAGATGGCAGAGGAGACAGGCTTTGAATAGGTGAAGTTTTAAGGTACTCTGTTAAATTAGTACAAGCAAAGAAGTTTTATTTGAGCTTCAGCAGACCTGTTGGTTTCACTTCACTTGGTTTCAATGAAGTTGAAGTAGTTTGTAGGGCTTATAGGGGCTCACATGGCTGTTGGGCCTTAGTTCGTGAAAGTAAAACATGCTATGATAGAGCTTGACCACTTGGGATCTGAAGAGATTAAAAAGGTCTTTCACTCCTGTAAATTCAGTCACTGATTTTAGAATCAGCGCCTGAATGGAAAGGAACCTGAGAGGACAGTCCTGTTCTCTAATGTAAAAATACTTCATACAAGAAGCATAAACATAAAGGGCTTTAATGTTTGTGGGTAGGAGCGGTGGGTAGGTTTGTCTCTGTTCTCATTTACATCCCAATAAAACCCAAATTACAATACTGACATAGTCCATTCACTTTAGTGAGAGACTCAGTTTTGATCAAGATCCCATACTTAATCCTACAGAACATTCAGTAAAGCAGCTGTAGAAATCTCTAGGTAAGGAAATGCCATGTAAACTAGTAAGCAATACAGAGCCCTAGGTAAAGCTTACTGCAGCTGTGTTTTTCCTCTTCCAGAATAGTTTTGCAAGATGCTCTGAGCTCACCTGAATAAGAACTGCAAACCTCTCCACTCTTCAAAGAACAGTGTAGGTACATGGGAACATACAGGTAGTGAACTGTGGTCTAAATTCCCTGAAACTTAACATGAGGAAACATGAAAAAGGGGAACACATAGAGAGAAAAGGAAAAATATGACAGTAATAATCATATTAGGCGTTGTTCAATGTTAATGATTCTATGATTATTTTTTTTTTTGGAAGAGACATGAACACTTGTTGGTGAATTAAGATGATGCATATTAGAATATTCTGATATGGGAATATACAGCCTCAGTGCATCCCCTGACATACCTGTCCTTTCTTGTTGAGTTTCCTCCAAATGAACTATAAGTAGTTCTGGATCTCCTGTGATCCCTTTTGCAAAGCAATGTCTGTGGCTGCAGCAGAGTTTTATGCTGGGTGCTCCATGCCAAGGGAAATTACCCCTCAGCTTGGCAGCAAAGTCAATAAGTTTGTCCTTAAGAAATCTGTGCTACTTCAAAAAGAGATAGCAGAGCAACTCTGTCCATAGAATTCTTTCAGGGACCATGAGCAGCCATAGTTAAACAGGAAGTGCTGTTGAAGAGAACACTTCTCTCTGGAATGCCTTTTATTATTTTATTATTTTCTGCTACTTCTAGGGTCTCTGTAAATGAGTTGTTAACTTTAAGTGAACCAACAGGGGACTGCACTAGGGTTTTTTTCTGGTGCATGCTGCACAAACCAGGCAGAGGTTGCTAATACTTACCCTGCCTTAATGGTAGAGAATTCCTGGTGATGTTTATCTGAAGAAATAGATGTGCTGCCACTCAGTATACAGTGAAAAAAGATATGAGTAATTGAGAAATTTCATCCAAAAAACATTATTTCAAGAATATAATATCTTAGTTTTTAAACTACTTCAAGTCTTTCTTTCATCTGCCAAGTCTGGACAAAAGAGCAAGGAAAAATGCTAAGTTACTAGATTTTTGCTGAATTTCTGAAGTGTATATGAAAGTGCATATTTTTTTGATTCTGTGTTAGCAGGATACAAAATAGAGATTTTTCACTTCTTAATTATGATGAGGTTTCATTTCTTACTTCTCAAAGGGGCAAAATCTGCCCCTGTTCTTTCGAAATAATACTACCCATCACTAACATTTATCCATCTTGGGGTGTCACTACTTGATAAATAACGCTGTTCAAATGTATGTTTCTGGTCATGTTGAAGTTCTTTTAGCAGATACTTCCTAGTTCATACTGAGTTAGGGAGACCATTTGTGAGACATACTGTTGCATGTTCTCAATGGGGAACTGGGATCTAACCACTGTGGGTTGTCAGGCATTTGTCAAGATTCATTGGACAGTAAACATCTTGTCAGCCCAGCCCATGATACTCCGAATGTCCATCTGTTTTCTGTATCTTTCTTCTATGCCCAATTGATTCATATTTCAGCCTGAACGACCAAATAATTTGACATATGAGTAAATGAAATTCAGTGGGAGTTGTTGCTAGATAATTTCACCATTATCATATTTACCTCTATCTTTTACAGTGTCTTAGTAGCAATGGAAGCCTGTGGAAGTTTTAACTTTCATGTATTTTTGTGGCACTTTTGACTGGGACTATGGAAAAATGTAAATTCACTTTATAGTTGTATCTCTCTTCTCTCCCGGAACATAGATCCCAAACCCATGGTTTTTCAGTCCCTCACCAAATTCAGTCCACACTGAAAATGACAAAAGCTCCTATTTCTACACAAGAGTTTTGCATGTCATAGGAGAGCTTAATAATAGATGAGTAAAGAAATGCTTACAGTGCTGCTGAGCATACCTGTTAAAGACAAATTTGTGGTTGCAACAAAACTAATAAAGCTTTTTTTTTAAAGACAATAATCATGTCAGAGCCAGCAGATAACATACTTAATTCTAATCAGCTTTCACTAATACGGAAGGTAAAATTAGTTATTAGTGTTGAGTCACAACTTTCTTTAAGTAGCAGTCTAAATCTAATTACAGTAAGTTGCTTTGCTTTCCACTTAATACTTTATTGTTGTCCACAAAGGTTTTGGTGAGCTGGAGGCTATTTATACCCAAGCTGCTGATTTGCTGTCTTTTTCTTCATTGTATTCGTACAGTTAATGTGGAATGATAGGACACTAATTTAGATACTGATTTCACTGTTGAGAAGTTCACAACTCTCATTAGAATGACGTCTGGTGTCTTCATTATTCATACAATGTATTGTGAAGCTCATTTCAAATGTGTGTAAATTCCAAATTCAGTAAAACTCACTTGCTTTTGTAGGAGAAGAGGGTTAAGAGAAAAAAAAGAGTTAAGAGGAAAATCAATTTATTCTCGAGGTGGGTTTTATTAAAATACACAGCAATTTAATTTTAACAGTGTAGGTAGTTTTTTAAAAATCAAGGTCCCACAGCATAAGGGAGTATGTCAGCTTCTATTATGTTCCTGTTGGCTTAAATAATAGTATGAATATAGAGTCTTTAGAATAGTATAACTGAAATCAGTGGAGAGAGAGGGCTGAAGGCTTCCAAAAGTTCTGTCCTAAAAATACACATGCTGTCTTATGAGTTCATTCGCATGGTGAGGTCATATATTTGAACTTGAACTCAATGCCTTTAACTCTTTAACTGAGAGCATCTGAAGCCCCAGGAAGTGGCTGGCTGATCCAGCTGCTGATCTCCACCAGACACAGAGCCTTCAGGATGGGTGGCTGGGTCTGGCCTGGAGAAGCCACCATAGCTGCAATACCGAGGTTGAGGTGTGGAGTTTGCAAAACATCAGGAAAAGGCTTGGACTTGAGTTATGGACCGTGCAATCGCTGCCAAAATCTGGCACTCAGTGGAAGCGATGAAGGCAGCTTTGCTATCTTGGGTGCTGGAGCATGTGTGTTGGACTCCAAGTGGCATCCAAAGCCTGTAATCCCAGGGAAAGGTATCCAAATAGATGCATCTGCTGCCAGGGCTGTGCTGGAGGTGGAGAGCAGCTTCTGTCCCTTTAGCTGTGGTAACTCTGGAGCCAAGTCAACATCCCCGGTATGTAACAGAGGCAGGACTGTGCATAACTGCTCGTGACACATTTGGACACAGTGAGCAAGTCCAGTTCTGACACTGAGGTGTGGTGGGGCCAAGGGATGTGACCATCATACAGAGATTTTCAGTTTTCTTCCATCCTTCATCTCATCTATGTCCCTTTAAAATAAATTTGTATGGATTTGGAGTCCTGGCAGCAAGTGAGTAATTTATCCCTAGAGGTTGCAATGCTGTAAAATAAATAAATCAAGACAATTTTCCAGCTCTTAGGATGACTATGGTAAACATTTGCCATGCAAAATTTAGAAAGAAATAAAATTTTAAAAGAACTAATTTTCTCTCCTCAGAATGGAATTGTGTGTAGAAGTTTGATGCTATCCCACACAATATCATTGTCACTAAATTGGAAAGACAGGGGCTTGATGGATGGTTCATGTATTTATCCAACAAGTGGAATTGGCTGGATAGTTGCATTCAAAGAGTTGTGAACAACAGCTTGATGTCCAAGTGGAGATCAGTGATGAGTGGTGTTTCTCCAGGGTTGGCATGGGGACCAGCACTGTTTAGGATCTTTGTCAGTGACCTGGATGGTGGAATTGAGTGCTCCCTCAGCAAGTTTGCTGACTACACCACGCTGTGTGGTGTGGTCAACATGCTGGAGGGAAGGGATGCCATCCAGAGGGACCTCAACAGTTGTGAGAGGTGGGCCCATGCAAATTGCATCAAGTTCAACAATACCAAGTGTAAGATCCTGCACATGGGTCAGGGCGATCCCAAGCTCAAATACAGCTTGGGCAGGGAATGGGTTGAGAAAAGCCCCGAGGAGAAGGACTTGTGGGTGTTGGTTGGTGAAAAGCTCAACATGAGCTGGTATTGTGTGCTTGTAGCCCAGAAAGCAACCATATCCTGGCATGCAATAAAAGCAGCATTACCAGCAGGTCAAGGGAGGTGATTCTGCCCCTCTGCTCTCATGAGGCACCACCTGGAGTATTGTTTCCAGTCCTGGGGCCCACAAGAAGCACATGGAGCTGTTGGAGCAAGTCTAGAGGAGGGCAATGAGGATGATCAGAGGGCTGGAGCACCTCCCCTATGAAGACAGACTGAGAATTGGGATTGTTCAGCCTGGAGAAGAGGAGGCTCTAGAGGCACCTTCCAGTACCTGAAGGGGGCCTACAGAAAAGCTGAGGAGGAACAAAGGTTTGTAGTTATAGGATGAAGGGTAACGATTTCAGCTGAAAGGTAATAGATTTACATTAGCTACCAGGAAGAAATTCTTTACTGTGAGGGTGGTGAGACACTGGAACAGGTTGCCCAGGGAGGTTGTGGATGCCTCATTCCTAGAAGACTTCAAGGCCAGGTTGGACGGGGCTTGGAGCAACCTGGTCCAATGGGGAGTGTCCCTGCCCATGGCAGGTGGGTTGGACCTAGATGATCTTTAAGGTCCCTTCAAACCCTAACCATTCTATGATACTATGAAGTTCCAAAACAATTTTTTAATGTTTTTGAAGTATTTTACCAGGATTTGTTGGGTTTTCTTCCGTGGGTTCTTTTTTTCCCCCAAAATGCAATTTTCCCTTTACGTTCGAAAATAATTGGTGCCACCGCTTCTCTAAATTTTAATTTGGGCTCATTTTCTCTTGTCCTTTTACTGGGCACCACTGAGAGGGCACTTCCTTCTTCTTTATTGTACACATTTGTAAGATCCCCCTTAGCCTTTTTTTTTAATCCAGGATAAATGTTGCCAGCTGTCTCAGGCTCTCCTTGTATGACAGATGCTCCACTATGTGGCCCTTTTAATCAGCCACTAGGTAATTAAGCAGGACAATATGGTTTTACCTAAACTCTGCTTAGAGGACAAGGACTTGCTATTTAAAAGTATTTAGGTTAGTCAAAGTAATTCATGTTCTTTGAAGAGCAGAAAACAGCATCTCTGTGTTATAATTTCTGTCAAGTTTGGGTTTGGTTTTTTTTCTGTTTGTTTTTTTTTAAGTTTATTATTCTTCAATCTAGCTTTACCCGTTGGTAAAAATCTGCACTATATCACAGTAAACTGTGCCTGTTTTGCTCACCCTTCGTTCCTAGAAAAGAATGAGAGTATTTTACATTGCTCAGCTGTGACTTCATGGTCTGGTTAAGGAAATGCATGAGAGACAGTGAGGCTGTATAACTAACCCAGAATACAAGTCAGTCCTTAAAATCCAGTAAGCTCAGAAGCTATTAACTGAGTAATTATATATTGTTTAAGTATCTTTAGGACAGTTCTATGTTTGCCTTCTCTTTTGTTCTTTTTTAGTCTGAAGATTAATAAGAATTTTTCATTTATATATAATTATACACACATGTGAATCTGAGAAGGTAAATTGTTAACTGAAGATCTCTTGAATTTAGATATTTAGAGAAAAGCAGAGCTCATCTGTGATAAGCTTGTATAACATACTAAGCACTGCACGTATTGCATTAAGCACTGCATGACGGGTACAGTTTTTTGGCAAAAGACAATAGCCAGATGTAACTATTTTTCTTGGAGATTATTTATGATGGGGCATTCTGTGGGAATTGTCTCCACTTTGGATCCAGTAATGCACTGGGTAGACTCTTGCGGATTTCAGTCTTTGAGAATAGTTTTGTTTACTTCTATGCCTCTTATATTCCATTATCTACAAGTGAATATGAGGCTTAAATCGTCTTTTCAGACTCACTAGTACAGCTCTGAGCAGAAAACAAAAAATTGTTTCTCTGCCATAATCTGTATTCATATGTCCTTACCTCAGCTCAGCGTATTAGAAAGCCTGCCAATATTTTACAGCAAAGATATGCCATATACAGAGAGAGTTCTTTACTACCAACCACCCTGTAGAAATCAAACAATTTCCTAAATTGAATTTAAAGGATTACAGTGAGGTTTTTTGGGTTTGCTTGTTTTGTTTTGCTTTAATGTTTTCTTTAATGTTTTTCTTTAATGTTTTCCCTCTATTTATTTTGCAGCAGGTGTGAGCATCCTTGCTACCAGGCAACTACTTTCCTGGCTAAAATGTAAATACATGATTCATTGTCCCTATGGGGCCCTAAGCCTTTAATGGCATCACAGTTAATTATTAGTATATTGTTATGGGGACATATTTTTCCTTTAGCTGTCTGGGGATGCTATTAAATGGAGATGGTTTGCTTAGCAAAACTTGTTAACTATTCACTTACTGTGTCTCATGGCATAGCTTGTCTGAAAGATGATTTTGCAAAGTTCTCATTCTGATTACATTAGATTTATTATCTTCATGAAGCTTTGAATCTCTTGAAGATTTACAAATATTTATAAATGGGTTGAGCAAAGAATGCCAAATATAATTGAATTTCAGAGGAAAAAAGCAGCATTCTCCTGTTGTGTTAGTATATACTAGATTTTAAGTGGGCTTTTTATCACACTCTGAATATTAGGTCATCAGTCTAGATGGTTTTGTGGTTTTTTGATTGTTTGGTTCTGTTGGGGTTCTGTTGGGCAGTGTCTTCCTTCCTGCCCTATGGCCCGAGTGAGAATGTCTGTGCAGTCTTGCTCTGTGCATGAGTTGGCACATCCAGGAAGTGTTTGTTTGCAGTTTTAAGCATTTCAGCCATGATGCTCATGCCATAGGTTTGTTTTCTTGGCTCTGCCTTATTTTTCTGCATGTTCAGAGCCCACTCTCTACCTGGGAACAAGGAAATATGTCAGGTGGGGTTTGTCACTCTCTAGTAGAATAAGTTATCTGTTGAGAGGAGCTTCAGAGAGCTCCTGGGATGAAGAAAGGCTGAGCACATCTGACTTGGGCTGTATTCTGTCTGTGTCTTTGCTATCCTTTATTGTTCTAAGGCACTAAAACAGACATCTGAAGACATGTAAGGAAGGTAAAATTTCTGTTTATTTTTGGATAACTACAAATTTCAATAAACTGCACCTTTGTTTTGACAAATTTATTTAAACTGACATATAACTTGTCCTTGTCTGAAGGTCTTCAAGTTCTTAATTCACTTAGCTGAGTGATGGTGTCCACCTGAGATAATACTTTCCAGGATAGAGCTGGAAAGTGTCCTGCTGCAGTGTCATGCACAGCTCCTTACTATGCTGTGGTGTTACACCACCATGAAGAACTAGATACCCTGTCTCCAGGACAGAACTCTTGCATGAACTTGCTCTTCAGTAATCTCACAGCCTCCAGCTTTTTCACCTCTGTAGGTACTTGTTTTGGCATCCATGAGATCCTTTCTCAGGGAAGTCCGTGGGTCTATTATCTAGTCTGTGGAAAACTGCATCGTTTTGCTTCTTGTTGCCACAGTTTAACACTGGGCGGGCAATTAAATCACAGACAGATGCTCTCTATTAACCCCCCTTCCCTGACAAAGAAAGGAGAGAGAATGAGAGAGACATGTTGGAAACTAAACTACACAGCTTTAATCGAACAGTAATTATGAAAAAGAAAAATTATTAAATATGTACAAATATATGAAAAAACAATACCACATTCCCCCCCAGTTATGCTCACGTCATGGCTACAAGGCAGGCTCTGGAAAAGTCCCAGGCTTAGCTCCTGCTGGCAGCAACAGACAGGAGCTGGAAGTAGGAACACATGGATTCAGGAGGGTGTGGATCAAGACCACAGGCTGATGAACAGATGGAATCCTCCCAGGATGTTGGCCATGGACAAAGGGTCAGGAAGAAGGGCGTGGTCCCTAAATTTATACTGAGTGTGATGTGTATGGGATGAAATACTCCATTTGGTCAATTTTGATCACCTGGCTTGGCTACTCTTCCCTCAAGGACAGTTGCAGGTGTGACCCCTTTACTCCCATTCTCTTTCTGAAGCATAAGATGGTTCTGAGAACTGAGCAGTGGCCTTGGTTCTGTATAACAAGTGTTACCAGTCCTAGAAGCAGACACTGGCTGAGAAACTTGCTGTTAATTTTAGCAAGTGCAGCTACTTAGAAGAGACTTAGCTGAAAGCAAAATTACAAGACGGAATATTAGTTCTATCCTGGCCCAAGCAGGCCAGAAGGTGTCACATCCCTTGAGCACTGATCTTTCCATCTGTTTAACAGTGCCACCACCAAGAAGTACGAGGCTGACTTCCACAGGGAGCACGTAGAGCTCTGTTACTAAGTGGCTCAAGTTACGGTGAAACTGGTGTCACATTGCTGGGAGCTCTGATACCTGCTCAGATAATAAGCCCTGCAGCCTGGGATTCAAGGCTAACTACATGGCTGGGTAAATAGACTCTTAGGCACAAAGTGTGGTGGAAGTGGAAGGAAGTCACCTACAGCCAGTGACCAATCCTCAATATGACAAGTTGAGGACCCAGTGGATCTCTGAAGCAGGGAAAAGGGGACATAGTCCTATGGCACCTTCCAAACTGACAGACTAGATCTTTATAATTTCACAAAAGGCTTTCAGTATGCTCCAACTATATATAAGAAAAGGACTTCTAGTGCCAAACAGTGGATGCACAGATTACTGACCTTTTGACCCATGCACTGAAGTCCATGCTTTCTCCTATTCCTAATGATAATATGAAACAAATAATCTATTTCTAACATTTCTTTTACACATTGTTTATTATCTCAGCAAATCCCTCTGCAACTGTTAGGAAGGAGCTGGTGTTGTACTGCTTTAACTGTTGTTACAAAAAAAATCACATATTTCACTCAAGTTACTTCATAAAAACATCCCACTGGAGTTTACACACACAAACTGTTTCATTGCAGGGAAACCCCTTGTTGAAGAACACCATGTAACAGTATTACGAACACCTAAATATAAAAAGTTGTGGCTTTTACAAACACAGAAAAATAAAGTCTGATACACCATAACTTCACAAAAGTGGATGTAACTACAAACAGTAATTGTCTGACCCAAAAAGCCAGGTCCTGGCTGGACCTGATCCAGTGAGACTACTGCCAAAGGCAACAAGGTAGATTTCTTTTTTTCTCTCCTTTCCTTTGTTTGCTTTCAAAGCCATCTTTAAGTTAAAGGATGAGAACAGCTGAAACAGAAATGAGACACTAAAAAGTGCTAAATCCTCAGAGGCTGCAGAGGGATTATGTGGAAAAATATCCAACTAAAACTACAGTACTAATGAATCTCACCTAGTAAGGAGAACTTGAGAAGAAAGATATCTTTCCAAAAGCTGAAGTTGTACCCAGATGGAAATTATAGGGAGGACTAAATTAAATACAAGAACACAGTAATTCCCCAGCTGACCTTAAAAAAGTAAAAGGATCGGCTAGCAAAATGATGAAAAAATTTTCTACAAACACATGAGGTGCAAAAAGAGTGTCCCAGTTAATGTTTGGGGTGTGATAACAGCATCCAGAGAAGACGAGGCCAGTGCAGTGAGGCTAAATGAATGCACCCTGTGCACACATAGTGAGCCCTGGCTCACTTAGAAACAGGGGTAAGCTGTGAAATGGTAAATCTGCAATAGTAAAGACATGAGGTAAGTATGCAGGACTGCAAAAGAGATTTCTGAAACTGAATAGGCAATAAAATGGCAAATGAATTGAAGGAAGGTAAATGGAAAGCAATGTGCTAGGTACAGCAAATCTAGCTCAGATATAAAATTGCATTTTATGGTCACAATTACTCAGGATTGAAATCTTAAATTTGTAAATAGTTCCACTAGAAAACATCTGCTGCGTGCTCAGTATAAGTCAGAAAAAGGTTTTAAAATAATTGAGAATGATATTAGAACAGGAACAGGGAACAAAGGTGAAAGCATTATCACAACACTGAACAAATCCACAGCTTACCTTGATATCTGGTACAGTTTGGCTTCCCTCATTTCAGAAGGGTATAGTAAAATTGCAAAAGGCTCAAAGATAGCCAGCAAACATATAAAATAACTTCAGGATGGGGAACTACTTAGTAAGTTAGAACTCTTCACTCTGGATAAAAAAGGCTATCATATTCTAGGAAGGATATAATAAATGTCTGAAATTCATGGGTAGTACAGAGATGGTAGGTAGGGACCAGGTGTTCAGTGCCTTTAAATACAAGTGCTAAATGTCATCAGAAAGAAACTCCTAGAAAGTAACTTGACAAGAGTCCTGGTTTGGGCTAGGATAGAACTAATATTCTGTCTTGTAATTTTGCTTTCAGCTCCGTCTCTTCTAAGTAGCTGCACTTGCTAAAATTAACAGCAAGTTTCTCAGCCAGTGTCTGCTTCTAGGACTGGTAACACTCGGTGTTTACAGTTAGGATAGAGAATGTTATACAGAACCAAGGCCACTGCTCAGTTCTCAGAACCATCTTATGCTTCAGAAAGAGAATGGGAGTAAAGGGGTCACACCTGCAACTGTCCTTGAGGGAAGAGTAGCCAAGCCAGGTGACCAAAACTGACCAAACGGAGTATTCCATCCCATACATGTCATACTTGGCATAAATTTGAGGGATCAGAAGGGGCAAGCCCTTCTTCCTGCTCCTTCATCCTGGGAGGATTCCATCTGTTCATCAGCCTGTGGTCTTGATCCATACCCTCCTGAATCCATGTGTTCCTGCTTCCAGCTCCTGTCTGCTGCTGCCAGCAGGAGCCCAGCCTGGGACTTTTCCAGAGCCTGCACCTCAGCCTCAGTGGTAACATAAGCATTAGTGGAGGAAGGGGGAAGGAATGTGGTATCTTTTTTGTGTATAATTTAGTATTTAGTATTTTTTTTTCTTCACTACTGTCTCCTTAAAGCATTATAGTTTAGTTTCCAACATGTAAATCCCTCTCTCTTACTCTCTCTCCTTTCTCTATCAGGGAAGGGAGGGGGATTAACAATTCATCTGTCAATTGTTTAACTACCAGCCCAGCATTAAACTTTGACACCTTCGTATGTTTTCACCATTACAGCAAATCACGCTGTTATGGCATTGCTATTAACACTAAGATAAAACCAAAATGAAATAACTTATGATCTTGTAGAGCAGTGTAGTTTCAATTGCAAAAACCACATAAAGACATACTATACCAAATGGAAAAGGAAATAAAAATCTGGTAGGTCAGAAGACTAGAATATACTCATTAGGTCAGTGTTAGATTGCATAAGTAACTGATAACAGCTGAGATATAAAGACTGAAAGGATAAGGTCAGTACTAATTCTCTGCCAAACAGCAAAAACTATTTCCAGAGACACTGCTATAGATGTTGGTGTTTGTCTCTAGCTTACTGTAATAATGCAGAAAATTAGTACCATATTAAGAAAATATCTTACGTTTTTGGGAATATATTTCTTTCATATACCAAATGAGCGTTGTGCCTCATGTTTGTGTTATTCTTTCTTACAGTAAAAGGTCATTATACCTGTCAAAGACAGCTGTTTCTACCCAGATTCATACTTACCCCATGGAGACCTGCGTGGGATTTTGACATGTCATAGCTTGGTAAAACCAGGCTCATATATTCTTTCCATTTAATTGTGATAGTAAGCTGCAACACTTAATTTAGTACAATGAAATTAGTTTTTATTGGTTTTGATAAGCTTTTGGAACAGTAGTAGACAATGCACCTTTTTAAAATTTATTACTGAACTGTTCGTAGTGGCAGATGTTTATGGAAGGAGTAGTTTTGCAAACAATTGCATTGTCAACTCTTATCTCCAGGTGCGAAAAGAAATCATTTGTATTAAGCTCATATTTCATTGTGAAGTGATACAGGAATTTTATTTTGTAACCTTTCAAAAGAGTTTTTTTTTCCTCTTTCTTTTAATGTGTTCTCTCCAATCAATCAATTTTTTTTCCCTTTGAGATCAATTTTACTTTATTTTTGCATCTTACCAGTTGTAAGGGACAGCAGGCAATTTCCTATAGAGGTGTGAATTAAAGCCTTTATCCTTCAAGTAAAATTGCAGGTAAGAGGAGAACTTGCATATTCATATTGGGAAAGCTCTCATACTTGATGTTTGGCTTCTGCCTGTGCCACTTCTAAACTGGAACAGAAACCTCTCCTCTAGACTTCTCTCCTGCAGTTCTTCTTCCATAGCAGTAAACACCATGAGTTCACACAGCTTCCCAGCAGTAGTACCAAAATCTTAATGGTTTGAATGAAAGCTCATATCTTGCCGTAGCTGGGACCTAGATTCTTTGGGGAACATTTTTCTTATAAGATAATTCTATGAAATATGTATTTTGATAAGTAAGGTCTTTGATTTTTCAAGTTTTCATGCTTCATCTGTATGGTCGTTGCACCTACATTGCAGTTGTCCATTCTGATAATGGTTATCCTAAATGGCTCACTAAAGAAAAATAAATAAGAAAAAGGGTTACTGGTGTATTTACTGTAGCTTTTGTTGTGAGACAGACAAATACTTCACCCGACTGTGTTTTCTATGTGCTCTGTACCCACAGAATACCGGGGTGGGCTCCAGAGTTTCTTGGGCCACTGGCAGGAAGTCCCATTGGTTCCATAAGGAAAACAACTCTGCCCCTGTGTTTTATTTCTTGTAAAGTGTAGTATACATTTGCAAGTATCACAGTCCCTCTTCAAAGTCAAATATCCTGAGCTTTGGACACTTTTTGTTCAGCATCTTCTTAGAAAGTTGATAATAATTAAATTGTAAAGGTTTCGATGCAATGCAATCTGAAGAAAACAAGCTTTTAAAATAGAGTAAAACATGTTGTGCATCTTACATGGCAGAAATACTGTCTATCATAATTGTTTCACTGATCGAATATGTTTTCAAGAGGAATTTCATGCTTTTGCAATCATGTATCTTTTGTACATGGTTTCCAGCTGTAACAGAAATAGTGTTTCCAGATAGCTGTAGAAAAGCTAATTTGCATAAAAATGGATACTGTTAATGATGCAAATTTCAAATGACGTACTGGTCTTCCTTGATGCATGATACTGCTGTTATAAGTGATTACAATAATTTTTAACCTTTTATATTGACCATACTGAATACTTTACAAATGGACTTAATTACTGAACTGTGTGAAAAGTTTGCATTTGAAGGGCAAAGACATCAGAAAAAGAATTTGATTGTAATTCAATGTTTTGCAAAATAGGAAGAAGTCAGACGTGTCTTGTTAGCTTCATACTTTGGACTTAGTTATTTTTTCATATTCTTATGTCTTCCCTTCACTTCTGTAATTTTTTTGTGATTTAGAAATAGCTAGTGATCTCATCAAGCGTGTCAGGTGGTATACTGAAGTACATAGAGTCATTTAAGACTTATCTTTAAAATGCAGTCTCATTATTTTTTTTTTCTGTGTGTCAAATGGCCCACAAACCTGCAGGGCTCAATGTAATTCAAGGCAGGTTTCATCCTGTCAGCCTAACATAGATTTTGAATTGAACCTTAAAAATGAACGAGCATGTTAAGCTTCTGAAAAACATTCCCCAAGTATTATATATAAATGTATATATATATTTATATATAAACTGGATATCCATATAAATGGATAGCACTAATCCTTCCACTTTCTACTCTGTTTTGCCCCAATACCTATTTCAGATCAGTCTCTACTTCTCCTTCCCCCACTTCCCCCATTTTACCTCTGTCTGATGACTGCTGTTCTGCAATCAAAATCTGTATGTTGCAGAGAACCCTGGAATCAGTTTCCTTTACCTCTTGGAAGGCGCTCAGCATTTCTCAAGGTTAGGCTCAGTGTTAAAATCATCACAGTTGAGATTTGTTTCTAATTTTAGATGTGACACCATCTTTTGTGCCATGATGTGACTATGTTTGTGAGGAAAGGGCTGGGACAACACTCATATCTTTAGCTATGTTTTTACTATAAAGGCAACAAAGACTAGGAAATATCAAGGACTTGATTTTGCTGGACTACTGTCTTCTCACTGTTCTATAAATAAACATGTATCAAGGAAACCAATAACTTTTTCAACTAAACTGTCAGGATTTTCTTCAAATAAGGGTGGAATGGGAAATTGACATAATATTTATTAATATGTATCAGATATGGAAAATAAGGAAGCACCTGGCTGGCTGCAGTGTTTACTGCTGATGCTCTTCTCAACTGCTCTGCCAGTGTATTTGTAGAGGTCATAAAAGAGAGCTGAAGGCAATAATACGTTGTAGGTGTGACCTAACCTTCATTGCATACCTCTAACATTAGCTCACGATGTTTATTTTAAGCTCTTCTTTTAATATAACCTAGTAATTTCTTTGCTATTTTCTGCTTAGCTGTTATAAGGCACCTGTAAACACCAGGGCTGAATGTCTAGGTAGAATGATGGACCTCACTCCCTTTTGTTATTGTTACTTCTAGACAGTTTGTTTTATCATGAAAACAGACTGAGTCACACAGATGAGCTTTTTTTTTTTTTTTTTTTAAATCTGCATGCTGCTGTTCTGTCTTCTTGAGTAGCTTAGGTTTTACTGTTTGGAATAATGCTTGATGGTATTTGTCAATTTAATAGAAGATGACTGGTGCCAGTCTTGCAGGTGCTTAGATTGTGAATTTTCTGAGCTCCATTCTGTCCTATGTGAGTGTAAGTGTAAGGCTGTAATGTGCTTCAAAAGAAAGTCTTCTGTTGTTTCTGAAGCACCATTCATGTGCATTATTCTTAAAGCAAAAGATATTAAGTACCCTCTCCCCCTTCCCATAAGAACACACTTTTGAAATGAAAATTCGAGGATTTAGTAGATCCTTATCAGATTTTAGCAGGTAAGACTGCCAAGGCAGGACACACATGACTGAAATGTATGTGGTCTGCCCAGCATGATGCAGATTGAGGGAGAAGACAGGAATAGCAAAAAAGTGGCAGTGAAATTGCAGACACTGTTCTGGTGACAGTCAGAAGATATGCTGAATTGGCTAAATGACCAGGGTTACTGTATGCCAGGTTTATTTGCTTGCCTTGAGTGTGTTTTAAGCCGGGCATAGGGAAGTACCCATAGAGAGCTGAAGAAATACTAGAGATTTGGACATCTCTAATTTTTGTTTTTAAATAGATCCTAGACATATTTGCAAAGCTTTGCTGGATGCTTTGCAAGCTCGTCCTGTTGGTGACGTTGAACATGTACTTTTAAGTCACTGTATCTTGGTCAGTCTCAGAGTGATAAACAGTGTGGTTTTTCCCAAACTGCCATTTTTCTGTGTTTGTTTTCCTAGCAGGCTTCCAAGTTGCATAGTAACTATCCCTCTTCTGCAACCACCTCCCCACTCCTCCTACATTTCTATTCAGGATGCAACTCCCTTTCTGTGCACTGTGGGAAAACAGTGTTTTCTCTCATGGAATAAAAAGCTTACCCTTTGTTTCATGTTGGCCAAAAATAGGTCTTTATATCTCTCTGTTTTGCATATAACAAATGATAAAACTGGCTCTGGAGACTACAAATTCTGAATATCAAGTAGACAAGTCTCATGGTATGTTGTCACTGTCCTTACATTAGTTTTGACAGAATGAGTCTTTATGATCAAAAGGAAATCATGCTTATTGGGTGGTTCCCCTTTCACTTGCCTATCCATTGGTTTTACATCAATTTATAATGTGAAAATAGTGAAGAGTTGCCTCTTTTATTTCAGCAGCTAGTAAAACAGGAAAGGTCTCCCCCCTGATGTTGGCATTTAAAGAACTATACATTTCCAGGAGGAAAGAGAAACAACGTTATCAGCAACTAAACTTAAAACATGATGCAGGCTTATTTCTGAATGATATAACCACTGTTGTCCTCTCAAAAAACAAAACAAAACAAAACAAAACATGACAAAGTTAGCCCTGCTTTGACTGTTCTTTGAATTTGAGGATTCAAAGGAGGAATTTCAGTAGCTGAGAAAACAATTTTGGGAGCATCGTTATAGATGGAGAAAAAAAAGCAGTTTGCAAGTTCAATAAGAAAATAGTGGTAAGGTTCATATTCTGAGATCTACGTGATGAAGAATATTCAGGCTTTGAATAAAAATAAAGAAATAGCAGGGTACAATGTCTATTGAAGGATCAAAGGGTAAGAGATTAAATTGTGAAATAGAGTAATAAATATAGAAAGAAGATGACTAAAAAAGACAATTAGTGATCCAAAGCTTCTTGGAGGAGAGATTGTGGGGCATGCTTTGTAAAAATTATAGAAAACAAATACAAGAGAGAGAAAAGAGTAAGAGAGTGAGGCATTTATTTATTCACCAAAAGAATGAGAGACCTGATAAATGTTTGATGTGAGCTGTTCTTCAAGGGCTGCTTTGCATCTGCTTTTTGAATTCAACATTCAGCAAAGATTATAGCAGTTAAAACCCTGTGAAATTAAGTCTGAATTTATGGCTTTGGAATAAATATGACTTATAATGATTGTGGGTTGTTTTCTTAGATATTAACGGAAGACTTTTTTTGTAGAAGCATGCTATTGGAGAGCCTCTGGAGGGTCTCCAAGACCCTGAAAAAACAGTAGAGTAGCAATGGCAACTGTAGTACCATCTTTGTAAAAAGCCACAACTTTTTTCATCTGACAGGGGACACTTTATATTCATCATCCCAATGAGGGCTCTTAAAAATTATTTTTTCAGCCTCAGTGGAAATATCTTGGCTGTATGTATGATCTCCATCCCTATTCAGATATGTAAGAAAAGAAAAATATTGCCCGATAATGTCACTGGTTTTCTGAGCAAAAGTGCTCAATTCCTTGTACTGACCTTAGAAGGAGAGTTTTAAGCCAGATGGTACAGGAACAGGCAGATATTTGGAGACTTCTTCACAGACAGGAGAAGTGCATGCTAGTGCGTGCATGAAATCCCAGAAGTGTGTTTTGTTGTAGATTTTACTAAGTGAAGCATGGAGGGAGTCCATGTTACATTAGTGAGTGAAAGATGGAATTCAAGGAGAGTGGGACTGATAACTGTGTGTCTGCAGTTCCTGCAGGCTACTGCAGAAGAGAGACTAAGAGCAAGAAGGGGAAGATGTAGAAGTGGTCATCAGTTACTGATTTTCTTTGGAAAACAGCATCCTTTTTGGTGGGAATAATAAACACTGAAAGAAAAGATGACATTTATAAATGTGGGCCCCACAACGATTCAAAGACTATTTTTGGTCAGTTTGAAGAAAAAAAAAGAAATATTTACTCCTATTTCCAAGCAAGGTTTATAGGCTTATAGGAAGGGTATAAAGAGAACTGGCTAGTTTAATGTTGACTAGAGCAGAAGCAGTTTATCATGGTCAATCATTATTTAAATATCTTCATGCCAAAAATAGATGTAAAACTAACTGACCGTGCCAGGTCTGTGCTAAAGATGAAAAAAAGGGAGCAGGTGTGTATGCCCACAGCTTCAGCTGAATGAAGAAAAAAGTCCTTCACTTTATCTCATTAATTCATCCACGTACAACAGATTCAAAGACAGTAATGTTTGCCCAAAGGCATGTATTTGGTTTTAATTTTTTAAAAAATGCATTATCTTGAGCTAGTAGATAGGTTTTTTTCTATGACATTAAGCATTTAGTGTCTGTATTAGTGAGATTCACTGCTTACCACAATTGTTGGTAAGCTGTCTGGCTTCTCCTTGTGAATGGAAATATCTCTTAAGTTGTAAGCCTGGGAACTTAGAGCCATAAGCTTTTTTTTTAGCAGTGTTTTTCTGCAAGTGGCAATGTCCCATTTAAAGACTATATAAAATATTCTGAAGAGAAGGACAAGCTAATGGAACACAGGTAAAAAGAGAAAACCTTTGAAATATGAAAGAAAACTCAGGCTATTTGTGCTTGTCTTTAACTTTTGAAGAGAAAAACAGCAACAGCTACTCTTGTGGTTTGGAGAAAACACATGCAATTTTTGTTTTGGCAATAATCAGCAATCTGAAATAATACATGGTTTAAAAAGCATTGACAGTCATGGACAGTAATCAGAGCCTTGCCAGTTCCTTGTGGAAGGACACAGATTACCAGTTCCTAACCGTCTGTTAGCTGTGGGAAGTAGTTTGGCAAAAGTATTTTGACCTAAAGAAAGTGTATGTTCTCCACTTCTGTGATGTCTGAGCCCCTTAAAGCACTTTTTCTCTAAATAGTAATGTGAAATATACTGCTGTTTATTACTACTTGATAGATGGGGATCTGGAACACAGAGTATTTTGGGGTCACTGATCACTATAAATCTGTCATCAGTGACTTCAGCTATAGAGTGCTAAATCCTGAGTGCTCCAGCAACCCCATCTATACCATTTTTTTTTTATTTTATTTTTTTAAGTCATTAACCATCCCTCACTGACACTTCAAAGATGAATACACAGCTGTAGAGAATGTTACATTATCTTTTTCAGTGTTATCACAGGAAAAACAGAAAACTGTAAGCACATGAACACAAAAAAATCAAAGAAAATCCACCGTGGTTTTGTACCTATCTTAGAGGGTGTATCTTTTCTGCCCGTGAATGAAATGCAAATTTCCTTCTTGGTACTGCCAGACTAAGACTGCTGCAGGTCTCACTGTCTGCCAGTGAAGAATTACATTGCTTCAGGTAGAGAGATGAATGCTACCTTGTCAAATATAGGAACAGCCCATCCGTGCAAGTCAGAAATAGATTATTGGCTTCCCATGACAGTGAACGGCATGAGACGTGCCCTGGCTGGTTTGCTCTGCCGTGTATGAAATCATGTAATGATGCTGTACTTTCCCAGGGGACAGGGATTCAATCTTTTTTCAGATCAGATATCTTGTCTCCAAAATAAAAAAATTGAGAACTGTATTATTAATTGCAACAATGGCCAAAATGAATACTCTTTGGGTCTGTGTATTGAAAAGACATATATAACAAGAGTTACTGTGTTTCCATTTTCTCTTGTGCAAATGATAAAAAGAAATGTAAAGCTTACCATCAAATGGGATGGCTAAAAGATATGGATTGTTTATCAGCCTCTCCTGTGACACCAACAGAACTGGGAACGTACCTTTGCCCTCTCGGTGCACGAGTAGCAGGCTCCAGTTGCTGGAAAATTACTCACTGATGGGGGAGCTTTGCACATGAACATTGAAAAATGTAGAAGAAACAGTCTGATAGTATACGTCTTGGGGTAGTCTAAATTTAGTCTGAAATTTTGTGGAGAGTAAAGGCATCAGCTGATGTCTTGTAGAAATTACTTAACCCAATATTCTGTTTTCTGTCTCATTGGAAAATACAGAGTTTGTACTGTACAGAGTAACAAATTTCTTCTCCTTTTCAAAGGACACCTTAATTGCTTATTTAATTCATGCAATTTAGACCTATACTACTATAACTACAAATACTTAGTTTAGTTTTTTAAAAAACTTTGTTCATAGATTTTTGAGACTTGTTTTTCCCTTAGTGTTCAAAATACATCTGCTGTTGACTTCATGCATTTCTTTAAACGATGTTGGCTAGTTTGGGTAGTCAGTTAGGTTGATGATATATTAGCTTGGCCATATAGATTTTCTGTGATTTATCAATCTCTTCAAGATGCAAGGATTCTTTAATACCTGTTATGCCCCTCGTGAGTAGATTTCTGGCGTAGTAAAGCACTGTCAGGACTACTCTGAACTCATGTCACTGTAGTTGTGGTTTGATGAGGCAGAGAACCTCGTAATGATAAAAGTTTCCTGTTTTTCTTGCTTGTGCTTTTACAGCTGCATTGGAAAACTGATTTGGCTTTCTTTAGAATGTCTGAATTCCTACAGCTAAAACCTTGTCATGCTGGACAAAGACAGGGGAGGAGTGGGAGCACACAGGAAACTCCTTAATATGCTATTGCCTGTGAAGCCCCACCTAGGTAAATACTGTTCCTCTGATGATCAGTACAGAGGTGCCAAGGCTGCTGCAGTAGCTAGTTTGATTTAGATGTTCCATAAATGTGTTGTTTAGTATACTGGTCTTACTTAGGACATGTGTCCTAGATAAGAGCAATTGTGGAGAAATGGCTGTCCTTGGATTCATGAGCTGTCTAGAAACATAGTATTGCCCACGGCCACTTGAGAAGATAGGGTGGAAAGAGTTCCCATGACTGTTCAGTCCAGCCCTCCACAGCTGCAGGTCACGGTGTAAGGGGATGTGTACCATCTGAGGGCCTACTGACCATTCTGGACCCTCTGTCTCTCCTCACAGTACACTCATCACTGATGGGTGCTCCACATCAGTACATACAAGACCCCCTTAGGATCCTGTGACAGGCTTTTGGTCTTTGGATCAGAAGACAGTGTATCACAAAAAAACTGAGCACCAGAAAAGGCATGGGAGAAATGAAAGAAGTTACCAAACTGATGGCTGCTGGTGTCTGCAGAGTTCAATACCTAGGCAAAAAACAAGATGGAAGCCACAGTACTGTAAAAGACTGGCTGATGAAATACTTCTGTTGATAACCATCTTGCCTGAATTTTTTTTTTTTTTTGATAGGTATGCTTTGGAGATTTACCCTTGCACATATAGTTAGTTGCTCAACTTCTCAACTCATTCATTTTCTGATGGGTCCCAGAATAGCATGCTGCCTCCCTAAATTGCTGCAGGCTTTCTGCTGCATCTGAGAGGACACTAAATGAACAAAAGTGAATGTAATGATTTAGGCCTCAAGTCAATAAAATACTCAATCATCACATGTTTTGAGCTAGACACTTGCTTACGTGCTTTTCAGCTTTACTTTTTTGTTTACACCAATATATGTGCACTTCAGTATTTCATCTGCAGTGTGTGACAGCAGCAGCTGAAAATCAGTTGTGTGTCTGTTTATATGTTTATACACACACCTTGTACCTATAAGGTCTCTAAGAGAAATAAGCTTTGTAAGCCTGTAAATACTGAAAGAGAATGCTGTGATTAGATAGCCTCCAGTAACATGTTCTTTGAAGCTAAGTAAAACCAGCTCTGCTGTGTTACTTCAAGTGAACTACTCCTTAAATGTAAGGCTGTCACATTTGTGTTTTCTCCAAACATGAAGAAAAGCATTTGTTTAGAATGTTACAAGGATGCTATTTTTAGAAGCATTCTACTGGTATTTAAAAAGAAAAAATAAATCTTGACCAAACTTCATCCTCTTTCATCACACTGGTAATTTACTTATGTGGGTTTTTTTTCAGCTTTATTATTACACTACATCTATTTTCAGTTAAGATGGTGCCTGGTTCTGCTGCACTGCTTTATCAGATAATAAAACCAGATTCTTAGCTTTAGTTGCCTTCATCTTCTGAGGCATAGAAAGTTCCTTAGTCATGGCAAATAAACTATTTGCAAAATGCACGTGCACTTTTTAGTTTCCCAAATTTTCTGTCTCCAACTTTTTAGCTTTTCTTTTACGCTGGCAGTCTGGCAGAGGTAGGGAGAGGAGATGGAGCATACAATTAGGTTTAAGATAGTCTAGGTTGTGATTTATTTATTCATTCCTGTGGGCATGATCTGTGGGTGATACCAGCTACCTTGAGCAGTCTAGCTTTTGTCGCTGGTTACTTTTAGCCAAAACTGCCACTTAGCCTGTCTAAAAATAAATAAATAAATAAGAAATTCCAAGGCTTAGGGAAATTTTCTTACCAGTTTTTCATTGGCAACTGCTTTGACGATGGGGTGTAGAGGGCTGGAAATGAAAGGTGATCGTAACATACACATACAAGTCCATCCATGACTAATGATTTACATGAGGCTTAACTCATGATGGTACAGAACCTGATTTGTCAACTGAAAGGTTTTGCTCTTCCTGCCATTATCACCTGTCCTGCCATCCTGTTCCCTCAACTACCAGTCGACAGGATATGAAGTGAGTGGGTGACAGCCATAGAGCTGTGCTATTTTTAGAACAGGCTCCGAGCCCAATTTCGATCCTACATGTTGACTGCTCCGATGCTGAAGCTCATCTAAAATAGTCTGTCATCTCTGCCTGTGGCATTAGGATTCCAGCATTTGCAAGCTGTTTTTAATTTATTAATTCATTTTGGGACTGCCCTTTCCCAGCAGCTCTTCAGATTGATGTGAATATAGGAGCTTTCCCCTCCCTAATTCTTTGTAAGATATACCTTGGAAGAATTGATGAGAAGTGTTGTCTGAACATGGATTCATACATCTTCTTCCTGGCTCCCCATGCTTTTTGTGAAAATTATTAATTCTGTCCTGTGCATTTGTTTAGTCATTGCATAGTGGCTTGAGGATCAGAACAATTTGTCAGTTCTTTTGTGCACAGTTCTCCTTTTAGTAAACTGTGGGGTCTTAGATCAACCTTGTCCCCTTGTCCTAGAGAGCTTGAGTACTTTCCTCTTGCTACAAAGAGCCAGAGATGGGGCAGATGAGGGATGCCCACATCTGCCTGCTGAGGTGGAACCTTGCTGGGCACTTACTGTACCCTCCCTTTGCAATTGCTTAATCTGTTCTATGGACAGACTGCCTAGCAAATTGAAGGGTTCATAATTTGGCTAAAGGAGCCAAAGTATGAATAATGGCCTTCTTGGGTCTGATTCTGCCCTTAGGAATACCAGTTGGACAGATGTGTCACCAAACTTGACTTTTGTGACACATTTTGATATTCTCATAGTATATTTATAAAGATATTTTCATGTACAGTAAGTAGCTGCATCAAGATTTTCAAGGTGGTTTACTTAGCTAAAGAGAGAGGCTATATTTTGTTGAAATCTGTTGTCATTTTCCTTTGAGAATTACAAAATCTTGCCTCTGATTGTATTCTGATTTATTTTCTCTTTTGCCATCTATAAATGTGGGAAATTAAGATTACAATGCTCTTTGGGAGAAATCCTCATTCTTCTGAAGTCAGGTAGAACAATCACAGTGCATCCATTGAAGTCAGTTTTCATCTTTTAGTGTTGTTCCAAATTCACCAGCAGGGTAAAAACAGCTCCCAAGCCAATGGATCGATAACATTTTGGCTTGCAGCTCTGTTCCTTATCAGAGTTCAAGACAAGGTAAAAGTTAGATGAAAACTGGATCTGGATTCACTGAAACATTTTGAAAACAACAGAAGAGGACCAGGACTAAACTTTGGTGCCGTTCTGGTCCAGCTAAACAGGAGGCTTTCATGTGGTTTCATAACAACATTATTGACTGGCATGAGATGTGACCTTTTCATAGCACAGTAGCAGTCGGTTTGTTCCTGCTCTCAGAGGCACGTTTGTGCATGTAAAGCAGCTTCTCCATGTGCCTGAATGCTCCCCAGTGAGGGATGGAGGAGGTGGGAAATGAAGGCATCCAGTAGTGCAGCAGCAGACACTGGCATGGACCCACAGCCCAATGTCTGGCCTGGCATCTCAGGTCAGTTCCTTGGCTCACAAATTAAAGAGGGACCTTTTTTCTGATTTACTTTTTGTCTTTTCTTTTCTTTTCTTTTCTTTTCTTTTCTTTTCTTTTCTTTTCTTTTCTTTTCTTTTCTTTTCTTTTCTTTTCTTTTCTTTTCTTTTCTTTTCTTTTCTTTTCTTTTCTTCTCTTCTCTTCTCTTCTCTTCTCTTCTCTTCTCTTCTCTTCTCTTCTCTTCTCTTCTTTTTTCTCTTCTTTTCTCTTCTTTTCTTTTCTCTTCTTTTCGTGACAGTTTTCTAACTAGAGAAACTTTCTGATAAATAAGAAAAAAATCTCGCTTCAAAATTTTAGAAATAAATTGTCCCAATCCATTTAGGTAGGGGTGTAGCATGTTATGTAAAAGCTGCCTCATCCTTAAATGAATCCAAGCCTGGATTTAGAAAGATCTACTGAGAACTAATTCTTTGACTTAAAAGGTAGCTTTTAATAGCAAAACAAAGAAATAAAGCAAACACAAGTAATTTTTTGTGGGGTTTTTTTTCACAAAGACTTTTTTTCCAAGATTTTTAGAGTGCATGCCATCCCATCTTCCTACTTTGTAAATATTGTATACATAGGAAAAAATATATCTTGGATTAAAAAAGAAAACAAACTACACCTGCTTTTCAGGAAAGAGTGATTTAAAAAAAGAAAATTATTTCTCCTGTAGGAAAAGTTATTCTGTTTAATTGTTATTATTTCTGTCAGTCAAGCAATTCTTACTACTTCTTAGTAAGTTCAGTGGTACTGTCATGATCACCAGGTCTAAATTGTATAACATGTAGTAGTAAAAGAAAATCTGCCTTTGGTTTGTGCTATAGACTTTTTAAAGCTTTTTTCCAGAGACATGGCTACTATGATGTAAAGTTACTTTCTAAGTGGCCTTAGTGGTTAAAACATGTTTGATGTGTCTGCCCACTTCTGGCTTGAATTTTCTATTAGATGGATTTTTCTTAAAGCCTTGTTTCTTAAAATAAAGAGTATTATACTCTACCACCAGACATATTGCCCTGTGTATATACAAACAGTGCCAAACACCCCTGAGCTTCTTCAGTAAACTTAGTAGCTCAGGTCTTTGAGTTTCCAGTTCCCAATAGTCTTCCAAACTGATTTTGGTTTTGTGGCATGTCTAGCCATCCTCAGTTTTTGAGCATTCTTTTTCAAGTATCTATACTGAAACAAGTTACAGTATCCCAAGAATATTATTGGGAAAATGCAGTAAATCAAGAATATTGGAATATGCATACCACCTCACTGCAGTTAATTAAAATAACCTTGTTTATATATCCTAGGATTTTATTAGCCTTTTTGGTCCCAGTGTAATTGTAGGTTAAGTTGGCTGTCTTCTGCTATGATCCCAAATCCTTTGCATAGCTAGTGATTTTCGCATTGCAGCTCTCCTGACAGTTAAGCATGGCCTGCATTTCCTGGCTTAAATCCCAAAAAAACACTTAAACTCTGGCATATTTTACAAGCTAGAGATGGTGTTTGTCTTCATTCTCCAGCCACGGGCATTTCATAGTCTGTTGCCCAGGAGCTCTCAGTGTCCAGGTCAGTTGATCTGACCTGCCAGACTACCAGGCATCAGGAAATCCCGTGCACGAGGCAGTATGGTGATACAGATTATCTGCTCAGTAGATGTGCAACAGGCTTGAAATGCCTCAAATATGCAGAAGATACTGCGAGCTGTCACAGGTCATGTAGTGCAAAAACTGCCACAGGTTCTGTGCTCTGGGGCTGCTTTGCCTCTGTGTCCATCCATGTGACACGGGAGACAGTGCACAAGCGCACCAGGGTCTCTCTAAGGAAGCTGCACATCAACATGGAGGACCTGGCAAATCTCATACTCTTTGTATCTCTGCTTGCCTCAGTAATGGCATAAAAAAGGGCAAAGTGCTTTGCTGGTCTGAGGCATTGAGTTGTCAGTATCTGGGGTTGCTTTTGGCTACCTGGTTTGCGTTGTTTGTATGCAGTTTACCTCAGCCTTGTTGCAAAAGACGGAGATTTTAGTTCTAATCTGATAAATAACTGTGCCAGCAGAACGACTGAGGTGTGTACGTATTTCCTAACCTAAATATTACTTATTTATTTTAATATCTCTCTATGGTTTTTAAAATTATTTAAACTTTGTGATTCAGGAACGTACCCTTAGTTTATGAAGCCCCTAAGCCTATGCTTAACTTCAGCCTTGTGCTTATAATCAAGCATGTGTTGCTGAGCTGTTATCCTGAATCCAGGACTTGATTTCTAGTAGACTTATTTATATGAACAGAAAGGCATATTTTAAGAGGAGAAAGAAGTGGTAAGTCATCAGTTAGTTCCAAAAACCCTGAGCTAATTTGCATGAGAAAGATGCAAGGCTCTCTGTATTGTTAAATGAAAGATGGTAGAGACTCATACATTTGTCAAGTGTAATGCTTCTTCTCAAAACTTTGCAAAGTTTTATTCTCCTATCTCTTTATATCTCCTTTGTCACAGAATCCCCTAAAGCTACAGATACATCTGTCTTTGTCCCCCAAAATTCCTTTGAACCTTGAATTGAGCTTAAGCACATATAGAATCACATTTTTGTCCGCTGCTGAAAAATACCTGTCCCCGGGGGTTCACAGCACTGCAAAGAAAAAGCAACATGAATTTCTTGACAGGCTTGCTACACAGAAAACTAATCAGAGACATTACTGCACTACATCTTTCTAAGAAGAGCACGTGGATAAAATGATCCATTTTTACTCCCCTAGAGGTTTGGAATATGGTCCCTTACTTCCAGGAGGGAGAAGAACCAGTCTGTTTGAGCATCTCCCTTGATTTCTTTCTGCTCCCAAAACATCTGCTTCTCTGTAGTAATAGGTTGCTGTTCGTTAACCTAGTTAATCCTCCAGCATAAGATGCAGTAATTTATGTGGAGTGTTTGGGTTTCACATGATACTAATGACATGTAATGAACTGTGGCTACAGAAACATCTGTTCCATACAATAGTTAATTTTTTTTTCTTTTTTTCTTTAATCCTGGGGATTAGATATAAATAAAATTAGTTAGGAGTTCTTTAGGCTGTAGAGATTAGCGCTCAAAACTTGAGTACTGAAATAGGCTAGATTTAATATTACCCATGGAACCTTAATTTAGCTTCCACTTGCCTATGCATTGTTGGATACCCATGAATGTTGTTACTCAATGATTTTTCATTGAAAACTCTCCAGATGGAAAGGGGGCTGAAGGAAGCTTCAATGGGACACTGGTAAGACCACCTTATCCTCATTTAAGCATTTGACTAGAAGCTAGAGAACATGCCTTTGTTTAATTTTGTATATAATATTTATCTGATACAATTGAGCAATATGGCAGAAGAATCTGTGCAATAATTCATTTACAAGTAAGAAAACTGCAGAAGTTGAAACTAACCTATTAATTTTAATGAATAATGTGAATGAGAAATGGGATATGCTAAAAACAAACAGTAATACACTGTTTGTACTTAACAAGGAAAGTAAGAAGATAGAAGTGCTACTTAATTATAATGTGGAGTTAATAATGCAGTGGAAATCCTAGCTCTTTCTAATTTAAGTGCTTAATTTCTCAGTCTTAATGTTGTAGAAAAGCAGTTTGCAGATTTAATTTCCTTATATATATTTGTTTTTAGCAACTCAGAAGGCAAATAAGAAAAACACATTGTGAAATCCCTGTAATGAGATCTTACTGTTACTAACATGCCTTACATTTTCTATAAAGTTGCTGATTGCATTTAGACTCACCTCAACAGCACTAAATCATTTCAAGGGTTTACTCTTACCTCCAGTGTCATTACCATTCTGCAAGTTTAGGAAATGCATTTGGAAATACAGAACAAAACCCCTCATGTTCCTATATGAAAATGTCACCTTGTAAGATCCATAGCCTTAAAAATAAAAACCAGATTTTCTTCGTGCTTGAACCCTTTGTCCATCCCCTGTGGAACTCTAAAGGAGCTATATAAACTCTTTTGATCATGCAGTAAAAGAATGTGCTGACTCAGCAAGGTGTTTAACTGTATGTTTAAATCCTATTGTGATCAATAGAATTTTAGCATGTGCTTAAATATTATGCTGGAAATAGACAGATTTACACATGTGTTTTAAAGCTAAGCATGTGCCAAAGCAGGCCCATAATATGTCAAAACAAGTAGGAAGAATTCGGGTTGTAAAAGCTCTACTTCTGGGGGTGGCTGACTTCATAAGTGAAATATTTTGATGTCTTCTTAATATGTAATCTTAATTATAAGGTACAATGCTGTAGTTATGAATTGCTGTGAATTAGCTAACATAGGATAGTTTATGTGTCTGTCAGTTTAAAATACAGTACAACAAAATTAAGAACTCTTGCAGCTAAATAATTGAGCATATGTTTTCTGCTCTTGAAAATGGTTGTCTTTTATTTAGTTACTCAGGTATTTGAAGTCAGAGCTGTGAATTCTATCTTTAAAAATTCAGCTGCATAAATAAGAAGTTATAAACATGCATGGGTACCCAATGCCAGGATCCTACACTCCAGCATTTTCCATCTTCTGACCTGTTTTTAACTTATTCCTCCAGTGTTTCCCTGTAATGCGAGACCAGATTATTTTGAGGCACTGAATCACTAAACAGGGTCATGTTCTGGTTGGCTCAAGGGCAGAGGCAATTCTACTTTTTTATTTACTTCTGTCTATAAAAAGCTTTTTTTTGTCTCAGAAAAGACTTCTTTTTCTGCTGGTGATCTCCCTTGCACTTGTGTTCAACATCTTCTTTCCCAGCACTGTCATAGTGCCATGTATTTCCCACAAGACATTTGGCTTTTTTTTTTTTTTTTTTTAATTTTCAAGAGAAATATATTCACAATATTAAACTGTCAGCTGTCAGTAATACGATGTTAGGATTGATGATCATCCCCTGTGTTGCACTGTAACACCCTACATCTCTGTGCTGCCCCTGCCCATGTCTGTGCCCTTTGCAGAGCTGGGTCTGAGCTGTCAGCTGAGGTCCTGGGGAAAGCTGGGGGATAGGAAAGACACAAGGCAAGGAGAGGGGGATGTTTAGTGCTAACATAAGGATCCTGTAGGGAAAATCCTCTTGACAGCTGCTGTGGGATCTCTGTCCAGAGGACAAATCCTAAATCTCAACAGGACCACATCATTTTGGCACATGGAGGAAGGAAAGGTTTTGGATGAGAAAGGAGACTTGAGCCACGAGTGCTAAGTGCCATCAAGTATCCAAGTGTCACAGGAATGTCCCAATACTTTGTGATTGTAAATCTTTCCTTCGATAAAACAAGATGTGAGATTAAAAAAAAAATAAAAAAATACTGCCCTTGGCTACAATCTATTGTGTTACTTGAAGAGCTGACAGTCCGTTGGCGAAAAGCAAAACGGCCTCAGTTACTACGAAGATTCTTGGAATCATCATTACTAGCAAAAGGTGATAGAGATGGTTGAGAATTTGGTGGATTTCTAGAAGGCTATGATTTGACCTCTATCATAGAATCATAGAATTGTCTGGGTTGGAAGGGACCTCAGAGATCATCAAGTCCAACCCTTGCTTCACTACCGCTGCAGTTACTAGACCATGGCACTGAGTGCCACATCCAGTCTCTTTTTAAATGTCTCCAGGGATGGAGAATCCACTACCTCCTGGGGCAGCCCATGCCAATGCCTGATCACCCTCTCAGTAAAGAAATTCTTTCTAATATCCAACCTAAACCTCCCCTGGCACAACTTGAGACCATGCCCTCTTGTCTTGCTGATAGTTGCCTGGGAGAAAAGACCAACCCCCACCTGGCTACAACCTCCTTTCAGGGAGTTGTAGAGAGTGATGAGGTCTCCCCTGAGCCTCCTCTTCTCCAGGCTGAACAGCCCCAGCTCCCTCAGCCTCTCCTCATAGGATCTGTGCTCGAGTCCCTTCACCAGTCTAGTTGCCCTCCTTTGGCCTTCTTGATTACTGTGAGGAAACACATGCCAATGGCCATTGTTGCTCTCCTGAGGCCGAGATGTGGAAGGAAGGAGATGTGTAATTTTGATATGTGAGTGGTCAGGTTGTGACATATATGTACGTATGCTTCATACATATGTATGCAGTGATAGGCTTTGGTTACATGTGTAACAAGTGCTATAAGGCAGCAGAGGATCTGCAGAAGTAAAGTACCATCTGTAACAATGATACAAAATGTATTTATGTGTAGGTATAATAGCAAACAAGATGCACAACTTCTGAAATGTCATTATGAAAAAAAGAAATTCACAAAGCATGCATGAAAACTGCCAAGGCAGAGGAGCACTGGTGCTGTTGTATCATACGCCGTCGAACGCTGCTCTTCTCAAACCACATCAATGCTGGAAAACTGAGAAAGACGCCGTGCAAATTGCCTAATGCTTCTAAAAATAAGTGTGAGCTGCTCATCCTCCCTCCAAATTTTAGCAACTCAGCCGAACTGTGCATCGTTGGTGACTGTGTCTAACGTGGTGTGCCGCAACTGGTGACTTACTACAAGAATTATATCAAGCTCGCTAAATACGGAAAGGCTGCTTATAAATGCACGCACAAAACCCGGTCCCTCACTGACATCTACCCCCACTTTCTGTTACCCACCCTTTCCCCCTCCCCTCCCAGCCGTGTTAGCTTCAGAAATCGCCTCTCCCGAGGCGGCTGCAGGTCCTGCAGGCAGCAGGCAGCACCCCGGCTCCCCCGCCAAAGCCAACTGCGGCGTAGCCAGAGAAACGGGCAGCAAAAAATAGAACAGCGGGATGGCTGCGCGGGGGCGAGGCAGAAACCACATCGCCAGCAAAACCTCCCGGCGTTATTTTAGGACTGATACAGCGGCCCTGGCGGTTTTTTGTGCACTTTAAAAAAAAAAAAAAAAAAAAAAAAAA